>ML677380.1:5624414-5648146 GCA_007922305.1 Dermatemys mawii | reverse complement strand
GGGGGCAGGGCTGTAGGGTGGGGATGGGGTACTGCTGGGCAGGGGGTGGGCAGGGCTGTAGGGTGGGGATGGGGTATTGCTAGGCGGGGGGGCAGGGCTGTAGGGTGGGGATGGGGTATTGCTAGGCGGGGGGGCAGGGCTGTAGGGTGGGGATGGGATATTGCTGGGCAGGGGGAGGCAGGGCTGTGTGGGGAGGGGTGCACTGGGATGTACTTGGGTAATGGTCCAAACCAGCCCAGTTTATAATAGAGATCCTGCGGTGCCAGGCCTGTGGGCTGGAGGCCGCTGTGGGGATAATGTGCCTGGGCTGCAGGAGAAGCTGAGACTGGCAGGGTGAGGGACTAGGGCGGGAGAGAAGCAAGGGGAGTGGAAATGGCACTGGGGAGAAGCCAGAGACGCTTTCTGCAACGGGGGGGTTGGCTCTGCCTCTTGCTCCTCTCCCTGCACCCCAGAGAGAACCAAGCTGGCCCAGCTGCAGGTCAATAGGGCGAAGGGGTGGTGCCAGAGGCATTAACCGCAGGAAGCGAGGGCCAGCAGCCAGGATCGATAAGTCCCTGTTCTTATGAGGAAGCATATTTATCTCGGGGCTGGTTTTTCCCAAGCTCCAGCAGCCCCCGAAGATGGAGGGCTTGGCAGTGGCACAGCGTCTGGGGATGACGCATGCCTGCAGCTCCAGCTAATGGACCAGAGGATGCTCAGTGTCCCATTAGTATTGTAAAGGAAGCAAGGGAGATTTTTGTCGTGCTCTGTGGCTTCTGCCCGTTGTGGAGCTGGCTGAGAGTTAAACGTTCATCGTGTCACATTTGGTCCCAAACTGACATTTTTGTAAAAAAAATTTAATACAAGTTTCTCTGACATCTCCGGCCGCTAGAAATCCAATGGAAACAGGCTGATGGAGTGCTGCTCCTTCCCCCCGACTCCCCTCCTTCCCAGGGAGCAGGGGGGGGCTAGTGCAGGAGACAAGAAACAACCAATTTATGGAATTGTTTCTGTTTTCTGAGCTAAGATGGGTAGAGGGAAATGGGGGTTGTTCTAATGAGTTTTGCCTGAGTAAGAACTTCAACATCTGGGTTTCTCGCTCATAAAGTATCACCCACCAGTAGAAGTCTTATTGGGCCTCCTGCTTGCTTCCTACAACCTGCAGTCAGGCCATCAATTGCCATAGAGGGCAGTTCTGATCTGGTAGCATTTGACTGCCGCTTATAACTGCACAAGGTATGGCCTGATTGAGGATTCAGTATGAGGATGGCATCACTGTACAAGCATTCTTGGGTGTTCCTCTTTCATTGTGTGCCTCCTTTCCCCTCCCCTCTTTAAAAAAAACCCCACAATGCTGAATGACTCTTCTCCCTTCAATCAAACATCTTCAAATACTTTTGGATACCTTTCTTCTCACCTTAGTCTTTCTTTTCCTGTCACCCCCTCTTGGACTTCTGATTCTGACCTGAGTCCAGAAGGTGCCAAAAATACCAGAGAGTCCTTTGTGGTAGCTGTAGCCTAAACAACAAATAATCCACCTCCTGCAGGAACATCCCAGTTACTTGCAAGGAATTGAGGGTTAGTGAGGTTTCCATCCCAAATCTGTAGCCCTACGTGGTTTGGAAAGATTACATTGCTGTAGCTGTCCAGCTCTTTCATTCAGAAAGTCACTGCACAAGAGAGATTTTCCATCGACCTATCTCTCCTAGTCCCCTGCCATGTGTTGTTGCAGTGGTTTGTTCTGCAGACCACCAGGAAAGAGTGTGTGAGCCACGTTTTGAGCAGCACTTTTCTAGATGAACATCCTCCTGCCAGGTGTTTATCTGAACCAACCCTCAGTCCTCTGGAGGTTTGCCAGTTACCTACTCATGTAGAGATGGAGCAGATGGACCTTGCAGAAAGAAATCATGCCTTTTTCAACTATACCTAGATTAACTCCAGTGATGGTCTGTCAGAAACATCTTAAAAGACTCAACACGAAGCTGAGGGTTCATGGGTGAGCTCCTGGCCTCCGTGAAGTTAATGGCTGAACTCCCATTGATGTCAATAGGGTCAGGATTTAATCTTATATGTTTTCATCATCTAATGAGTGAAGGTGACTATAGCTCTAGGACTATACGTCAAAGTTGTTGGCCACCTTCATCAGGAGGAGTTGGAGCATTTGTATTAAATTGCATTCAATAAAATCAGATCTCCCTGGGCGTTTGATTTTCTTTTATCACTTTTTAAAATATCTCTTTTCTGATGTGTTGTCTATTTAATTTTAGCAACATACAAGTCCATGAAAGGCATCCAGACCCAAAAGGCACCTAAAGCCTGGGAAACTGCCCTTTCTAACTGGAGCAGCACCTCTGCATCGAGCAGATCATTTGAAAGGTACTGCAGGTGATGGTGGCCTTTCCAAAGAAGCTGTCCTTGCAGTAAGTATTCAGGTCCTTCCGTGAACTACCAGAGCCTGCTTGCCTGAACAGTCAGTTCAGTTTAGATCTAAGCCAACGGTGTTTCCAAAGCGGCTGTGGGATCTTCCCTGATCCTTCATATTCAACTGCAGATCACATTTTAAAGTGAAAGGTTCTTTCATGCACTTAACTCTGCCTTTTCACGACAATCATCTTGTCGCAGTGTGGCCAGTGTATTCAAATCTAACATAAATGGCTATCATAAGAACATCAGAATGGTCATATTGGCTCAGACCATCTATGGGCCCATCTACCCCAGTATCATGTCTTCAAGCAGTGACCAGTGCCAGACACCTCAAAGGGGATGAACAGAACAGGGCAATTATTGAGTGATCCATCCCCTGTCAGCGACTCCCAGCTTCTGGTGGTCACAGGCCAGAGCCACCCAGAGCATTGAGTTCTATTCTGGACCATCTTAGCTCAGAGCTATTGAAGGACCTGAACTTCTCATTCTTTGTTTTGAACCCAGTTATGGTTTTGGCCTTCACAACATCCCCTGGCAGCAAGTCCACAGGTTGACTGTGCATTGTGTGAAGAAGTACTTCCTGTTGTTTGTTTTAAACCCGATGTTTTCATTTTGAAAATGTTGAAACAAAACAACGACAATTTCAAAACTCTGTTATTAGTCAAAACTTGTGTTGAGTTGAAAATGCATCAGAACCAACCCATTCATTCCCTCAAAAAATTTGATTTTCAATGAATCGGAATCTTCTGATGAAAAACCGTTCAGTCAAAAAAAATCCCGACTAGTTCTCATTGAGAATACTGCAGTAATGATTGCAGGTATTGGTGCATTTTTCACACTGAATCACCCTTTTTTCTTTCCTACCATCTCTTGGGCACTTTTGATAATTGTCTCACTGGGCATGGATCCCAAAACCTTTCTCCTGGATCAGTCAATTAATGGGCTCTTCTCAAGAGTGGTTTAGTTAAAGAATTTCACAACAGTTGCTCTGAGCTGCATTTAATGCTCTTCTGAGGTCACTGATAATCTTTGGAAGGGATCCCCCCACAATATATGCACCTGCGCACACAAACACACACGGGTTTCATGTTGCATGTACACTCCAAAATTTGCCAGCCTCAGTGCATGCTAGCTTTAGAAAGACTCCACCTGCTTTCTCACACAAGTCAAAATGCTTTCAACTCCTAGACTCCAAGGCAGAAGGACCATCACGATCATCTAGACTGACATCCTGCACATTGCAGGCCCCAGAACCTCACCCACTCACTCCAGTCATAAACCCCTCACCTCTGGCTGAGTTACTGAAGTCCTCAACTGTTCTTTTAAAGACTTCAAGTTACACAGAATTCCTCCATTTACTCTAGTTCAAAGTAGCAAATAACTCATGCTACAGTTTGAGAACAGGTTTGGAATTCAGTCATTCCTGGTTCCCAGTCCTTCACTCAAATCACATCTCTCTGAGGCACAGGGAGGAAGAGTGGCATGCGCAAAAATTAAAGAAAAGAGAGAGAGAGAGAGAGGCCTGTGCTGGAACCTAACTCAGAACTGCTGTCAGTTGTTTGGGGTTACACAGGAGTCCACTGATTCAAATGGTTCTGGGTTGGCTCCAGAATGGTAAGGGACTTGGTAGGTAGAGCGTGGCTAAGACCTCAAGGATAGCTAACCTCACCAGATTTCCACCATCATTCAAGATGGCAGAAACTCCCAGACAAATTCCTGCAATCCCTCACTCAAAGTACAAACCCATCTGCCAGAGCCAAAGTCTATGCCCTCTGAATCCCAGTGTCCAATCAGGCTCCATTATTCTTTTTATTCTGAGGCATTACATTGTGTTGCCAACTCTCACTTTATCCCATGCTATTTGGTGTTCGGATAGTTTATCTTGATAGCTGATGTTTTTTCTTAAAGCCCTAACTCCTGGAGTCAACTGATTAGATAAGAATCTCAGTTTTCACTTAAAACAAAATTAATAAAGTTTGATCGTGGTTGCCAAGAAAAGCTTGAAAACATGAACTGAGTTCACTTTAAAGCTCAGAAATCAGAATTCACATAAAGAGAACCCTCCCCCACCCCCAAAAAATGTTAATAACCTGGGTTGGGTTTTTTTAATCCCAACTCAAGATCTTTGTTTGAGTTGGCAATACTGCTGCAATGGCTGCACCTGGCCATGCATGTCAAGATGCTATTACAGGCAAGTCCAGTGCTTCTTTGGAAGTCAGGTACGTTTTTAATTAAAGGAAATGGGGATTGGTTTTGAAGTGACAAGCTGCAAACAGAAAGGAGCAAAGGGTGTCTTCTCCTTAGAAAACTGTTCATGGTGCAATTAGGGCTCTATAACTCCCTCGCCTGCTTCTGTCAATGCCTGCAAAGCAGGAGAAGTAATTTAAAAGGAAGTTACTTCCCTGTAAAATATGCACAGTCTTAACTGCTTTACCGAGGTGCAGACAGCATGGCTTTTTATTAGAGTCAGGGAACATTCCACTCCCTGCAGTAATTAAAAGAAATTAGCAGGAAAACAATGGAAATCTCAGGCTAAGGTTATGGGTTTTTTCCAAAGTGCTGCAAAACTGGAGGCCGCTACCTCTTTCCACCAACTCCGATATCTATATTACCCCTTTGCCATAAAGCTAATGTAACTTTTACTCCTGGGTAGAGCTGTGCCAATGTCTTTTTCAGTTCACTGACAACTCAGGGGAAAAAAATCATAGAGTGTCAAACTGAAAATGAATTTTTTAAAAACCAAACATTTAGTTTTGGGTGGAACGATACACTTCGATTACATTTCAGTTCACCCCTTAACCTCTCTGATAATCTCAACAGATTGAGTTCCTGGGCCTGTCTCTGTAAGGTATGTTTTCCAGTCCTTTAATCCTTCTCATGGCTCTTCTCTGACCCCTCTCATTTTATCAACATCCTTCTTCAATCGTGGACACCAGAACTGGACACAGCTTCCCTAATGTTCCAAGATATATTGAAAAATCAACACGAATGCTCCAGAAAGCTTCTTAGGCAGCTTCTTTGGGTCAGGAGTTTCCTTTTGGGTCCTCTAAAACCTATCAATACATAAGAAGAGGTTCTTTCTTTCCTTCCTCTTTCTTGTATGAAACAAAACCCCTGGCACTGCAACAACAAGGACTCACATGCATGAACTACAGGACTGCTGGACTCTTGTAAGAGTATGACCATGCTCTTCTGTGGAATTTGTTCATTTGTTTCCGCCTTACTGGAAGCACCAGTTGAAAGCAAGCAGGGAGATATCCCTGCAGAAGCTGATTGAAAATAGATCTCTGCATCTCTGTATGGGGTAATTAAGTAGCTATGGGGCAATGCTGGATGCACAGGTATACATTTCTGTAGCTAATAGCCATCTTCTGGCACAGAACCTGATGGATGGAAATTAATCGACTTGTAACTGTGTTTTATTGCATCAAAGACACAAAGTGAACCCATTTCTCAAATCCGGATATTAAAAAACCCTGCTCGGAGCCAAGCAGTTATCCCCGTCCTGGCATACTGTAGCAGTGGAAACAAGCTTCCACTTGACAGTAAGAGTTGCATGTAGAACCCATATAAGATAAAAGCTTCAAATGCTAGGACAAAAACTCCCCTTGCTGAACACAATGCAGGAGACTACCACAGTCATTGTCATCACTGCAGTGTAAAATAGTTGCTCCCAACAGGTAAGTCAGGTGGTACAGGAGGATCTCAGACCCGGACAAGAAAAACGCCACCCTCCGGAAGTTGATCGGGGTAAAAGGGACAAAAGGAGCAGTGGGGCTGGGATACAAACTCTGGATCTGGGTTCAGATCCAAACTTTCCCAACATCCAAGCTTTGTTCAGATCTGGGATTTGGCTTCAGCCCTTTCTAGAGATGGGGCCAGTTGGAAAGCATAAATCTAGATTGAGATATTCCAAAAGATTAATCCAATTTTAGGTCCATCTGTGACCTCTTCTGGAGCAAACAAGTCCCTCTCTTGAATGATGGCAGAAAGAGCTCGGAAGCACAGTTCAGCACCACTGATACCTCTGCAGAACAAGTGGCATTTGCTTGTTTGGTTGTATTAAATTATTTTAAAAGTAGGGAACATTACCCCAAGGTAATGGAATGTTTCAGAAGGAGAAGCTCACTTGTGTAGCAGCCGGGCCAATCAAGACCCTGGACTATCAGACAGCGTGAGAACCCTGAGGAAGCCTTGAGGCTCATTGGCTCATAATAGACATTTACATCCAGCTTGTAAAGATTGATAAATCCTACGGCCCAACCTGCATCCAGGCTACTGGCCCAATGGCCAGCAGAGAACAGGGAACACAGGTGTGATCACATACATAATTCCAGCTATACAGTGAGTTGTGGAACATCATGCAGCCTACAAGAGAGGATGCAGGGTATGTATATCACAGAGGACAAACTCTTTCACTGTGTACCCTGGGCACAAGGTACATGGCACGGTTCTTCACTTATACTCTATTTAACTGCTGCATGCTGCATGCCCCTACCCCCCAGCTAATCTATGCCAGGCAGATTTAAGTGAAACATTAATGGTGCAAAGCCATTGTGCTGTCCCTCCACACAGAAGACATAACAACGACATAAGAATGGCCATACTGGGTCAGATCAAAGGTCCATCAAGCCCAATATTCTGTCTTCCAGCACTGGCCAATGCCAGGTGCCCCACTGATCCATCCCGTCGCACGTTCCCAGCTTCTGGCAAACAGAGGTTAGGGACACCATCTCTACCTATCCTGGCTAATAGCCATTGATGGACCTTTCCTCCATTAAATTATCTAGTTCTTTTTTGAAAAATGTTATGGTCTTGGCCTTCACAACATCCTCTGGCAAGGAGTTCCACAGGTTGACTGTGCGTTGTGTGAAAAAATGCTTCCTTTTGTTTGTTTTAAACCTGCTGCCTATTAATTTCATTTCCACCAGCATGAGCAACAAACATGGGCTGCTCACGGCAGAGGGCGAGGGAGCTTCCCAAATATTTTCCAAAGAGGAGTAAGCAGCACTGCCCCCCGTTTATATAGACAGAGAGAACAGGGAACAGAGAGCTTGTAAGATGCCCAAGGTTTCTGTGGGGAGTCAGCGACAGATGTAAGAATACAATCGAGCTCTTCTGACTCCTGGTCCTCTGCTTAATCCACAGCTGGCCTTAGGTCAATCACATCCCTTAGAGGGTTCTACGTGGAGGCAGACAATCCTGAGCCCCTGCCTTGAGAGGCAAACAGCCCTTTGGCAACCACACTCACATCCAAGCAGGGAAAATCTGAGGACGCCAAGGGTGTGCAAGGAGTCAGGGATTCACTGTAAGCAGAAACGATGCTAGCTAACGATGGATGTATTCCTTCCGCGTGGAACACTTTGTGCTGGAATTTTGTTTAGTTTTTTATTTCTGGCTCCTGCGTCCATTTTTGGCTTCCAAATCCATCCTGTCTACATTCCCGATAACAACAAACCTCATGGAAAATGACCCTCCTGGCCAGTTTATATCATTTAGAAACTGGAAAAAAACTATTTGAAGTAATTTAGCCCAAAAGACTATTGCCTTCGCCCCTGGATAGGGTAGGACTTTTGCTAGTGAGTTGTGCAGGCTGCTTTTAGGTTCTGAAGTAATGGGACTTTGTCAGGTGCCTGGCTTGGGGAAACATTCCACAATCAGATAGAACCACTTTCCTGATCCTCAGACCAAGTTTTCTACTCTGTCGGTCATCCAGTTTCTCCTACTTATCGCCCCTAATTGCCCCAGACAATTCCTCTGTCTCCTGGGTGTTTATATCCTTCAGATCCCCCAGACATGCTGCATGCCCCTACCCCCAGCTAATCTATGCCAGGCAGATTTACCTCCTGGCATCTACTTTCCTAAATCAATCCCTCAAGCCCTCTTGATGTTTTCCCCCACAGCAGGCTTCTTGTCTGGCATGGGGAGGACAGTGCCCAAGAGGGGGTGAATAACATGGGCAGAATCAGTTTATCCATGAGCAGCTTCTGCCTGTTCACATGCTGCCCCCATGGAGATCAGTAGGGGCACTCGAATGGGAGCCCCCCCGGCATCACAGAAAGAAGGTAGCTGTCATGGATATCTCCACAAGAGCCTGTCTGCTTTGGTCCTCCCTCCCCGCACTGCTCCAATAGAGCCAGGGCATGTTGCATCTCCTCGCTGTGTGAGTTTGGGAGGGCCACAGTGAAAATGTGAAATATGGCCCCATAGAAGTCAGCAACAAAACTTCCCTTGGCTTCAGTGGGGGCTCCCGGACTAGCCTGCTGCCATACAGGTATTAATCAAAGAGCAAAGGGCAGGGGCTGTTTCCCGTGGAGTGCGTCCGTACATCAAACCAGTTTGAAAAAGGAGTCAAAGAGGTGGGGACAAGGAGGGCAAATTCATTGTAAGCAGGTGCAACTCCCTGGCCCTGCCCCTGCGTACCCCAGAGCTGAATCAGACCCCAGGAGTGCACAAAAATTACTTGTTTGAGTGCTGCAAGATCACATCGGCCTTTCGTGGGATCCCCGCTCTACCAAGAGCCAGAGAGACCAGAGTCATGCCTGGTGTAACCCCCATTGATTGCATGGCAGTCACAGCTGGGATGAATTTGGTCCAGAACATTTCAAAGGTTAGAGCAGTGCAGCCGGATGCTGCATTTCACAGGCTCTCCCAGGCATTAACGTTCTGATGCAGTGCAGATTCATGCCATAACACAGCCTCTAGGAGCCTAAGATAAAAAGCAAGGGGGTTGCCTGCTGTACACCCTGCTAGCTAATTACACCAGTGCGGACAGGGTTCCCTGGCAGTTTTTCAGTGCAATATTCATTTAGGTTGAGAAAATATGTCAAAGGAAAAGGCTGGGAAGTCATTTCTTGCACGTCTTCATAAATATAACCTCAGCTATTAGAATGGTTTCATATAGTTAAATACTAATTTGTTCTTTATCTTTTCAGTTTTCCACATTCCAGGGACATACCTACGGAATGCTATAGAACAGATCTCATCATTCAGAATTCCTCTTCATCAGGAATATTTTCTTGCTGGACAACTTAAGTCTCTTCCAAGTGGATTAAAGAGACACCCTGGCCAGAAATTCCAGCTACCTATTGATCTGTAGGTGTGTCTCTAAGTGCTGAGAAGGGGAATCTGCTCCTACCTCAATGCAGACTAGAGCATTTTAGGAGCTTCTCTACCATCTACCAACTGAGACACAGTCTCTAAGGGATTGTACGCCAGCTGGGAATCGCTGCAGTTCAGCATGTGTTGGCCATACCCTCTACCTGACCTCTGTGCCAGGGCTGAGTTAGGGCAGGAGCTGATGATAGCAAGAGGTGCTGAGTTCACTGGCTCTGAACCAAATCTGGCCACTTATTTCGGTGTTGAAATATGGAACGAGGTGCCTTAACTTTGGGCACCCACTTAGAAAGCATTCACTTGAACCATTCTTTGCCTCAGTTTCTTTATCTGTAAAATAGGGGTGATAACATTCCCGCACCTTTCTAAAGTGTGTTGCAATCCTGGTATTCCGTGCATAACATACATGCAACATGTTCCTTGTTACTTATTGTTAGGGTTATGCTAACTCTGTGGAACACCGCTTTGAAAAGAGTACAGGGTTCTAAATGGTGACTCCTTTGTTATTATTCCTTTGGTTTTCACTGTCACGGCATAAATACTCAGTGAACTCACTGAAGCCTGCAAACATCCAGTATAAATCAATAAGTAAACATAAAGTGGGTGGTATTAACTAGTATTCTGGTACTAGTGTGTCTGTGTATGTAAACCTCTGGTACATAGTCCCCTATTCTAATTCTGCTTCCAGTATGTCATTCAGTACCTTGGCATAGTGGTGTCTAGCCTGGCGTTTTATGTTGTATGAAATGTCCAGCAATTAGCCTTTCTCTATCATACAATGCCTTATCTCCACTTGCATTACACATTTGCATGTCTAGCTTCTAGTTCACACTAATTCGTTTGCAATTGGGGCAGAAATGCTTGACGTTTATTTTCTTTTTTTCAATCCCTGCATTAATTTTCCCTCTTTAATGGCCTCAAGCCGTTTCTGCCAAGTGCACTTGATGTCTGACACATGGCAGCAGACAGAACAAATATGTTGATGAGTTCCAATGAGGAAGCATGGATTCTAATCATCCAATTCTTCCAGGCTATTTCATCTGGAAGGAAGCACTCAGGCCAAGCACATGATTTAGACACATTTTAGAGCTGCACAGGACAGGAACATGACAGGAGGAGTGGGACATCAGAATTATTGAGCACCCAAAACAAATGGCAAATGTCATTGATTTGGTGACTTTCTCACAAAGCTATGCAAATATTTTTGTACGTAGCTAATTAATTATGGGCATGGGGTTATTTGCCTGACTTCTTCTGAAAAAATTGAACCCTTTCTGTTCCTGAACAATTACAGCTCTATCTATATTATAGGTAGGACTGGCATGAGATTTCCAGTTATTAAGGCTACTCAAAGTTCCCATTAAAAGACCCTGATTTCAGTTGCTGATCGCTTTGCAAATTTTAAACCATTTGGGGTGCATGTTTCATGCCAAGTGTCTGGAGTTTATTGGAAAATTTCAGCAAAAATAGTTTGGCCATTTCCAAAAATGAGGCTGGGGAAAATATTTTGCTTTGCTCATGTTTAAAAATCTGATGCCCGTTTCTTTGAAAAGTCCAAGAGCCTCTTGGTTTCAGAGCAAGGACTTGAAATTTGGCAGGCACATGCTTTTTGCCATCCTTGTGAAAATCTGCCCACATCTGGCTAAGTTATAAGCCTTTGAAAAATTATCCCCAGAGCAGTTTCATCCTGTGCGCTGAATGAAGCAAGTGGAAAAATAGTATTTGATCATGTAATTAGTGGCTGTATCAAAATGCTTATACACGGAGGCTGAATTAAGGATGCATTAACTCTGGCATTTCCTAGCTTCTGAGTGCTTGGAACCTTGATAATGCTCTTTCAATACAGTATTTCTGTGGGTGATATTTGTTTAGACTGATAAAATAATGTGCTAATCAAACAAACCAACCCCAAATCTCTGTGTGCATCTCCAATAACTAGCCACAGCAGTGACACTTCTCAGAGTAGTGTCACAGGTGAGGGGAACTGAAAGGGAGCATGAGAAATCTCAGCCAATCGATAACACGTTGCAACAAGATTAATTCACCTCCAGTGTGAAGCCAATGGAATTCCAGTTTCACATCAGGGCAACTCCACTGTTTTCAGTGGACTTCCACTGGCATAAAATTGGAGTAACACAGGGTACAGCAGCGCTCTCAAGTTCCATCCCACATCCATTTCGGAAAGGACACCCCAAAACTCACCCCTGTGCAGGGCCAGCACAAACCTATTTGACTCCTCCGCAAGCCCTATTTTGGCATTGATCCTGGCTAGCCTCTGTGACCATAATTCCAATGACAGCTGTATTCCACTGGAACAATGCTGCTGTCAGCCAGCGGGCATGAGAAAGAACCTTCGTAGGAGCCACATGGAACTCAGGGCTGGAAGAACTGAGAACAATCACAAGCCTCAGAGCGATCCGCAAAACCTGCCTGCCATCCTCCTTCCCACACAGTCATTCACAACAGAACACCCAACGCCTGGCATCGTCCTCTTTGAATCTACAGGAGATAGATACCGGGGTGAAGACAGCCTTCAGGCTGGACGGATGGGTGGAGCCGACTCTCTGTGCAGGGGAATACAGTGTGATTATTGATTGTTTTTGTTGTAGATGCCTCTGAGAGCACCAGTCCTGGACCAGGACCACAGAGTGCCAAGCGCTGTACAAACAGAATAAAGAGAGAGTCCCTGCCCCTAGAAGCTTGCAGTCACGTCATCATACAGGAACAGACAGCCCTGCTCAATTTACTCAGGATAGAAAGCTGGAGGACAACAGTGGACTAATCCTCTAATTATGGGAAACAGGACGTGATCCTTTTTGAGCAGCAGATGAAGGGGGGCTGCTAATCTGATGAGCACATTAAATATAGGCCTGCAAGGAAGGGCCCAGTGGGTTGCTGGGTAGTCCGTGCTCCTCTCCCAGAGTCACAATGGAAGAGAAACAAACCTACTGACCCAGCATCATTTTGTCTGTTGCGATGCTAGAGGAGCATTGCCATTCCCTTTGCTTCCCCCTGCACCACTTACACTCTGCTGGGAAATAGCACAGTTGTTGCGGATACTGCTGCAGACGCCCCTTGTAAAACATTCTGGGAAGGAAGATTAACGGGTTCCCCCACTCAGTGGGGTTAAATATGCAGCAACACTGGTAAAATATTAAAGCAATAAGTCACAGCTTTTACAGCCAGATAAATCCTCTTGCCGGTTCCGGTACCTTGCAGCCAGAGAAATATAACAGATCATTTCTTCTGCCACTGGGCTTCTCTTCCTATCGTCTGATATACCTACCCAGCCAGCGTCTTGCTGCGCGGCCTGTCCTTTTGAAAAAGCAGCTCTAGTGGGTGAAATGAGTTTGGCAGGTCTCAGTCAGTTCCTGATTGACAACTGCCCACATCACACACTCTACCTACGTGGCCCAGCCCATCGTACATCTGAGCATCTCGCTAACATGAAGGAATCTATCCTTGCAGCCGTCCTTGGAAATATTAATACGTTCCCCATTTTACCGAAGGATGCGGAGCGATGAAGGGGCAAATTCTCTGAGTTCAGTGCACTGGCTGTGGGCACACTGCGCAAGATCCCACTTGTGTGAACGTGTGGCCAAACTGGTTTGAACGCCGTGCTGCTGAGTCCCAGTCCTGTGCATTAACCACACCCTTCTCTGTCATGATGACAACTGGCCCTTTCAGCAGGGAGGGGGTAAGGACTGAATGAGCCACCGAGATCAGAGTGGTCTCTCTTTGAAATGGCCCCTCCAGATCAGAATCACAGAAGTGAGGTCCCGTCCAGTCCTACGATGGGGTGTCTAGTCCAGTCCCCTGCACGCAAGGCAGGACTCAGGAAGGGCACTCACGGGTAGGGAGAACCTTGCTTTGATACTGTCGATGCAGCTCTAAATACCCTGAAAATCAGAACAGCTGTTAGTGCAGGCAGCAGGCAAATGGCACCTGCTTGGAGAAGTGGATAGTCCCTAAAGCAGGAAGAGTTGGCCCAGGACAGGAAATGAGCACAGGGCTGAAAGACCAACCAATCCTCAGGACATTCTGTGGCAGCTTGTAGGCAGGTGTTGCTGTTCATTTGCTAGCCAGAAGCTCCAGCACGGATGGGATTATCTACATAAAGGCCACCCGGTATTGTGTCCTCCCCCCAGGGAGCGTCTGACCCTCCCAGAGAGTCATTAGATGGACAAATCAATTACCTGCAACAGTGCCTTGGCGCAAGTCTGCCATTGCACACTACACAGGGCTGAAGCCAGCAATGAAAACTACTCTGACTGCAAACTGGATAGCAGGCTCCCGACACAGGGAATGACAACTTTGTATCCGTATCCCGGGGCGACATGCAGAGAGCGACCTACACAGCAACACACTTCTCTCATTACTAATCCAGGCATATGGCCCCTTTCATCACACAGGATGGTGAAGAGTGCCCAGAGAGTGCCCCCGATGTGCATGGTCACGCAAAGGCATTGACACCATAAGCCTGCACCTCGGCTCCAGCTCCTGGAGATTCGAATGTGTCAGAATCTCGGCTTTTGTTCAAAAGATTCTAGCTCTCCTGGTTGCGGAAAAAAAATATCTGAACATAGGAACTGACTGTGATTTATGCAGTGCTGCCTGCCTGAGTCTGCAGAGAGCCTGAAATGATAGCTCTGAGAGAGAAGAATTGCCCTGTTCACATCAGCGGTATGACGTGATGCCAAAAGCCAGAGCTCCATGGATCTTCTTAACACCAGCCCAGAAGAGGGCTCTGTAGGCAATACAGAACAAAAAATTACCTTGCAAGGATAATCCAGTCTCCCAAGCACCCCATTATCCCATGGTTGCAAGCAATTGCACACTTTACTTGTGCATGGTTTCACTGAACAGAAATCCTTGGGTCTAGTTCTGAGCTTACACCTACATTTACTGATCTCAGCTTTCAGATGTATAACTGCCGCCCATTTCCATTCAGAAAGGGACTCACTTGTCGCTCTCACCCACAGACGTGATTTCTAGTGTTATCAATTATTTAGGGCTCAGCCAACTCCTGCATTTTGCAGCACTATATCACAGCACCGGCTGCTCAAAGAAAGAAAGAAAGTGGCTGCTAATATTTTCCTGATTAATTAGCTGTTTGTGACCCACAGGGCGGTGAAGCACTTGTTTAGATGTTACCTGTGCAAACATAATCATTGCTATTAACATGTGTATCTCTATGTAACAGCAGCTCTTCTTTCCAGCCACAGCACAAATGAAACAAGGCAACTCTGAACGGGATGAGAAAAATAAATATAGGATTGTTAGCTAGCTGTTTCTCTCACAAACTAAGACCATCAATTATTAAAAGCCTGTCGCATGTTTTCTCCATACACAGGGAAGTGAACGAAGGTGACAGGTGCCTGGATTCATACTTTGGGGATTTAAATGGCACCAAGACAGCTTGGATGAAAGAGTTAGGTAATTCAGCTCTGACAAAGACAGTGGCTGGAGTATTAAATTGATGCCAATGTACCTGTTGCCCTGAATCAGACCCTTAGTGGTGAAAGGGGACCAGTCATGTATGGGTGACACAAGGAAGCAATGTGACCTACTGGAAAAAACTTTTTGACCCAGATTCAGGAGACCGAGGTTCTATTCCCTGGCTTGCTGGGTGACCTTGGGCAAGTCACTTCACCTCTCTGTATCTCTGGTTCCCCATCTGTAAAATGGGGATAGTGAAACCAGCCTCCTTAGTAAAGTGCTTTGAGATCCGCTGATGAAAAGCGCTAGATAAAACTAGGTATTATTATTACTATTCAAAGCTAAAGGAAAGAAGAGTGCCGAGTTGAATCCCTGTGTGATCCTTGTGCCGTGGCCAGTAGAGGATGACAGAATTCCCTCTGAAGGGAGGGCCAGCGCAGGAGTGTGGGTGTGAAGGGAGAGGGGGAGAAAGAGTTCTGAACACCCAACCCCATTAGTTCAACATAAAACGCTGTGACCATCACCTTCCAACTTAACCGCGGGGAAACCATATCACTTTGGTCAACACGCCAATGTGCAGGAGAGAATCACAAACCCTAACCAGCCAGTGCCACATCTTCCAGCTCTTCTGGAAACGAGGAGATGCCATGCCAGGAGCTGAGGACACGCCCGAGAGGAACAGAAACGTGTCCTGACATCTTGGTTAAAAGCACTGATTTGGACACTTCAGCTCTGTGCTCAGTGCCAACGTTCCTGTGCGGTCTCAGTCAGGACAAGTCAGACCCCACACTGCCCCTCTCAGAAGGCAAGTGCAGAAGCCACAGCTCAGAAGGAGAGTCTGACAGAGGGGCTTTCAGCCCCCTTTGTGCCTCTCAGATGCTGCCGTCCCCAATACGCTGCCGCCCCCCATGGTTGCCCTAACGTATGTCAGCCTGCCCGGCGCTGTCTCTGAGCTGCGCTGCAGCCCAGAGTATCCAGAGAACAAGTCACTAGGCCTAGTGGGAATGGGGGCAGTTTAGGGCCACGCCATGGGAATTCTCCTCAGGGCTGTTGAAAGGCCTTTGCTGGCCCCATCCGCCAGGGGAGCAGAGTATAGGGGCCAGCAAAAGGGCTAACGGTGTCACTGTTGGTGGGATGGCGCAGAAGCTGCAAGGAGGGAAGAGCCCCAGGCCACACCAGTGCCAAGGTTTTGGGAGCACTGGTGCCTCACACAGCAAGTCGCTCACCAGCAGTCCTGGAGGGATGTTCTGTTTTGTCAGAGCGGCACAGCTGGCCCTGGAGCTGGCGGAGATGGTGCCATCTAAAGGCACGAAGTGATTTCAGACATGACTCTTAGGAGCAGGCGCTGTCTGCCTGTCACGTAAGCCCTGTTGTCTCCCTGGGAAGAGAGAGGCATCTCCCCGCGCTGTGCGCAGCAAGGCCGAAGGACAGGGTGTGATCCCATACCTGACAACAATGCCAGCCAGATCTCATCAGGACGGAGATAAACAAGGGTCAAAGCAGCCCAGAGGCAGCCTCTACTCGACATTAAAAATTCACCTGCCGAGAAGCTGGCTGCTTGTGTTCCCGTCTGAAGTGCACAGACTTCTCGTGGGGGATCCTGGCTCCCACCACAGCACCACCCTCAGTTGAGGTGAAGGGGAGAACAAAGGGCCTGGAAGCAGGGTCGTCTACAGCAGTCTGGTCTGCCCCCCGTGTTTCAAAGGAGGGCTGTCCTCAGGATAAATGGGCATAAAACCTGTTGCTGAAATGCATCAGAAGCAAATCCCTCTTGCAAAGACAATGCTTCCCGTGCCAAAATGTATGAGTCATCAGCATGAGCAAGCCTTTAGAGCAGGCCAACGGAAGTCAAAATCTTTGGAGTCCAGGCCTGGTTTTGCCATGGGCTGTTCTATTTCTGCACCCCTCTGTGCCTCACCATCTATCAAGGTGTAAAGTAGATGCACAGGTACCTACCTGCTTCAGAGGAGACACTGGGAGGATCAATGGTTTTAACTTCTTCAAGATCACCAGCTGAGAGGTGCAAGGTATATTAGATTGGCAAACTCTTTCCCACCTATTGGCTTTTAGTACTCTCCTCCCAGTGTTATGGAAAAACAATGCAATTCTTTGTAGGCCTATTCTGCCTCATTCTAGTAAGGGAGGAGGATCAATCTGGAGTCACAGGCCTTTAGAGTCCCAGCTGTAACCATTTGGTGAATCAGTGGGTTGTATAAATGCTTGTTTAGTTGCTAAGCATCTGATGAACAGATGAAATGAGTGGAAAACTAGCAGAGTCAGCAAAAGTACCAATTCACACAAACAAGAGAGAAGGGAGGAGTTAGAAGGATAAGTCCTGAAGGAGAGGGACCTTGGCTTTTCTATGCAGGTTTCAGGACCGCAACACACACAGATGAGGGGATCTGAGACAGTGAATAATGAGCCATCTCAAAGGCCCTTTATCTAAGTGGAATCTGCATTCCTGGGATTTGAGAATTGGTGGGAGGGTACCAGAGCCTTTCACATCTAGGTCACTGTTCGGGATCCGGTATGTTTATTTCAGTAGAATTCAGTGTGTTACACACATTCTGACTCATTTCCAAGCCGTGCGTTTTGTTGATCTGTTTTAAAAAATAAATCCATGTAGCTGTCCAAAGTATCTGAGTTCAAATTGTCATTCTGGTTCAAAGACCCTGCTCTCGTTTAACGCAGAGAAAGCATTTTGCTGCAAAACTGCATTATTCGGCTCCTGCTGTCTCTGTGTGTCTCCTTTAACTTCCCAGCTACAAATCTGGGCACAAAAGTTCAACTGAAAAGTTGGGCAGGTTGGAGGGAGGGGAGTAGAACTTCAAAACAGCTAAAATTGGCTATTTCCAGGGTTTGTTTCAAAGGTGAGAAAGGGCTGGGAGGCAGTTTGACCAGGACACTGACCCGCGTACTGAGGCTGCGTCAGTAAAGACCATTTGGCAACAGAGCCTCCTGCTTCACCACAACCTCTGATTTCCTTTAAATGACCCAGTGCTGTGGCTGAGCCTGATTCTCTCCTGCCTAGTGCAACAGGGGTGTCAAATGTGAGTGAACCAGCGGGGCAGCATTTCGCACTCACTGCTATAAATGGCTGCAGAAGGTGCAGGACGGAGATTCAGCCTCATGCTGTGTTTCCCTGTCTCCAAGCCTACCAACAGTGATGGCAGCTGTAAAATTCCCTCTGACTTCAATGGCATCAGGCCCATTCTCCATCATGCTGCCTCAAACCCACCACAAGCTGCTGGCTGAAGTAACTCACTGGATTTCAATGGGACCTGGACACCATTTGAAAACTGAGCCAAAGCTTGGTGCAATCAATGAGAATCTTTCCCTGGCTCTCATTGGGTTTTGGATCAGACCCCAGGACCGCAGGTCCCCCCTCCCACAATGCACCGAGGGGGGAAGGAAACAGATTTTGCCAAGTGATTTTTTTATTGTTGGAGAAATGCTGACTCAGCTTTTTGGGAAAGCTCATCAGCTCTGTAGGAAGCTTGTGGCCTGAAACACTTAATGCTTAATGTCCGGTTTAGTAGTTTTCAGTTCTAATCACATGGAGAAAACTGTATCCACATTCCTCCACCCTCCCCCCCCCCCGATCTCTATCCCCCTCCACCCATGCAGGAGTGTTTATCTCTATCAGTTAGTCTTAAATATCCCAAGCAATGCAGGTGCTGCTGTGTCCTCTGGGAGACTGTCACATGCTCATAGATTGCAGGGCAGGGGTATTCACCCTCCATTTTTATCTGGATCAATTTCATCCCCTTCCTTTCAGTCACTGTCCCTTCCCTGAGCATTAGGACAGGAGAGGAGCAGGGGGAAGGACGGAAATGCACATCTGGCTTCCATGAGATCCCGAGTGCCTTGGCATTTGTGCTTCTTTTGACCGGAGGAATCCATGTGCAGGACTGAGATAACACAGGACCTGGCCTCCTTGATGTATTTCCACCCACGCAGGAGCGGACGCTGTAACCCACCGCTGAATGTGTGTTAGGAGTCACCCTCTGCAGCTGACTCTCAGAGGATGTGAGTTTAATGCAGCCCCACTCAGCAGAGCCTGGCTCTTTCACGCAAGATGCCAAGCGCAGGCTTTTAGCTGCCAACATACTTAGTTCAATCCCTGAGCTAGTGGCCAAGATGGCAGCCATCAGTATCAGCAGCCACAAGGAGAAAAGCTCTGTCAGAATCATGCTCCTGTGCATTTATAATAAAACCTGCAGAAAACCAGGAACCCAAATGAACTCAGCCCCTGACACACAAATCCTGGAATCCTTGCAACCCCTTGCTAGCAGGAAGACATCCAGTGCCAGCACAGCAGCCTGGCTAGAGCTTGGAATTGACTTGACATTATTCTTGTGCAATCTGCCCACGAAAGCTGGCGACCCACTGAAGGGGGAAAAAATGCAGTCTGGGAATGGAGGTGAATGACTAAAATCCCTTACACTGCTTTCACAAAACACTCCTTTAAAGTACTGGGGGGGGCCTATGGAACAGACTGCAGAATTTGGCCTGTCTTATCTGGGAGCATGATTTCTGTGTAACAGTGACATCCAGTGGTCAAGGCAGGTAATTGCCACCAGAGGTAATGGAGAATCAGAACCTGACCCAATAAGCACCAATAATTATCTCCCATTTATCCAAAATGGCACCCCCTCCAACCCCCCTGCAAAGGTTTTAAGTAACTGTCCTGATCTTCCACAAATAGGGCTGTAACTGTCATTGTACATGCGTCAACGTGTACAATGGAAATCAGAGGAGCAAATTTGAGCTGATCACTTCTCTGTTAGGTCCTGATGGCCCCTGTTATCTTTTAAAGTATTTACCCTCACTATACCCCAGTGAGGGAGGGAAGTGCTATCATCCCCATTTTACAGGAGGATAACTGAGGCATGTGATTTGCCCAAGTTTGCACAGGAACCTCTGTGGCAGAGCAAAGAATTGACTCCCTCTTGCATTCCTTTGCCTTCTAACCTAACGCTTGAGTTGGGGGTTGCTGGGATTCTCATTAGATTTGTTTTTATAATAGCTGGTTATTAACTCCGACTTCTTTTTCTGATGCTGGACAGTTTTTCGGTCTTTACATGCGTGTTAATTGAGTTGTCACTTAGAAGAGCTATGTCAGCTGCAAAATCTAGCCTTCTAGTGCACTACGGTTTAACTATGCAACAATGCCTGTGCTGTATCGGAGTGCACTTTTTCTCATAATGAAAGCAATTGCAGCAAACAGAAGAGGTGAGCGACCTTAACATATTAATTTAATATTTTAAATAGCAGGTAGATGCAAATCTTTAGCCTGATTTGCTCTTGCGGATCTGCATATTGTGCAGTCATTTACTCCAGTGCACTCTCTGGGGAGAAGTGAGAATGAATGACACGTGACAAATGTCAATCACATCCTGAATGCATGACTGGAAGGTGCTCATGTACTTTGGTGATGAAGGCAGGATAAAAACCTAGAGAGAATAGAATAGAATAGAGAGTTGATGTAACAAACAGCGCACGCACACACAAAAAGCCATTTGCAGTGCACAGACTTCTTCTTGATTGGTCCTACATAACCCAGGAACCTCGATTCATGTTTTTGAGGGTCATCTACTTGCTCCTTATTTATGAACTATTTGCATACACACAGACATCTCGTCTGGCTCCTAGTTCCATGCTTCTCAGACCATGATATTTACTTCACTCAGTGTGTAAAAGATCAGAACCACGTGTGTCTTCTGGGAGACTACATCTAATGGAGGAAAGTCACCCCGTGCAGGGAGCCAGTACATGATTCTAAGCGCTCCAGAATATAGCCCCATTTTAAGGAGTTCAGTAGTGCACGGGCCTTGTACTGGCTCCTTATCCACAGATGAGCTTCAACCACTGTGCAGTGAGTGGGGAGGGGAAATTGGTGACTCATCCAAATTTCAGATGGCTAGTTACATCCCTGTCCTCCAGTAACAGAGGAGGCCTGCTGTTATCCAGGGCCCTTCTGAATGGGAGACGTGTATCACGAGTCTGTCCCAGGCCAAACAGCCAAACCACAAGCCTGTATCATTGCTTAGCCCTGCTTTTGTGTAGTTTCTCCTCTGCAACTTGAATACTAGGGCATTTCGTGTAGAGGCAACTAGGCAGTGTCAACCATAATTTATTTATCCTCTTATCCTGAGCAGTAAAATACGACCCAATAAACACAATTATGGTTCAGCAAATATTCACACTTCAGCTTGAAAAACGATGCTGTTAATTTTACTACGTGACCCAGCAAAAACTCTGGCTTTTCCCATTCATTTCCCTCTCACTACAAACATAATAATGGTTTAACTCATTATCTCAGGCCCTCCAGCATTGCTTTAGTCTCCCTACCATCTACCACAGAGAGGGAGGGGGCGAACGGCCTTGCAAGCGCAGTGTGAATTGACTTGAAATGATGGTTTGACTTTCTCCAGAATGTAATTCAGCTGTAAAACACTGGAACAGTTCATGCTTCTTTACTAGCATTTTGTCTTCCAGGACAAACAAGCAGTCATTTCTACCATGCTCATTCTTCTTTGGATGGGTGGAAACTAGGAAGGGTGCAATGCTGCCATCACTTAAAGCAACAGGAGATTTGCCATCCGTTTCAATGGGAGCAGCATTTTGTCAATGTATTTAAATAAGAATAAGGTTACCTTCCTCCCTCCACTTTCATCAGAAGATCTCTCAAAGCACTTCAGTATTTATACTCACAACACCCCTGTGAGGCAGAGCTGTGCTGTTATCCCTGTTTTTACAGATGGGGGTATGGAAAGTGTGATCTCTAGAGCCACAAAGGTGCTGAGGAACCCAAGTCCCAGCTTTAGGCTCCACTGCAATCCTCAAAACTCCTGCCAAACCCAGTAGGTGTCTAAGGTCTCTTGACACCCAAGTTTTAAGGTAAAAGTTCCCTTGGCGCTTACGTTTCTGCCTCTGGGTGCTCACGCCGCTCCCTCCCCCTAGGTGTCTGGACACCCCTCTCCTGCCCAAGCCCCTGATGGGTCAAACCCAGGGAAAAACAGGTGTGCTCAGAGGCCACCTACTAGACTGGGTCCCATTCAAAGGCTGGCCAAAGGAGGGAAAAGCGCAACTGACCTTATCGCTTTTAGCCCAGTGTTAGAGGGCTCACCTGCGAGGTAGGACACCCTGGCTCAATATCCCCTGTCTTCTGCCAGAGCAGGAGAAAGGATTTGACTGGGGGAGGGGGTCTACTCCCCCTCTAGGAGAGTGCTCTATTCACTGGAGTATGGGAAATTCTGATGGGAGGAAGTACACCCTCCATCTGTCCCTATGTAGGCAGTTCCACTGTGGATAAATAAAGAAACCATGACTGGAGCATGGGGACTGGACCTGGGATCTTCCACCTCCCCACTGGGTGTCCTCACCACTAGGCTACAGACTCTGTATGTTGCTTGTTTCTCTCCTCCTCCCACTATGACTATTGCACTTCAGTAGACCCTGAGCCAGATGTGGTCAGTGTTTAGGGTGGCCACTGAGGATCTGTGCCTTGATAATTGGTTGCAACCTCCCTCCTGGCTTTTTGTTATCTCACCTGTGACAGAGGGACAGCTTGGGCCAATCAGTTCCTTCAAACATTTAATAATCTTTGCTCTATATTGTTCCAAAACTACAGCTCTATCAAGCTGTTAGCAGAAAACAGCAAAGATGCATTGCACACTTCATAAAAGGTAAAGAAAATATATCAAAGCAAGGGTAACATTTCTTCCTACCTTTGAGGCTTGGCATTATGGCTAGTAATTTCACTGTTAAATAAGGCAATAAGATCATCTTCTCAAAGCTGCTCTATGTAGGTAAAGCTGAATCCTGCACAAGAATCATCAGATCACAACTTCTGAGGGGCAGGAGAATACGGGTTCCACCTGTGGCTGATTTCCTTGTTGGCAGAGGAAAAGAGTTAACAGATACTTAGGCCCAGTCTAATTTATTTAAAAAGCAATATCAGAAGGCAAAAACAGGACTTACTCTAGGTGGTTGGGTAGGAACATAGGCCAGTAGAATGAATATTTTTTTGATAAGCAGTGGTGATTGTAAAACCCTGTCCTAGGGATGTTCATGGAAAGGGAACATAAAAGAAGCTAATTCATACCAAAATGTGAGTATTTACACAATAAATTGATTTTTACTGCAGTCACCATTTCTACATCTATGCCACAACAATAACTGTTCCAACCTCTATAGCACCTTTCAGTCAAAGATCCCCACCTGCTTCACAAATTAATCAGAGCTGGTTGAAAAATAGCAGTGGGTGTTGTAGCAAATTTAGGGGAATTTTTATTTAATTTTTTTTAGTTTTTCAATGAAGTAGTGGAACAAACAATTAAAAAAACTGCCTCAAACAAGGGTTTTTGGTTGAAAAAATAAAATTTCAAATGAAATGAAAAATTTTGTGAAAATTTCAATAGCATTTGGGTGTGCTCAGCTCCTCTCTAATCTTTTATTTAGATGCCTAAAGATGGGGTTAGAAGACTTAACTTTATGTATCCAGCTCTGAAAACTCGGGCCATCCTCTGCAGAGGAGGAAGAAACAGCACCGCGCGGTTAAGTGACTTGCAGAAGGTCAGTGTGAGAACTGGCAGTAGAAGCCCGGATTACTAGTCAGCAGCCCCCTTGCCACTAGCTAAGGAAACAGAGCAAAGGGGAGCTGTGATGTTCCCAGACAGCGAGGGACAATATACCGCAAGGGGCAAAAATCTCTGTACTGGGGGTGCTGCAAAACCCCCCACGAGGAAGAGGAGCCACAAAGGGGGGGG
>ML677380.1:5449148-5624014 GCA_007922305.1 Dermatemys mawii | reverse complement strand
GGAGAGGGGGTGGGAAGGTGGGGTGGAGAGGGGGTGGGAAAGCAGCGTAACCTGGCAGCTCATTCATGGCAGCATGTCCCTGGCTGGCTCTTTATTCGGCCCTGGTCCCTTCCTCCATCAGGGCAGAGCTGAGTTCTGCTCCTGCCTCTCTATTGCGTGTGGGGGTGGAGGTCTGTGTCAGTGTTTCCATGGAGAGTGCCATGGTGGGGGCCATCGGAATTTACGGCTTATGGGTGTGTGGGGTTGGATTAAGGACAGGTGCAATCTGGGGGAGAAGGAATAATTGTGCAGTGACTCTTTTTAAACTCCCCCATTGGGGAGGGATCTGGGGGGAGTCTCTGGCTGTTACAAGAAGAGTTTGGGGGGCGGGAGTACAGGTAAGAGTCAATCCTTGGCTTTTCTTGAAATCCCAGGTTGCTTGTTCTGTCCCGGAGAACCTGACTCCTGCGTGAATTCTCTGCATCTGCTGGGCTGGTTTCTGTAGAGCCCTCGCTGGCAACGGATCTTCTGGGTGCGACTGGGTACATGGTGGTGATTCTGAGCCATGCACTTGTGGGAGACAGCCCAGGGTGGGCCACTGAATGTGCTCTGAGCTTCTCAGAGCTTACCGGACCTGGCCCCGGCCAGAGGCAATGAAGAAACTTTAGAAGTGAGGGGAAGAAGAGAGGCTTTTAAAGCAGTCATGCTATGGTAACCAACAGGGGAGACCCGAAAGCTGATCCCCAGGAGCTAGAATGGCTTGATGCTGGTTATCGTTGACTGAGGGGCAGGGATAGACAGTGTGACGAGGTGTAGCAGGATGCCTACAGGAGTCAGGATGGGTACAGGACACAAAGCGCAGCCCCACTTCAATGGTTCTGATCTTTCACTGCTGGAGATCCAGAGCAACTCTGTTGGAATGAAACCGCTGCCTGACTCAGTGCAAGAGCAGAATTAGGACCAGCAAAATTCTTGTTGTCTTGCTTTTGCTCATTGTTGTGGGAAGGGCCTGAGTCCCACTGGTCCCTGAGTGGCACTCATAATGTTCCCAGGGCTGATCTGGTTCCTCCTTGGATTTGTTTCCAATAGACCCTGATGTTTCAGTGACTTCCAGGGGAATGAATGGGCTTGTACAACATATGAATCTGCTGATTGGAATCCTCCTGGTTGTACTGCACACAATCTGTGTAAGAAATGAATGACTGGCTAGAAGCTGGGTGGGAATGTGTATCTGAGCTTTTTCTGAGGCCCTCTGCTTGGTCTATAGACCAGCTCGTGATGTTCCCACTCAGAGACCCCTCAGCCTGAAGAGGAAGAAACAGATGAAGCTTCGTGGCTAATGTTATCCCTGAATGATTGAGTAGGGGTTGCACCCAGTCCAATCTCACTTCCTCGGAGTTCCCGTTGCATAGGGTGAAGGAGAGCGTGTATGAATACAGCCAGGGCAATTCCCAACAGATGAACTCCCATCTGTGGCATTGGCTCCCTTTGGCTGTTTCCCCAGAGTGCAGGGCTGCTGGAGTCAGGTGATGTTTGGTTTTTGTTTCTCTTCTCTCTGGCTTTATTCTTGGTGGGTGGCTTTCGGTTGACCCCCTAGGGAGTGAATGCATGTACTTCACTGTTAATTAAGTGTATATTGCAGATGGGCTAGTGCTCTGAAAAGCTTTAAGAGCTTCCCAATAGATTCCTCACTCAGTAAAGCCCCTGCTGCTCTGTACTGGAAATGGCTCACAAGTGGAACACGTGCTGCTTTCTATGTCTGGTGCACCGGGTTCTCGTGTTTGTACAGTACTTACAAGCTGTCCAGAATTGGAACAGGAGCAGGGAAACGTAGTCTGTTGGTGGTGGTAGGGAGGGGGCCAAGTTCAGACCTGGAATGAGCATCTGCGACTCCATCAAAGGCCCAGCACCAGGTCTGCATTTGGCCTAATAAGAGTAGCCCACTTCCACTTAACCCTGCTGGGAATGTCACTAGGTGCCTGACACAGTGGAGTGCTGGTGGCATTCCCCCTGGAGATACTTTAGGCCAGGCAAAGCCAAAATACACTGTGGACACACACAACCTGCCCAGCAAAGGGCAGAGTAGCTGACGTAATGGATGCTTTCGCTCTTTAATGTATGTGATTTGAAGAGCCAAGCTTGGTCTCAACACAAGTAGATTCAATTCCAGTGACTTTAGTGGAGCTGAGTCTGAGCTGGATTTGACCGCCCAGCACTTCAACGCTCCCCCTTCCAGCTAACAGACATCACCAGATCCTTTGTGCCTCTCCATCCCTAAAGAAGGGATTTACTTGGCTCAGACTGGGCACCTTTGTTACTTAGAAGAGGGAAGAGCTGGTAATTAGATAACACCTACTCTCATGAAGGACAATGAAGAGACCATGAGGGAAGAGGGTTTAATCAGTATAATCCTCACTCCCCAGATGCCAAGCAACCAATTACTGTGGTAGCTAAATCACTTGTCTCTGGCTTCAGATTGTTGTTGTTGATGAATAAGGGATTGGGAGGGGGATCCCTGATTCTTGAGGCTTTCTTCCCTGTAAATATTCTGCATTGTTATGGTTGGAGTTCTTCCACACATCACACATTGACAAAGAGCACGTTTGAGTAACCCTGACAATGAACTAGCAGAATCGCTGTCTCTTTGTTCTAGTCTGTTGCCTTCAGCTCTACATCCCTAATGACCTTGTGTTTCTGTGGCAGTTATTTTGAATCAGGAGGCTGAGGATTTGTGTCCCTTTCCCGCCAAAGCTCTTTTTTTTGATGCAGCACGGTCTTGTGGGTAGGACTCGGGCCTTGGGATCACGTGACTTGATTCTAATCCAAGCTCTGCCACTGGCCTGCTGCGTTACCTTGAATGAGTCATGTCACTGCTCTTTGTCGTCCTTCTCTTTCTGTCTTGTCTATTTCCGTTGTAGCGGGGACTGTCTCGTGTATTTGGAGGCCTGATCTCAGTAAGGGGCCTGCAGGTGCTGCTGCAATACAGATGGGTAATAACTTTCCTAGTTGTCATTTGGTACCATCACGTTTGTTTCCTGGGGGTAATTTTGTTTGTGTTTATGCAGAACCCCTATACATTTCCCATTCCCAGTGTATCCACCTCCAGCTCATGGTCTTGGGAATGCTTTGTAGAGCTGTTTACATTTGATTTGGGGCAGTCAGTGTTGCCTATGTGTTTTCACGTGCTTTTTGAGGAGGGCAGTGGGGAGAGAATCAAGCTTTGGAGAATTTTCTATAACCTGGTGGGTTTCTATTGCGTATTTGCATAGGCTGTACAAGGAGTGTACAAGATATGGTACCCACTCCTCCAAGATATGGTACCCACTTCTTGCTGCTGCTCCCACATGGGGAGCCCACAGCATATAATCATAGAACCATAGGGTTAGAAGGGACCGCAAGGGTCATTTAGTCTAACCCCCTGCTATGTCCTTGTTCAGTCTGCAATGGCTTTTTATGCTCATTGACATTTGTGACCTTTTGTGGCGCTTGGGAGCACGGTGGCTTTTTTCAGGTCAGCCTTCACCACTAATTCCCTGGGGGTTGTGATGTTCACTGAATGTTTCTTGCTGACACTTGGCATATGGCAGTGGCAGAGATAGGATTGGCAATGTCATGTCTCTGTCATGCCCCAGAAGTCTCAGCCTGCGGGAGTGGTGTGTACACAGTCACAGCGGCTGCAACCGTCTCCGGTCACTTTGTTTGGAAAGGGGATATATTCACGGGAACCTGAAACGTCTCAATCGGTGGTTCTGGGAGTCACTGATCATTGTAGGCTGTTCTGAGATGCAGTGCTCTTCTGATGGCTGCTGAAATGTGTCAGTTTCCTTCTCTGATCTCCGTTCATTGCATACAGGTTGAAGGCAGATTCAACTTGCGGTTGAAGTGGCTTGCTGTGGTGGTAACTTGAAAGGCACTCTCCAACTTGATACGTCCACAACTACTGGGTCACGTTGCCCTTGCCTGCCTGTTCCTATTTCATCTGTTTTGTTTTTCTCCTCTTCTCAGATATAACTGTTCCCCAGGCCTTGTAGACTTCAGGGTCATGCTGAACAGAGCCATGCAATGTGTGACAGCTCTGACCATGCCTTTTGGTTTGAGATCTTGTTTTCGGGGGCGCAAGGGCTGATGGTGTGGGATACACGGTTCGGTGAGCTGACAGCTTGCAATCTTTTCCTTCCCATGCATTCAGATTTCTAGCTCACCAGGGGTGCTTTTTGGGGAGCTAGACTGGTGTTATAATATGGGGTGGGGAAGGAATCTGCTGTGTGACTTGCCTCAGTCCTTTTGTAAGCTCTGATTGAAAGATCTGGGGGACTTGGTTGATTGCAGTTGTTGTATTTCTTCTCCTTGCTCCCTGTCTCAGTTAAGATTCGATCAGACAGAATCTCGTCATCTGTTCCTGTTGATTCAGGAAAGCACCAATTGCCATACTCCTCTAAAGAGGTAAGATTAATGGAGGTTGCTGTTGGCAACGAAGAACACCTTTCCAGGCCTCTGTTTTCCTAGCTTCTTGGCGGGTTGTGCTGTCCCTTCAGGATTCAGAGAAGGAACCTTCCTTGGCCAACAGCATCCTCTCCAAAATGGGAAAACCTCATTACCCTGTTTCTCCTGCAAAGGCTTATCCAGCTCCAGCAGGGTTTAAACAAGTAGACTTGTTGGCCAGTTGGGCAGGCCTTGCAAACAAACATGCCAGTTAGGTAGCATGGCCTTGTTCTCATAGGTGCTGAGCACCCGCAGTTCCCTTTGACATCACTATGGCTATTGGGTGCTCAGCACCCTTAGGGGAGGGAGAGAACCAGGTCTCTAACCTGTTGACCTTGCCTGGACACTCAAGAGCGGCCAGCCTGCCCACCCAGACTCTGCTAGCCTGCTTCTTTCATTTTGGACTTCTGATGCCTCTCCTGTTGTGGCTGCTGTTAAATACTGTAAAAACCCTCTATTTTTCTCTGTCTTGTTGCTTTAGGCTCTTAGTGGAACTATAGCACCCCGGCGGGAGGAGGGGGAATCTCACCAAACAGAGTCTTGTGCATCTGATAAGTGAGGAGAGTTGAGTCTTTATTAAGTGTGGGGAGATAAGATCTGGGTGAGTGAGACATTTGTGCATCTCCAAAGCAGATTACTGCTATTGTACAAACAAAGGACTTGGAATAGTCTTAAAATCCCAGCTGCTTGGTTAGCAATAAGCACTTTGGATACAGTCCTGACACCTTAGAATTCTTGTCCTGCAGGGTACATGCCATTGAATAACATGGAGTTACTTGTTTGTTTGATTTATTTATTTATTTTTAAAAGTGTGTGGTGGGAGGGGAGGAAGTGCTCTCACTTCCCTGTGGGGCAGAGGGGTTTTGAGGCTCCAGCCCCCCTCAGTCTGAGACCATGTAATGTTATGGTACCTGCTGCTCCACTTACTGCTTTGACAACATTTCCATGATAAAGCTTCATTTTTAGAGACTAGAGAACTTATCCATCAGATTGGTCTGAAGTGAGCCTAGGCACTTGAGATCTCACTCTGGAAACACTCCCCTCCCATGCCAATCATCAGGAGGTTGCAGCTAGGTTCCGATTAGGTGAAGGCTTGAGGCTGAATCGGAGCTATGAAATCAGAGCCCTGAAATGCCACAAGCTGCCTTCATGCAACTTCACCTCCAAAGTGGGGAAAAAACATTTCCTGAGAGCAACTAATAACCTTTGAGATTTCAGCCACATCCACTCTGGAAAATGGAACCTCTGGCTTTTGGATCTGATCTCTAAGCACAGCCACGAAGGGGAGGTGGTTCAGACCTAGAGATTCAAATGTGACAACCCTGAAATTTGCAGGGGCTCGTATTGGAGGTTCCAGTTCTGGCGCATCATCTTCTTTATCTGTTTACACAGCGCTTCCTAATATGAGAAGGATAAAGCGTGGAACCAACACCTTGCTGAAGGAGGTGCTTGCTTCACACCCCAACAACCAGCTGTTCTGGGGATGCAATGAGGATAGAAGATGGGTCTGGATGGCTCTCGGTTATGATGAGGAGAGCCCTGAATCCCTTGTCACTGAAATGGGTGATTCCATTCAGCACAGAGCGGCTAGTTTTGGTGGACCATGGCACAAGTTGTACACCAGCTGTTTCAGATGTATCATCATTTGCCGCTGCACTCTTCGTTCTGTTCACGTGTGTTCATTCTCTCCCTCTTCTTTAACTTGGCTCAAAAAATCAGATGACAGGACACCTTGGCAGTGAAGGCCCTGGACTGTGACTTGGGAGACTTGGTTCAATTCCTGGCACAATCGCCAACTCCTTAGGGCCATTGCTTGATCTTCCTTGTGTCTTAGTTCCTATCTGTAAAATGGAGATTTAAGAAAAGCTTCCTTTTGCTCACTCTTTGGCTATTTTTATGCTGCAGTCTGTGCATGCGTGTATGTAATTGCAGCATGGGTAGACATACCTGAGCCAGCTTTAATCTAGCTGGCTTGTGGGCCGATAGCAGTGAAGCTGTGGTTTGCTCACAGACTAGCTAAATTAAAGCCAGCTCTTCTTCATGTGTTGCAATCACACACCCTGATTGCAGTGTAGATGTACCCCTTTGATTAGACTGAAGTCCCTTTGGGACAGGGACTGCCTTTTACTATGTGTTTGTACAGCACCTAGCGCAATGGGCTCTGAACTCGGTTGGAACTTTTAGGTGCTACCATAACGCACACCCCAACTTTTTAAAAATTCAGTTGGTATCTTAACTTTGCCAACTTCTCTCACATTTGGGACTTGCTCAGAGACTATTTCCTGGTTTAGGGGAAACTTCAAAGCAGGGGTCAAGTTTTTGAATAGTAGCATACCTGATAGCACTTAGATAATGACAGAGCAATGTCTTTTTCAAGGTGAAGGGAGGGATGTTAAGTCATTATCTTGTCACTGCAGCTCCTCTTCCACATATTTGAAGGGTCAGGCAAGGTCTCCTTTCCTGCATAGCTGCTTTGGACTAGAATAAAGTCAGGGAAAGATGGATGTGAAATTCAGTTTAGACAGCAAGGATCAATGGGATGGCATTTGTCAAGGACAGGTGTTGATCACAGCAGAGAGAAGCATTCTGCGTGTGCCGCCTTTACACATAGCATCGGCTGGGTTAATTTTAGCATCCTCTCTGAGCATTCCAGTATTTCAGGATGTTCCTGCTCCATACAAAACAATTATGCATAATAAAATGAGATACTAATCCTTGAGCAAAAGCTATGAATAATTCCCTCTTTGTTACTTATAGTTAAATGTGGTCTAAGAGCAGACAAGATTTAGGGCGTGTGAACAAGCCGAAGTGCTTAAAAGTGACATAGAAAAGCTCTGTCTTTATTCCTTTTTAAGGGAGGCAGCTATAGCAGTTTTAAAAGCTTGCTACTGGGTATAGTCTGTCATCTGAGACTTGGCTTAGTTCCAAGATGACTCTGATATTTAACCTGCAGAAACATCATCTCCCCTCTCTCTTTGTCTCTCTCTCTCTCTCTCTCTCATTTGTTCTGTACCAGGCTTGAGCTTCTGTAATTTTCTTGTGGATGCCAATTTGCAAAATTTAAGCCGTTCAGAAATTCTAATGGTGTAGGAAAAACATCCCTGTCATTGATGAGGAACAAAACATAAACAAATGGCCTGCCCCAGACTGGAGGGAGGTGATGTGGGAGTTGATTGCCTGGCAATGAGACATGGAACCTTTCACTTCTCGGTTAGCGGCGTTTGTGATGAGCTGACCTCCTCTGCAAGCCCACTGTGTGAGCACTTTGTGTGATAACTGCTTTGATTTTTATTTAGCTATTAAAGCACCTATCTTGGGCATGAAGTAGTTTGATTAAAAAATACAATTTATTAAAAAAAAGCAGAATATAAAAAGTACCAAAAAGAATATAGCAGGGTGGGTTTGATTTAAATCACTAGCCAGGAAGACTCGATTTAATCACTGATTTCTACATAAAAGTGCATTCTTGTTGGTTGTTATAACCTTTAATATGTATTCTTCACAACTCAGAGAGAGATGTAGATTTCTATACATTTTTAAAGTGATTTATTTTGAAAATTTTTCAGATTAGCTTCACGGCTATATCAGAAAAGGAATGATTGGTTGGTTATTTCATTTACCGAAGGTAATAGAAGCAGATATTTACAGAATCCTAGAATATCAGGGTTGGAAGGAACCTCAGGAGATCATCTAGTCCAACTCCCTGCTCAAAGCAGGACCAATCCCCAATTAAATAATCTAATAGATTTTTTTTCCCCCAAGAATGGCCTCCTTGAGGTATGAGCTCACAACCCTGAGTTTAGCAGGCCAATGCTCAAACCACTGAGTTATCCCTCCCCCGTTATGAAGTCACTGGGAGGTGAAGTATCTCCAGTTCAACAGATTAATCATTTGTATTTGGAGGATTTTCTTGATGTGCTGTATTAGGAGGAGAACATCACCAGACAGACTTTTACATTGTTTTATTTAACTATAACAATGTTATGTATTCTGGATTTTTTTTCAACAGCAAACAGATAATATTTTAACAAAACAAGCATATGAATTTTTGAATTTAGTTTAAACATTCAAGTTTTTTTTAAATCAAGTTTGTTTTTGTTAAAATTGTTAAAAAACATTTCAAAACAGCAAAAATGGTGGTGATTAACAAGCATGTTGTCTCTGGAGACATAAATCCATAGTTTGAGAACTGCAAAACTAAACGTCCCTGGTATCTTCTACACTGAGCACTGCGTCCCATTGGGTAGATAGAAAGATTAACCTAAATAATCTATACAGAAGCCCCTTGGACCCCATAAAATTGGGTCCCTAATCCATGAACTATTGGAACTCATTTACAAAACTTTTCTTATGTATTACATGAATATATTGTCTCATACTATAGAATTAGAATTTGTAATCCCTATTCCATGATGATATATTTGAGCTATAATGTATCTTAACTAAAACTATTTTAGATAACATTTTATAACAAAAAAATTTAAATTTTAAAAATCAATTTTTTAAAAAAAAATCTGATTTTTATTCACCATGTAATATAATGTCCCCACCTTTCACGCACCCCAAGTCTCATCCTGCCCTTCCCTTCCCACTGAACAAATAAATGGGGATTGCAGTATGTCCTGAACTCAATGGATTTGGTCTAGTCCAAACCAAGGCTGTGGAGAAATTGTATTCAGTCGAGTGTCGTATCTCCACCTGGCTTTAGTTTAGTGAAGTGCAACGCTTGTGGATTTGATTCATGGATGAGGTTTGGACTCTTGCGGATTCTCGCTGCTGAATCCCAAATATAGTCATGACTGTAACACCAGCTTTTGCCCATAAATGGTTCTCGTTCAGATTCCAGTTCATATTTTTCATGGGTGCCTCTTGTGTCCCCTGTGTAAAATAGACAGTGAGTCAGGAGGCTGAGCTGGGGCTGCATTTGGATCTGAGAGAGCGAGAGAAGTCCTTGCAAATCAGTCCTTGTGTGCTTGAGGATTTTTAGATAATTCTGAGTGTAATTTGCTAATTATTGTGTGGCAAACGATTGGCATGTTAATCACAGGTTCTCCCCTCCCACCCACAGTAAACATATTTAAATCACAATGAATGATTCTGTTACGTGTAGGTATAATTATTATTTTTTGGCACCGTAGGTGTGCAAAGTGGTTTTACAACAGGCGACGCTAAGCCCCAAAGACTGGTATGGAGCAGTGTAAAAACATTTGCTCCCTGAAGATGTGGCAGAAGAGCTGTGCTGGAGGAGGAGAGGGATGGAAGTTGGCTTTGACTTTGAAAGCAAATGGAGGCGTGAGGTCAGGAGTGGTTTTCAAGGGATGGTGTAAAGCTTTGGAGAGAAGACCAGATAGTAGCAGAGAAAGCTCTTAAAGAAATTGGACGTGACCAGTGGAAGATAGTGTCAGTCGGAAAGATCTCCGGCTTCTGCTTGCACCCACAGTAAGAGCACCAGGTAGCAGGCCAATGGGTGTCACTTCATCGTAATGATTCTCTTATCTGTTTAATGGCCTGATATTTTTTTAGAGGTGCTGAGCCCCCAAGACAGAAGGTAGCATTTAGAATGGTGGTTTTGTTTTGAGGTGTGTTTTTTTTTGGCGAAGGTTGTGTATTTAAAGGCGAGTGGGATCCATCAGAGACTTATCAGTGAGGAAGTGTCAGGGAAACTCTAGGAACTGAACCTTAATGCCTGAGATGCCTTTATTTGCAGCTGTGCCAGTGATTGGGCACCACTGTTGTGTGTCCTTGTTCCTGTACAGAATCCAACTGAAATCAGTGGGACACCACCAGGCTCAGCAGTAGCCCTTTGTCCTGCCCTTCGCACATAAACATGCTGTAGTAGGTGTTCGTGGTTTGGCACCTTGATGCTCTACTGCAGTTCCTAGAGGAGGAGTGGGGCTTGGTTCAGACATCACTGGCACTGGTGTGAATCAAGAGTAACCCCACTGGAGGCATTGGAGTTAAGTTGCTCTGAATTTCTGCTGACCAATGTGATAGCAGAATTGTCCCCCAGACCTGCACGTCTGTGCAACCATGTGCTATATTCCCGGCTCTCCGTGCTGCACGTTTGTGTGCTGAAAATCAGTAACCACTTGTGAATTTGCCTGAGCTCCAGCAGGAACAAGAAAGGACAAAGCGAGTGGCATTTGTTTTGAGGGAGCTAATTGGCCTGCAGTCATTTTATGTCTGCTTTTCTCTGACCACAAGCTTGGGTAGTGTTTATGTGATAGTGTTTGTGATGAACAGAGAGATTCTGAGGACGGACATGAAGCACAAATCCTCTTTTCTTATCTGCCACCAAAATGCACAGCTTGAGTAACCTTCTCTCTGTTCTGCCTGTTAAGCACTTATCTCTGATCCAAGGGGATCCTCATCCATTTCAGTGATCCCTTTGAATATCTGCATTCAGTTAATGAGATTGCAGCTACTTGCAAATATTGATTGGGATTTTTTTAAAAAAAAAATAAATAGGGCCATTATTCACATTTCATTCTCAAAATCCTTGCAAAGATTTCTGCTCCTCATCAATGAAAGCGTCACAGCTGCATTGGCTTGAATTCCGTGACTGCCACTCTTCTACCTTCCTAATGTGTAACCGGGAGGGAGCACAGTCTATGGTACAGAACGGACTGGTAAGATCAGGTTTCACATCCCGGTTCTGCCACTGATTTGCTTTTTGAGCCCATGCAATTTTGTAACTGCTGTATGCCTCAGTTTCCCTGGTTATGTAGTGAGGGTGACTCTCTTGCTATATTTGTAAATATGGGGAGTCAGTTCCAGTGGGGGGGCCTCAAGGCACTTGTGTAGTAAAATTGAATAATTATTTGTACCTGCTTCGCAGCAATGCGAAGGATGTTGACATTCAATTTTCTTTCTTGCGTATGCATTGCTTAAGGTGCCCTGATAGCAGTCGCTGTAGCAACACAGGATGTTACTGTGGGAATGTCATTAGCCACTCCCAGTTAAAGCATTGTTGAGGTTTTAGATACTTTGGACCAAAAGTGCCGTTCTAACTGAGCAAACCTCAGCTTTGTCATTTCCTAGCGTGGGTACGTCCGCACCAGAGCGGGGAGCTCGCATCCCAGTATGGGTAGACAGACGCGCTTGTGTTCTAAAAATAGCCATGCAGCTGGGAGGAGCATGAGTGGTGGCTTGAGAGGGTCCAGGCAGGTTTATGCTCAGGTGACTAGCCCGAACTGCTCTCCAGGGTACCCCCAGCTACATGGCTATCAAGCAGAGCTAGCGCATGTCTGTCTACCTGCACTGGGAAGCATGCTCCCAGCTGCAGAATGGACATACTCTACAAGCAGGTGGTGGTGGTTGTTTATCTTAATTGTGCTGCTGCTAGGAATAGTTACGCCAGACGAGAATAGTGTGAGGGGAGTCAGAAGGGGTCCTTACCCTCTATAGTCAGTGGCACTTGATATTTGTAAAGAGTCTAGTGCTTTTAAGTCTCAGAACATCCTTGTGGGGCAGGTCTATTTTGCCTTTATATGTCAGATGGGGAAACTGAGGCACAAAGTTGCCATGGCAAAGTGTGACTGTCATGCTGTCTCTGCAGAAGAACCAAGAATAGAACTGAATCCTGGCTTCATTTTCTTGTCCTATCCATGACATGGTGCTTCCTCCTGTCAGCAGAAGTGTAATTGCAAAGTCATTTCCATGTTTTGGTAGCTTTATGTGAACATTATGTGAAGAGTGGAAGGAAGCTCTTGTGCTTATGGCATTGGACTGGGACTCAGGAGATCTGGGTTTTTAATCAGTTTGTCCAAGTCACACAGGGAGTCTGTGGCAGAGATTGGAATGAATCTCACTGCCTCAGTTTCCCATTTGTAAAGTGGAGAAAACAGTACTCCCTATCTCTGAGTTCTTCAAAGCAGGAACTCTCTTAACAGGTGTTTGTACAGTGCCTAGCACAAAGGTTGCCTAGGAGTTGGAGCCTCTTGGCATTACTGTACTATAGGTATTATATTTCTTCCCACAAATGTTTTCACGCTTGTAGCCTTAATGTTTTAATTCCCCCTGGTAGGACATGTATAGACCATGTGTGAAATCCTGATTTCAGTGCAGACAGACTATACTCTCATTGGCTTCAGTGAGGCCAAGATTCACCCTATGGTGGGAATCTTTGGGCCCAGTCCTGCTCATTTCAGTCCCATTTCAGTCTTAGACCCTGCAAGGATACGTGAACAAAATTGTTAGAAAATTCCTAAAATTATAAATAAAACAGAAGCAAATCTCTGAGCAAAAAACTGTGCTAGGGAAGATGTGTGTTAAACTTCCCTGCTCTATCACTCTGCTGCTTGCTGCATCCTGTTCCCCAACATTTTGTTTATACATCATCCCTTTAGATTGTAAGCTCTTTGTGGCAGGCATCTTATTTTGTGTTCCTAGAATAATATTTGGCACTTAGTGCTCTTCACCCGTAGATTTAGAAGCCCTTCACGAAGTTGGAGGAGGATCATTAACCTCACTAGGTGGAGATACTGAGGCCTAGGAGAGTTAAGTGACTTGTTCTGGATGTCTAGCAAGTCAGTGGGAGAAGTAGGGGTAGGACCCAGCGCTTCTGAGCCTTATCTGCCATTACACACAAGCGGCGTTTCTAGCACGCTGTTGGGTGATATCAATAATACCGTGTAAGTGTACCCAGCAGGATTTGGTCCCTAATCTAATGGCCTTGCACTTGCCAGACTGAGTGCTGCACCCAGGGAAGAGAATGGCAGATGGATGGCATGTGCCTTCAGTTTGGACTAGTAAAAGCTGTCCCTTTAAGTGCAAGTCATAGCTCTCTGGGGCTGTGCCAGATGACAGGCAGGGAAGAGGGAGGCTTTGTGCTGTATTTTAAGCTTGGATGAGGGTGAATGAAGAACAGGGATTTCTCTGCAATCACAGCTCGGATTTTTCTTCCCATCGCACCCGATCTCCAAGCTAAGCAGCTCAGGCAGCAAAATTATGTAAGGAGACACCCCAGAGGAGTTTGCTGCTCCAGTCTTGGGGAGCCTGGACTGGCGTGAAGTCTCCTGCATTCCTTTCTGTGCATGGACCATTTGGGGAAGCTTGCCACCTGCTTTCATGTAGCAAAGTCGGTTGGTTTCTCTTGGAGACAGGGAAGGGGCTTTTTTGTGGGGGGACTGGGGGAGCTGCTGGTTTCCAGTTCAGCTCCACTATGTGCCCAGATCAATGCCAATCTGAGAACTGAAACAAAACTACAGCAGCTGTTTCTCTCTGTGGGAACCTTTCTCCCTCTTCCTCCCGCCTCCACACCATTCAGCTTCTCAACTCTGCTGGTACACAGAGGAGGCAGACTGCAGGCTTCCAGTGCACTAAAATAGCATCAAACAGAAGAACCTGGGATCCTCAGTGCTCAGTTCGCCCTCTCCGTGTTGAGCCAAAACATGGAGAATTCATGTTGAATCTTTCTGGGAATTCAACCCCTTTTTCATGCCTTCCCATCCCAAACCCTGCAGCCTGGACTCTCCAGATACTGTCTGTTTCTTCTGTGGCAGCTCTTGAGAAGCCAGATCTATTTTAATAGCCGCCTTTAGATGTGTCAGCTGTAGCCTTTGAAGAGGGCGGGAATACAACTTGGAGGGGGAGTGGAAGGATGTAGCACGAATCTTAACCTCCCAGCTGCCTGTTCGGACTCGCATTACTGGGTGGCATGGAAGCCTTTGGATGTTCCTGGCGGACGTTTGGGATGCTCTGCTCCAGAGAAACTGTCTAAACCTAGGCACGTCTGTGGAGGTGCACCTGCTTTGCTGCTAACAGGTAACAGCTTTTCCCAAATTGAGTTGCTTTCAGTGCGCTCTGTGCCGAGACAGACTGTCTGTTTGAATAGCTTGGGAGGGTCTGATTATTACGCCCGCGTCCTCCAGCTGCAGTGTTGTTTGTAAGAAAAGCACCTCAGTGTGTCAGGTGCACGTGCTTGGCAATTGCTGTGGCACACAGCCCCTGTTTAGCCGGTGGTAGTGCCGCTTTGCAGGGTTATTTATTGAATGCTTGCCTCAGTTTTGCATTGACTTCTAGGGACCCTCCCGCAGATTCTCCCTTTTGGATTCAGGTGAGTTTTATTTTTAACTCAGTAACTTTAGGGCATGGCTACACTGGAAACTTCAAAGCACTGTTGCGGGAATGCTCCAGCAGCTGTCCTTTGAAGTGCGAATGTGGTCACGTGCGAGCGCTTTCCCAGCACTCCTGGTAATCCACCTCCATGAGGGGATTAGCTCTGGGAATGTGGCTCCCACTGCTCGGAGCCTGTCCACACTAGCTCACCCCCCTGAGCCAGCAAGTTAGGATACTATAAAATGTCAGTGTAGACAAGCCCTAAGAATGGGGAAGTGTTGACACTTGAAATTTGAGGCTCAGATAACTCTGGCCTCAATCTGATCTGGGCCAGTATAGATCCATTGACAATTTGTCAGATCATGTGAGACTTGCCCTCATCTGGAAAATACAGCATTGCTTTTAAAAAAGCTGTTGATTGCTAAAGCTGCCCCAGTTGGTCCTTCCCGGCTCCTCCCCCGCTCCCCTCCCCAGTGCAGAAGTAACTTGAGCACCAGCAAGTTAGCCCGTTGGTTACGCCTGCCTGTTTAGTCCATCTTATGTTCCCAGTGCCATAGGAACGTTGACATCACGTGAGCCAGATGTTGGAAGGTGCTGCAGAGGTGAGCATTCCAGGCTGATGTTCCAAGGCTAGCTTGCCCGAGGAGTTGTGTGCACAGAGTGGGTGGGCAGTGTTGCTCTCTTCCACTCTCAGACGGGATTGAAAGGTCACACCTCGCTCTTTCTCGTCTGCATCACAGGAGTCTGAAGCTCAGGGGCATAATCTGGATGCTGTTGATTTACATGAAGCCCTGTTAGAGTCAGGATTCGTGGATACTGTTATGTCTCTCAGTAGGTTATTTTAAACCCCAGGCTTGTGGCAATGGAAGGCGGCATTTTGCCCTTGATCATTCTGACATCCCTGCTCCTTGTTCCCCAGAACTATACGATTCAAACATCTTTGGGGGCAAAGGGGGTGGGACTCTTTGTTTTAAAGAGCAGTGCTTTAGGAGAGGAGTGCTCCCACTTCATCTCCAGTACAACTCTGGATCCATCTGCTGCTGACTTGTCAGACTCTGTGTGTTGTAGCTGCTCTTGTCATCTGGGTGGCAAACAAAGATAGTTTTGATCCTCATCCTTGTCTTACTGAGCTGAACACGTAGAGCCCTCCTGCAGATGAGGCGAGTTGTCAACATGCTCAGTACCCTTTCACATGCGTGTGGAAGGCGCACAGCAAAAAGGCAGCCTTCTAGGTCAGCAATCAAGGGACTGCATGATGGTTGTGGCCGCACAGATGACTTCATTAGCATCACAAGGGTACAAGGGACTATGAAGCATAATGATTTTCACTATGGACTGGTCTATTGGAACCTCAGATTGTCAGAGCAGAGCTATGCAGAGGGTTGTCTCCTCTTATGAGCCTTATTCCTGGGGGCTGGAGACCTGTGAGGCCAGACTGTAGCTCGGTACGTGTGGGGTGGGGGCGGGGGAGGAACAGTCAGGTGGTCTGGTGGTGGTTGACTTTCAGATCTGTATCCATTACAACGGCTGTTGGAATTCCTGGAGCCCTAGTAGCTTGTTAAGAGCAAGAGCTCAGCGTCACTTTAGGTTCCTGAGGCAGCTCTGTCTCAAAAAGAGAGAGAACTGGAAAACAGCATCAGAGAAGACAGGTTATCAGAAGTCCTTTTTTAACCCTGCAAACACTGAACAGAAATCTCACCATTTTTATTTGCCCCAAATGTTGTATTATATTCCTCAGTGGATATTGAAGGCGGTACATGGCAAGGGAAGGAGTTTATTCTTAGGCCTCGCTAATTCTGGTGTGCCCTGGCTGGATTGTATTTTGAAACACCCTGTGTGGCACTATGGTATCAAGCAGCTCCTGCTCCGCTCCATGTCCTGCCCATCTGTTTTAAAGCCTGGGGTGTGAGGGTTACTGCACTGAATAAAAAACAGCTTAACCTATTCAATTCACCAGGCTGATTTCATAGCCAGGGTCTGTCAGAATGGAAACAACAACAAAAAATCCCGCCCTGCTTTATGTATGTATGTATTGGTAAGGGTGGATTTGGAATTTCCTCTGTCTGTGCAGGAAAGCGGCTTTCAATTTGTTTGATAAAGGCAGCTGTCACTTTAAATGCAACAGCTGGACTGTAATTAAGATTTAATCTAAATGAAAGCGGATCATGGCAAAATAAATATATATAATTTTTCTAGCTGCACACACTGACATTGCACATGCAGGAACTAATGACAGCACTGATGATGATGCTGTGTTTAAAGGCCTGATTATTCAAATTTTTCTTCCTGCTCATAGTGCTCCGTAGCAGATTTACCAGCCATTGTTTTTCTGAATGAGAAGGATTTCAAAGCGATTGAGTGGATCTGTAAATGGAGACATTTTGTTCCTTTAATTTTGCCTGCATAAAAACGGTTTTTCATGGTCTCTTTCCCAGCTCGCCATCCATTTGACCAATAATACAAAGGGCATTCTGGAGCGCCAGGGGCTCCTATAATGCCAATATTTCCTTTCCTCTTGGGTTTGCACTCCCGCTGGGATAAGACAATGAGCACTTGTCATACTTTTCTGTGGGGTGCAGGGAGTGGAATAATAAACCACCCCTAAATTATCTCTCTAGCGATTAGTGTGGGAGTGGGTCATGGCTGATAGGGCATGAAAGTTCCCCTGCCTGCAATCTGTAATTAGAATGCATCCTCTCCTGCATGTGGCTTGCTGTGATGGATGGTGTGGGACTCTGGCTGCAAAGATTGTCCTCGCAAAGGCCACCGTTCCTTAGTGGAATGGAATAGCTAAAAGGAGAGCATGATGGAAAGGCTGTGGTGTGTTTGAAACCATGAAGCGATGCTGCAGCCGCTTGAGTGGCTGGCTTGTTTGTTTCCCATTTGTTTAATTTTTTTTCCCCAAGCCTCACTTCTCTTTTTACAGTTGTGCCAGATGTTGGCTGAATTAGCTCTGCATGTTTAAACAGAGAAGCGACCGGATCATTAAACATGGTTTTTGAGATAGTCCGGTTTGGCACAGTTCTAATTAGGACAGTGTGCAGACAATTTATGTAACTTGATGGAAAAAAGCAGAGGCTCTGTTTTTGGTTTGCATAGGATTTGACCTAAAGGATGATAGTCGGGGGGGAGGGAGGGGGTGAAGGGAGAGAACTCTTCATACTCTGGCATATAGACGCCTACAGCGACTGTCAGTAGTCCGGAGAGCCCCAAGTTGTGTGTTCTGCTGGTACTGTTGGTAACACGGGGAATTGCAGCGGTGATTAGCAAGCAGGACAGCAATGTAGATTTTTGGCGTGCATGGGAACCGTGCCACCCCCATGTCAAAGACAACTGAAAAGTCATGGAGTCATCACCTGAATTCCCTTGTAGTCTCCATTTTCTCCCTTGCAGCACTGGAGTTGGGAGGCCGCTACTAATGCGGATGGTGTATTGTGCATCTCGTTTATCTATGCTCTGAAGGGCTATTCCCGTCTCCTCCCAAAGTCTGTCTCCCACCAGAGCCAGGCAGCTTAGAATAAGTTTATTTTTAGGGCTGTGATTGCAGTTAACTCATGCTATAACTCAAAAAACTTAATCACACTGTTACACAATAGAATACCAATTGAAATAAGTATTTCTGGATCCTTTTTACATTTTCAAATATATCGATTTCAGTTCAGCGCAGAATACAAAGTTACCATATTCACATAATATTATTTTTGATTACAAATATTTGCACTGTAAAAATGATCAACAAAAGAAATAGTATTTGTCAATTTCCCTAATACAAGTACTATAGAGCAATCTCTTTATCATGAAAGTTGAACTTACAAATTTAGAATTGTGTACAAAAACCTCTGCATTCAAAAATAAAACAATGTAAAACTTTAGAGCCTACAAGTCCACTCAGTCCTCCGCCTTGTTCAGCCAAACAAGTTTGTTTTTATTTGCAGAAGATAATGCTGTCTGCTTCTTGTTTACAATGTCACCTGAAAGTGAGAATAGGCATTTGCATGGCGCAGTTGTACCTGGTGTCTCACATTTACATGCCAGATGAGCTAAAGATTCATATGTACCTTGATGCTTCAACCACCATTCCAAAGGACAGGTGTCCATGCTGATGATGGGTTCTGCTCAACAATGATCCAAAGCAGGATGGACCGACTCATGTTCATTTTCATCATCTGGTCAGATGCCACCAGCAGAAGGCTGATTTTCTTTTTTGGTGGTTTGGGTTCTGTAATTTCCACACTGGAGTGTTGCTCTTTTAAGACTTCTGAAAGCATGTTCCACACCTTGTCCCTCCTAGATTTTGGAAGGCACTTCCAATTCTTAAGTATTGGGTCGAGTGCTGTAGCTATCTTTAGAAATTTCACATTGATATCTTCTTTGCATTTTGTCAAATCGGCAGGTGGAGTGTTCTTAAAATGAACAACATGTGCTGGGCCATCATTCGAGATGTCTATAACATGAAATGTATGGCAGAATGTGGGTATAACACAGCAGGAGACACAATTCTCCCCCAAGGAGCTCAGTCACAAATTTCATTAACACATTTTTTTTAATGGGTGTCATCATCATGGAAGCATGTCCTCCGGAACAATGGCCGAAGCATGAAGGGGCACTGAATCTTTAGCGCATCTGGCACATAAATATCTTGCAACACCAGCAACAACAGTGTCATGTGAACGCCTGTTCTCACTTTCAGGTTACATTGTAATTAAGAAGTGGGCAGCATTATCTCTCATAAATGTAAACAGACTCGTTTGGCTGAACAAGGACGACTGATTTGGACTTATAGGCGCTAAAGTTTTACATTGTTTTATTTTTTTAACTCAGGTTTTTTTGGTACATAATTCTAAATTTGTAAGTTCAACTTTCACAATAAAGGGATTGCACTACAGTACTTGTATTGACAAATATTATTTCTTTTGTTTTCACTTCAGAATTTCCAAAGCCAGTTTGATTTCACTGTTGATGTAGCAACGGTTATTACAAATTGTCCTGCTAATAACATTGCAAGCTGGAGTGTCCATGTGTTTCTTTAGCAGAGTTCCTCATAGTTCAGTGACTGGGCAGGGAAATCAGAGCTTGTGCAGGGTACACCTGTGTGTGTTAAATCATTGAATCATCGAAAATGGTCCCTGAGAAGGGAGTTTTACAAAAATTAAAACTTAAATCTCAAGGGACTTTTTTATGTGTATAATCATGTGCATGCAACTTCCCTGTCCCGGCCACGCACGCATGTTCTTATATCCTCTTAAACATGAGAAAGAAAGAAGAGCTAAAGCCTTTAACTTCCCGATTTCTCCCTGATCAAAGCAAATACGAGAAAAAGGCTCAGTGGTGTGCATGGGAAACTTGTTTGCATTGCTCTCCTGGCCCACTAGGTTACAAAACAAAAGAGTGAGTGTGATCCAGAGGTGGCCGCTTAGCAGTGGTAGGAGAAGTGAGTGCTGTGTATGTTCAGGGATTGTGACCTGCCTTGGGATGCAAAATGGCTGAAAATAATATGTTCTTTGAACTGTGTTTGCACCGTATTTAAGGAAGGGGAGAAAACATTTCCTCATCCCGAAGGTTGAATTCTAAACTGAAATTAAGATATGCCCTGGCCAGTGGGGCCTCTCTCGTAAATAACAAATAGTTTGTCATTTAATGGTGTGTTAATGCTTAGTGAGCTAGAGTTTATGCTTCTTACCCAATTATGGAGTAATCTTGAGTGGCTGAACAGCACCAACAGACAGTGCCGAGTGAAGAAATGTTTAAAACATCCATCAGAAATCACTGCATGGGATGGAGTGTGATCTAGTAGTTACCTCAGAGGTCCACACTCAGTTCTGCAGCTGATTCAGTGTGTAATTATGGACAAGTCATTTCTCTCCTCTGGCTATCGGTCTGTAGTATGGGAAGGGGATGATAATATTGAGGTAGCTCCCCAGGGGCTTAATTCATTAATATTTGTAAAGCCCATTGAGATCCAGGCTTTGAAAGCGCTATAGAGCAGCAAAGCACTAATAAACCATCTCCGTGCAAGCGTACGAAACCAGCAGGCAGCTGGAGTGTATGTGAATGAACACTGATGTTGCCGCATCTACCTTTAATAGCCCTGTGCACCGGAGGATCTGGATATTTCCTAACCAGACTTTTATTGACAAAATACTGGAGATGATGTTGACATTGGAGACAGGCCAGGACAGAGCTAGATAAACAGGTAGGTTGGTAATCTCGGGGGGAGGGGAAGGGAAGGGGTAGACAGGGACTGCAGATGCTCTGTGATGAGCATGTATTGCTGGGTCATGGCACTTCCCTCTTTTATGAGCATAATTGACAGTAGCCCTTTAGATTCAGCCTAGCAGCTTCAGAAGGGATTTGTTTTCGTATTCGACACGTGAACCTCCTTCCTCAGACATTTGTGACAGAAATGAGCAGGAAACATTTTCATCTAGTGCCAAGAACAGTATGCAGAGAAGCTGCCTTGAATCCTGAAATGCCGTTACGATCCTCGGTTTGTTTGTCTGGCCTGGAGTGTGACTCTTTATTCCCACCACATCTTTTCACTTCCACCACGAAGGACAAAAAAGAAAAATAAACTTGAACACTGAGTGTGTTGCCTTCAAAGTCTGGTGCTGCACTTTCGCTGTCAGGTTTGGGGCACGATTTCACAAGATGTAAAGCACCTTCGCTTCCCACTGTAATCACTGAAAGATGCTCAGCACCTCACAGGATTGGACATTCTAGATGGAGGGCTGTCACGGGGAGATGGGTCCAGCCCCCAGGTGTGACACACTTAGCTCGCCTCCCAAGGTGGACAAAATGAATGAAGGTAGGTCAAGGGGCTATATCAGGCTTCTGGGGTGGAGATGGGACAGAAGTCAGCTGGATAGGACGGGGACTGCAGGTAGGAAGTCCTGGGGAGTCTCTGCTTGCTGGAGAGAGACTTAAAGGAGCCTAGGAAGGACTATGGCATGAGAGCAGAGGGTGGATAGAGTATCTTGAGAAGACAGACCAGAAGAAGGGGATGTGTTCATCTTGAGACTAGAGCCAAAGACTTTATCTTATGTTTAGTCTGGGCTAAGTATCACCCTCAGTATGAACTAGCAGAAATTACAAGGAACAAGATAGTTAAACGGATGAATGTTTGTGTGATATGCAGTATTGTAACGTTACTCATCAGGGGAATGCCTCTTTAATATCAGAAATAATACAGAATTCATTTTAATCTCTATTTTTAGTTCACATAAATTGCAATGCAAAAACATTTCCTAGCAGCCATTTTTATTCTGGCCCCATCATTCTGCAGTGTCTCTAACCCCCTGCCACTAAAAAGGGGCTTAATTTCAAGTGACGATTCATGGCAAATGTCATTTATGAACATTTTATGGCCGAATGGGAGCTGTTTCAACAGCATCTGAAAGAAGACGTTAGCTCTCTTTAGTACTTCATTCAGAAATACAAAGATCTTTAGGAAGAGACTGAATGACTTGTTTGGCTTTTATCCTAACTTTTTTTTTTAATCCTAAGGATACAATTTTCACTGCAATGACTTAACTCCTACGTCACTTTTGAAAAGGAGACTTAAGCACTTGGGAAACTTCATTGACTTTCTATGGGACTTAGACTCCTAAGTCATTTGACGTCCTTTTTGAAAACTTTACCCTACATTTTAAATATAAGTATTTTTTCAAAACACAGAAATTGGGGGGTGGCGGGGGGAGGGGGTTCCTTTGACTTTTCTGATGAAAGACTGTTCGCTAATCATTTAGCCAAGACTGACATGTAATCCCTTTTAAGAGCAGGATTTTTACTCTTGTTTCAGAAGAAAAGTTATTGCTTAATCGAGCTACTGAACTGCTAAAGTGTGAATTAACTGAATGGGATAGGAATGTAATCGCAAACTCTAATCCCTCATTGTCCTCTAGTTGGAAATCAAAATAGCCATGTTAGTGTTAATAAGTTGCTGTTAAAGCTTAAAATCCCAGCAACATCTCTCTCTCCCCTTGGGTGAATATTATTTTTCTCATTTTCTTCCATTTCCAGCACAGGACAAATCTGTCTTGCTGGAGAAACACAGTTAATGGAAAGGAAAATGAGAGGCTTCATGGATCCTGTGTATGCAAAAGATCGGTGAATAATATTAAAATAGGGTTTGGGAGGGAATCAGTGCTGGGGTACTGAATGGCTGGGGAAGACCAGGAATAGGCAGGAACTAGATTGATTGATTGATTGAGGGACTTGGGGATAGGATAGAGATTCCTTCATCTCTGGATCACCGGTTCTAAGCCAGCATCAGTAGAGGCAGAAGGTTACCACCATCTGCAGGTCGGATGACCATCATGAAATGGGTTTTGTTAATCTCAATTCTGTTCCCAATGGACAGGTGTCCTTGCAAAAACCACCATGGCAGTTGAAACTAATAGATGACCTTTGTGGCAGCCTGAAAATAACTTGGCTCCAGACAGGATGACCTCCCTCCCTTGTAACTGGCTGCGTTTTACGAAAAAACAAATTGCGACTTCAGCATTCCTTTCCGCCCTGACAAGCAGCCAGCCCTGCTTGTGACATACTTTCCCTCCAGGCCACCCTGGCTTGCTGATGGTTCATCCATCAAAGGCGAAGCTTACTTTTTAAATGTTGCTGAGTGTGGCTTTTCAATGGCTAATGCTTTGGGTTGTCTTCCCCCTGACCATGTTTTAAAATGAAAACTTTTTATAGTTGTAGAAGTCTAATCTTAGACCTGTTAACCGAGACAGGGACTCTTATTAAATGTGCAAAAGCAGTACAGTTTATATGCATGGTTCTTCTTTAAAATGTAGCCAGTAGGGATGATGTGTCTGTGCCTCATTTGACTGTCGCTCATTTGTGTTTCTCATTTGACTGTCGCTCTCTGATTGTTGAGAGTTGAGCCCTGTGAATTGGAGTGTTTAACACTTGCTGTGGATATTGACACACCTCCCTATAATAGGCTATAAATCTTCTCTGTGCTCTTTTTGTCTTGGGATTGATCCTGTACATAAGTAGGAACAAAAGCCACATCAATCCTTGCAGTGCATTCTAGTCTTCCTTCTCCATATATTTTTGTGGTGTTCTGTTATTGCCCAGAAACCTTTCATAGAATCTGAGTTGGAAAGGATCTCAGGAGATAATCTTTCTAGTCCAACACCCTGCTCAAAGCAGCACTAATCCCATTTTTTCCTCATATCCCTAAGTGGCCCCCTCAAGGATTGAACTCTCAACCCTGGGTTTAGTAGGCCAATGCTCAAACCACCGAGCTATCACTCCCCTGTGTTTTCTGTATTCAGTTATTTTCTATATTTCCGTAGACTATAGAAGCTACAGTCTCCTTTAGTGCTGCTATAATCTACAGAACTACAGTTCACTTTCTGGTCTTCTGAAGATGACCTAAATGTGAATGGCTGAATTCTCAAACAATAGAGGATTGGGGGATAGACTTTGAAAGGCCATTATTAGTTTGTAACCATAGTGAAGATAAATAGTGTGAACATCTTTTGGTGGTATTTGAGACCGCTCTAATACTGAAATGAACTGGGTAGTGTATGGGCACTGCTGCCTTCTAGTATTGGAATCAGGACTGATGAACTGTGTGTCATAGGTTCTATATTGATAGCAACTAAAGAAAGTTTGGTGGTTTAACTGGCAGCCCACGGGCTGGATCCAGCCCGCTGGACAACTCCTTCCAACCTCTAAATGCATCTGTTCCTCTCCTCCCTCCTTCAAAAAAGGCATCCTCCATGCAGCATGACCTTGCATGTACAGTGTCTGTGCGGTCACACTATGCAGAGGACACCATTTTGTAAAGCATCCATTTCTGTAGGTAGACTGCGGAAGTGCCCCGCGGTATCTTCCAACCCACAGCACTGAAAATTTTGGACCATGGCAAGGGCCTTGGAGGAGGAAGATGATCTCTGCTCCGTTCATGATGAAAAGCAAGAAGTTCCAAGTTTGGCCTGGCATGCAGCAATACCTAAACCATAAAATCTTAGCTGGCTGCAAATTGATTACAATACCAACCAATGCAATAAGGAAAGAGGAAAATGATCCTGCTGCTCTTGTAACGAAACACAAGGTGCTGTGCAGAGGCTACACCAGATTGTGTTTGGCTCCTCCGTTCCACATACCACGAGCTTGGAGCTGGCATTGTTCAGGGCTGTGCAACGTGCTCCTAAAGGGGGAACTCCTCTGAACTTCTGGGTTTTATTATACACTCCTAAACTGGGCTCGTGGTCACTGTTGTGGGCCCAGTTTCCAGAAGAGATGGAGAAGGAGATGGTTTTCTTTGAAAGCAGGTGAAATTTGGCTGTTTCAAATGACTTTTTGATTTAATCTCAGGCTGAGGCATAGCATCAGGGAGCAGAGTTCCTCAAACAGAAGTGTCTTCACACATCCATCTGAATAGACCTGTGTGGCTAGTCTAACAGTGTGGTGGGAGCCGGCATTGGCAGCAGGACCCTGGTGGGTGGGGAAGAAAAGCCTTTTTTTTTTTTCCTTCCATTTCTGCCAGCTTTTCACGCAAGGGGACAGATGTTGTTTGTAATAGAGTACTACATGAATAGATGTAGTTTTGTTTGGGGGCCTGAGGACAGAGCTAAGATCCATACCAATTGAAATGCTGAAATTTGTGGTCAGCTTCGGTGAAATTCTGGACCCATTGACATCTGGGAGGATTTTTCATTTGCTTCAATGGAGCCAGGATTTCACGCCCTGTCTACAAGGGAGACAATTTTATTTGAAGTTCCAGGATGTTCTTCTGTGGTACAACGCCTTGCTACATGAAGCAGGCGTGGGGAGAGGCAGGGGGAATTTGAAATGACCAAAAATGACCAGTTGGATTTGAAGAACAGGAGTACTTATGGCACCTTAGAGACTAACAAATTTATTTAAGCATAAGCTTTTGTGGGCTACAGCCCACTTCATCGGATGCATAGAATGGAACATCCACAAGTGCCACAAGTACTTCTGTTCTTTTTGCAGATACAGACTAACACAGCTGTAACTCTGAAACCTGTTCGGTTTGAGTTGCTTGTTCAGAAAATGCAGAATCTAGAAAAACATTAATTCAGTGGGCCCTTGTAGGTCTAGTTTAATTAGCCAAAATTATTTACACATGCACCTTGCTGTGAGAGTCTTGTCCCTGGCTGTACAATGTGACTTAACTGTGTGCTTTCTTACCAGGTGTGCTGGGTGGACAGCTCCCTCCGCCTTGCCTTTGAGATTCCCTGCCAGTGAGGGCCGCTCTACTGGGTGATGGACTTGGACCCATATGCAACTATGCAGGTCGGGATGCGGGTGGTCCGCGGAACTGACTGGAAATGGGGCAACCAAGACAACGGCGAAGGGAACATTGGGACCGTGGTTGAGGTTGGCCGGCAAGGCAGCCCAACAACGCCGGATAGGACTGTGGTGGTCCAGTGGGATCAAGGGACCAGAACCAATTATCGGACTGGATTCCAAGGAGCCTATGACCTTCTTCTGTATGATAATGCACAAATAGGTGAGGCCGGTGAAATATTACTTGGACAAGAGGTGCAGCCATGTAATTCAATAATGCCCTCTGTTTTAGCATACACAATGGCTGGCTCAAATGACAGCTCATTCCCTACATCTCTGGGTCTCTCAGCTGCTAAGGAGACGCAGTGTGGGTGTAGATTGGGAGTTAGGAATTCCTGCATACGAAGCCCTGCTCTGTGATGCTGGAGCGAGGAAGGGATCACTAAATCTGTGTCTGTTGATTCAGCTATAAAATTAAAATACTACTACTTGTTATATATTTGTTGGCACTTTCCATTTTCAGAGTGCTGGGCAAGGTACCAGTATCACAGGGGGTTAAATATAATCTCAGATGGCGTGTGAACCAGACTGCCTGGTAGTAGCCATCCTAGGCCCAGGAGAGAGGGCTAGCTCAGTGGTTTGAGCATTGGCCTGCTAAATCCAGTGTTGTGAGCTCAATCCTTGAGGGGGCCATTTGAGGCAAAAATCTGTTGGATGATTAAATTGGGGATTGGTCGTGCTTCAAGCAGGCAATTGGACTAGATGACCTCCTGAGGTTCCTTCCAGCCTTGATATTCTGTGATGTATTAGAAATAAGTCACTTGGGTCTTCATCAAAAGTTCTCTCTCCTGCTCTTGGCTCATTCTCTTTTCACTCCTTCAGATATTCTCATGTTTAGAATGACAAAGCACAACTGCCCAGAGGTTTCTCCTAAACCAGTGGTCTTCAAACTGGGGTTTGCGCACCCCCAGGGGTGTGCGAGATCCTGGTGCCGCCGCTGAGCGCGCCCGGGAGACCGCCAAACTCCTGGGTGGGCTATTTTGGTCCCACTGAAATGCCGCCGCGGAAAGCGGAAGCATTTTGGCGGACGTACCCCGGGGGCCGAGAGTGGCCGCCGGGCCATGGCAAGGGGCTGCGGCCCGAAAAGTTTGGGGATCCCTGGCCTAAACAACAACATTTGTTTTTAAGGGGAGTTGGGGTGGGGAGAGAAATCTCAGCTACTTAAAAAGCAGAGACTTGTCTGAAGCCAAACCCCAGGTCCAAGCAGCTCTAGGGCTTCAGGAAAGTTCTGACACCAGGGCAGATGTAGCTGCTGGATTCAGCAGGTGCACTGTACTAAACTCCATTGTAAATTTATGGGGAGAAGCCTATAATCCATAGGCCAGCGTCATCCCCCTTCACTTCCTTGCCCCACTGAGGAGGGCACTGACCATCCTCCATCCCAGCAACCTTAATCCTGGCCTGGTATGGAGGGGAGCTGAAGAGTGAGCCTGTCCAAACTCACCTGGCAGCAGTGGCTCCTGTCCCATTGGGCTGGGTCCGGCTCTGGGTATTGCAACCTTGCACAAGGGGCTGCAGCTCTCGTGGGCTTTGCCCACACAAATATCATTAATATGAACCTGTACATACCTAGCCACAAAGGTAAAAAAATAATAAAAATCCGTCTTTGCACCATTATTTTTGCTTTCTGTGGGTGGAAGCCCTGCTAAAGCTGCCCTTGCCTGACAGACTCAAACTTTGTAGCTCAGAACCAATTCTAAAGAAAAGCCGTTTAATTCCCATCACCTTCCTGTTTGACTCCAACAGCTTGAAAATTGCACTAGCCCAAAGTCTAGGACTGGCAAAATACCAACAAATCTTACTGCTAGATCTGAGGTACCATTACATGGTTTGAAAGATGCCTTGTAAGATTCTGGGGCTAGATGTAGATGCTTTATATCATTTGAATGCCAGGTGTCGGCCCAAAATTGCGCTGATTGTTCTTATTTGCAGTTGAATTTTGATGCGACTTTTAGCAGCTATTGTCCTGAGAACCCTGAAGCCAGAAACCAATGCTTCATACTAATTGGGAAGCAGAGACTCGAGGATGCTTGCAGATGTAATATAAACTGTTTGGGTCAAATTCTGCCTGCAGTGTAAATCCAGAACGTTTTAATCAGTTGAGTAGCTCCAGACTTGCGCCAGGAGAGCTGAGGGTAGAAGTTGACCCCCTGATCTCAAATGCAAGCAGTTAGAGAGATGCTGAATATATGTGGGGAAACTATTGCAAAGGATTGTGGGTACAAAATTTTCAGATATGGATGCCTGAAGTATGTAGGCACCAGAATAAAAATGCCCTGATTTTCATAGATGCTGTGTAACCCCAGATCCCCTGGGAGCTATGAAAATCAAGCCTGTCCTGTTTAGGAGACTCACTCTAAGCAGCCAGAGTTGAACACTTTGGCATAGTTTTACCAATGTTTCTGGGTCATGTAAACGTTTTCCAATATTCTTGGGCCAGTGATCAGAAAGAGGTAGGGAAGGAATCCATTTGTGACTGCTTCGTGTCCCTGATTTTATATTGTTCTTAATGAGATCTGAGGGGAGATGGAGAATTCTTGTTTTAATGTATTACTCCTGGTTTTTGTGTGCGTTTGTGATAGGAGAATAAAGGAAATATATTCTGATAAAGCAATTGAGGTATTTAATAAAGATTTTCATTGGCGAGCAGAAAAAAATGGTCTGAAGAAAATCAAAAGTTGCTCCCATTTAACATCATTTTAATGAAGCATTTGAGTTCATTTGCTTTATTCTTCTATCACAAGAGCATGAAAAGGGCACTCAGATGGCCCTTAACCACTGATCCAGAATAAATGAGATGTGCTCACATACAGATGTGCTGCTATCTGAGTTTCTCAGGCCCCTTTTCTTGTTGAGACTTTGTATCTTAAACCATTATTAAAACTTAATTTTCAAAGTAATCATCTTCATTAATGGAGAAAAAGCTCCAAAGTACTGTGTGCACTGCTTCTTTTTAGTTACGTTTCAAATTCTCTGAGGCACGTGTTCAACATCAGAAGAGCTGAAAAGCAAAAACCGTTCAATAATCTCACTGGAGTGATGCTTTGTCTGTGGTGTGAGCACTGGGGCTGCCAATTGCTGCATGGTAGATAATGCATTCTCTTGGGGAACGCTCTGATCTGAAAACTGTTCTGCTTCACGCCCCAGGGTGAGTCTTTAGCCTAATCCTCCTGCTGCAGGGGCTGGTTCTGTCAGGCAAGCCTATGTGGAGGAAGCAATTAGAATGAGCTGCTTTATTTTGTTGCTGCTGTTCTTGAGAGCAGCTCTAAGTATAAGCTGGGTAGGCAGCCTCCTAGGACATTTGTGGCTAGGGCTTGCAAAAAGGTGAGAGTCCCAAAGCCCATTGAGTGTCAGTGGGGTCTGAGTGCTTAACTCTCCCGGGCATGTCTGGAAACCCCAGCCCAGCTTTCAAGGGTGTGGGGCACCAGGCTGCTGAAGCACTGCTACAGAAACACTTTCTACTTCACAAGCCACCCCTAAAGCCGGAGGAAGAAGCCAGCTGGCCAGGAGTCAGTCATGACTGCTAGTGGGGAGAGGAGGAAAGTCTGAGAAGAAAGCGGGGAGATGGAGGAGACCTGGGAAAAGGAAGAGATGGAGACCTGCTGTTGTGCCTCAGATGAACGGGGAAGGGAGGGAACTAAAGGATTCTTTGCCTGGGGTACTAAAGCCTGACTGCCCTCATCTAGCTACTGATAGTAAATTGTCTGAGGAGAACAAGACATCCCCTTGGGCTTCCTATAGATGGAGCCAGAACAAGACCTCTGTGCCTTCAGGGGTGAGGATGAATGCATGGAAAACTGAAGTGCTCAGATACTGTGGGAGTGGGATATAGAAGTACTCTAGAGAGAGAGAGAGAAGCAGTAGTTAAACAAGTAGAGCTACAGCCCCTCCAGGAGGACTAGTGTGTCAAGCTGATCACCTTTTGTCCGTGGAGTCTGCCTATGTAACGTTTTCTCAAGAAACTCTGCAGCTGGCATCTTTATCAGCTTTTTAAATAACCCAGTTTCTGCTCCTGGGCTCTCCTCCTTCCCCTTGTCTTACAGCATTTAGTTTAAAACAATAAACATCATTCATCATTATGCCCTCCACCCCTCTCAGGGTATGGGCCGCAAACAATAAATTGCCAGAGAATTCTGTCCTGGGCCATTCTGTCGAGTCATCTTCCAGGAAGTTGGTCTCTGAATTATCTATTGCTTGAATTTCTGTAGCAGGTAAATTTTTACGGAATGGGGTTGCTAGCCCCACGCCCAACCCTCCTCCTTTTTCATCCGGGCTTGGGACCGGCATTGGCGGAGTTAAAACAATTAACAGTCCAGCTTATTCTCTGTGCAGTGTGTGTGTGGGGGTGGACCTTCAGAACCTCTTGCAGAAGAACCTACTGAAAGTGGTTCACAACAAGACAACATTCAAGGTACCCTGTAAGTCAGGGGTTCTCAAACTTCATTGCACTGCAACCCCCTTCTGACAACAAAAATTACTACACAACCCCAGGAAGGAGACCTGAAAACCAAACCCCTCTGCCCCAGGTAAAGAGGCTGAAGCTTGAACTCTTGCCCCCCCCCTTGGGGAGGGTGAAACCAAAGCTTGAGGGCTTCAGCCCTGGGCAGTGGGACTGAGACTTCTCGCTTCAGCCCCAGGCCCCAGCAAGTCTAATGTCAGCCCTGGCGACCCCAATAAAACAGTTCGAGAACTGCTGCTCTGAGTAATACCAGCTGAGCTCTGTCCAATGCATTCATCCTTGAAGCAGCTTTGATGGGTTGTGTGTGTATTTGGGTTTTTTAGGTGTGCGCCATCCCAACATCATCTGCGATTGTTGCAAGAAGCATGGAATCAGAGGCATGCGGTGGAAGTGCAAGGTGTGTTTTGATTACGACTTGTGCACGCAGTGTTACATGAACAACAAGCACGACACCTCCCACGCCTTCGAGCGCTACGAGACTGCCCACTCGCGACCGTAAGTCCTTGGCTATTCGCCAGATGATGAAAGTTAACCATGTTGAGATATGTAAGTCACAGGGAGCCATTTGGGGAGCTTTGCAGAAGAGTGTGAGGCTTGAGCCTGTACTCTTGACAGTAGGGCTGGTTGCGGGGGGGGAAACTTTTTTTTTTTTTTTTTTTATGCATATAATTTATTGAAAATATTTCTGGATTTTGGGGGGAAAAAACAAAACCAAAAATTTTCATGAAAAAGTCATGTTAAATGTTCAGCGTTTCTGCCAAAAGTTTGACATTTTAGACCAAAACAAACTTGAAATACGTAAAATTTCATCTAGCTCTGCTCTTCAGGTTCTTGCACTGTACTCGTCTAACCGCTGAGCGTCTCTACGCAATCAATGTATAGATGACTTACTGCACCCCCTTCTCTTGTGTGAGAGTGACTCCCACTGGAGTTAATGGAAGTTCTGTTTGTGGGATTGGATCAGTATGGACACGGTTCAGAGCTCTAGCAAAATAACGGAAATCATTCGGTATTCTGTCGAAGGAGGCAGTCTCTGATCCTTGAGGCTTGTGTTATCCATTAAGATGAGAACATTTCTTGCGGTTGCACTGATATGACAATCCAACCAGATAACGTTGTGAAATGAGCTTTGGGATTCCTGCAATGCGTTCTCTCTCAACATTATAATAATGAGTCTCTTGCAACGCTACAGAGAAGTAATCGTTCATCCCATTCAGCAGAGCGGTTTAGAGCTTAGCCGTTAAGCTGCGTGAGCCAAAGTCCAAAAACAATTTAGTGTAAATGGCTGTGCTGACACACGTCAACTTCAGTGCTCCAATCCCCATGGACTTGCAATGATTGCATAGGACACTGCTGTATATACCATGCATACCTTGCAATGCCAGCTCTGCCATCTTTTCTGACCCTGGTCAGGAACACCCAAGAATAATGCCCCCCCACTTTTTTTTAAATCAAGGCAGCTGCTGGGCAGCTTTCTCCCCAACTTTCCTGTATACAGACCGTGTGGCCTTTTCTGAGGACGCTATATGGGGAAGAAGGCAGATGTTTCAATTTGTCCTCTTAAGGCCACCATATAACGTGAACGCCTGAGCTGCTGGAATTGGGCATTGGTGAACATGGTGTCAATATGAAGCAAACTGCTGGGAACTGTGCCAATAAAGCTGTTGGACCTGTTCCTGCCTGGTCTGTTTGGATTTACCAACACAGTACGAGAGGAGGGTCAGTTTTACAGTCTAGTCTAGTGCATAGAGAACTGCCTGAGCCATCTCTAACCATCGCTTTGGCCTGGGCATGTGAGTTCTTTTTTGCACTGTACGGAGACTCTGTCCCTCCCCAAGAAGTCTCAGAACTTTCTCAGGCTTGAGACGAGGGGTTTTTTGTTTTTAGCCTTTTCCTGCCATTGTCTTTCATACGCACAATATTTTTTTTCAGGATAGCTTTGCAACAGGAATGGAGCTAGTGTAATTTTCCTGTTTTTTCACGAGTCCTGTCATGGAATATGAGAGGTCCGTTGCATTTTAATTCTGCCAGCAGCTTCCACTAACTTGTGAACATGTAAGAATACCAGGAAATGATGTTCACCAGCAACCACAGTCCCCAGAATTCAGTTTTATTCCTAACTTGCCTGTCTATCCCCTGACGCTTGGCCGGAAATGATCTCAGCCAGTCAACGCATGGGACATTTCAGGCAGCTAGCTAGGGAGTTCCTAGACTTCCTATAAATGCATGTTGCTTGTCGACCTGCTAAATTCATGACTCTTGCAGCCCTCACACCACGTGTTGACCGAGCTACTGGTATGTTCCTCTGGCCAGCTTGCATCATGCTGCGTGGTGGCCATCTTCACAGTTTTTCAGCAAACTGGCTTGAAAATCTGGCAGTTGATGTGGAAATGGAGGGTTAACCACTGAGTGAATGTAAAGCAGGGGATCACTTCCAGTACATGGGAGGCAAGTGGGAAGCTGGGAGACAGAAGGGCCAGGACAGACAGACCTAGGGGATTGTGGGATCGTATTGACGGACTATCCAAACATGAACTAGCAACATGACCTTCAGCTGTGTCCTCAATACAAAGGGATTTGGGCTTGGTCAAACGCTATCCCAGAACGCTGGCTTGTACCTATTCCTCTTAAGTGAGCCATTGAGCCCAGATTTGGCCAGCAGGAGGGATAGGTGCCTGTTAGAGAGCTTTGTGTGGGGACATTATGGGTGTTTGGACATAAACATATGTCAGACCCTGGGTAGACTCTGCAGTGTAAAAACATGCCCCTAGACTGATTCCTTCCTGTTTATCTTAACTCACTTTGAAAGTGCATTAAACTGAACAGGAACAAGTCACTCTTATTCCAGAACAGGAGTATCCACACACAGTTAATCAGGAACAATTCCATGTGTAGACAAGCCTTAGCTACATCATTAAGGACTTGCCTTGACCTGTGAACTCGGTCTGCTTGGGATTCGTATGTTAAGCAGCAGAATTGCAGGTGCTACCTGTTTTGACTGCTACCTCCATAAAACCTGTTCGCTCTGCAGTTCAGCTTTCCGTAATACTCTATCCTAATCCTATCCTATCCTCCTCCTCCCAATATTCTGTTAGGCGCTTGCAATGCTTTTGCAGGAGGTGAATGCATTCAGGGGGATATTTGTTATGGCATCAAGGTTATTATGCGCATTTGGGATATCCAGATTATGAGGTAGTTTTTACACCAATATCTCAGGGGACAAGAGTGTTAATCCTATTCCTGTTGAAACCAAGAACAGAACTCCCATTGATTTTCAGTAGGATAGTACCATTTGCAAGCATCTAAGGGATGCAGCCAAGGTTGGCTAGCCCCGAATTTGGACATGGTTCTTTTTGCATTTGTCCATTTGCAAAGACCCCAGAATCCTATGGTTGGCCTGTTTGTTTTTCACGTTTTTTGTTTAAAAAAAAAAAGCTTCTATTTTTATTTGCTTTTTAAAATTGGCACCATCCTCTCACGCCAGCCCTGTGTGCTGTTGCAAAGGCAGAAATTCCTGTCTCTAGCTTCCGAAGGGGATGTTATTAACCAAAGTGAGAGGGGGAGGAATGCGCCTGAAATACTGACTAGTTTATTTGACACTGGACTCCAGAAAAGATTCTGGCTTGGATCCTAGGTTGCAGCTCTGGGCCTCTTATTTTATTTTATTTCTATTCTGATCACTCTCCAAAACCCAACCTGGACAGAGACCTCCATCATGCTACGTGCTGTACAGACACACATGACAGCCCAGTCCCTGCCTCAAAGAGCCTGCAGTTGAATGCACCAATCCTGCAATGAACTCCATGTGGGCGAGCCTCATTGCAGGGTCTAGACCTAAGATGGCATGACTCAACAGATGAGTGTGGCCAGCAGGAAGAAGGATGGAGGCTGGGCATAATCAGACTAATGGCACATTTATGCAGCCCTTATTGGCTCAATGTGGGTAACATTCACCCTGGGCATTGGACCTGCAGAAAGCCTGTGCACCACTTAAGTCCCATGCACAGCTTAGCATAGTCGGTGGTTTGTTTTTTTTTGGGAGCGGGGGGAGGGTTGAGGAAAAGTCCCTGTTGGCCCCCTCATCATCCTGTTCTCTTTGAATATGCAGAGAAGAGAATCCAGTAGCCATTGCCAGACAGAGCATAAGGGTCCGTGGTACCTGCTCTTCATCTTGCTTGTTTTGAGGTTTTTTTGCTCAGTTCTGTAGGAAAGTGGTCTGATTTCCATCGATTTCCTTTCCATAGTGGATCGTTCATCTGTGGGGTGGGGAGCGCGGCATCATTTGAACGATGGATTTTAACAGTAATGGGAGGTGTGTGGGCATGGCTGATGAGCTGTACCTCACATTGTGTTTAAACCCACAGCGATCCCAAATAAACTGAGCACACGTTAGTGTGAGCTGTGTCCCTTCAGGCGTGGAATGGATGAAAGAAAGGGACCCGGCACGAACCTGCCAGCGATGTGGGAAAGCTTTCTTGAGTCTAAATGTGAGGGAGGAAGCACAATGGCTGTAACTAGGTTACACCTTGGTTTTTCATGCCATTTGCTACATTCGGTATCACTGTAATTTACTATGTGAGGTCTGTGTGGGTCAGAGAAATTATAGATCCAAAAACATAGGGTGGGAACTTCCCGTTGTGGAAGGCTGCAATTTTAAAAATGAATCAGAAATACATATCCTGACTCTTCAAACCACTGGGCTCAAAAGGGAGGCAAGGTATCAAGAGTGCTTGTTTGTTTGTTTGTTTATTTTGATTGAGTTACATTACAATATCCTGCAGGCTAACTGCGAGGTACAGGTTTTTATGCAATAGCCTTCAAGCGGGGAATTGCCAAACTAGGTGAAGCAATTTTACAAAGAGATGCTTTGCAATTGACAAATAGGAGAGACTGGGTATAGCTTTGTTTTGATGCAAGGGGAATTAATTCCATGACTTTTATGTCTTAATTGCTGTAGTCTTGTTCCAGGTTAAAAATGAGGTAAAAGCTGTGATGTAAAAAAACGGGATGAAGTAACAAAAAAAGGAGACTCTGCAGAGATGCTTCCTGGTGGTGGTGGTTTGTTTGTTTTTTTTGTTTTTTTTTAAGTGCCTCTCTTGAACGTCTGATATTTGGGCTGCAAAAGCATGTGCTCTAGGCGAGTGGACAGGCTTTCCGAAGAACAAAACTCGCCCACTTATCAATCAGTGAACCCTGAGCAGTGCTGATGGGAAAGCTGCAAAGAGAGTGCTGCTTGGATCATGCATTTTAATTTTTTTCTGTAACGTAGAAGGGAACCATTGGCAGCTCTCCAGAGACCTACAAAGCCTGCATGTTAAAAGGAGATTGTAACTGCTTTGTGTGTGTTTTAAATAGGCTACGATAGACTTAATATTTAGAGGCTCTGATCTCCTTTCTCCTTCTGGATGTGGGGATCTTTTGATTATTTAGGATTAGGAAATGAACAGCCTCTGTAGCAGCGCTTTGTTTTCAAGCCTGCGCTGAGCCCGCTCGGGTGTTAATTTGCATGGACACTTAGAGCAGGGAAGCTGCTCCGGTGAGAGCCCCCCAGTGTTTGCAGCGTCCCATGATCTTGGTTCAGTGGAACTGTTTCCAGAAACTGCTAGCTCCGTTATAGCATCTCCACCACTTCCACCTCTCTTCCACTGTATTTGCGGCCCCCTGGGGTGGATTTGAATGTTGGCGTTTTGCATGACAACAGAACAGAGTCCCCTCTTTGGAACTGCATTGGCCTTCAAGGGAAGGAGGAGGTTAATTTGACATGGGACATCCCCTCTTTCTGCAGACCAGTAGTCAGCAGTTTGTGTCTCATCCCATGCTGACCCCGTTGTCTCTGTGTGCTTGGCCCAGAGACATGGCTGTGTCCTATGAGCTATTTTGCCATTGTTATGGCTCCCCTGTGACTTTGCAGACAGACAGAGAGAGCTCCATAAATAGCCAGCGGGATGTGCTTGTGAAACAAATGGTCCTCAACTTTCCCTCCCTCGCTGGACCCCAAGTGGCTCAACTCCATGGCTAAGCCGAGACAAGACTGGCACACGTGTGTGTATGTGTGTGTGTGTGTGTGTGATGGCTCAGTAATCCCAGGATTTAAGAGGCCCTAAGCACTAGCAAGCACGCTGGGGGGTCCCAAATCAGCTTTGGAAATAGCCCCCAAAATACACATTCACCTGAAGGCCCTTTAAAGCCCGCAGCAGACTTTAGTTCAACCCATTGGAAGCGGGCAATTCTGATTGTCACTCTCGTAACCTGGCTCTGGTATTGCCTGGATATTGTTTGTGCTGGGACTGGTCAGCAAGTTACTAGTGCTCCAGGAAGGCACCACAGGTCCGTTTAAAAATGAAGCTGGAGTTGGTTGGCTCCTCTGCTTCCAGCCAGACTCTTTGGAGTTCAGCATTTCAGTGCAGGGCATGTCCGAGCGCTTTGCTCACGCAGCATCCCTCAAAGCTTGTGAGGTGGCTGGACCTAGGCCTTCTGTGCCAAGGATTTGACCCTGGTGTAAAAAGTGATTTTCACTAGCAGGACTTCTTATTCCAGGCCAGCACTCTGATGCTCATGGGTTGCACTAGGACAGCTCCGTGGGTGTAGCTAGAACGGTGCCAGGTTCCCAGTGTAGAGATGCACAGGGCACTCGGCTGGTGCTTTTAACAGCTAGGTGGGAGGAATTCTGCTTCCTGCCCTCACCAAGGTTCTTGCTGCCTCACCCATCACAACTGGTTGTTTTAAAGTATTTTGAGTCTGGGAACTCTTGCCTAATGTGTTCCATGTTGGCTTCCGTTCAGTATCTGTCTTCCTCGTTGATTGCACTGTGGGGAAAATGAGCTGAAAAACGGGAGGCAGGAGGAGTCAATAGATACTGCAGTACAGTCCATGTTGCAGAGGCGTTAGTTCCGGGGCGTTGAAGAGAGAGGATGTGTTGGGTGCAAGGTGAAGACAGCAGGCTGCAATGAGACAGGTTGGGTGCAAGGGCAGGCACAGCTCTGCCCTCCCTTTCAGATCCAGTTTTGGGCCTGATCCTGCAAACACACACACACACGAAAGTCTGCTTCCGTTGTCTTCAAAGATAGCTTAATGTTGATGAACTATGAGAGTCAGAGACAAAGAACTCTCTCTCTTCTCAGTGCTCTTTGATCTGTCCCTTGAACCTTAGTGATCCTCACATTGGAGATGTGCACAGGGAGCTGTGTATTTCTGCAGATATGCTTTTGTTCAAAAATCCACTGAAGTCTCTTCCTTCCGGGTTAGACTGAAAGAACTCTGGAGATTTTTGCTTAATTCAGAACCAGCTGGGGGTATAGTCTAGCCCAGTGGTCTTCAAACTGGGGTACACGGGATGCCGGTACTGCCACCGAGCCTGTCCGGGAAACTGCCAAACTCCCGGGCGGGCAATTTTGGTCCCACCGAAATGCTGCTGCGGAAAGCGGAAGCTTCCGCTTTCTGTGACGGCATTTCGACGGACATACCCACCGGGGGCCACCAGACTTTTTCCTCCGCGGAAAGGGGCCGCAGGGGGAAAAATTTGAAGACTCCTGGTCTAGCCTACAGGCTGTCAATAATAGCAGTGTAATCAGCAGCCCTTTCTGTTCATGGTCATTAATGGCTTATCTGGGAGTTGAATTGTGGAGCTAAAAACCTCCCCCTCGCCTATTGTCAATAAGCAAACTGGTGGTAGTGTGAGATGGTAACATCTCCCTTATCTTTCCTAAGCAGTGTGGAATTGATGACAAACAAGATTGCCCTGAGGAGCACTTATGTTGATATTTCTTGTCTGATGACAGGGGCTAAAACTTTCTTTTTTTAAGGTTTGTAAATAGAATCATAGAACTGGAAGGGACCTTGAGAGGTCATCTAGTCCAGTCCCCTGCACTCAAGACAGGACTAAGTATTATGTAGAGCATCGCTGACAGGTGTTTGTCTAACCTGCTCTTAAAAGTCCCCAATGACTCAGATTCCACAACCTCCCTAGGCAATTTATTACAGTGGTTAACTGTCCTAACAGGAAGTTTTTCTTAATGCCCAGCCCTTGCTGCAATTTAAGCCCATTGCTGCTTGTCCTATCCACAGAGGTTAAAGAGAACAATTTTTCTCCCTCCTCCTTGTAACAACCTTTTATATACTTGAAATCTGTTATGTCTCCCCTTAGTCTTCTCTTCTCCAGACTAAACAGACCTAATTTTTTCAGTTTTCCTTCACAGGTTATTTTCTAGATCTTTAATCATTTTTGTTGCTCTTCTCTGGACTTTCTCCAATTTGTCCATCTCTTTCCTGATGTGTACCACCCAGAACTGAGGCTTAATCAGCAAGGAGTAGAGCAGAATTACTTCTCGTGTCTTGCTTACAATGCTCCTGCTAATGCATCCCAGAGTGTTTGCTTTTTTTGCAACGGTGTTACACTGTTGACTCATATTTAGCTTGTGATTCACTGACCCCCAGATCCCTTCTGTGATATTCCTTCATAAGCAGTCATTTCCCATTTTGTATGTGTGCAATTGATTGTTCCTTCCTAAGTAGAGTACTTTGCATGTGTCCTTACTGAATTTCATCCTCTTTACTTCAACCCGGAGAAAAGGTCTGTCCAGATTATTTTGAATTTTAATCCTATCCTCCAAAGTACTTGCAACCCCTCCCAGCTTGGTATCATCTGCAAACTTTATAAGTGTCCTCTCTATGCTATTGTGTAAATCATTGATGAAGATATTGGATAGAATCAGACCCAGAATTGATGCCTGCGGGATCCCACTTGATATGCCCTTCCAGCTTGACTGTGAACCACTGATTCCTCTCTGGGAATGGTTTTCCAACCAGTTATGCATCCACCTTTATAGTAGCTCCATTTAGGTTGCATTTCCCTAGTTTGTTTATAAGATCATGCAATATGTTAACAAAAGCCTTACTCAAGTTAAGATATAGCATGTCTACTGGTTCCCCCTATCCACAAGGCTTGTTAACCTGTCAGGAAATAGAAGTTACATGGACATCATAAGATGGGAGGAGCATCTGGCTTTTTTTTAAAGAATAGTTTGTAGAAATTTGCATCTGGGGGAAGTCCTGGTCTACCATAGAATATCAGGCTTGGAAGAGACCTCAGGAGATCATCTAGTCTAACCCCCTGCTCAGAGCAGGACCAATCCCTATTTTTGCCCCATATCCCTAAATGGCCCTCTCAAGGATTGAATTCACAACGCTGGGTTTAGGAGGCCAAGGTTCAAACCACTGAGCTATTCCTCCCCCCAATGTAGTTCTGTTTAGGTTACATATCCCTTTTTCTTTCATGCACTGGTGGTTATTTGAAGTTGCCCCTCTCCCTCGCAGTAACTGATGTCCAGGGCCTTGCAGGTCAACTTCCCAGTGGAGAATAGATCAATGACAAGGGGTTGGAGGATATCCTAAATGTAACTTGTTTTATTCTCACACACACACACGCACACAATCAATCCCTTCTTTCAGGAACATCAGCCCGATACTAGTTGCCCAGGTCCCAGGGAACACCTCAGCCTCAAGCACTGACTGTCATTGGAAACTTGCAGCAGAGGGAACTCCCCTGCTGCTTGCACAGCTCCTTCTACTAGTGACCCTGTGTAACAAAACTAACAATCCTGCATTTCATCCCAAGGCTGAGCACTTGCTCACACGCTAAGAAAAAAACTTGGAAGACTGTAACTGTGGTGACACCGGCATAACATTATCTATTTGTATTACAGTAGGTTAGAGACGCCCATTGAGGTAAGGACCTCATAATGCTAAATACTGCATCTAAATAGCAAACTGTCCATGCCCCAGAGAGCCTAAATAAGAGTGTGTAGGGGAGACAGACAGTTACATATAGGAAAATGAGACCAAGAGAGGTGAAGCAAATTGCTCAGTCACACAGTGAACCTGTGACTGAGCTGGGAACTGAACATGGGTCTCATAAGTCAGTCTAGTAGGTTAACCACAAATAATGGAATTTGCTCATCTTATTTCTTGCAGGCACGTAACAAGGCCAACTGAAGGCTGCTTTCATAATCAGGCCCACAGTCTGAGTGATTACAGTGTAGGCCAACTTTAACTTCAGCACAGAAGCTGAGTGACAGCTTGCACATTTGATTACTTGCTATTCAGTAAGAGGAAGGCATACTTATTTACCATAGCAACTTCTGTACCACATGTTACTCTAGACTAGCTGTGAGCTGGTGGCCTAAAAACTACAGCAAGGAGCATTTCAGGCAAACCTCAGAGTCTGTGTAGTGTGTGTTTAGATGAACTGCTCTGAATTTCCCCCATTTCACATCCTACCCTCTCTCCACCCCCTTACATATCTCTTTTCAACCTTTTAGGTGTTGTTTTTAGGAACACTCAGCTTTTACTAACTCTCTATTGACTTTTTGCAAGGGATTGTGCAAAGTGATGGAGAACACAGACCTGAATTGCGCAATGAATACGTATTTTTAAAAATGCTGTCAAATTAAAAATAAAGTAGGGGAGAGTCAACCCTGGGCCTGTCCCACTGGAGTTAATGGAATTGTACATGGTTACATTGGAGCTCAGCTTGGATCCATGTTTTTTTACAATGCATTCCTTCTCTCTTTTGCAAATAACATTTCTGATTTATAAAAGGGAAAGGCTTTTATAATCTAAGGTACTTTTCACCATGAATTTTTTGTTTACATGCCTCTGACTCTGCTCTCATTGAACTCAATGGCAAAGCTCCCATTGATTTAGGGTGGTGCAGGACTGGGACCTTTTTTAATAGAATAAAAGGGTTGGAAGGGACCTTAGGAGATCATCTAGTCCAACCTCTTGCTCAAAGCAGGATCAATCGCTAGTTAAGTAATCCAACAGATTTTTGCCCCATTTCCCTAAATGGCCCCCTTAAGGGCTGAACTCACAGCCCGGGGTTTAAGCAGGTCACTGCTCAAACCACTGACCTATCCCTTCCCCACTTTTTGATTTTCTCTGAGCTTGGTCTTGACTGCAATAAGATATCTGATCTGTAATTGCAAACAGGTGAAGTTTGCTGTGATGGCAAGTTACAGTGTAAACAGGTCTGAATATTTTTTAATCTCCATATTGTCTAGTCTTGCATTAGGCAGCATGGAGGTGAAAATACCTGAGCCCTCTCCAGGCCCCTCTTTGCTGCGACTCCCAGCAGAGTAACCAGTAATACAGCAGGACTATTGGGAATCACTGATCAAAAAAAATCCCAAGTATAGCTAACGCTTTTCTGATTCTCCTGCATTAGCACAATTTAACTACATTTGCATTGCAAAAAATACACTAAAATTACTGCTAGAATGTTTTCCCTTTGTAAAAAATAATAAAATGAAACTACCTTAGGCTTGGGGCCTAAATTGTCAAACAGTTCTGTCCGTTTAAGAACTGTGTAAATCGCAAAGCAGATGGGTACATCTGAACAAAATACCTCTATTTTCAGTTATTGCCATCTCTTGGTTTTACATTTGACTGACAAGTTTTTGTTGGCTAAGAAGAGAGGATTAAATGTGATGCAGGAGTGGAAAGATGAGTAGGTGGGATCAGTAAGAAGGTAAATGGGCTATTGTTTGTGGTATGCTTTTTTTAAAAAAACAAAACAAAAAACCTCTTTCCAAATAATTCTGATCAGATCTTTTAATTGTTAAGATAATTGGTTCTTTCAAGCATACACTGTCAGATTAAGTGGGATTTGGGTTTTGTTGTGTATCCTATTGCCTGTCCAAAACTTTAATTGTTAAAGAAAATAATGGAGTTTTTCTTTCATTTGTGTAATTGATCTTTCTTTGTTTTTCTGGAGCTGTGAGCAAACTGCCAGCAAGAACTGCTCAAAGAACTCTAGCTCCTGTTTTGAGCTAATTATGTTAAAGGATGAGTAACAAAATATGTCACTTGCAAAGGCCCTGGGAAGAATGACATCTTTCCCTGCCATTTAAAAGAAGGCTTCTTGTGAACATCATTGAGGGGCCTGTAGAACATTCAGAAACACTTCCGGTCTAGGATTTTTAATTAAAAAATATATATATATATTTGAAACACAGTGGGAGGTGTGTTTTGTAGCTCAGAAAACGAGTTAGGATAAAATAATCCTCCAAGTAGTTGCCTGTTTTCAGAACTAAACTGAGTTCACTGTTTTTAAAGTTTTGAAATATTCTGATATGTCTCCTCTTTCCTTGGCTTCCTGTCTGACTTATTGCATCTAAGGCTGTAAATACCCTGATAGAGAGATCACACAGAGATTGATACTGGCACTCAGTAATGGCTCTGGGCCTTCTAGAAATTGAACTTAATTTTCATTCAGTGGACAGCGTGATTTTTGAGGGGCGGTTTTCCATGTCACTGGCTGAATGTAAAATGATTTTTCCACTAACAATCAATAACTGTTTCCTGTCTGAGAGAGACATTTGATTTGATGGAAGCTAAAAGGTATAAATTACACTCTTAAAGCTGTTCACCAGCTGCTGCAACATTTTACAAGAGCTGATCTTTACTTAGCCAGGGCAGTCCACAGACACGTTTCCTTTAGTTTGCATATATGAACATAATTATGTCATGATAAAATCCCTGAACTCTGGGTAAATTCAGATCTGGGCAGGGCTCTGTAAATGAGTCAGGAATGGGGATAACATCCCCAACCCTGCATGCTGGCAAGGACCTGCTGGTAGGAGGGGAAAGGGAATCTCTTGAGATGTTAAATGCCTGATGAAGAAGCTAAAGTCCAACAGATAAGCCACTTTTCAGGCAGTGCAGCCATGTTGAAGGGAAGAAGCATTAGGGATGTTGGCAAACCAGTAGTGTATGGCTATTTTATTGCTGTTTCATGCTATAAAATTGATTGTGTTGATCATCTTCCAAGTCTCCCTCTGACTGAAACTTGGCAGCTCTGAATGAAATGTGTTTATCAAAGTCATGGCGATTGCGATGAGTCAGCCACAGGAAAAGCTATCTAGTCTCTTGCTGCATGATTTCATGATTAAATTATTGAGATTAATGGATGTTATGCAGCCCTCATTTAGAAAAAGAGAAATGGAAGCCATCTAGATCTCTGTAGTCTTAAACAAGCCTGTGTGGTTGTGAATAGTAGTGTGTACACAGAGATGTACTAAAAAGTCCAGAAGTCTGATGCCATTCATGCTTTATTTCCATCTTTATTTCCATATCCTATGGAGAGTGCTATCAATGTTTGCCTGGGAGCTACCTTGAGAGTATCATTACTTTTTTCAAGGGGGTGTTGTCTGGTATATTTTTAACATGAACTGGGTATTCCAGGAGACAAAAGGTCAATAGCTGTACCTGGAGCCAGATCCTTTGCAACCTTCTTTCATTTAGCCCTATTGCATCTTAATTTTGACTACAGTACCCCCGCCTCCTTCCTGTTCCATTCCATTTGTCTTGGTTTATACCACTGGAATTGGGTTGAATCTCTGAGTTTTTATATGGCTATATCCTGGTCACTGGCATGGGGCAAAATCCTCATCCCCATTTTCTCTTGTGACCTAATTTTACCTTTTGTCATTATGATTTGCCTCACGAGAGAGAGAGAGGAAAAAATGAAATGTATTTTGGGTTTTAATACATGTGTGAGTGCATTTGGTGTCTGTGTTTCTCATCTCCTGAATTGTTTTTTTCTCTAAAATAAGCCAAGAGATTTCTTCCTGCTTCCTGATTTAATGTGACAGTCACTTTCAAAAATCCTCAGTCTTTTATTGAAAGGAGGAGCCTAAGCAAAGGGTAACGGAAATTAAAAAAACAAAATTTCCTCTTCTAAAAGTCTGCCTTCTCTTTGCTAACGCTTGCATCAGAAAAGCTCAGAGCTTTCAGCCCCAATAACTTCTGTCCGTGCAAATCCTCTGATATAGCTTAGTATTGTTGTATGTTGTGACATTTGCTGAGACATCTGTCCCATAGATTCTGCACTGAGACAGCATCCAAGTCACTGGAGAAGCCATTAGCAGGTGTGTGTATTTCTCTTTCCTAGGAACAACAGCATGAAAATAAGCCATGGGAAATTGAGGCTAAATGTCAGCAATAAGCTCTTGACAGTGAGATCTGTTAGGCAGAGGAATTTCTTTGCCAAGGGAGATGGTGGCCAAAGCACTAGGCAGCCATAACTCAGGGAGCGGTCTTTCACTGGCACAAACCGGGCTAGACTAAATGACCTCAGGCACTGTAATGTGATTGTTCCCTATGTGAGCAATTAATGATAAAAGCTGCATCTGCTCAGAGCTGTCGTGTGGCCCTCAGTGAAAGGGGGACTGTCGGGTTCCTTCTACGACCTAATTGTAGGGCTTTGCATACAATCTCCATATGCTTTCTTGTATCTTCTGTTTCACATTGTTTCTTTTGTCCCCTCCCTTGTGCCGCAGTGTCTAGGGCCATTGTACTGTGGAATCCTCTTAGCATTCCATATCTAAAATCTCTGTTCCTTTTAATGGGTTTGTGTGTTAATGTTGGTTTTGAGTCTAATGCTCAGGCAATTTCTGAGTTCAAGCTAATTCCATTTTGGCCCAGAACAATCCTCCTCTTCAGGAATACTTTTATTTTCATTTATGACGCTCAACATATTGGCGCATCCTTGACAAAGAGGGCAGCATCTTTGACATCTCCTGTTTGCATATGTACAGTCATGCCCCACCACTCAGCTTGCATGTTCTCCCATCTGTAAGTGCAGTTCCCAGAAACTGTTGTCAGATTATACAAATATCTGTTGGAATAGATTTCAAATCTATTTTTTGGGTGACATTGTCTCAGCAATCCTGCTCAGATTCTGATGCACAGCAGTTTCCCTCCCTAATTATGTTTCCAACCACTGACGGTTCAGAACTATCGAGTACTAGCAAGAGTTGTGCAAAGGGGCTACATTTAATAACTAAAGTGTGGGATTTGGATGGCTCAGGAGATTGGTAATTGAATATAGATCCTGTTGCTTCTGGGTCGCTGGTTTGCATCCCAGTCAGTTTGGTAGTGAAGGGTGTCTGGGTGGCCTGTCTGAAATGAGTTACTCCCAGTTCCCAATGCACTAATATCCACATCACAGAGCACACCACCTTACATATAACTGTATAATTACTCTCTCTTGTTGGTAGCCTGAACAGAGAAAACAAGCGTTGACTGCAATGGGATCAGGATGTCACCCTCTGTGTTTGTGTTGGGATATGGCTACTGAAAACGCAACAAAACAACCCCGTCCCAGTGTGGGAAGAAATCTAACAAAGGCTTCTTGAGTAAACATGCTATGATTTTTACTTTCTCCAGCCCCAAAGGAGAGGCTACCTGCTCCTAACCAAATATTTCTCACCTCGTTAGTTGGGTTTCCTCCATTGCTGTTAAAAATACAGTCCCTTGTAAATCTAAATACAGCCAAAGAAATGACATTTGTGTAGACAAGTTTTTTATCCATTTGCAGTCTTTGGTGATGTCAGTTGCATTTACATGTGCATGTATTAAACTCACTCCTTCCAGCAAATTCCCCTTTGATTCATTATAGTACCTTTGTCATCTGCAGGTAGAGTGGCATTTATACATTCCATGGTTCAGACCAATGGAGACACTGAAAGAAGAGACTAGGTGGGATTGGCAGGTCCAAAGTTTAATGCACATTTTTAGAAATTCTCTGCAGGTTTTTACTTAGCACACATTTGGTACAGCATTGGCACATTGGCACGTATGTTTTATGGTCGCAGTTTAGGGGCCCAAGTTAGAAAACTTGCCCCAGAGTGGCTTCATGAACTTTTTGTAACCTCTAAAACCAAAGCATCCGCCCTTGTCTGGGGAGAGGGAGGAGGCATATACGCACTCATCTCCGTAAGAAAATGGCGGATTAACTCACTGAAATTCTTGGTAGGATCGTCCCCAAAATAGGTTTACGTGAATCCTGATCCCTTAGTCATCAGTGTCGTCCATCTAAGCTTTGTATTTGGCCGGAGAGCTGACACCTTTAGAATTTCCTTTATCCCCAGCTGGGCCCAATTTAATGCTTTCCTGTGAGAGTAAAGTTAATCCAGAATTTGTTGTGTAGTTGTGTGCTGACATCCAGATCACTCAGAGTTTTACCTACAGGATTCTTGTTCTTCAGGCCTTTTTTGCACACTGGATTTGTATGTCAAAAGCAAATTTTATCACCTTTTAGATCATTAAGTATCTTTAGAGGAAGGATGGTCTTGCACTTAAGGTGGTGTTGTGACTTGAGATCTGGGTACAGTTCCTGACTCTACAACAGAGACAACATGGTCCAGTGGATGGGATGCTACTGGGAGTCTAAGTGCTTGGTTCTGTTCCAATCTGCTGCGTGACCTCAGCAGTGGCACTTCCCCTCTCTGGGCCTCTGGTGGTCATTTTTTAATTTTAGTTTACAAGCTCTTTGTGGCAGGTCTGTCTGTCACTAGGTGTATGTACAGTGCAGGAGCAATGGGCCCTCAGTTGAGGTCTCTGGTTGCTACTGTAATACAATAGCACCTGTCTGAGCCTGGGTGAATCATAATAGTCTTCTGCCTCAGTTCCCTATCTTGTAAAAGCACAGTGTTACTTCCCTATCTTTCAGGGGCATTCAGGGTAAATCCATTAGTGTTAATGTGGCACACGAATCAGAAGAGCTATATAAATACCTAGATAGAAGTTTAGCTTAGTCTGAATACCCTCAGCACTTCGGTTCCCAGCATACTGGTTGCAGAAGAATAGCTTCGTTTATATACAGCGATATGTTCCTAGTGCTGTCCAGGGGGACCTTATAGAAATCTAATACTGCTGGAATTTCTAGGGCAGAAATGGGCCCAGCTGCAAATGGCTGTCTTAATTAAAATTGTTATTAAAGGCAATATTGAAATGATTAAATTTATCCCCAGGGTATTTTTGTAACACACTCATAACCTTGGTTGCTATCCAGTATTTGGAGCAAAACCACCTCAAATTAGATTACAAACCAAGACGTATTGGTTCAGGACATCTGAGTCTTACATCATTGTTCTGTGTGGCTGGTTAGCAGCCTGCTCTGAAGGCATCACGGTTCCAGGCAAGGTCACCACTTGTGTCAAACCAGGAGAAGGGGGTGTTCAGAAAGGGTGACCTCCAAAAGTTTGAACAGAACTAAATCATCATCCTCTTCACCAAAAGGAAAGTGTCAAGGTAGCACTTAGAGATCATAGTTGCGATTGGGGCCCTGCTGTGCTAGGCCCTGTGCAAGTATACAGTAAGAAATAGGCCCTGCCCCAAATTGCTCACAGCCTTCCTAGAGGGTGGAGAAAAAGGAAGGCATATTACTCTTGAGGTGAGGTGCTGAGGCACCCAGGGATGAAGTGACTTGCCCAAGGTCACCCAGGAAGTTTGTGGCAGCGCTGGGAATTGAGTGCCAGTGCCTTCTCGCCAAAATCGTCCATCCCCTCCCAGTCTCTGCCCTAAGTGGGCGTGGGTAAGGAGATAAGCGGCATTGCAAAACATTGATCCCGCAATGGAAGGGGGGGAACCAAACCTCTGGATCTTCAGGGCCAAGATTTGGGGTCTGGCTGTTGTCAGTGTGCTGAGTAGTTGGACTTAAGTGGGAGTTGAGGGTGCTCAGCACCTTACCAGACTGACCCCACTGTGGGGGATGGGCACTGGAGGAAACAGTGACAAATTGAACTTTTAATGTCCATATGTCAAATACTGATTTGTAAGTGTGACCCATTCCTCCAAAGGGATGCAATGAATGGGGTGTCTGTCAGCTTCAGAGGTCCCTTCCTGATGCCTTTGCCTCCCTCCCAGTGGCCTTGTCTTCACTGCTAAAAATGTGCATTTTTACCTCAGGAGAGCTAACTTGCATAAGCTTATCCTGAGGTTAAAAAGCCGCTGAAGGCAAGGCATGCTAGTTTTTAGCATGAGGTAAACAGCCTTATATGCCCTCCAGGAGGTGACCTTGGCGAGTTCACATCACAGTAAAACTAAAATGCCTGGTTTTCACAGTTATTTTTACCTCAGGATAGGTCAGGGATGTTAGTTACCCTGAGGTAAAAAATGCACCTTTTCTGGCAGTAAAGACAAGGTCAGCGTCTCCTGTATAGGAATTAGCTGTGTAGCTGTTTTCCTCATGCTGCCTATTGGTCCCACTCTCATCTCGCCTCCTTTGGGCTTCAAACAAGCCCATCTGAGTACTAAACGTAACTGAAAAAGCAAAAAGCTGTTCTCCTCCATCCTTCCTGAGAGACAGGGTCACTTTCCTTTCAGTGTTCTCTGCTGCTTGCTGGGAGGGTGAGGTCTTTTGTTCTGCCCATAAATCATCACTTAGACTCATGGGCAACATGCTGGGCATAGTGTTGTCAACACTATGGAGAGGAACTGACTCTGTCCTACAGAGCTTTATAAAGAAAGGGCAGCAGAGAGTGAAACTGAACCATACATTGGATCTGTGGCTAGGGCATGTCGTCTGCAGCCGCTATGGTGGCAAGCCCTGTTAACGTTCTGATAGAATTCGCAGTCCCCTTTTCCTTAGCGCATCTTGGTGACTGACCTGAAGATAAGTTTAAGCGGGAAATTCACACACTGTCTAAACTAGTTCATTTTTACAGAGAAGCAGTAGTTGTGTAACTTATGTGCAATGCCGCTTCAGTCAATCTTCTTATCTTTTCTTGAATAGGTCACTTGAAATCTAACTTTGGTGCTTTTCTGTTTGCTCATGCTGGGAGTGTTTGTTATAAAATAAACCTTCTGCTGTCTGTGTTCTTCATGAATAAATATTAGTTTCTCCATGGCTCCTAGTATAGTTTTGTGCTACCTTTTTTTGAAGAGCCGCCTCCTACTAGGAAAGGAGGGGGTTTTTTTTGTGTTTTTTTTTTTTTTTTTTTTTTTTTTTTTGCTGGACCTTGAATGGTTGCTTAAGAGAAGTAACTTTCGTTTGCATAAAGAGAGCAGAGAGAGAAATTAAAAAACCCATAAAGAGAGACAGCATAATAGATCTTTCGTTCCTTAAGTTGTTCTCCATTTGCTCATTGTGTCTCCAAATGGTTTGAACAGAGTGTCTCTGCTGCCTGCTTGCAAATTGCACTTTGGAGTCAAATGAATCTGTAATTGCTAGCACTGAGATCAGCACGGTGATAGTTTAGGATGTGAGTGAGACCATATTTGCTGTGAATTTAAAAATAGACTTGAGCAGGCAAAATGTGATGGTGGGATTTGTATTTATAAGTAAGACTAACTGAAGACAGTCTGGGGTCTTAAAAACCAAACCTGCTGAGTTTGTCAGCTCTTCTTTTCCTCCTTGTTGGTTAACAGCCTACAAATCCCATTGGAAATAACAGTAGCATATCCAATAATTACAGATGCAAAATGCCTGTTATAATGTGATCAAAGTTGAAGGGAAATCATAGTGAGAAACTCCATGCATGGAGTGAGTTATCATGCTGTTTTAACAGAAGTGTCATCTTGCCTGGATCTAGCTTTCAGCAAGAAAGGACAATTTACTGTTCCTTTCTGTGTTACAGTAACAACTAGAATCTGAATTCAGAACCCCGTTGTGCTAAATGCTGTACAGATAGGCAATCCCTGCCCTGAAGAGTTTACAGTCTAAATAAACAAGACAGACAAATGGTGGGACAAGGAAATATCATCTTCATCCCAATTTCACAAACGGGGAGAGTGACATGGGTGTGAGGTGACTTGCCCAAGTCACACATGGAGTCTGTAGCAGAGCCCAAGTTGCAGCTGAGTGTCTTTACTGTAACCAGCTCTGTTGTCCCTCATTCTCGTTTTAAAGCTAGAGATGTTGCGTAATAAACACAACTTTTATCAAATGCTCTGTGTGCATGACTGACTGACTAAGGTTCTTCAATGAGAGTAGAAAAGCATTCAACTTAATACAGTAGAAAGACAGCACAATGCTATGTTGCATTTTAGCCATGTAGTGCACAGATATACACTAGCTTTGAGGGCAAATATTACCCATACCTTTTAAGGTATGGGTATAATAGGATGCAATAAAATGATCATTGCTTGGTATTTCTAATTAGCCAAGCTGTGTGACACTGCTTTCTGATTATGCTCTGTCATACGAAGCTGATAGCTGTCAGGTATGCAGTGTCCTTGATGGTATAAAAAATGTTTGTATCTTCCCTCCATCAAGTTACACTCTAGATAATGAAAAGCCCACAATTAGCAGGATGTGTGTGCAAATATCTCCTTTTTATAAACACATTAGGATGCACAGCACGTGATGGAAGATCCATTAGCAAGCTAAAGAAGGCACAAGATTTAGGATTTTGGTGAGTTGATAAACAACATTTCCAAGTACTGGCGTAAGGAGTTTATCTTCCTGAGTCCCAGCCTTCTGTCTCTAGGTATTAGAGAGGAAATAAATAAAGCATTCAGAGTTCGGTGCAGTTTCACTATTGTTTTCCTAACCTGAGAGCTGCACTCAGTCACTGTGCAGATATGGATTGCACTACTTTTGTACTAATCAAGAAAAAAAGTCAGTTGTCCTTAGACTGAGTAGACCAAACAGATTCTTAAAAACTTGAGCTGCTGAGGATTTTTGTGGAATAGAAGTCTTCTGTAGCGGGAGCAGAGACAGAAGCAATAAACTCTGGAAGGGCAGAGAAACTACCTAAACATTATGGGAATTGGAAGCTGTTTTAACAGGACATCAGAACCCATATTTACCATCATGTAGGTATCACTTTTAAACGTGGGCTTTCTGTGTTTGACTTGGTGGATTTCTTGGAAAGCTATATTTAGCCATTTAATTGCTCAGTGCAGTGGGCAACTGAGTTGCATTCTTGTTACTAGGTACTTTCTAGAGTTGTGCCCTGTATAGAAGGCTTTTGGAGCGGGGGTGCCTGTGGGGCTGCTCAAAGTTCTCTGCCCTTGTGTGATTGAGTAGTGATGTCAGGTTTGTGGGAGGAGCAATTACATCACCCTTCATCTCCCCCTCCCCTCCATCCCTTTTCTCTTTCATTGATCTGTTTTGAGGGATTCTGCTCAGTGTCTGAGCATAGTAGTTTGGATTGCTGAGTTCTGGTGTTCCGCTTCTGAAACATGAATAACCTAGCTTACATTGTACTGAGACTAATATACCCTCATAATATGGTGGAAGACCATTTAATAATGCTCTGAGCATTAGATCTTCCATCGCACTGTGTGAACAGCTAAATCAATTAGATTACTTAGGGCCAGATTCTTCCAGTCTGTCTTATCAAGAATAGCACCGTATTCTATAGGTAGTTTGTAGAGTCCTCCTAGAGAAAGGTATTGGTAGACATGAGTTAAAAGTATCCAAGGGTATGGTTACACTTACAAGATTATAGCGCTATAGGTTATAGCGGTCCCCTTATACAGTAATATGTATAGCGCTATTGTATGTCCACACTCAGATGCTCCTGCGGTATAGCATGGCCACATTTGGGGCACTTAATGCGGCATTAAGAGCAGCGCATTAGGGCAGGTATCCCAGCATTCAGCTGGGTGCGACATGCTTTTTAAACGAGGGGGGTGAGGGGGGACGCGTTGTGTGTATGCGGAGGGAGAGAGAGAGTGGTTTTTCCGTTTTTCTGAAAGCCTGTCAGTGAGCCTCCGTTCACAGAAGGCTTTGTTTTCACACAGGCTCCCTCCTTAAACATTTGCATTGCTTATCTGCCGAGTTAAGAAAGAAACTCTAAAGAGGTACTTCCGCATTCCTCCAGCCGAGTTCAAAACAAAGGGAAGAGACGTCAATTGCCTTAAATGGCTCTAGGCATCTCCAGAGATTACTTGTAGCGCAGTGGGTGTCCACATTCTTGCTGTAGCGCTACAGCAGCTGCGCTACAGCCCTTATTCCCCACGAGGAGGTGGATTTATAATAGCGCTATAACTCCACGGTTATAGCGCTATTAGTGCCTTGCCAGTGTGGACGGGGAGTAGGTTATAGCGCTCATGGGGGCTTTATAGCGCTATAAAGTGCCAGTGTAACCATGGCCCAAGTCTGACCCCTTAATAAGCTTGTTTCCCTGCTGTGATCTCTGGTTTGCAAATCTCATGAAATCATTTTTACCCAAACTTTCTAAAAACTCTGGTTTCCCCACCCAGTAACCACAAGAATACTGAGCATATTGCTAAAAGGGGGACACTCCCTTTTTAGTCCTTGGTCCAGGATGTGCTGAGTGGTGTGTGAGAAACTTCATTAAAACTTTAGATCAACATGAATTCCTCTTTCTCAGTCATCAGAGGGTGTTCTAAAGTCCAGATCTATGTGAAATAGACCATCTCGAGTCCCAGCTGCTGCCAGCCTCCCTATCCTTTTCCTCAGTGTCCGTCCTCCACAACCCCTTCCTTCCTTGTCTTACTCCTCTTCTGTTAACTCATCCCCACCTTGTTCTGTGCGCTCTTGGCCCTGGTCCTGCAGTCAGCTCAGGGTGGGCAGAGCTGTGCACTAGTATAGAACCTCACCTAAGACTATCTGTCTGCCTATCATTTCTACGTCTGCTGTCCACATTACCACAGTATGCACCTCGGAATCGTAATGTATTTATCTTCACAATACTCCTGTTATCCTCATTTAACGGATGGGAAACTGAGGCACGGAGAAGCTAAGTGACATGCCAAGATCACAGTCTATGGCAGAGTATGGAATCAAACCCATCCATCTGCAGTTATTTGAGCATGGCGCAAGTGTAAGGGTCTTCCCGTGGAGATCAGACGGCAGGACCAGGGCCTTTGCTTGTATGTTGTATCCTTTCCCCCTCGCCCTTCGTCCTTTTTGCCTATTTAGATTGTAAGCTCTCCAGAGCAGGGGTCATGCCTCACTGTGTGGTTGTACAGAGCTCAGAGCGTTGGAGCCGTAGGCTTAGCTGAGTCCTACCCGAATGGCAGTAATAATAAATGGGTCTATCTTCTCTGGCTTTTGTCTTTCAGAGTCACAGTGAGTCCACGACAGAACTTGCCTCGTATCACGTTAAAAGGCATTTTCCAGGGGGCCAAAGTTGTCCGTGGCCCAGACTGGGAGTGGGGTAATCAGGATGGTAAGGATCGTAGTTCCACTCCCCTTCCCCTCCCCTCCCCTCCACACAATCCCCCTCCTTACAAAGTCTACTGTCAAAACAGTTTGATACCAAGCTGCTAACTGCAAATGCCCACTACAGCAGGGAACGTGCTGGAGCTATTCAGATGCTACTGATTTTTTTTTTTTATTAACAGCTCTAATTTAGTATGTGTTTGCTTGTATTTATTCATTTCTGTGGCATCTCTCTCCTGTCTGAGGCCTGCTCCACACCACCAGTTTAGGTCAACATAAGCCACATTAAGTCGATCTAATAGTGTGTGTGTCTACACTACCAAGTCCCTTTCGCCCAACTAAATGGCCTGTGAAGTTGACTTCTGTACTCCACCTCTGCGAGAGGCATAGCGCTTGATTCTACACCCAGGGGTTGACCTGCAAATAGGGTAGATGCCGCATTGTGTCATTCGAATGAATTGTCCTCCAGGAGGTATTCCATAGGGCTCTGCTGTGACCACTCTGGAGAGCTCTTTCCAACCCTACTGCACATCAGCCAGGTATACAGGAAACAGCTGCTCCCTTCTTCAAGCTCTGGGAACTTTTGAATGTTCATTGCCTGTTTGATCAGCGTGGAGACTGGAGAGCCTGCCAGCACAGCCTGTTCTCAAGCACCATCCAGGTTGCTAGAGGAAAGGGGGCTTTTCTCAAGTGCCAACTGTGATCCCAAGGATGTCTTCACAGAAGCAGCTACACAAATCCTCTCACCCATGCCTCGTGTCTGGAGCAGCAAACAGATTCTTGTAATAGCCAACAGTTGTGATTACGTTGTGGACTTGCAGTGAGGTGTATTGAGGGGTGTTTTTTTTATTTTTTTAAAAAATTAACTTTGCACCAAAAACCATGTATGCATGGTCAATGCCACCTTTGCGCTTTGCATTCCTTGCAGCTGAAACTTTGTCCGTTGGCACATCGTGCACACCGGGACAGAGACTTCCCTAGATTAGAAGATGGAAAAAGAAGAGTCAGGATGACATGTTCAGTGAGTTAATGTACGTCTTCAAGAGGGACAAGACGGAGCTTAGAGCATGGAGGATTATACTGACCGAGAACCTGGACACTGACAGGAGAGTATACAGGGAACAAGTGTGAGCCACATAGGAAGAAATGCTGCAGATTATGAAGGTGCAATCAAACATGTTGAGGCATCTGAGGTTCAAGAAAAACAGCTGGATACAGTCCCTCTGCAGCCAGTGCTGAACCTGCTGCCATCATCACCAAGTTCTACATCCTTCTTCCCTAAACGTTGCATGAGGAGGAGAGAAGTTCAGTATCCCGTGCACTCAACACCAGGGGAGGATACAAGGGCCAGAAGGCACCCATTTCCCACACCTTTGATTGTTGTTGCAGTTCATCTGTAAGCAAGCTTTCCTTGTTTCTCCCCCCGCACAGGGTCATCAGCCCTTTTACCCCATTACTTATTTTATCTTTTTTTTCTTTGCTGTCTGTGTGTTTGTGTGCATAATAAAACTTAATGTATAGAGAAGAAAAGGCGTTTTCAGGGGAGAAAATGCAAATGAGGGGGCAGGTTGGTAAGGAACAACACAGATAAGTGTTGCATTACTCTGGCTCATTGAAACTGGTTTTCAAAGCCTCACTGAGACACAGAGCCCCTCTATTTGCTCTTATTGCCCTGGCTGATCAAAATTGGCTGCCAGGCAATCTTCCTCAGCCTTCTACCCTGGCGTAAACTTTTCTCCCTTTTGTTTCACAGATATTATGAAGCACACAGAAGGCAGCAATAACAGTGGGGATATTGCTTTCACTGAGGTCTAATCTAGTAAGCCAACAACGTCAGCCACCTTTTAAATGACCAAAGGCACATTCCATTTCCATTCTGCACTTGCTCAGCCTATGGTTGAACTTGTTCTCAGTGCTGTCCATGCTGCTGGTGTACAGCTTCATGAGCCATGGGAGTAAGGGTAGGCTGGATCTCCCAGGGTCACGATTGACCTTTCTTTCGAGACTGCAAAATAACCATTGGTGATGTTGAAAGTCCCTGCTTGCAGCTTTCTGAACAGACCTGCGCTCATAAAGATGCGTGCTTCATGCACCTTTCCTGACCATTCCACAGTGATGTCAGTGAAACAGCCCCTGTGATCCATCAACATTTGCAAAACCATTGATAAGTACCCCTTTCAGTTTATGTATTCTTTGGCAAGGCAGTCTGGTGCCAAAATAGGGCTATGCCCCATCACGGCAAAACCATCCACTATGTTCTGTACATTGCCCAGAGTCACTACCCTTCTTTGCAGAAGTCTGTTAATGGCCCTTCAAACTTGGCTCACAACAGATCCCACAGTAGGTTTACCCACTCCAAATTGATGTCCCACTGACCGGTAGCAGTGTGGGCTTGCATGCTTCCACAGAGCTATCGCCACTCACTTCTCCACTGTCAGAGCTGCTTTCATTTTAGCTACATGCACTTGGGATAGCTACATGGGTTGACGCAAGCTGTGCTAGTGAGGATGCACTCCGCCAACGCAGTGAGCGAAGTATGGACGTGCAAGATTGACTTGCTTAAACCGAAGGCTCTATGTTGACTTGCATAAAGTTGACTTAACTTTGTAGTGTAGACATGGCCTGAGTGACACTCGGGTACTCATTCTCTTTTGCCACTGAGGGCAGGGCAGGAGGCAGTGGGTTCAAACTACAGCACAGCAGATTTAAATTAAATCTCAGGATAAACTTCCTAACCATAAGAACGGTAGGACAATGGAACAGATGCCTAGGGAGATTGTGGAAGCTCCTTCACTGCAGCTTTTCTAAAGGAGGCTGGAGCCGTCTGTCTCGGATGGTTTAGACACCACAAATCCTGCTGCGAAGTAGGGCGATAATACAGTGCCCATTTTACAGAAGAGGAATGCTATGGTACCCTTGCACATTTATATCAAGCTGCAAATTTATGCAACACTTCACAGAATGTAAAGAGATGCTCTGCTCCAAAGGATCTTACCGCCTCAGTAGAAGTTACCGTTTCTCCCTGATAATCGTCAGGTTCTCTGTTAATCCTTTTCTCTTCTTTATGAATTATAACTGCAGAGTTGAAAATGAGGCAGTGAGGCGAGAGGATACATCTGTGCCTGTCTCTGGTCCTGCCTTAAATATAATCATGATCTCTTATGGACCTGATCTGAAGTCCGATGTCGGTCCTTCCGTTGATGTGCAGTAGTTAAAGAATCTTTCCTATACATGCATGTTCCAAAGCCCTGTATGTGACAGAGTATTTACAGTTTGTTTCCCCTGCATGAATTAGCTGTGACATTTTTTGGTGGGGACCAGATCTGGGCCAGATTTTCAACTGGTGGAACTAAGCATCACCCCATGTGATTGAACAGAGTTGCATACATTTATATCAGCTGAGTTTCTGGTCCTAGGGTTTGTTTCCTAGAACCCCCACAACAATTACAGATTTTGCTGTTCTGGGCAGGTTAAAAGTGTAAATAAAGGTAATAAATCCTGTAAACACTGTCAGAGGACACCAGTGAGCTGGGTTAATTAATCTCACAGCCCCACGTGTCTTATTAGGGCATTAGCAGCCAAGTGTGAAAATTTCCACTGTAATGGTCTCACTTTTAATTTTGCTTTAGTGGCTTCCATCCCACCCCCTGCTGCCTGAAACCCTCTAAAGGAAATTAGCATTGTCTGCCACAGAATTTGCTGATTAACCAAATGACCCTCTCATTCTGGACTGAGCTCCTCCAACTTGGTCTGGGCTCTGGCACCTGTGTTGGCTGTTTGGCCCTTTTATTGATTGTATTTCTTTCCGCCTTGATCTCCGCCTCAGTGCCCCTGAAATGAAATCTGGATAACTGGCCACCTCCTTGCCTTAAGATGAAGGATCTGAAAACAGATGGACTGGGGCAGGAAGGATGGTGATTTTTATCTAGATCCCTGCTGACATTAAGAAATGCTGAATGCAATTTGTCACTTGTCACTGTGCTCACATTGCTCAGGGTCCGGGGCACCTGCTGGTTTTTGTGTGTCTGTAAGCGCCAAGCACACCTGTGGTGCTGTATTCATGAACAACAAACAGTTTCATTGGGGAACCCTCACCTCAGCCCAACACGTTGACCCCATCACAGGAGGCTTGGAGGAGGAAATTATTTATCTTTACCAGCCTTTCACTCTCCTGTGGATGGTTGTCTTGGTCCAGCTGCGGAACTTCCATATTTTTGCTCCCAGTGTCCCTACCTTCACCTCTTCCCCCCAAATATTTTAACAAGGCTTCATTCCCTACCATCCTCTTTGGCCCATGTCTCTTCTCCTCCGGGCCCAATAGAAGTTATATGGGAAGTAGGGTGACCAGATGTCCTGATTTTTCTTATATTGGCTCCTATTGCCCACCACCCCTTGTCCCGATTTTTCACACTTACTGTCTGGGCACCCTAGTGAGGAGGGTGAGTCTCTCTTGTTCGCTCAGTAATGAACTCTAAGCCACCCCAATGGTGAAGCAAATGCTCCTGTTTCACTTATTCATCCAACAGCTGGCTTTTTATTTACATCTTTGAAGCAGGAAGGATCCCACTGCCTGGGCACAATTCTCCTTCACTGCCCCTTGGAGAGCTCTCATCTTTTCCTCTGTCCTTGCTCCTCAGAGAGTCATTTCCTCGGAGGCTGCTGCTGCTCTAGAGTACAGTCACCTTATTGACATTTGTAGTATTGCTATAGGGCTAAGAGATGCCAAGTGAGCTTAAAGACGGTTCCTGTACCAAGGAGCCTAGTCTAACTAGGCCAGACAGACTGGGAGGGGAAGGAAAGAATTGCTTCCCTATTGTACAGAGCAGGACCTGAGGCACAGAGACATGAGGGGACTTGCCCAAGTTCACACAGGGAGTCTGTAGCAGAGCTGGGAATTAACCCTTGAGTTTTAATCAAGTGCTGCATCTACTTGTTCAGAGAGGCCTTTATCCTCAGCCTGCCATTGGTGTGTTTAATTGCATCTCTGGCAGCCCAGAATGCTGTCCACCATGTGCTGCGGCATCTCTCGGCTGGGTGAGTGCAAACTGCTTGCTCCACAAGATGCTGGCCCTGCTCAGAGGAGGGGAATGTGGATTGGATGCCTTTGTCCCTTCTGGGCTGACCTTTGGCACTGACTGGAAAAGTCTTTTGGCAGATGAAGATTGTGACCAGCTTCCTTCTAGCTAGGGGCCTCCTCCTAATCTTGAAGGCTCTTTCAGGCTTAACTGTGAAGGATGCATCCTGCAGGCAGTGTCCACAACCGATATGAATTGCAGCTACTGACTACAGACTGCTTGGCTGGATATCCAGCTCACTGCCTAGGAACAGTTGTCAGTGTGATTCACGTGCTGAGCTGTTTGTCTGCTATTCCTGGGGGAAGATTTTTCAGAGGCCGTATGGGGGAGTTGAGCACTCTCTTCCCATTGTACGTTGGTAGGAGCTGGGAGTCAAATTCTTATTTCTGACTTGAAAAATCTCCCTCTTAATCAGTGATGGAGTGGACGGGGAACATCCTCTTTGACGTCGCACAGTTGGCTCTTGTTATGAGTGTGTCATAAACGCAGAAGGCAGCACTGCTCATCCGAGGATTTCGAAGAGCCTCGCAAACAATCGTAGCCTCGGTATCAACCTAGTGAGTTAGGAAAATGTTATTGCTCCCGTTTTAGAAAGTGGTAAACTGAGGCAGGAGGTTTACTCAAGGTTGTACAGTGAGGCAGTGGCAGATCTGGGAACAGAACCCATGAGTCGACTCCCTATGCCTTGATAGCCCACACTGCCTCTTGAGAAAGTGTTTCCTGGAAGTAGAGCCTAATCTGGGGAAGCTTGTTCATACTCTTCAGTCCCCACACCTATAGGGAAGAGGACTGTGAAACAAAGCTTGTCATTGTTTGCTTGACTCACCAATGATAGGAGAACAGGAGAACTGGGAAGGAGTTGAAAGAACTGCCATGTTTCTACCTGGCCACAGTGTGTCGCCTTTGCAGCATGCATTGTCCCTCTAGACAGTATTTCTACGGGTCAGGGAAAGTGGCTTTTTAAAGGATCCTCGTGTAGAGCGTGGCTTTTGCCCATCCGTGCTTGCGAGAGTGGAAGGGTTGTCCAGCATTCATAGAGCCTTATGTAATGATTCTCTCTGAGCCGGCTGAGACTCGAGTCTGTAATAGCTCCGTTTCCCCAGTTAAAAATAACTGTACACTTACACAGTGCCCTTTGCAGCATGAAATGAGATTGCAAAGCTCAAGATGGAAAAACATAAAGGGGCCAGGATATTTGCAAAGTCTCCTGATTTTTTTTCCCCTCCACTGAAAGAAGGGATAGATGGTTGTGGGGCTTTGTGCTGTACGCAACCATCACGTTGCCCGCTAGCAAAGCATATGTTTGCTTTGGTTTCGTGGAGTCAGCCTATGGGCTCCCAAAAAGGGCCCTGCAAAAATCCTACCCAAACACTCACATGCCAAAATCTCACTGCCACAATCTCTCCCTCCTTCCCTGTGCCCACCTGGTGGCTTTGTGCCTACTATTCTGTGGTATTTTATTGGAGAATTGACAAATTGGAGACTTTGCTTTGACCCCTCTCTCCCTCCCTCTCTCTCTTTTTTATATAGAACTTAGTTATATAAAATGAGTTTTATATAAAACTTAAAATGCTACACGAAATATACTTTTTTTTTTTTTTTTAACATGAGGATAAAAACCAAAGCCCTCGTCATTTGGAATCATTTAAAAACATCCCCTGGTGCATTTTTTGCATAATTCAGAGGTCTTGACCTCCCCACAGTCAGGCTAAATTCTAATCTAGCTAGTTAAATTCTGCTGACATAAATCCATCAACAGATTCAGAACTAAATACAAAATTCACTCCTAAGATGAGCTTTCATGCAATAGCCTTCTCGGTCTTATCACTTTATAGAAACCTAAAAAAACAACCCAACACTAACTTCCTGTCCATTCTTGCTGGGCTAGAACAAGAGATTCTTGTGATTACTTCTCAAGGAAGGTGCTCACATACTATGGTGATGGAGATTTAAATGGTATTTCATCGTCCCTTCCTGTCCTAAACTACTGCATAGGAAGAGATGTGGTTCAGATGTCTGAATATGGGACTGGGAGCTAGAAATGTCTAATTATTGGTGTGAAATTGACTTCCTTTGTAGCCTTGAGCAGATCATAGAAGCTCTTTTTTTTGCCTGTTTTCTTATCCATAAAATAGAGACATTAGCTCTTGCCCTTCACAGGGAATCCAGTTAATTAACATCTCTGGAGGACCATAGGCATGCTGAGCATTATTAGTCAGTGTTGCTCTGGTGTTTACAAAGTTGTCCATCCCATTGTCAAGGCAATGAACACTTCAGTGGCAGGCCGATGTCTGCATAGTAAGGCTTTGTGGGAGTGTAAGTCAGTGGATTCCTATTTCTCTTTTTAAATCAGGTGGTGAAGGTAAAACCGGGAGAGTGGTGGACATTCGTGGTTGGGATGTGGAGACTGGCCGCAGCGTGGCTAGCGTCACGTGGTCTGACGGCACCACGAACGTTTACAGAGTCGGGCACAAGGGAAAGGTGGACCTGAAATGCATTGTGGAAGCATCTGGTGGCTTTTACTACAAAGAGCATCTCCCACGACTAGGTACGTGGCATGTTGTCTTTAGAATATGGGGCTGTCGTTGTAACACTTGGTCATTGTCAAACGTTCCTGAGCATCTCACTAAAGCCCATCCTGATTCGGCAGAGAAGATGAACTGCTAGATGCATAAAGTTTCCATGTAACACATGCTATTTAAACAATAACGGGAGTTGAAAAACGAGTTACTCAGGTAGCCTGGTCCTCAGGTGATGTGAGAGTACTTGGCTGTGGACATTTGGATACCAAATCCAAAGAAAGATACGTAGCGGCCAATTAATTGCTTGTGTAAATGTAGGAAACTCTTTGGGGAGTGTTCATTACCTGAGCGGAGAGTTCAGCCCAATGGACCCCTTGCTAATCCAAGGCGTCTCATTCTTTCAAGCTGTAATGAGGCAGCCAGTGCTCCTGTGTTTGGAGAGTCTCAGCTGGACTGGCGTGCCAGGGAGATTGTGGCTTGAGAGTGGTTTTGAGAATCCAGCACCCAAATACCTGCCCTAGCTGGGAAGATAGGAATGTAGCCGTGGTAACAGGTTATGTCACCACCATGCTTCAGCCTCTCTCTGCTTCTAAGGCTCTAGGGAAATGAATGAAGGAATCAACACAGAACCAGTTCTGAAGCCTCAGGATTTCCCCTAAAGGCCCACTGAGGTATATTTAATCCAGACGTTCAGGGCCCAATCCTGCTCCCCTTGAAATCAGTGGAAGGATAGGCACTGGCTTTGCTGGGAGTAGGATCAGGCCCACACAGGCTGTGGGCCAGTCATCAGAGAATGGAAGGGTTTGGCAGGAAGTATATCTGGGCAGAGAGCAGGAGTGAGGCTCTCCATAAAGCAAGATCTGCACTTGCCTATGGAGGGAGCTAGTCTTTAGCAATGAGCAAGTGTCAGCCAAAGAATAGGTGGGGGAAATGTTAATTGGTAGAAGCAGATGTAGGAGTTTTCTGTCACCGGGTGGGGGAGGAGAGACAACTTTCAAATAGATTCCTTTCCATAAGGGACCAAAATGCCTTTGCAAGAGATGCTGCCTTCTTGACTTGTAGTATTGTCCAGTTAGGGCCAAATCCTGCTCACACGAGTAATCCATAGACTGCTGTCCCACAGTGTGTGTGACCATGCCTGCCTGAGGAAAGTGAGCAGGATTTTTGGCCTTAATGCTGTCCCATCATCTCCCATTTGGGGGATCATTCATTGGTATGTTAGAAAAGAGCAACAAATACAGATGCTTTACTCTCCATGTGTGTGGGTGCGGGGGGGTCGTTCTTCTGTTCAGGAAAGCCTGCTGAACTGCAGAGGAAAGAGAGCACAGAGAGGAATCCCTTCCAGCATGGGGACAAAGTGAAATGCCTGCTGGACATTGACATCTTACGAGAGATGCAAGAGGGACACGGTGGTTGGAACCCTAAAATGGCTGAGGTATAGTTATTTCTGCTCACTACTGCCCTTAGAGAAATTACTGGTTGCTTTAGCTATGAAATGACCAGAAACTGTGTGTGTATAACCTATTACCTTCTGCTCTAAATCTATAGTATAGCACACTCCTATTCTGTAGTGCCAGAACACTGGAGTCAGATGATTATTTCTAGGTGTATATAAATCTGTATTGCCAAGATATTTGCCATACCTAGTCTTCCAGATTCTAAGAGCTTGATCCAAAGACTTGAAGTCCATGCAAATACTCCTGTTGATTTTCAGTGAGCATTGGTTTGAGTCCTTGAGGGTTGAACTCCATTCCCTTCTCAGCTCTGCTGTAATGTGCATTAGTGTTAATGGCAGTTACATGCAGTCCCTCATATGAAGAAGTATCACTCTATGTGGCTAAGATTTCCCTGTCCGTATGTTCCTGCTGGCGCTTAGCTGGTTCTTTAAATCTTTGTTTTGAAGCAGTATCCCTTCTGCAGTCATCTGCTATGTTCTAAAGAAGTTCAGACAGTAGATCCAGTGCTGTAGATGAAAAGTAAGTGTAAATAAAGCCTGTTAGTGGAACAATTAGAGTAATTCAAGGAACCATTTCACCATAGTAGAAGGAACAAGAAAGTTGCAAAAAATAGCAAATGCTGTGGGAAATCTTGTTGTCGTTTTAGGAGAATGGGGCAGTCATTTAAAAAAAAAAAATAGATGCCTGATCTTGCAAACCCTTAACTCTTATTCGTAATTCCTTTCTCACCTGAGTAGACTCATCATCACTGGGATTAACGGTGTAAAAACTATTCACATGAGTCGTGGGTTTACATGGCTGGATCACTGGCCAAAATTTTAAAACCTGCATGCTTAAAGCTACTCACCTGAATTGAACTGGGTAAGAAATGGTGTCCCTAACCTCTGTTTGTCAGAGGGTGGAGAAGGATGGCAGGAGAGAAATCACTTGATCCTTTCCTGTTAGGTTCACTCACTCCACGGCACCTGGCACTGGCCACTGTCAGTAGACAGGATACTGGGCTGAATGGCCTTACTGGGTTAGACCAACGGTCCATTCTTATGTTCTTCAAAGATGCGGAGTACCTGAATTTCCCACTGACTTTAAGGGGCTATGGAGCTAGTGAGCACTTCTGAAAAAGTTCTGGGGGATTCATAACCTAGGACCAACATGGCTACAACACTGCAGATGTTAAAGTCAATGACAGTCTTTTTGCTGAGTTCAGTGGAGGTTGGATAGAGCTATTCAGAGTCTAAATGTGAGTTTGGGAGCCCAGTATAAGGTCCTCTGATTTGCAAGTCACAGAGCTGAAAGATCATTCAACTATAAGCTTTAGTATTCAACTGTAAGACCCTGATACAAATCATAGAATTGTATGACTGGGAGGGACCTCAAGAGGTCATCTAGTCCAGTTCCCTGCATTCATGGGAGGACTGAGTACTATCTAGACCATCCCTGAGAGGTGTCTGTCTAACCTGCTCTTAAAAAAACTCCAATAATGGACATTTTAATAATGAATGCTAAATTAACTGATTAGTTAATGGAGAGATCCATCTTTTCCCTGCCCCCACAAATCTATGCACTTGGGATTTAATACGTTGCTGAGGTCGCCAAAAAATAGGTAGCCATCCTTCAGTAAAATTACCATCAGACAACAGAGAAGGTAATGCAGGTCTCTGAGCAGTTGTCACTGTCCCATTGGACCTTTGCTGTGGGGCCATAACACCTTTACTGCACAAATGAAAAGCACTTGGAGTCCTGACACTGCATCCTGGCACCTGTTAGAAAACAGACTAAAAATGACTCCGTAGGGGAGGGGCAAGAATCGGCATGGAACAGGCTGCACATGTACGCACTCACAGTGCTAGCATCTGCTCAGCCTGAATCAGTTAAATGGAAGTCTGGTGAGGACAGATGCAATTCCATTCCAGTTTGAGTCTGAAACAATGTTTTGTGCTTTTGCTTTTAAAAAAAAAAAAAAGTACATAAATAAAAGTCCTAACCTTGAAATCAGAAGTTTGGGTGAACAATTTTTTTCTAATGAACACCATCAGATGGCAACTCAAACCATGCCTCTGCATCAGCTCAACAAGATCTGTTGTTTAGCAAACAGTATTTTTAGTTTGTACAGTAGCTGCACGTGACTAGAGCTCCTAGGTGCTATGGTAATACAAATAATTTTTATTAATAGGCTAGCCAGCATGTGGCAGATCCTTGGCTGGTGTAAATTATCCTAACTCATCGATATTTTTCTCCTCTTTCCATGTTTAAAGTTCATTGGCCAGACAGGAACTGTGCACAGAATCACTGACAGAGGGGATGTCCGAGTCCAATTCAACAGTGAAACCCGCTGGACTTTCCACCCAGGAGCTCTTACTAAGGTAAGTGCTGATGTGGGGAACTGGGCAGAACAACAGCTGTGCGCAGAATGACAATGACTGTGGTCCCTAGGATGTGACATAATTATGTCTTGGACAAGTGCCAAAGAAAATGCTGTTAAACTAGAGAGAGAGGGGACAGGATTAATTTCTTTCCAGCCATCAAAGCTAAGCAAATCCTTGATTTCTAGCTCTATAAACTCTCTCTCGAGAGTCTGCTACAAAGAGACTGGAGTTCAAAAGGAGGGAAAACTGGTAATCGGAAGGATGTGGTTTTTTGTTTTGTTTTTTTAATGCCCATCTCCTACGGAACAATGCTAACATCAATGAGGGAGGCATAGGTAGTGTAGAGTTGGTTTTCCCTCCTTTACAGTGTGGCTCTTCAAACCACTTGCACAGATTTCTCCAACAAAAAGGTTGTGGGTAAAAGGCAAAAACGTGGGCTTTGTGTTTCCCTAAATAATTTGGACTCTGTCAATAACTAAGCTGAAAAGTTGTTGACTAAGGGTTGGTCCTGTTCCTGTAGGAGCTAATGGGAGCCAAACTTCTTTTGACGTCAGTGGTCCATGATCAGGCCTTTCTTTAGTGGATTAAAAGTTGGAGAGCTACGTGGAAGTGAAATGCTCTTCCTGTCGCATCTGGTGATCACCTTCTCTTTGCTCCTTCAGATTTGTCCTTAAAGCTGATCTGCAAAAACAGGGTGGGGAACTGGGTCTGAGCATGGTGGAATGTTTTTTGTTTGGTTTTGTTTTTTAAAGGCCTTAGAAGGGTTTTGGTGTGGTTTTGTTCTTGCTTATGTCAGCATTAGAATTTTCAAGCCTTGTTTGCCTTTCGATGGCTCTGGCAACTGGACAGTTAGTGAAATAATGTGGAAGAGTGAAAGCTGGGCATTTGCAGGGGAAGGGAATTTTTAGTTAGAATATTTCAAGCCCTGAGTGAGGGATGCAGTTGGTTTGTAGTTAGTTCATATTTAACTCCAATGCCCAATTAATGTTTCAGAGAGAGAATGTCTCTCCTCTTCGCCCTTTCAGTTTATGGCTTATTGTGAATGCAACTTTTCTGAGACAACCAGCAGCATTAGGGAAGACCAGATGTGACATGCCTGATACTTGTTAAGTTAAAAAAAATCAAGCAGGAAAGAAATTAGCCCAATTTTTTAGAAATCCTTAGTAGCTCACCTTTAAATCCTATCTCTTCCCGTGATCCATCATCCATTTTCTCATGAGTAATTTCCTCCTCCCCTGTTAACCTCTGCCTTGTGTTTTTCTGTGTGTGTGTTATTTGGGCGTAGGGGTTGATGGATTTAATCCTGTTGGATAACTTCCTAGTTTTTGAGAGGCCCCATTGACTTCAGTGGGGCTGTTGGTCAAGGAAGGGCCTACTCAGTGCTCGTCAGGATAATCAGAACCTGCTCATTAGGCTGTTGGTTTTGGGAGCAGCAGATCCTCTTTATCAGCATATGTAACGTGTAGACATATGGGACTATCTTTGTGTGTTATTGATTTCTAAAATGAGATCAGAGGCCCCAGTTCAGGAAGGTAATTAATCACATGCTGAAATGCTTTCCTGAATCAAGGTCTGAGTGAGCAGTGCAAAAAAAATTCCCTGCCATCGATATTTGTTCTCGATTTATCACTGACTTGCTTCCGCTGCACTGATGCCCCTTTCTGCATCGCTTTCTCTGAGCCTCTTTGTGTTTTACTGGCATGCATGTCTGCCAGAAGCAAGTCTGAGTCTCGTGCCTGAGAATTCACACTAATCCCATTTTTCATTTGCATGCTTGCTTACGCTAGTGCTGCTCCTCCAATCAGGGAACAAGAGCAACACCATGTGGTTTAACTGACCAGTTGCACCTCATCAGTGATTCTAATATCTGGTATGAAATGCTTGCATGTCCCCTGGTTTCTAGGGTAAGTGTACCCCCATGTCACCCTTCCTAGGCCGTACTATTGCCTGTGTTATGCCATGCCTGGCCTCTCCTTGTCCACAATTTCCCTCTGGTGTGAATGAGTCAGGACACAGCAGCTTTACTCATGGGAAAGGGGAAGTAGCCCCTGTAAATTGCATCTCCATTCCCCGGGGTGCTTCCTGGGAGCAGTTATTTAACTCTACGTTCGTCCCATGCAGCACTCTGCTTGTCAGGAATCCGAGGGCCCTTTGTGGGCCTGAGAAGTGGGGAAGTGGCTGTAAGCAGACAAGTCCCAGTGATCACTATTAGGGAAGCTACTGCGCTTTTTCTTTTTAATTAAAACAAACCCGCCTGCCAGTGGGACACAGCCCGGGAGAAGCCAATGAGCCTCACCCTTCAAGGGAGGACCTGTACTAACAGTGCGGCCACACTGGGGTTCCTGCTTCCTTGCACCTGTCTGAATGCCACACAGGCGTGTTAACCTCTAGCTCGTCTTCAGTAATTCCTTCTGGTCGTCTCGTTCAGCTGCTTCTCTCTTCCCCACACATTCACTGTGCCCATGTGTCCTGTCTAGGCTACTTATCTGTAGCTCTTCCTGGCTTTCAACAATAGCACCTAGCCTTTAGCAAGCACCTGTCATCCTTAAAGCACCTGACACACTGGAACTAACCTTGTCTTTCCTCTTGCTCTCTTGGCTTTGCACGCTTTCTTGTCACGTTCTTCAGTCACTTCTGACTTCCCTTCCCATCTCTGCCTGAACGCTCTGACAGATACAAGTCTGTTTTTTGGTCCAAATCCTCCCATCTTGGGGCCCTTTATAAAGTTGAGGGTGCCAGCCTTCCCTAAGTGATCTGGATCTTGGAACGTGGATGGGTTTAAACAAGCACTTGGTTACGTGCGTGACGAACATAGACGGGTAAACTGTTCCCTCTCCATAGAGCAGGAGCATCTGGCAAAGGAAGGAAATGGATGGTCTCTGACTTCCCATTTCTGGTGGAAAGAGCAAACAAAGTTAATACCAGTAACAGAGTTAACTATATTATTGAACCTTGAGTGCTGCATCTGTTGTGGAAAAGGGGCATACCTGGGGAAATTCCTGTTGCAATCCCAGCTGATATTCATACACACAAAATCATGTGTGTGTGGCTGCAAAAGGAAATTGTGCTGCCCTCAAACCATTTGCCCTGCTTAATCCTGCACATGGCTTTTTTTAAATGACTGATGTTTTTGCAAAGATTAGTTCTTTATGGAATTGTTTTGTTATGGGTTATCATTTTTTATGCCTTGGTTTTTGTTTGTTTCATCCCCTAAAAGCATATGACTTTCTTTTTCTTTTAGCTCAACACCTTTTGGGTTGATGATGTTGTCCGTGTGATAGATGATATGGAAACAGTGAAGCGATTCCAAGCTGGTCATGGGGAATGGACAGATGAAATGGCACCTGTGAGTGCGCTCCGATTCCAAGACCGTCCAGTAACTTGCAATTTCTAATTCATTCAAAAAAAGTTAGGGGCTGGATACGCTAGCCTCCTTGCTGTGTAGCACCCCCTGTTGGTCAGTGCATGAAGACACGTGGGCATGCTAATGGCTTTCAGACAGAATGTTGCTTAATGTTCCTGGTCCTTGTTTTCAGAAAATAAGGACAAAGGGGGTGTGCGTGGCGGGGGTGGGAGGGGAGTGGTGATAGCTACCGTGAGTTTAAAACAAAATTCTGCTGAAATTTTAAGCAAAGAAATTTAATGTCTCCCTCTATTTCGTCTCTAATTCTCAAGGGTGAGGGACAAACCATTGTAAATGGGAAACTATCCTCTGATCAGAGTCATGGGGCTAAAGGGCAGACTGTAGGGTGCTCCATAAGCAGCAAAATGCACAGCAAAGACCACCAGCTTTGTCTGCCTCTTAGGGTTCTGTAAACCACGCTTTGTTGTTTCACTGGCTTCCTCTCCAGACGTTTGTATTGCCTCTTGGAGACCCTCTTCCCCTTGTATGTGGAAAGACATCAGTTTTATATACAACCAAATAAGAAGCTGTTGAGAACACTTGTGTATTCCTGAAGTGGGAGTTGTCATCTGTAGTGTCTCATTGAATGCTTCTCTTCACACACGAGGAATGCAGCCTGGGAATCAAGCAGGAAATACGCTGCTTTTCTTATTTTTTAAAAAACAATCTCTTCCCCTTGTAGACACTAGGGCACATTGGCAAGGTGATCAAGGTGTTTGGGGATGGAGACTTGAGAGTGTCTGTCGGAGGGCAGTCCTGGACCTTTAACCCTGCTTGTCTCACAGCCTACCAGAGAGACGAAGATGCAAACCTCATGACCACGGAGAACACCAAGGAATCCAAAAGTGAGAGAGAGTGCGGGGCGGGGCAGTGGGGGGGAAGAGATGTGGTCTAGTTCTGGCCAGGGCTGAAAAAATAACCGCTGTATCTGCCTAGGGTAACAATAGTATTTCTCTTCAGAACGCATCAGATGTTTACTGACTAATCACTACATCACCCTTCTCCAAGCAGAGTCCCCAAAAAACGTTTTAATCAAATCAGGGGAGCACCAATGGCCTCAAGGTTAAGCCACAGGACTACGATCCTGGGTTCTTTTCCTGGCTGTCTCGTAGGCTTATGCCTATTAGCTGGAGGCAGTAAAGTAACAAGTTCATAAAGCTCTTTATATGGACCTGTCACTATAGAGGGACAAAGGCCCGTACTGGGTCCATGTGGTTACGCACACAGATGCTCGTTGCCACCATGTAACCTGCAGCTGTTTCTCATCCCCACACAGGCACTTTGATCTCCATCCTAGAGAAGCTGCTGTGCCAGAAGATGGAGTTGGATCATCCAGGGCGCTTGGTCATTGAGGCGGCGCATGGTGATGTTGTTAAAGTTGAGGACCTCGTTCAAAAATACCCAGACAAGGCAAGTCTCAGAGAAACCCTCCAAGGTTGACGTGTCTGTTGTCGTCAATGTGTAAAGCAAATGGGGGGCTGCTAAAACCTACTGTAAGGAATTAACAGCTGATGACTGGTTTTTTGCTTTAACTGATAGTCGTAGAGCTTACCTCTGCTTCAAGGGGTCCTCTGCTCCCCCTGGCAGGGCTGTGGGACTCCACCATGCAGAATTTCCCTGTGCCATTGTAGCTCAAGAGGAAGGATTGTCCAGTGGTTAGAGCAGGGGACTAGAAGTTGAGAGCTGAGTTGCTGTGGTGTCTTAGACACCTTTTGGGTGGCTAAATTTCCTCCCCTGCCAAACGAGGGATCCCAAAACTCACCGCTTAACCATAAGGGGCGGGAGGCTGAATTCCCTGATGTGTATAAGTTGCTTTGAGATCCAGTGGAGGGTGTTGAGGCATATCCCAGGAACTTAGCAGGCTAACAGCCATGTCATAGCAGGGCATTTTTTGCCTGGGTTAGGGATGGGTAAGAACCCCCCTGATCTAGCCGGGAAGTCTCCCTTGCGCACTGAAGTACTTGTTGGCTTTATCCTAACAGACCCACCAGCTTGAACACTGCCCTCTCCTTTCCTATATCCACTCTTTAGAATTCACTTAGGCAGCCTGACATACCCAGTTTCTAATGGCAAGCAACACAAGAAACGTGTGTTTCAGTGACAGGCCTGCTTTGCTTGAATCCTCCCAGGAGCCAGGCCACATGGCTGGAGATGCAGCTCCGGGCTACCTGCTATGTTCTGCTGCATCGGGACTGAGTAGAGATGTCTGGTAGGATCAGACCAGTGGAGCCAATCCCAGAATAAATTACATGAACACAGAAACCATTCTACTGAGGCAGTGTGGTGTGGTGGTCAGGGCACTGGACTGGCACTCAGAATCCTTGAGTTCTGTTCCCACCTCCACCATTGCCGTCCTCTGTGACCTTGGACAAGTCATTTAGCCTCTCAGTGCCCCCATCTCTGTAGAATGGGGATAGTGAGATCTGTTGATGAAGGGTGCTATACAAGAGCTAACCCGTATTATGTAGGCCCTTGTGATGATGTGGCCCTCATCCGAATGCATTGCCTGTCAAGAGAAGAGTTTGTATACAGATGCCTCCCCAGCCGAGTTTGGGGGCTGCGTGGTCTCGGTAGCCACCCATTCAAACACTGGCAGATTACCTAAGATCCTAGCTACCACCTTAAAAGCTGCAGGTTTGTGCATGAGTAAATGCATCTGTCACAAGTCAGAGAACTAGAGAGCAGAATGCCTTCACATGGTGTCCTTGGAAGCAGCTGGGAAGGGAACATAAATCCTATGGAGGCCATGACCATGTGGCAAGCAGACTGATAGGATGTTAGCAAACACCAGGGTCCGTTCTGAGAGGACTGTAATGAAGCTGAGATCTAAGGTCTGACTTAATGGTTTGCTGCCGGATAATAGTTCCAGTTCATTACATGCAAAGTTAGTAGATATGGGGAGGGAAGGAGTATAGCCAGGCACCAATGTAAATAAATAGCCAGGCACTGTTGACTGAAATGGAAACGTGCCAAGTGTCAGGATTAGGTCAGGAATAGTCCCACTGGATCCTGACCTTGGAGAGGAATTTGTTCTTTCTACTAGACAGTTATAAATAGCAAGAGGCAGGCAGATTCAAGGGCTCGCTCAGCAGGGTGAGATGAATTGCCTGCCAACGAGCTTCCAATGGGGCAGATACCAATGTTATGCCCTTTACATAAGGGGGATGCATTGGGATCCACTGTGTCCTTACCAGTATTACCGTCCTGTCTAAGCCTTGCACAAACTGTTGCTGTGCATAGAATCAGCTGCAGAAAAACTCCCTTGTGTTACTTGCCAAGCCATGAAGCCTTTGCCAGATCCCCCACTCTTTCCCCTTAGCCATTCATTGATTTCATTAGCATCCCTGCCCTCCTGTCTTGACCTTCGACAAGATCTTTGGTCTTCAACTCCTTGATCCTTAAATCTCACAGCAGCAGGTCAGCAATTCAATTAGCCCTCCAGGCTGTCCGGTATGTAAGTCTGAGTGACTGAGAACACTTGGTGCTTATATCATGTTCGCCTCCTTCAAAGCCCAGTGCGAACATCAACTGATCTCCCACCCCCTTGCCAGACAGGGAGGTATTGTTGGTTACTGTAGCTTTTGGCAGAGAAGTTAAGAATCAGCCCTGCAGCTCTGTGGCCTGTACCCAGCACAATGGGGCCCAGATCCTGCTTGGAGCTTCTGGGTGCTGTGGAATACAAGTCGTCATCATCTCTCTTCCCCATCATGTTATGCAGCGTCTTGGAGCAGGGGCAGTGCCTGAATGCACATCAGGACCTTTCCTAAACAATGATGGGCCTGGATCCTTTCGTTATTGCAGGTTGATATAAAGAATCAGGGCAGAACCGCGCTGCAAGTCGCTGCTCACCTGGGCCAGGTGGAGGTTGTGAAAATCTTACTGCAGGCGAATGCCAGCATCGACCTGTGGGATGAAGAGGGAGACACGGCTCTCCATTATGCAGCTTTCGGGTAGGAGCGTTTTCTCCCTGCATACAAGTGTATCCTCTCTGTGCCAAGGGCCTGATGCTCAGCTGGTGCAAATCAGCAGGGCTAGATTTAAACCAGCACCGCAGAGAGGGGAAAGGCCTCCAACCATGGAGCTGCACTGGTATATGCTAGCTGAGGACGTGGCCCTCAAATGCCAGGGGTTGGTTTTTACAAAGCCCCAGTCTCCATGAGAAGGTGAATTCTCCATGTCATGGTACGAACACCTTGGGCGAAAAGGGTTTGGGGGGGGTGTGAATGGAAGAAGGTGACTGAATTTTGAGTCCCTTTTTTGAATGTCTGTGTACAGTCTAGAGAGACAGGAGGGTGACTTCTGTTCTCTATTACTCTGGTGTAAATCCAGAGGAACTCCCATCCAAGTCAACAGGGATTACTCCAGATTTACATTATGCCAACAGAGGGCAACGCCTGGTGCTCCAGTCAGAAGGAGGATGCAGGAACCAAGATACACATGATGTTGCATGTCTAATAGTTGTAGATGGAGAGAGAATCTACATCATCTGATCACGGCGTCCAATCTTTTTTCTTTTTTCTTTTTTCTTTTTTTTTTTTTAAACCAGAAATCAACCAGAGGTGGTCCGTGTGCTTGTCAGTCAAGGAGCCAATGCAGACCTGTTGAACAACACCAAGTGCACAGCCTTGTATGTCGCCGTCAACAAAGGATTCACGGAGATCGTGCGGATCCTTTGTGAGCACAACTGTGACGTCAACCTCCCAGTGAGTTATTTTCACGCCTCGTACCATTGAAGGTACTTTTGCTGCTTAACTGTTTTGGGTGAAAGCCGATCTTGAAAGCTTGGCAGGGGCCTATGGTGCTGAGTGTTGTAAAGGCAAGGTGCTCTCCCCCACCCCCAATCCATCCCGTGTTACCTGGGCTGGGGAGACTCTGTCCTCCTTCCGCTGCACTAGAGACTTCTGACCCACAGGGCTGTCCTGGGAACTGCAGTGGTGAAAGGAGCAGAACATGCACCTCCTCCAGCACAGCTCTGCCACCCTAGGCCCTGCTCCCAGCCCTTCCATGCAGCTGCATCTCCTGAGTCCTGTCCAGGTTCCGTACAGCAGCCCCGCTGGAGAGCAGGGCTGGTGGGGAGTGAGGCTGGGCAGGTACAGTGGTGCCAGAGGTGCTGCTGTCTTGGGGTTCTGCTCCTTTTGCGGCAATGGTTCCCGGGAACGCTCTGAACCACGGGGCTCTCCCGGGAACGCTCTGAACCACGGGGCTCTCCTGGGAACCACAGTAGTGAAAGGAGCGGAACTGCCAGGCAGCCCCATGCCAGCAGCTCCTCCGGCACGGCTGTACCAGTACTGCCTCCAGCCCTGTCCTTCGGCGGGGCTGCCTACAGACCCCAGACAGCAGATGCTAAATGCAGCTGCTTGGAAGGGCTGGGGGCGGTACAGCCACAGTAGAGGAGGGCGGCCCCACGTTCTGCTTCTCCTGTGTCTTTCCAGTATGGCGAACCGGCTATAAATATCTTACTGGTACGGTGGACTGGACCGGCCTGGACCACCCTACTTGCACCGCTGCCTTTAGCCCAGTCCAGTAGCACCTTCTGCTATTCCAGCAAAGGGTGACCCATTCACTGCGTTCTGTTTGAAGACTCCAACAATGCCTCTTCCTGTTCCCGATACCGGGCTGGAGAGATTTTATTGTTTTCAGTCTGGTATAAAGGAACTTGGGAGGGCAGCAATGAAGTCACGGGGCCTGTCCCATGTCTAGGGCTGGTCTGTAACTAGTCTACAGAGACCGATGAAGTAATTTTTCTTCTGGGGTGTGTGAAGTTAGGGGATGGGCAGCCCAGGAAACCGAAGGCCTCTGTCTGTCCCCAGCTCATCCCTGGTCTAGGCACGGCCCATCTCCCCTGTCAGTGCGCCTCAGCCTCGACTCATAAGGACTCCTCCTAGGAGTGAAAGGAGAGACCCCGACTCTCCAGCAGGCCCATTCAGAGCTTGGCTTTCCTGCTGAGGCGATCATCAAGGTTGCCAGCCGCGGGGTGGCTCTTTCGGTAATGCGGTTGCTTGTCTGTTAGGAGCTGGGCTGAGGCCCAGCAAATTCATTTAGTGTAGGCCATCAAACAGCCATTGGGTAGTGGTGACTCAAGGTTGTTTGGCCTGTACTGGGTTCAAACCAGAGGCCTTGTATCCTTGTCTCAGCCAGCCCCTCAGGGATGGCTTGTTGGAGGGGAGTGTCTCTGACGTCACTTGTGGCTCCCTGTAGGATTCGTTTGATGACACCCCCCTGCACTATGCCATCACCGCCGATTTGAAAAACATCATCGAGATCCTCACCGAGGTACCGAACATCGATTTCACAGTCCAGAATCGCCAAGGCTTCAACCTGCTGCACCATGCTGCTCTGAAGGGCAACAAGCTGTAAGTGAAGAGGGGGAGCTCCTAGCATGTCACTCTGTTGATCAGGCTGCGGTGTGCGTCACTGGGAAACCCACAAGGGGTGAGCTGAGGGGATACTGGGTAATCCTGACAGGGAGTGGAGCCTGGGTCTGAGCTGTGAATTCCCTGCTCGGACACAGCTACCACGCTGGAGAAAGGGGCACTGAGAGACCAGCAGCCTCTCTACGAGGCTGGGGAGAGGGGATGAAAAGCCTTTTGAGGAAAACTGTGAGGCTAAGGCCGTGAACACATACAGAGCAGAAATGCCCCACCCAGCAGAACTTGGCCGCTTTTGCTTGCGCCACCCTTCTGCCAATTCTCAGAGGAAATCCCCTCTTCTTGAGGGGGAGCTAGGTGCTTCTCCATAACCAGTTTTCTAGTACAGGCCTGCACAACTTGCGGCCTGGGGGCCACATGCGGCCCGCACAGGCTCACTGTGTGGCCCGCAGGGGATGAGTAGAGGTGGGGCAAGCCAAGCAGCAGAGTCGGGGGGAAGCAGATGGGGGCAGGGCGAGGGCGGGGCTTTTCAGCCTGCAGCTGGGTTTTTTGCGGTAACATGGCCCTCGCTGCTTTCTGAGTTGTTCAGGCCTGTTCTAGTGTCTGATAGTGTCCTCACAGGGGACAGATCCTGACCTTGCAAAAGGAGGTGGACTCAGGGCTGCTCAGATCCTTTTCCCATCTCTAATCCCCCCTCACCCCCATGGTCTGTATCAATGTGTTAATTCTCTGCAGAAATGGCTCCCCAGCCAGGTTCCGCACATACTGCAGGATAATGCGCGAGGTGTTTACAGTGCTCACAATAGCAGCGGTGAGTTGAGTGGGCTCCATGCTCGCCATGCTATGCCATCTGCATGGGTAACCCAGGGAAAAAGGTGCATAATGATCGTCTGCCATTGCTTTCATGGAGAGAGAGAGGGAGACTGTGAGATCTCCCCTTGTGAGATCACCACAATCATTACACTGAGGATCGGTGATTATCAGCAGGGGAACCCAGAGCAGTGTCTTAAGCAGTCGCCTTTCTGCCCCTCCCCACCTTCTCTCCTACAACACGCCCGTGCATCTAGTCTTGTGGAGCACAGTAGAAGGGCTTCATGTTCCAAAAGGCAAGTTCTGAAGCATTAGCTGAGAATAGCGCTGTCCCTCTGCTCTCAGAAGGCAATGAACATTCCTAAAATCTAATCTCCATTTGGGAGAAATGGTAGCGAAATGCCTCATTCGTTTGTTCATTTCTTCTCTGCTGCCTTATGAGCACTGAACAGCCTCTGTTTGAGCCATGGAAGGTGACCCACATACAGATGTGATTTCTGGCAGAGGTCTGAAGCCTTTTCAAGGATTATAAGATCTGTGAAAGTACAAATACTCGTTTTCCTGACAAATACCTGCAGATGGGCTGCAGCCCTCGCAAACTTCCTGGCTACGTGTCTGAGACCTGTATTTAAAGCCATTGGAAAAGTCTAGTAGAGAGGGAGAGAGAGAGAGTGTGTGTGTGTGTCTAGTTGTGGTTGCCTAGGTAAAACTGCCACCATAGAACCATTATAAATCATGGTTCTGTGTATCTATGAACACTAAGGCCACGTCTATATTAGAAACTTTTGCCAGTGTAATAGTGTCATTGTGAGGGGTGGGATTCTTTACAACGTTTTTATGCCGGGGAAAAAGCCCTAGTATAGATGCAAAAAAAAGTCTTGTTGCTAGTGTAATTTATTTCATTGGGGAAACTGATATAACCCTCCTCTCCACTAGGGGAGTTATCCTAGCCAACCTTCTCTAATGTAGACAAGGCTACACATTTCCTGACTTCTCAAAAGACTGAGAGATTCTGATGAACCCTGCTGGGTTGCTTAGAGAAGAGGAGAATAATTTTTTTAAGCCTCGAGAAACATGGCTAGCACTCTAAGATAAGTCGCTTTTGGATATAACCAGATATCCATTTATTCGAGGGGGCAAAAGAACCAAGGGGATATGTGTACAATTGCTGACACCAAGAGTAAATATAAAACACCCAACCAGTTTTCTGTTGTGGGCGGAGTCTTGATGGAAAATGGTTAAGCAGCCCCCCATGCTTCCTTTGCCCCTCTTCTCTTATTGTGCCTTCACTTGGAGCAGCCTCCTTCTTTCCATGTCTCAGACCTCCCCGGCTTCTCCCATGGCTTCCGATCACTGATCTCCTTTGACTCTCTGCCTCAATCCTTTTCCTGGACCATTCAGCTGTCAGGGATGGGACATTGCAGATAATGACTGAAAAAACTGGGCCAGATATGTCCTGGGTGCATCCTCTGTCAGACTGGTCTGGGGATGCATCCAGCTCATGACTAACATTGACTTTGTGAGTTGATCCTGCTTTATTAAAAGAGAACCGAGGGCTTTTCTTTGACTTTCCCAACTCAAACTGCAAGATGGATGGAGCTCTCTGGATCGCTCTCCTGGCTCGTGACGCTGCCCGTTAGAACATGAATCGCTGCTCAACACAGGAGGCAGTTCTGTCTCTTGTGCATCAGTCTCCTGATGATAAGTAACTCTGGTCTTTTCTTTAATCTCTTTAACCTTCCAGAGCCATAAAGAAGATTCTGGCAAGAGCCCGGCAGTTGGTTGATGCTAAAAAGGAAGATGGCTTCACTGCTCTGCATCTTGCTGCCCTCAATAACCACATGGAAGTAGCAGAAATTTTAATCCGAGAGGTAAATAACTTGCACGAGAAGTGGCAAGTTCATGTTTCGGGTCATCGCCAGTTCTTGGGGTGAGAGCATAAAAGGAAGGGAGCGGTGTCCAGAGCGTAGAGCAGAGGGACTCTAGGAATTGCTAGGGCAAGTGTTGCAGGTTCTGACTAGGAATGAAGCATTGTAGCTTGGATCAAAGGGGTCTAGGAGCCCTGACTCCCAGGTGCTATTCCTGCCCCTGGGGACAGTATTCTCTAGTGGTGAAAGTAGGGGACCGGAATTCGGGAAGGAAATTGGAATTTTGCTGTTGACTTTGGTGGGGCCAAGGTTTCAACCCTGGGATCTAGTTCTAGCTTTGGAGAAAGTGGTGGCTGGAGTTCAGGACTCTTGGGTTTTGTTTCACACCCTGATTTGTTGTGCTTGTGCCTCTGTTCCCCCACCTCTACCATGATGGCTACCTCTGCCTCATAGGGGTTCAGTAGCTTTATGAATCAATATTTGTTGCCACAGTGATCCCTGGAGGCACTGTGTAATGCAAAGTATTAGGGTGATTTTATTATGTCTGGTGTAGTCCCCACTGCTAACCCAGCTTCCATCTAAAGTTCATTCTGATTCCTCGCCAGTGCTGGCAAAATGACTGCTGAGCCTTCGAACAGGGTATCCTTTCAGGAGAGGCTAGCTGCATGTTTGCTGCATCCTGTCTCCTGGCATTAGAGAGATTTTCCTATTACTCCTTCAACAGTACAAGTGCTCAAGGGAAACCGAAGCAAAAGACACAATGACGAATCAGGCCAGCTCCTAAACTCTACTGCTTTGTAGAGTTTAGGAGCTGGCGTGTGACTGTCTGGACTTGTTCCAGGCCTTCAGTTTGCAGGTGTCAAGTAATTTACTAGCTGTCACCTCCAGATCTTTACCAGCCAGGAGGAGAGCCCCATGCACTTGTTCCCCTGCAATAACCACTGTATCATCCGACTCTCGAGGCTTTCTGGACCTTTGGGCCAGGATGAAGAGTAGGATCCATCTGCTGCCCCCTTTTGGGCCCCCCCTACACTGCACTTGCAGGGGATGGAATTGATGATAATCCAGGTCTTCTCCCTGGGCCATGCAAGTAGGGTTCAGCAGGGGCTTTCCTGGGACTCTGCCGCTATTTCTCCACTTAGTGTTTTTCTCCCCTTTTAAGGGTCGCTGTGATGTCCACCTCAGGAACAGCCGGAACCAGACTCCCCTGCACCTGGCAGTCACCCAGGGGCACGTGGACTTGGTGCAGCTGCTGGTACGCGAAGGCAGCGACGTCAATGCCGAGGACGAGGACGGAGACACAGCCATGCACATTGTCTTGGAACGGCAGCAGCTGATGTCAATCATGGCGAAGGAGCAGGAAGAGGGGGAGGGACCGACCCTCTTTTCCAAGGTGAGAGAGAGAATAACACTGTTCCCGGGGAGTGCCTTGCGGCATCGGAAGGTCCTTGGACAGCCAGTTAGGATGGGGGGCAGTGTCTGAAGGGAAATGGAGTCCTTTAAAACTAGACTGTATTAAGCTCCTGGGAATGTGTTGGTAGAAGGGAATGACCCAGCCGTGATCAAGGGGAGAAGGGCTGAATGGGATCAAAAGGGCCTTTTTCCATCTCGGAGTCCTGTGATATTTGGCTCTCAGACGTGAACTCCCCCACTGTGCCCCAAAGAGCTGCATCAGTGTCACTCTCCCCATTTTACAGATGGGGCAGAGAGAGGGGAAGTGGCTGGGCCCAGTAGCAGAGCCAGGAGTCCTGGCCTTAGTAAATAGATCCTGCTGCACTGACTCGCTTGTCCTGTTGAGTGGTACTAAGAACATAAGGAGAATTAATCCCCACGTACCCTCGCATGGTGTGAAAGTGGCTGAAAAGGGAACAAGACTGTGTGTGTGTGTGTGTGTGTGTGTGGCGGTAGGGGGAGACACAACTACATCATATCCAAGCCAATGAGTAGTTTTCATCTGTCACCTTAGCTCTGTCCAGGGGTGTGAGAGAGAGTATCACACATTCCCTGTTGAACTCTAGAAAGGGTAAAATCCTGGCCCCCTTGAAGTCAATGGCAACACACACATTACTGTCAATGGAGCCAGAACTCTCCTCCTTCCCCGCCTCTAGTCATTGATTTCACTCGGTTTGGGGCAAAGGGTGTGAGGCAGTTTCACGTCTTCCCCCGCCTCCCCTTCCTCTCAGTGAAGAGGAGCTGGGACTGAAGTAATTGGTTCCCGGCATTCCACCTCTTGCCATAGACTTTGTAGGCGCATGGCCTGGAGGCTTCCCTTTTACCGTTCTCACTTGAAAAACAAACACCCGCTGGGGAGGGAAACGTCGCGGGGCACTACCGACCAGATCTCCAGAGCCGTTGTCCTACCGGGCCACGAGTGCAGTGGGAAAGCTGCCTTTCAGCATGCCTGCAATCTCTCTGGGCCAAACCTGTCTCTGGTGTCACATGGCTGACTTCAGTTGTTTCATGCTCGATCTGAACTCAGGAAAACTTGATCCGTAGGCCTCAAACAGAGGGGACAAGGCATGTCAGCCATTGGACGCTTAGCCCAGCTCTCCTGCGAAGGCTTTCGGCATAAAATTAGCCCTTCAAACTCCTCCATCACCAGTTTACGTACATCTACACTTGTGTGCCAATTGACAGTGGAAGCTGTCTGTGCACAATTGGTATTTGCACAATCTGGGTGAGATGAGAATTGTTCCAGTGCAAAGGCGATTTGGCCAATTAAAAATCTAACACCCGGTTCAAATATAATTTAAACCGATTAGAAAATCAACAAATCAGCACAATGCAGCTTTGCACACTGAGCACCAAACGGCCCGTTTCTCCCCTCCCCACACCCTACCCATATCTGCTCTGAAAATTCCACCTCTTCTGTTCGCTAGCTTGCTGTATCCATGGCACCAGCTTTGATTGCAAGAACTGATGACTCCAGTGGGTGGTACAGGATGCACAAACCTGGCCCCCCAGCAGGGCAGAGGCTGATTGCTGATTTGGTAATCAGAGCCCAGCAGCAGTATCCCCACTTTTTGCTAGCTGCAGGCAGTCTGTCAATTGTTCCTCACTCCCTTTATTCTACCAGTCTGGGAACATGAGCAAAGGTGGCTGCAGAAGGGGGCAGGTTTCTAATAACTCACTGAACTCTTTTTACTGGGGCTGGCTAGCACCCCCTAGTAACTAATACTGCAGGCAGAGGTATTCAGAGCTGTCTTCATGGTTTTGGATGCCCAGTTCCCATTACTATTAATCAGATTGTGTCCTCGGTTTCCTCCGGAGGCTTTGACAATGTCAGACTAAATGGACAACTCCTTCCACTCAAATTTTATAGGGCCTGATGTAAACCCCTTGAAAGGAAATGGGAGTTTTTCCATTGACTTCCCTGGGCTCTGGATTAGGCCTATAAACACTCTCTTTTTTTAAAGCCAGCTATTATTTTCTCTCTCCTCCCCTCCATTGTGCAGGAAAATGCCACTGTACAGCCTTGTCAAATACCATCCTCTCTTGATTTGCAGAATAAGTATACACCCAGCAGCCCAGGTCAGCCTCCCATATGCACCGCCCTCCAGCTCTAGCATGGAGGGGGCACCGTTGCCCAGGCATGGGGGACAGTTTAGTCTCCGTGACCCATTCAGTTCTGGCCTCTGTGCTGTGACTGACGAGTAAGGTGCAAATAGCAGTGGTGGTTGATGTGGTGTGAATGCCTTTCTGCTGGGGCCTGGACTGAGACCCCTGCTCTCATTTCAGGTGGGCCAGCGGATGGCTTTACCAGCTGCTAACTGGAGGCAGGAGTGTGCTGAGATTCAGACAGTCCATTCTGTTCTGCAGCATGCACGTGACCGAATGGGCCAACCAGTGACTAGTCCCCTGGGATGCAATGGTGCATCCAATAATCTAAGAAGGGGGTCCCTCCCTCTAAATAGCTGCCACTTGGGACTCCATCCACTAACTATTCATCGCTAAAGCTTTAATGTGGTGTCCTCAATGTACCTTGTCATGGAAACGTGTTTGCGCAGCCTCTGTGCAATGCAGCTTCGTCGCCGGTCTCTGCTCCCAGGAGTCTAATCTCAGGAGGCCTGCGGCTGAGAGCTTGCCTGTCAGAGCAGCGGGTGCGGGGAGGGGAGTGAATCCAGCTTGTCTGCGCTAGGACTAGCTCTACCAAGAGCCTTCAGCCCAAAACAGAAAGGGAATCGGTGATAGAACAAGGGTCGAGTGGAAGAGGTAGGGGTGGGGGATGGGATACAGCACAGACTTCCTCTCATCAGGCTGTTTTGATAAGTCTCCAGACCAAGCCCTCGGGGACTCCCCAGAGATGAATGACATTTCCATATTTTAAGCCTCTCAGTGTAGCAGATCAGACTTGTATCGTCGGACTTATCTGCAGCAAACCTTCAGGCTCAACAGCAGCCAGCCTGCCCGCCTAATCCGGTGCCACTCAGACCTGCTCTGAATTTAGCCCTCTGACTCCAGTGCCATGTAGACAGACAAAGCAAAGTTGGGTCATGTTGGCAGAGTTGTACAATAGAGTGGCTGTCGGGAGTGGGGGGTGTGTGAAATTGGCACTTCATCGTCCTTTTTAAAAAAAAAAAAAAAAAAAATCCAGCCAGCATCTTCACAAATCTAACAAAGGGAGCTGCCTTGGCAGCAATTATCCCCATTTCACAGGTAGGGAAACTGAGGCTCAGTGGGGGAAGGGGCTTTTCCCAAGATGAAAAGTGACCTGGTGGCAGAGCCCGGAATACAACCCTGTTGTCTTGAGTCTCAGTCCCCTGCCTTAACCACAGCACTGTCCTCTCTATACCCCACCCTCATCTTGACCCAGACAGATTTGAACAGGCGGCTTCCTTCCCTTACCCTCAGGTCTCATTAGAGTTGTGCAGAACTTAGGTGCCTTGCAGTGTTTCAGTTTGTATAAGCTGTTGCCCAGCTAATGAGCCATCTGTTGTGGTTTTCTCCCCGTAACAGGCACACACCACCTCCTCTTCTTCCTCCTCCTTTACTGTGATGTAAATTGCAAATACCACCAATTAGACCCTGCTCTTCAGCCTGGCACTAAATGTCACTAGTTTTATGTCTGAAAAACTGTACATGTACGTTATTCGCAGGGTAACTATGAGAGAATGGAAGGCCTTGTGGTTAACACACTGGACGAGGACTGAAGAGATCAGGGTTCAATTCCCAGACTCCTTATGTGACCTTGGTTGAGTCATTTAATCTCTCTGTGCCTCGGGTCCCCACCTGTAACGTGAGGATGATAATCTTTCCTTTCTCACCTGTCTGTTCCCTCTATTTAGAGCACTCTCTCTGGAGCAGGGACTGTCTCTTACTACAAGAATGGGCAGCACCTAGCACAATGGGGCCTGATCTTGGCTGATGCCTCTAGGCACTACTGTAGTAAAAATAAGTAGGTGACTTAGATGTCTAAGTATCTGATTGTGTTCACACACAAGGGATGCAAAATTACACCTGCAGCTCTTTGCACCTGCAAGCCCAAGAACTGAGCCTGGTTTCCTAGGATCTGACCCATAGCCAGGTTTCTGAGCTCCTTAACAGAGACTTTCTCCCCCTCTCTTAGCTCCAGGCTTCTGGCTTCCTTGGAAATGTAGAGCTGAATGTTGGTGCTGCGATTGCCTGTTACCTAGCACAGGAAGGAGCAGATATTAATTACGCGAACCACAGGGGAAAGTCTCCCCTGGATCTCATTGCAGATGGAAGGATAGTCCAGATCATCAAGAACTTCTCCCAGAAATTCAGGTAGACTACACAGTGTGACCACTTCCTAACCCCAAACCTGGCGGTGGTAGCCATGCCAGACCCTCTTACTCTGTTTGGCTGGGCGTGGGGCACGTTCAGCTCCCATTGACTCCAGTGGGAACTGGCCTTGCGTGAATGCCTCTCAGAATCGGTGTCTTCTGCGAGAACTGGCTGGTGGTCTCTTTCAGGACCTGTCAGCCTTTGACATCGTCCTGATGCCAGTCTGGGGGCCGGGGCTGTGCTTAAAAGTTTCGCTGGTATAGCGATGTCACGTCCCTACCCCATGTAGCTGTGCTGCCTGGTGTATGCACATCCATGCTGGCAAAAAAGCCATTTTGGTGGTGGAGTTCGTTTCATTGGGGAGCTGGTCTAAGCTAGACTCTTGTGCCATGTCTACAAGGTCTGAACCTCTCCTGTTTGGGGGCTGCTGGCAGTGCATTTCCCGCTTCTTGGTGGGTTCCAGGATGTCTCTGCAGCTCACAGAGGAGGAGGATGCAGCAGAGTAGTGGTACTTGGATAAACTCAGCAGCCTGGCTTGGAATAAAGAAACAACTGCATCCATGCTGTTAGTGTCTGCTTGAATGGTAGCTGGCTATTGGGAAAAGCACAGAGAGAATCAGATGCCAAGGGGTTAAGAGAACCGTTCTGTGCCATCTGCATGGGGACTTGAATACAATTTAGCTTGGCAGTGGTTCATCCTGTGACAGCTGCCATCTTAAACCTGTCAAGTTTAAATAATGCCGTGTGAAAAAGAGAGACGGTGTTTACTAGTTCAGTAAATCCTCTGGTTTACATCACATCCTTTGTGCTCAGGCAGCTGCTCCAGAATGATGGAGGGGCAGATTTAATTAAGGGCAGGCTTCATCTATACCCAAACCAGCCTGTCTTTGTTTTCTCTGTCAACACAGAACGGACGTGGGCTATATTGGCGATACCTGCCTCAGGATCTTCCCTAAAGCTCCAGGGTGTCTTGATCTAGGCTCTGCAAAGTTGCAATGAGACACCAGACAAGAATCCAAAGCTATCGGGGGTCTGGGCAGTTTGATTGTGGAATTGAACCCAAATTTCCCCAAAGTCACAGACAATGTTGTAGATTTAGGAGTCATGCCATTGAGGTCAGGGTCCTGCTCAGAATCTGGACTCTCTGGGGTTTAGATATAGGTACTGAGGTCAGGCCTGTCCCAGGTGCTTATGAGAGCAGTGTAATCAAAGGGCTGTCTTTCATAAATATCCCAGCTCGTTGACTTTGCACTGCTGATGGCTGTACTGGCAGGGGCCCGCTGTCGTCCTCCGTCTGCAAAAATATCTTCCACTCCCACTCTCCGCCCTCACCCTCATGCATTTGGGCAAGATCCTCAGCTGGCGTAAATAAAGGGAGCTCCGTCAAAGTCAACGGAGCTTCATAGACTTATATCGGCTCTGGATCTGGCCTGTTGTCTGGCTATGAAGCATTTTCCCCTATCCTGCCATGATAAAGCCATTGGGGAGAGCTGCTGAGCTGCCTTCTGCATGCGGGGTGTTGCTCCAGCCAGCGAGGAAGCTAATTCTACGTGGTGGTTGCAGGGATGAGCGGACTTCTTCAGACAGCTCTGTGGTGACCTGCAGCCTGCGCCGAGTGCACACCACCCCCAACACAATGACCAACCTCAGCGTGGCCAGCATGGCAGCCCCTTCCGAGTGCCTGGTCTGTTCCGAGCTGGCTTTGCTCATTCACTTCATCCCGTGTCAGCACAGCATTGTGTGTGAAGGTAGGTTGCTCCTGTTGGTTCCTTTGCTGGTGCTCACTCCACCTCCCCATTCGGCTTTGTCTGGGGAGCATCTTGGGATGGGACTGTTGGGTGCTCAACACAGCAACCCCAGGGCTATTCCTGCAATGGCGTTTTTGATGTGACACCCTACGGCCTGGTCATGGAAGCTCCCACTGGCTTGCTGGATTGGGACCCGAGGCAGCTGCCTTGCATGGTTTAGAACAGGGGTCGGCAACCTTTCAGATGTGACATGCCGAGTCTTCATTTATTCACTCTAATTTAAGGTTTCGTGTGCCATTAGTACATTTTAACGTTTTTAGAAGGTCTCTTTCTAGAAGTCTATAATATAGAACTAAACTATTGTTGTATGTAAAGTAAATACAGTTTTTTAAACGTTTAAGAAGCTTCATTTAAAATTAAAATGCAGAGCTCCGAGACCAGTGGCCAGGACCCAGGCACTGTGAGTGCCACTGAAAATGAGCTCGCGTGCCATAGGTTGCCTACCCCTGGTTTAGAAGTAAGTGACGGACGGTCCAGTTCCAGCCAGCAATGTTTTCTCCAGCAAAATCACTTCCAAGGGATTTCCCCACCCGCCTTTTGCTTTCATCTTCTGTTTCCTTTTGAATTATATTAACAACAGATCAGCAAGTCTGTTATCTCAGCTGGGTCCCTCTGTCTGGCCGCAGAGTTTGGTTAGGAATACGTGAGAGAGCCCCATTCATTCCTGTCAGAATATGGGACCATTTTGCAGCTGCTGTGTGGGGATTTGAGTCGGGGGTTGGGGGGACAAGGTTTATAATGGCCATTGTGGTAATGCAGCTGCTCAAGAGTTGGGCTGTTGTGTGAAGCTCTAGGGAAGGGGCAGCTGAAGTGACAGGACCAGCATGTAACTCAGGAAGAAGCCAGCGTTCTCAGCTCTGTGCAAAGACTGTCTCTTACAGTCCAGGTGATTCTTGGATGATTTAAAAATGTGATGCCCTCATGTGTCCTCCTTTGCTTTTGGGCTCATTCAAGCACCACTGGGTTTAGCTGAAATCTCTCTTCTTCTGCTCCCGGTAGAATGCTCCAGGAGGATGAAGAAGTGCATCAAATGTCAAGTGACAATAACCAAAAAACTCAAGCAAGGTAGGTTTGCTCTTGTCCACGGCTTTGACTACAAAAGACCCTCTGAATGTTTGTTCAGGTGACAGCCCAACAGGTGACTGCTTGATCTCGATGAAATTAGCTTAAGGGGGGCATTCTCAGTCTGTCTTGCAGCTCTCTCACAGCGATCACCCCATAGCTAGGCTCGGCGGAGACACCACGGGTGAATTGTCTTTCCTCTTTAGAGGCAACTGTTACAGGCCAGCACAGGGGCCAAGTGTATGTTACCTTGCCACAGCCTGTGCTGTGAATCAGCAGCAGACCTCTGTCTCCATGTCCGTCCGTCCGTCCGTCCAGCCCCTTGCACCAGCAGTGACTTCACAGTGGAAATTTGTGATCCAGGAAAGCTTGTAACATGCAAGAGACTAGCTTTGCCTTTGTGCTTTAAAGGCATTTTAACCTAAGTCAGCTTCTGGGAGCCAAGTAAGCGGGGTTGGGTTTAGTCCCAGGGCAGTTAGGTTTGACTGCTTTGCTGGAATTCCTCTCCTACCTTAGTCTGGATCTCTGCAGCTTTATACAGGGAGTTCCCTCATTCAATCTCCCACCCAGGGAATACTGTAGTGAAGGCCACATGCTAGTTCCATGCCATGGGCAGCAGGTTCCTGCTAGCCATGGAGTTCATCCATGTCGCCTGCTGGCAAACTGGACACGTGGGCAGAGGTCCCTGAGGACAAACACGCTGCTGCTGACTTGGGTGGCACCAGACTGTGATCTCGCAAATGGGCCTGATGCCAATTGGCTGCCTTGATGGATGTATAGAGAAGCCAAGAATCTGTCACATGATATAGACGTACACCACTGTCCAGGGCAGAACTCCTCCCTAGGAGCATCCATAGGCAGGAGTGCCCTGTTATTACTGCATTCTTCAGCCATACAGAACGCAGGAAAATATAACGGCTCTGCCTCCCGAGCTGGAATCTCTGTGAAGATTCCAGTCCATTGCAGCAGTCAGGCTTTTGAGCATGTTGGCAGGATGTGTCAGCCGGTTTGGGCCATGCCATCCTCACCATTTATCCTTAACTTCATCCCAAAAATTCCTCACAAACTTAATTGATGTGGTCACTTCACCCACCACCGGAATGCAACCACCTCGGGGGTGAATTAGGGCATCTGTTTAAAAGCACACAACATCATGACCTAGTTGTGTAGGAGCAGAAAGTGAATAGTATTGTCTAGCGAAAACCAGATGGAATTTATTTACCCCAGCTGGAATTTGCCCAGCTCTTTCATCTCATCTGAATTAGAACCAAGTGTCTCTACAAGTTCTTCTCTGTTGAACTTTGTACATAAGGAGAATTAAATCACTCTCTTGAATTCTGTGGCTTGTGTTGTGCAGGAGATCACAATGCTCTCGACCAACTTTCGCAGCTCTGAACGTATAGCCTGGAAAGCTAGGGCAGAAGCAGTACTGCAGACAGGATTTAAACTCAGTGTAGCGAGGGCATGCAGTGCCATAACACGTCGCAGACCAGTTACTGAGGAGCAGCGTGCCCAGCTCTTCGCTAGCACTGCACTTGTCTCTACTTTCAGGCAGTGGCAGCTGCTTCTGGAATGGTGAGGGAGGATGCGCATCTCAGAGAATCTGATTTATATGCCCCTGGAGGCTGCTTCCTCTTAACAGCTCAGTAACAAACCAAAGAGGAGAGAAGCACTGGCCACCCTTTCACAAAATACTTCTCAAACTGTCTAGACAGAGCTAATTAGTGCTCCAAAGGGCCAGGCATGCATTGGAAGATGCTTGCAGAGGAAATAGGCAGAGTCCCCAGCCACTAACTTGCTTCCTGTTCCCCACAGACAGCTCAGAGGTGGAATGCAGCCCCAGCCCCGAGTCCACGGACCAGCGGAAGCTGATGGAGGAGCTGCAGAGCCGCTACCGCCAGATGGAGGAGCGTATCACCTGCCCTATCTGCATCGATAACCAAATCAAACTGGTCTTCCAGTGCGGACATGGCTCCTGCCTTGAGTGCAGTGAGGCCCTGACGATCTGCCCCATCTGCAGGCAGGCTATCCGGGAGAGGATTCAGATCTTCGTCTGAGGATGTGCGCTCTCCTCACCCCTTCGCTCCCCAGCCTACCTTCCTTCCTCCGTTTTTGTGCCCATCTAGCTGAGAATCCTGACCCTTCCCCTGTGTTTGTCTGACTGTGAAGCCATCCTGAAAGGGGGGAAGTGAATCGCAGGAGTCACTTGTGGGGGAAATGGTCTCCCTGTAATGACAGCAAGCTGCCAAGCCCCCAACCCTCCCTGTGCTCCTTTACCAGCATGGACGGTGCCAGGCAGAAGACTGACCGGACGTCCCCATGCTTTGTGCTGATGACTGGGGGGGGCGGCTGTGAAACCAGCCCCGAGACAGAGTGCTTTCATGTGCAGACATTTCAAAGGAAGTCCCGCTCCTGTCTAGTTCCCTGCACCGTCTGATTCGCAGCCTTATGCAGCTCTGGCAGGACAGACTGCGGCACCGTCCTCGTTCCCTGGCGGGCTGTGCAAAGCAATACTCTCGCACTTTACACAGTGGGATTGGGCCCTGCCCTTGGCTCTCCCGCAGGGTTGTCCGTTGTGGGGGACTCTACTTAGACAATGTGCTGTTAGAACCAAGCCATGACGAGGTACTTGGATTTGGGCATGGGGGAGGAGTCTGGAACTGACGCGCTCCCAGAGAGAGACAGAGCGTGTGCCTTAGAGATAAAGTAGTGAACATTTACTGAAGAAAATATTGTTGCAGCACTTATTTTTGACCTCGGAGTGACGCTCTTCTGCCAGCAATCTACCTTTTTTTTTTTTTAGCCATAATTCCAGAAACTTTTGAGCTTTTTACCCATAATGCCAAAGGCAGGTGTCAAATATTCCAACTGAAATGTAAAAAAAAAGAAATAAAATGCAACTAATAAGGCAGAGGAGAGTAAATTCGTTTTTCTCTTTGTTTGGCAGGAAAATTTATTAAAATAAGACATTTATATTCCATTGAACATTAATAGGAATGTGTGAACAATAGTGTAAATCCTGGGGTCAACTTGATTCCAACTGGATCATGTTTTCCAGCCAGTTGATTTGGGAAGAAGCACCATCCAATGAATTCTCAACCCGTGACTGGGTTCTAGTGGTAGCACCATGAGGCGTTCCCCTGTGTGTGTGTTGTGTTGTGTTGTAGCTTTGTTCTACACTGTTATGCAATATAATCTTTTCTTGCACCTAGAAAGCAGTGTATAAAATGAACTGAAACACAGGGGTTCTTTCTTAATTGGCTCATTACCAAAGAGGTGGCAAAGGATTCAAATTAGTTTGTCGTGCGTGTGTAGTGGTTACAGGAATATATACTGCCTAGTGATAACTCCATAGTGTTCCATGAAATTTTATGTCACAGTCCCCAGATGCTATGAATAATATCTCGGAATGCTTTCTCAGTTGAGTTTATTACAATGTCTCATCTTTCCCGGGGAAAGATACAATCACATTTAACCTCCAAATGTAGATTATTTGTAAAAATAAGCTTTGAGACAACCAAGATGTAGGTTTCAAGAACTATCTTTTATTCCTAAGAAAACAGATTTTTCTAATAACCAAACACTTCTCCCTTTGTGTTTTCTGCATCCTTCTAAGTGAAAACGACTATGAATGGCCATCTTCTACTACTCTTTCTCATAGGAAGTGGTACCAGAGACCACCAGTGCCTCCCAATAATGTGAGGGCAGCTGGCTTCAGCAATGTAACTGAGCATGCTCAGTACAAGCCAAGCAGGAAATCTGGGCAGGGCCCCTGGCCCCTATGTCCCCCGCCACCTCCACGCGTTGCCTCTGTGCGGTACATGATGCCTCAAATAATCCTATTCAATGCAGTGGGGCTGCTTATGAAGTAAGTTGCTACTCACTATAAGAGTGGCAGAATATGGCCAAATGGGACTCCTCAGTAAAGAAAAGTGACATTGACGAGCCTTGTTTTTATTGTGCAGGCTTGGACAAATGCTGAAAGCAAACAATCCGCATGTAACAGTACATAAAGTACATTTACAGTTGCATTTTCAGAAAGGCTTCCTGTTGGCCTGACTCTGCTCCCACTGAATGCAGTGGGAGTTCTGGTATGCAGTTCAGGGAGAATGGTTAGCCTAGTGCTAAGATCATCTGAAAACTCCACCATGAACTTTACAAAATTCTTTAATAATGTAAGGTGATTAAGATGGGCTAGAAAACTTTTCTTTAAAAAAAGAAAATCAATTTCTTTGAACCTGACGCTGTCCCTATCAGGGCCTGATCCAAAGCCAATTAATGCGAAGAGGAATCTTTCCATTAATTGTAATGGACTTTGAATCAGGCCCCAAATCAGAATGCTGGTCCCAAATTGGTCTGAAGAGCTAGGGGAAAAATAACATCAAGAGTGCTGGGCATCTCCTTTGTAATTAAAATTAGCTTTACAATCCCCAAAGTACAATACTGTCAGAGTCCTTCCAATCAGTGACAGCTGCATTTACTTTCTGCTGAAAATTAATGGTTTTACAGGCTGTACTTAAATCCAATATTGTACTAAGCATTAAAAGGACATTTTCAGAAGTATGCTTCTGCTGCAACAACGACCAATGCATCTGATCAAAGGAAAAACAAAACAATGCACTGTCCTGTATGTCAGACATACGTCTGTGCTGTTTGGAAGACTGTATATCATGCAACTTCTGTCTCGCTCATCTCCAAGACTTTGACACTGGACTTTGTCAGTGGACACCGAGAAGGATACGATGGATCTCTGACTTCTTGGCCTTTTTAAAAAAAGAGTTCTTTGTGTGCTAGATGAAGTATCTTGGATCATTTCTAGGCCTGTGAAAATGGGGAGCTGTTTGTAGTGAGAATACACAGTCTTCAACCTTCAGGGTGCATAGCTGCTGCAGAACATGTCTTTCCACTTTGCAGCAAATAAATTTCTTTTTCCGTTTTCCTCTTTTAATTTTTCATTTGTTTCTTCAACCTTAATTGTTTCTCAATGAAAATTTCCTTCCAGGCTCTTCAGATGTTGTGCACAGATCTGAAACCCCTTGTGTTGCCAGACTGGAAGCAGAATTTGGTATGATCCCCACTTTAGATATCTTTTTTTATAGGTGGATTCCAAGGAGCAATCAAATTAATTTTCAGCCATTGGTTCAGTCATCAATAAGAAATTTGAGTGGAGATTTTTACCATTTTCCAGTCTATTATATTTGATTGGTTCAAACTTTCAGTATAAGCCTGACTTCAGTCAGTACAATTTTCACTCATTCCCCTCTTTTGGTGATGCTTCAAGATAGGAAGATCTTCTAAGTGGCTTTTCAGAGGGGTTTGGGAAAATCAGTTTATCCAGCCTTTCCTGCCATTTAGGAAAAATAATCAGTTATTCACAGTTTGCCAGGAATAAAGATTGCCTTTTCCAAGTCAAGCCCTGGCCTTTGATGATCAGTCTTAGTTCTTCCTAATGGAAAAACAAAGACTGATTATCAAAGGTCAAGGGTTGACTTGGAAAAAGCAGATTCCCTAAGTGACATTTGATGGCACAGGAAGGATTGAGATTCAGACAGACATGAGGGTTTGGGCCTACTAATCTAAGCGCAGGACTGGAACTGAGGAATCCTTGTCATCAATTCCTAACTCTGATGCTGATTCCTTCCAGGACTTTGGGAAAGTCCGTTAACCTCTGTGCTTCCATTTTTCCATCTCTAAAATGCATGATGGGGTTGTGAGAATTGATTACGATTTATAAAGCATTCCAGAAGATTTGAAGTACTACATAAAAGGTAAGTGTTCTTGATGCCTGACTCTAACTCCTAGAACCACCGTCTTCCCTCTGCAACACGAACATCATTGCATTTGACCCATGAATACCATACCCCACAGGTTCAACCTGCACAATGTTGGTGGAAGATACTTTTCATATTCAGCTTCGCTGGCAAATTCCCCAGCGTAAACTTCGCCTCACAAATACTGTTCCAGGCTGCGTGTGAAATGCAGGTTTGCTTTCTGGAATTGCTGTCCTGGTTTTTTTTATCGGCTCTAAGTCTCAGCTGCTTCTGGGAGCAGTGTGGGGCCAGGCCAGGTAGGGAGCCTGCCTTAGCCTTGCTGCACCACCAGACTTTCAGCACTTAAAATCTCCCAGTTTGGCTTCATTTGCCTCTGGGAGATAGGGCCTGACAGAGCATACTGAAAGAGCTGAATTAGGCCAAGTGGGCCCAATCAATCAATTAAGCTGCAAAGGTGGGAGATTTAGGCTGTGTGGAAGGCACTAATTAGAAGTAAGCTCACCTGTGAGGGGACAGGAAATGGTTCTATAAAGCCAGGAGGCTGGAGACAGTGTGAGGGGCCTGGCAGGGAAGAAGCCTGTAGTCTCTGTCCCTGAGGAAAGAGAGAAGGAAGGGGTGGAGGGTAGGAACCCATGAGGAAAGGGACAGGAAGGTAGGCATGAGGAAGGGTTTATCTCGTAGGCCTGAGGGAGAAGGGGCTGACTAGGAAGGCTGGGAAAAGAAGCACGGTAGGAAGCAGCGCCAGGGAAGAGAGCAGTAAGGGTGATGAAGTCCCAGGCCTTAACTGTTCACAATGGAGCCCTGCCTTCCCCTGCAACGTGGCTTTTGCCTGGGGCAATGAATAGGGCAACTGCCTGATTCCCTGCTGGAGTGATGTCAGGGCAGTGGACTGAGGATATATAATAGGCTAGGTAGTGACTCAACTTTGGTCACTGGATAGGATCGTCATAATAGCTGTGTGTCATATTTACTTCTTGTATATTATTCAGCATACAGACTTCTAGATAGGGTATTGTCCTTGGTAAACAAGAGAGACTAAACTGGAACTCAAGCTCTGTGGCAGACCTGTTTGTGCGTTGAGGCCATTTTCTTTAACAAATGTTCCCTGTTTAAGGATGACTGATTATTCCACACATCATGCTAGTCACCAAGAATCATTTGTCCTTTTATGGCCGGCTCATAGCCTGGAATGAATCTGGTGCTTCTTAATTTGTTATTACTGAACAAGTGTCCTTGCTGTATCAGGGGAAGTGGGATCCAGCAGTTACAGCATGAGACTAGCTTGCAAACCTTTGCCCGGCTGAGAAGTGAAATGTACCTGCTTCCTGCACACTGGTGTTCTGTGTCGGACTTTTAAGGCTCAAAGTGTTTGGCGAGCTGGGCTACCATACCTCTCTGACAGACAAAGGGCCAGAGCAAAGCACAGTGAAACCAGTGGAAAGCCTCCCACTAACCGACTTCAGTGAGCTTTAGATCTGGCCCTCGAGAGGCCTCCAGTTTCTAGGGCTGCTCCTCCCCCGCACTCTCCCAGGCACTAAATTCACGTATTAAAAGCAAAGGAAGGGCTGTGTGTGGTGGGGAGATTCCAAGAAGGGCACTCTGGGAGGAAAGCTTAAAGAATGCTGCCTGTCACGATATCAGCATCTTCTGATGTGCGGGGCGAGGGGAAAGGCTGAGAAATAAAGCAGGCTTTGTACTCCACTAGAAATAATAAAAGCCATTTACAGAGCTCTTACAAACATCTGTAAACCAGCTGTTAGCCCAGGAGCTAGCTCAATGCAAAGGCCCGGTGGCTGTTCTCATATAGAGAGATTCCATTCAGTCCCGCTTTACACTCCTGCTTGGGGTCTCTGTCAGGGAATCGCACCGATGTAATTGTAGTCACGCTGGTGTGAGCTGTCTAGAGTAGACTTAGAGAAGTCCCAAGGATCTGGTATTCCAAGCATCAGTATAGTAAAGCCAACCCTATTTAACACATGCTGCTGCAGATTTTAATGGTGCTTCCAAAGCAGGAATCTCTTGACCATGCAGCAAGTTTTTCCATTCTATAAAACTGGAATTTCTTACAGTCCCTTTGACTGTGCCATGACCACTGCGAAGTACTTTCAGTGCCTTTAAATTAACACTATTGCTGGTCTGCATGAGGGGTTTGCCCTGGGGCAGCAACACTGAAATAGGGGCAAATCCTCTGCATTGACGAGGCCTAAGCAGAGGCAGAAGGAATTGGAATGAGATAGTGTCCTCTTGCTGTCCAGCATGGAGGCAGGTTTGCAGAAATGACTTTCCATGCAAGTCCAGCTGCTCAAAAACTGCTAACAAAATCAGTTGCCAATTCAAATACCAGGCTCCCAGCTGGATGAGGATAGGATTTGCCAGGAAAAACAGAAGAGCACGCACAAAAAATACCAACTCAGCCACTTTTCTCTTGCAGACTTTTGAGGCACTTACCCTCAAAGCGAGAGTTGGGGTGGCTAGAGCAATGACAAGGTTTGTTCTGAAGACTCTTCTGTGGTTTTGTCACTGGGTACTCTACTCACCGCTCAGGGGCGCCCCCTTCTGGCAATTCTGAGACTTAGCTCCACCTGGTTCAGCACCCCCGTTTCTTCTCTTCCACCATTGCAGCTCTCCCACCAGCTCAAGGAGTTGCAGTACAGCTGCTTCGCGACTTGGGCCCTCCAGCCAGGTCACACTGATTTCCTCTTTGGTCTGTGCGTAAATGGAAGGAGGCAGGACTTTCAAAGTCTCTCTGCACCAGCAGTGTCAGGCAATCCTCAGCCCACTGCCCTGACAATGTCACTCCAGCAGGGAGTCAGGCAGTTGCTCCATTCACTGCCCCAAGCAAAAGCCACTCTGCAGGGGAAGGCAGGGCAGTTAGGGCCTGGGACGTCGCCACCCTTACTGCTCAAAGATCTCAATGGGAAAGTAAACTAGACAGACAACAGGCATGAAAATCCCAGTCAGCAACAAATTAGGATTTTCTCAGGTCATTTCTGTAGTGTAGTGTAGGACAACGTGTACCAAAATAAAGACAAACTTTCTTTCCCAGACAGTGGAAGATTCTGAAAAGGCAGAAGAACAGACATTGCTAATTAGCGCTGAGAAGTCGGAAATTTACATGGAGAAGAAAAAACATGGTAAAGCAGCTGCCCTCAAAAAATCGTCTCAACGATTTCATCCTTTTTGTTCAGAGCATAAAAGCAAGGGACGGCTAAGCCATCTGGCTAAGGGGATATATGTTGAGAGCGATGGAGCTCTGGGGTGGCAGATAGTTTTTGTCTCACGTTGGACTGGAATGTTCCCCAGTGCTGCAGCAGATTAATAATCCTTTATACCACATAGTCAGTTTACAAGGCAGAAGCTTTTCCTGCCTTTGCCATAGATAGCAGGGAAGTAGCCAGGCAGGAATGCCTCCAGGTCTACCCAAATGTAAGGGTGGCTTTTGCTTTCTGCGGGCCAAAAGCTGCATTGAGAGGCCACAAATTCCCTTTTCCACCGGGCCACCAAGCAGCCAACGCATTGAAAATATCAGGTGTCCTGGAGGTGAAAAGTCACCGCTGAGTCCCTGAGACATGGAAGGTAACAAGAATGGAGGATGAAGACTGACCTATCCTCTGGCTTCTAAGGTGGGCCTTCCAGAACAGAGCTGAGGCCCAGTGGTGAGGTGACATGGAGGAAGCGTGCCCTGCCACTGCACATGCTCTGTTCCAGGCTCCTGGTCTGTCACACGGCACTATTCAATTTAGGGTGAAATCCACTCCTGTGCAAAGGGCCAGTAGCACTTATAGGCCCCCACCATGATCAGGTTCCCACTATGCTAGGTGCTGTCTATACATAAGACCATTCCTAAGCCCTCGGTTCTTGGAACAGGAGTGGTGCATAACCCTTGGGCCAGCCTGTTGTACAAGGGTGAATTCTACCCTTAAAAGTTTGACCCATGTAGCAAAGCCAGAGCAGTCTGGAAACTGTCCAGAAGGAGGCCATGCTATGGTGATGTAACAATTCTAAACGAAGGGGAAGAGGGAAATGCAAACAATAATCCATGTGACTGCAAGTGTTTATTTTATGAGCTAAAAGCTGGACTTGGGAATGCGGCCACATACTGTGCATTGTGCATAGAACAACCACACATTGCTCCAAGCCAAATACACCAGCAGCTGGGATGGAAAAAATAGAGCAAATGGAGAAACCTTGCTCCTTTAACAAAGGAAATGTGAAAGTAATCCAGTTCTTGACATTTTGGGGGTCTCTAAGTGACAATTTTAGTTCTTTGGAACTGGTCAGTCTCTTAGGGCATGTCAAAGCACTTGGAGGCAGCTTTCCCCATGTGATATTTACCACACACAAAAAGTGTCATAGGAAATGCATCCCTGATTGTTTGCTGGGGAGAACCAGCCTCCTTAAATGAGATCCAATTCCCAGTCAGCGCTGCTAACTGCCGGGAGGAAAACACTGTGTAGTTAGCAGATACATTTATGTTGGTTATATCCCCAATCATCCCATATGGCTTCCCTCAACTGTAACATGTTCCACTTCAGTTATAACTGTGTGCTGAGACACAAGCCAGTGTTGCTAAGATTATTTTCTGTCCAAGTGTAGCTGGACTGTCTATTCCAGCATGTAATCCAAGCCAAGTATCCAGACAAGAGCGTTTGAAATCTACATTGGACAGAGTGGTGGATTAATAGCAGCACTCTGCACTTGTCTAATCCCTTTCATCTCAGGATTTCGAAGCACCTGACAAAGCTAGGAAAGTATTTTCATCTCTGCTCTGCAAGTGGGGGTGCAAAATCAGAGGGGCAAAGTGTCTTGTCCGAGGTGTTGCAGGGAGCCTTTGGAAGAGCCAGGAATAAAACTCCGGAGTCGTGAAGTCTGCACTGCCTCCCAGAAGGGAATCTTGAGAGCTGGGCAGCAGGATGTGAGCAAAGAGCAAGTAGCAGGCTGTGGGGAAGGTCCGAAGTCCACTGAGGGCTGCATGTAAGAAGCCATTGAGACACCTACACCTTTACTAAGATCTACAACTTTCAGAAGTCCACTAAAGGACCCAGATGTGACTGTGACTTTCTCATGGATACCAGGTACTCACTGGGTTAAGAGTATGTATCCCTTACAGCTATGTGAGCATCCAAATCAAACCGGTGACTAGCCTGGCCTAAGAACTTTCCTCAGCTGACCCTTCAGGCCCTGCACTCACTGCCAAAGTAGCTGAGGTTTGTCTTGGCCAGGATGTTGAGCTGATTTTCTGAGCAAGTATTTGGCTTAAAGAGCAAACGAACGTTCTAAAGGATCCTGCAGCCAGCAGCTGGTCGGAGCTGCACGCAGAGAGGCGAGTTCCTGTGCTGACTATCACTCTGTGGACTGAGAAAGGGAGAGACGCCTGCTTTCCAAGAACCACTCTGTGGTTTGAAGATGTTGGTCGCCCACTTCCCATCCAGGAGAACCAGACCCTTCCCTGTCCCCTTCAGGCAGAAGTGTGTGACACTAAACAGCCCTGTGCTCCTGTATCTTAGCAGCCACAGTTTCCCAGTGACCCACATGGGGTCAGACTGGGCGGGGTGAACAGGTAACAAGATTTCTGCTCCAGAATGTCAGATGATCTCTGTCAACTCAGGCCAAAGGCTTCACTGTATTAAACTTCAATAGCCTTTTGAATAACTGATATACTGCAGCAATTAGAGACTCCAGCATGCTCCTTTATCAGCCGATTCAGAAGAGAAGTGGGTCCAGAATCAGAACACTCCAGCCAAACTTTCTACTGTTTGGAATCTGAGCCCAATTCCTATTTTGCAGATTATCCTGTAATTTTCTAGAGTGGGCCAAAGCAAGTCTCCACCTCTTCCAGACGTGGTGTGTGTTGGGGTTCTAGATTCAGCTTTTGCAAGCCTATATCCATATAGTCTTCCTTGACGGATGGCCCATTGGTTAGGGGACTAGCCTAGGACTCAGAAGATCTGGGTTCAAGTCCTTGCTCTGTCACAGACTGTGACCTTTGGCATGTCAGAGAGGTTAGTCTCTTTGTGCCTCAGTGTCCCATCAGTAAAATGGGGATGCTAGCATTGCCAGCGCTTACTGGAGTGTTGAGGATAAATACAATAGTGTGAGACACTCAATACTCCGGGGGTAGGAGCCACAGAAGTACCTATATAGATGAATATGAAGTTGAGACACTTCATGCATTACTGGTGCTTATTGGCCTGACAAAGGGCTGACACGTGGGTCTGTGTTGTTCTTAGACACATGCTAGTGAAGTTAACGTTTTTCTGGCAGTGTTTGCTAGTGGTGTTTTCCATTTGCGTCAATACTTCTCTGGTCATGGCAATGCTACAGCTGAGAAGTGTAATTCCCAGCATGGGTAGACGTACCTGGACTAGCTCTGCTCTGTGAGTGGCCATGGCAGCATGGGTGATGTATTCCTAGGTATGTATTCAGATGTATATGTATTCAGATGATGCAGCCTAGGTATGTATTCAGGCAGCCACACTGCTGCTGTTAGCATTGCTCGCTTAAGCAGAGCTAGTGGAGGTACACAACCCACGCTGGGAAGTGCATCTCCCACCTGCTATGTAGAAGTACCCTCTTTGGACAAGAACCACTAGGCCGTGCCCCAAGTCCAAGTGCCTGTGCAAGTGGGCAGTTCTAGCTTTTCCTTCCCCGCAAGGCTTTGCCCCGGTGATGTCTCTGCTCTCACTTCCCGCTATTCTTCCTCTTCCTCCCAATTCTAACCACCCTTTCCTATCCTGTTCTTTGTACCTTCTCCCATGCTGCTCCACTGGATACTCTCTCCCTATGCGCTTTGCAATCTGACCTTCCCCCCGTCTCCCCCACCGCTTGTTTCCATTCTAGTCCCTCTGTGAAACTTGCTGCTGCTTCAAAGAGGCCATTGCACAACAGGGAGGGGGAAATATTTGTAAAATTTCACACCCCCATTTTTGTTACTTGTTCCAGGACATTTCAAAACCCCAGAAACTTCATTTAGCACTAAATTCCCAGGAAATGACCAAATTCTGCACTGGAAGCACGTGACATTCCAAAGTGTAATAGTGTTGGTTGTGAACTAAGGAATTTTTTTGTCTCAAATGAGATAAGTTGTAAAGACACATCAAAGTGCAGAAATCAGCCACTGTCTGAGGCTTTCAGATGTCACTTAGGATTGTTTTTTTACACTAACTGGCAGACAGCGCTTACTCTCTTGGGAAAGCAGGAGAATTGCACAAAGTCCTGCCTCTCACATGCCTGGCTGTAACCAGACAGCAAAGTGATGTCAGTTCAAACGCCTAATCCTGAAAGGCTGTGCTGGCTGCAAAGGCCAAAAAATCACAAGCCCAAGATGAGAGAATTTCTGGCTAATACTTTTGGTAGTAACTAGTGATTTTGATTTGGTGCATTTAAAGGGGCCGGACTGTTCAGGGCATGCCAAGAACCCTCCCTCTTAAAACTGGGCCCTTTGGAGTCCCCAGTTGAGACTCTTACACTAAGTTAAGGCGCCCAAAACTGCCACTCACTTCTGGAACACTTGATCTCTGTGTCTCGGTCCCAGATCACTGAGCACGCAACTCCCCAAAGGAAAACACAACGGGCCTTAAGGACTCGCTTGCCACTTTCCAGTGAGGAGTTTAACTTCATCTGAGCTTTTGTAAACTGATCAAAATCTTCCAAGCAAAAAGGCTCTTGCTTCCTTCAGCCCATGGTCACATTTTTCATTCTGCTGCTGTCGATGAGCTCTGGCAAATGACGGCTCTTCTAGCATTAAGCATCCCTCATGAACCGTTCCAAAGGCATGAGGCTGGCTTTCTTCCCCTCCCCTTTTTTATTCCATAAAGCTGACAACTGCAGATTTGTCCTATGCTGACACTCAGCCAGTCAAACGAAAGAGTTCATGTTCATCCCAGCTTGCTTCACTTTGCTGGTTCCTCCTCCAACCCTAACTTCCAGCTCAAGTAACAAGATACTGCTTGGCAGGAGCTACTAGAATCCCTGGCATATTGGAAAGTGGCTTAATGTAAAGTCTGCATTTTTTTTTTTTAAAAAAAGAACTTTTTGAAAGGCTGGTGGTGGCTCCACACAAATTTTGACTGCGGGGCTCCCCGCAAATATTCCAGATGCAACTGCAAGAAGGAGGGTTACTAATACAGTCCAGGAATTGATTGTTTTACCCCCCTCCCTCTTTTTGAAATTAAAGGCAGACATGGAGCAAATGGAAGGACTTTCTGCAGGCAGCATCCAGGGCTCTCTTTCATCTGACAAGGAGAAGTGTGGTAGATATAAATACATTGTGGGATTTTTATACATTTTCCCTTTGGTGGCTTTGTTGGCTACTCTGAAAGATCCAGTTGGAGCTGCAGCTCAGACATCTCAGGTAGGGATGGGATCAAATTCTCAAATGCTTGGAATGGGATAGAGAATATGGAGTGTGTGTGAGTGCATGTGGATTTGTAAACTCAAGGGGTGACCTAACTCGGCTAGAAACTCCTATATGGCTGGCTTGTCAACTCCAGTATCTGTTTGTATCTAGTGAGTCCCTTTTTGCAAAAGGCGCTGAAAGGGAAAGGAAGAACCTGAAGATTAGGATCACCGGCTGATTCCAGACGTTTATGGCAGACCATTTCTATATCAAACTAGTAAATCATCTAAAACTCCTGGTGTTTCTCTCCCACAACCTGGCATGTGGAAAAACTCTTGAATTTAGGAGAGAGAGAGCAAGTACCCTGAGAACCCAGCTCTCACAGCCCTGTGTGTTGTGGCTCATGCATATCCCAGCCTTGCAGCAGCTGAATCAGCAGAACTCTCTTTACTGGGAACTCCTTGGGCGGGGAGACCAGAAGGCCCCCAAGGTAGGAGTTAGTGCTGGACCCACAGAACCCATTAGCTGCTGTTGTGATAAATTATTCTTATTCTAGGGGCATCTATTAGCAAGATCTTCTGGAGCAAACTGGGATTCATAGGGACCTAAGACAAAGATGAGGGGCTCCCAAGAGCTAATTTAATTTTCTGCTTATGTCACATGATGAAAAGTCGCTCTTGCTTTCTCTCCTGTTTGTATGGCTCATCAGCTGGCAGTAGTGCTCCTATGCTGCTGCACATGCTCAGTGCATTGCCCCTGTGAAACTGGTTCTAAGCTATCTGGCTGCCCTAGAGCTTCCCTGTTGGAAATGGGAATCTATGAATAGGACAGAGATAAATGGGAAAGAACTAAAGTCTGTGCAACACAATGCAGTAAATTAGTTTAGACAAATAGACTCTGCAATAATTGTAAGAGGGTGGGTGGGTGGTATGAAATAGGTGTCTTGGCCAGTACGCCTTTGTGCTGTCTTTGTGCGTTTTGGACTCCATTATAATGAGTAAAGATAGTCCTGAACCAAATGCATGGATCTGAACACGCTCAAAACCTGCGGGTATTTGAAGGCCTAACCCAAGTGCGAACGGGTCCCCATCTGTACAACGGGCTGAATGGCAGGTTTGAGTTACCGCCACTGGGCCTGAGTCTCCCTTATTCTGTTACAAGGGCAGAGCTGGGGAGGCCAAGATGGCTTTAAACCACCTTTTAAACTCCTTTTAGCCCAGGTCAGGGCCGAGCCCAGTGTAAGTCAGAGCAGCTTCAGGGTTGCTTTCATATATGCTGTGCTTCCCATGAGCCCTGAGAAATAGACAATAGCATAGTGTCCTCTGGTTGCACATCCAGTTTCCTCTGACACCCAAGGACTGGGAATGGGGCAGGGATGGAGTCAAGACACCAACCAGCTCTACACCAACTGAGGTGGCCCCCTGTGCAGGGTATTCCCAGGGAGCTGTTTCTACCATTTTTATGGCTGCCTTACATTGCCAGAGTGGCATAAAAGGGCCCTATTATAACTGAGACTGAGCATCTCTACCAGTGGGATTGCTCCTGCCTTAAGAAAAGCAGCTAAGGCAAAACACAGGCACATAGGACTTGCCTAATTCATTGTCATCTGTGACCTGCTTTGAAATCTTTGCATCTAATCCTTGCATCCGTGCTGCAGAAGTGCAAAAAGTACCTGATTAGTTATTCCCCAGTCCACCGGCTCTGGTGTCCTGTGCCCAGCAGCGACCAATCCCTGGGCACCAAGGCAACCTTGAAGACCTTGCATTTAAAGAACTCAGTTGTTTTCAGTTGCTCCCCAGAGAGAGAACAGGAATCCATGTCACAAAACTGGGTCAGACCCACAGCTGAGCTGGCGTCAGGTCTGTCTCCCCAGTGAATACAGTGGTGCTTCCAGGTTAGGATTAAACCTAAGGTTGGGACAAGTGGGAGAAGCCAGATAACCCATAGTTGGTGGCCACAGAAGAGACTCACTCTGGTTCCCAACTACAATGGAGTCTCTTGGCCTTTTGTTAGCTAAGGGGGAGGCAGCGCTGTTTGGTAATTGAGAGCATGGGCTGGTAGTCAGCAGGCTTGGGTTCTATCTTGCCACTGTCCCTAACTTGTTGTGTGACCCTTGGGTCTGTTGTTTCACTTCTCTGGGCCTCGGCGCCTTTGTGTGTAAAGTGAAGGTAATTCTTGCCCCCTACACGGGGTGCTGTGAGGCTCTCAGGTCTGAGAATTCTTAGTTGTATTACTAATATATTGTATTACTGTTTTGACCTCCTTGGAGCAGAAACATGCAGTAAATACACAGTGTATTAATCCTGAGCATAGAGGGCAGAACTAGCAGAAGGTAGCTTTGAAGGACCCGTGTCATACCTTGTCCTTTCCCCCTTTGCTGGCAGAACTAAAAGAGCTAGGCAGGCCTCTTGCATAATCCAATAAAGTCAGGGAGAGCAGCAAACTAAAGAAATTGCTTTTATTGTTTTTAGAGTGGCTCCAGTGCTTCGTTTACTTTAAGGCACTTTCACGTCCACAATCCAAGTTCATAAAGAACTCCCCCAGCACAAATGTGAGCCTGTTGGACTCATTCACCCAGTGTTTCATCTGGCATTAGTATGATGCTAGAGAAAGTTGGCAAAAGAAAATGAAGTGAGAACTTTCCAGGAACTGCTGCGCTCCCTGTGTCCATAGACTCTCAGGCTTTGACTCATTCCGGGGCCCCCAGCACAAGTTAGGGCTGTACAGAGGCAGATCTGTAACTTACACCACTGATATCAGGTCCCTTAGAATCCAGAGCAGTGGAACTCTGCTTCCTTCCCTTCCTACCTGCCCCCTGTCCCAAGAACTCACCCCAACACACCCTCTTACACCAGGGTCTGAGGGTATAGTTGGGGGAGCCATCTTTCCCAGTGCAGCTTCCTGCTTAAGAGGAAATTCTCCACTGACTTTCTACTTCATAGTGGCCTTAACAGACTAGAGAATCCAGCCAAGAGATGCTGGAGACAAAAATGGCTTATGAGCTCCCATGTAGTTCATCTCCTGCCAGGAGTGGACTCCTTTCTATTGGCCATTCCTGATGCTTTGCACCCTCTGCCTTCTTGCACAGCAACCTTTAGGGCATTCTAAGTAGTCTGTCAAGGTAAATCTTACTGTGTGTGTTTTGTGCTAACACAGTGGAGAGCCCAACACAGGAATGGACTCCCTAAAACCCATTCCCAGCCCTAGGCACTGGGAAGGAGTTATGGGGAAGAGGAGGAGGTTGGTTTTCACCAGATTGCCTCACAGGGGGAAGGGAGTTTACAGTTTAGGAAGATTGCAGCATCAGACAGTCAATGCTTTGCATTGCTGCTTTGGGAGGGACATCCAGGGGCCCACAAGTAGGTACCAACATATACAAGTGCCCCTAACCGGGCAGGTTTAGGCACGCTGCTTGAGCAGCTCCAACTCCTTTAACCTCCTGTTCCTCTTTTAAGGAAGACGCCCTATCTCCTGGCCTTCAGGGGGTGCATGCCCCAGCTCTCCACATCCCGGCTCTCCCACACCGACCTCGTACACGGCGAAAACGATACACGCTCACACCAGGACATCTGAAATGGGACCACTTCAACCTGACGTACAGGTATGAACACGTGTTAACGCAGCGTGTGCCAGCTCTGCAATGTTCGCTTTGTGCCTTCCTGCCTTTGACACTCATGTTTTCCTGCTGTGGATCCTTGTAAGCCCGATAGCTGGGAACAGTTAGTCATCTGGACACACATTAAAGTAGGCTCTATTCACACAAATGCTGCTCCGTCTCTCCCACAGGTTGTACAGATCATGCTTGGAGCAGGACTCATTATATAAGGAACTAATGCATGGTATGCCATTAATGGCATGATTCTTGCTAACACCTGCAGAAACTTACAGGTTTCTACTGGATTTGGTACTGAGCTGGGATGAATTCTGGGTCGACACATGTACAATTCCCTTGACTCAATCCTGTGGTCCATTCACCGCTCCAAAGTAAATACATTTGGTCCCAGTTCACTTTGGGTGGGCTCAGCATGGACTGAACTGCTCTTTCTGAAGTTGTTTGTAAAATTCTCATTGACTTCAATGAGAGCAGTTAGTCCAGCATGAAAATCCTCTGTGCGCCTGGCAGAAGTGGAACTTTATCTTTTGGATTAGATCCTAAAAACCAAGGTCTCATAGGATGGCAGAATTATCTGGCATGTCTCATAAGAATGGAAGATTCACCTCAATATCTATGGCCAAATTTCCTACCCACAAACGTGACCCTACAGAATGCGTGCCAGCTGGTGGCACCGTTCTGTTTCAGAAGTAGCTGTATTTTGATGGCACTTTGTAGCTGTAAAGGGAGTGAACATCTGTTCTGGAGGGGATGGAGCGATATACATGTACAATTATGACGGTATTTTCCGTTGTGAAATAAGCCGGCTGCTTCTGCCAATAGCTCAAAGACCCAAGTATCTGCGGAATCAAAAGATAATAAGGGACCTAATTCACCACTGGTATAAGCTGGTACAAGTCCTTGGATTTGATGATGCTGCACCAGGTTGCAGCGGAGAAAGTGGCTTTGTGTGCAGTGCACAATATGTGCATCTAGACTCCAACGAGAGAACGCACCCCAAACATGAGTCAAAACAGTACTCTCTGGAATGACACAACCCTAAATCTGTAGGCCAGCTCCTCTGCTGGTATGAGCTGGCATAGCTCCAAAGTCGTGCACAATGACACCCCCTGAGGATCTGGCCTCACTGAAATAATTGTAATTGCAAAGTGTTCAGCCTTTGAGCAAAATGCCCCCTGAAATCACCAATGGATGACTAGCTTCTGGCCTGCCAGTGCTGTGCCCATCAGTGAGGCAGGCCAAGCATGATGGACAATGGCATTGATGTCCTGACAGATGCTTCGCCTCTTTGTTTACTGCTCCTCAGCGTCCCAGATGTGCTGGATAGGGACCGGGGGTGGGGTCTGTTGAATGTTTCTCACGTACATTAGCAGGAGTGTAGACTCAGCAAGCGCAGTGCATCGAGTGTGCCCGGGGAATCCCTACGGAGCCAGCCGAGGCCGGGTAGGTGTGACCACACCGCTCTGGTGAACCTCAGGCAGCAGGCCAGAGGTCCGGATGTGGGTTGTACCTCAGCCTTGGCAGGAGTCCTCAAGTCTTGCTGAAGAAAGGCCCCTTGTTAACATGGTTGCTGAGAGAGGAGGGCGCCCTTCTGGGAACTCCTGAGGTGGTTACAAGTTTATTCAGTGCCACGTGTGGTGAGAACCACCTCTTTCTAATACACCCCCCATCTGGCCAGTCCTTTAAAGTACAGAAGTGATTTGCTAAGGCAGCAGCTGCTAAGCAGACGCAGGATTAACCAGATAAGTCTCGGAGACCCGAAAGTGGTCTCTGGCAGCAGGGAATGCCTGTCACAGCCTCTGCTCTGCATTAGGAAGAGGGTTGTTCTGGGGCAGGGAGGGTCTTGCTCCAGGTGGGAGGCTTCCTAGATCAGGAGTGCAATGGATGGGGAAGTCTCTAAACCAACAAACAAGAAAGGAAAGAGGATCCAATTCTATCTGAATTGTGTTTGCTGTAGGCAGCAGAGAGGAGCAGGGTTCTGGCTGTCTGTGCCTTTCACCTGCACAGGGGCTAGGGAATGGGAGTTCCTGAGGCACTTAGAAAGGGATCGAATGGGCATTTCAGTGTGAACAGCAGGCAGAGACTGGCACTCCCTGCTCAGTCTAGCAGTTCCACTGCCTGGTTTCCCTGGGGAGCAGTTCCATCTCACTCCTTCAGCCACATAGTTGTCTCATCGCAATTTACCCAGTTTTCCCCTTCTCTCCAGCACCCACTGAACCATCCCCCGCAGCAGCCATTGTGGGGTCCTTTTCCCCACAGCCTGGTTCTTGAGGTTGTAGACTGTTCTAGCTTCACATTGTCATCGTCACCTTGTCTAGTTGGTGGTGAGCTGCTGGCCAGTGGAACCGTCCTTCCAAATGGACAGCAGAGGACAGTGCTGGCCACCAGCCCCGACAGGTAGCCAGGGATGCTGCAGAGCAGCACAAATGCTCCCTTCAGCCCTTGAGCAAAGCAGTGAAAAAACAGAGCCTGCCCTAGCACAGGCAAGAATTAAGAGCCATGAACTTGTTGCCTGCACATTGCCCGCCAAGCATTGTGGTATCTCCCCATTGCAAAGACTAAAGAGTTAACCACCCTAATTAAACTATCCCCCGTTCTGCAAACAGGGCCTGCTCTGAGCCCATAAAGTCAATGGAAAGGTTCTCATGGATTGCAATGGGCTTTGGACTAGACCCATAGTCTAGTTCAGTGAAACTCTTTAAGATGGGAACCTTTCCATGTGAGCAGTACTGGAACCTTCAGTTGATGCAGGAGGGATCTGTCTAAAGCCACTCTGTCTCCCTGTAGAATTGTGTCCTTCCCCAGAAACCTCATTAATAAGAGTGACACACGGAAGGGGTTGGCCGCTGCTTTCCGGATGTGGAGCAACGTTTCACCATTCAACTTCAAGGAGGTGCCACCCAACTCGGCTAGTGACCTGGAAATAGGTAGGTCTGCAAGGATCCTGGGGTCCTACACTAAAGAGAGAGTGAGCTCTGGCACTAGGGGATGTTCTGTCTCCAACAGGGGGTCTGTGTTCCTTGGAGCATTTGGTTGCACAACTTTTGGGGTGAGACCTAGGAGCTGTGCAACTAGAATGCTGCTCCTCACAACACAGGCTGGGCCACACCTTCTGGCTGGTATCGGTGATGCAGCCTCAGGTGCACCTGCTTTCCCTCTGGGAGGAATCGAATTCAGTGTATTCGGCAAGGGAAGGGGCTATTGTATTTATCATTCCCTAGCGCCTGCTAGCCAGAGTGTGAAACCTCCTACCCCCCTGTGGAGCAGGATTATCCCCATTTCACATATGGGGGAACTGAAGTGCACAGAAGTGACTCACCCAAAGTCACAGTGAGTCTGTGGTGGAGCCCAGAACAGTGCACAGTTCTCCTGGATTCTGACTGGTAGCCATGATGCCTCCTGGTATTTTATCTATAGAGAAATCCTAATGGCACTCCACATGCCCCAGGAGGAAGAACACCTCAGCAGTATTTTCCCTACTGTTCTGCCTGCTTCCTCTTCCTCATGCAGAGCAAGGTCTACCTGTATATTTATATCACACTTGTCCCCATGGTATCTGAAGTGCTCTTACAGGTACACGCTAACTGAAGAGGAAGTTCAATACAGCTGCTTCTTCTCTGGGCTAACAGTGGTGTTTAGTGGACAGAACACTGGACTGGGACTCAGGTTACGTGGGCTCCATTCCTAGCTTTCCCATTGGCCTGCTGGTGCCCTGGGGCAAGTCACTTCATTTCTCTGTGCCTCAGGTTTGCCATCTGTAAAATGGGGAAAATGATGTCTCCTTTGTAAAGTGCCTTGAGATCGCCTGATGAAAAGTACTCTCCAAGAGCTAGCTATTCTCTCTCTCCATGTACTCCAAAACATTCTTTAAATCCCATTAGTTATTCCTTAACTCTGGTTCCTGTCTCACCATCCACTGAATAATCCCTTGGAAGACCAGGCCTCAGTTTCAAGCTTAAGGATTCAGCTGCACATTGGTGGGTTGCTTCAGCTCCCCCTTCCTTGTTTATCTCCACAGATCTTACTGAGCCATTTCCCTTCTCAGCTGCTATGCAGGTTCACTGGGTTCCTTTCTGAAGCTCTCAGCCTTGGGCAATCACAATGCAGTTTTTAATCCTGGATCATCTGGTTAGTTTCACATTCTAGATGTAAATTCCTTTCTGGATTTATGGCCTATGTGAGACATAATTCCTTCCTGTGCAGACTGCGGTATCTTCAGGATTTCCAGTGAAGTTTCCATTGTTTCGTAACATGTTTCTGACTCTGCTATTGCGTGACACCACCTGGTCAGCAGATGATCTACCGCCCCAGGGACCTTGCCTAATAGAAAGTGAAATGCTGCCACGTTGGAGCTCCACAGAGCCCCATTCCAGCAGGCACTTATTAAAAACTGCATGATATGTAACTAGAGCGCAGGCCTGCAAGCCAGGTTCTGCCCAGTGGCCTAGCGCAAGTCACTTTACCTCTCCCTGTCTCTGTTAAATCCAGATGTAAAATGGGGTAACACTTATCTGCATCCCAGAGCCATTTGTAAAGAGCTTTGGATGGACATTCGTCGCAGGCAAGTGGTTATAACCAAATAAACCTTTATAAGTAGTAACAGCTCAGCAAAGGAATTCCAGTTATGGCCTGGGCATTACTGTAAAGACTTAGTCCCAGCCTGAGGATCTTTGTATCACTTTACATAATACTTCGCCCTTCTATTGCATATTTCATCTCTAGATCTCAAATCACTTCACAGAGTTCCCCAGTTTACAGATGGGGAAACTGAGGTGCAGCAAGGCAAGTTGGTGTTCCACCAGCAGGCCAGTGACAGAGCTGGGAGTAGAACCCAGATTTCCTGAGTCTCAGTCCAGTACCCTAAACACTAGGCCACCCTTATAGCAGAGTCTCCACTAGCTGTCGGTAGTAGCAGAATGTCCCCTCACAGACCTCTAGGACAGGGGTCTCCAAAGTGCGGCCTAGGGGCCGGATCCGGCCCGCGGCTTCGATTTGTTCAGCCCTCCAGCTGAGCAGGCACGCTAAGCAGGCACATGGAGAAGCTGCCGCTGGCCCCTCACCCCCTCCACAAGCTGCTGCTAGCAGCCCCATGTGTGGAGGGGTGAATGCCCCTGCGACACTGGCCAGAGGAGTAAAGGGGGATGGGGGGGGTCGCAGTAGCAGCTGGAGGAGCAAAGGGGGGGATTTTGCATATATTGAATTTTTTTACAGTCGCTTTGGCCCGCGAAGCCCCTTCAAAAATCTAATATGGCCCTCATCTCATAAAGTTTGGAGACTCCTGCTCTAGGAGGTAGCTAGCGAGCACATTGCAGACATGGAAGGGCTCACTCCAGGGAAAACATGGAGAGATTCTGACATAGCCTCTAATCTCTAAACTAATTCCCCTACGGGAAGCCTGGATTAAGCAGAGGCTACAGGCTTGTGTGCCAGACTGATGATGGGTGTAGCCCTGTACAAGACACACACAGTCAAAAGGCATTTACAGTTGCAAAGAAAGACCAAAATAATCCAAGCTGCATTAGATGACTCAGAGTCAAAGTTCACATAGCTCTTCGTACGGGTGCAGAAAGCAATGTTAACCAGAATGGGTGAGTGGGTAGAGATCTGGTGCACTGGGATAGGAGAAATGTTTTCATTTGATGGGATGTTGGGCTGAGGTTGCTGGTGTCCACAGTGCTTACGCTTAGCTTTGATTGATCAGGTCACTGCCTCTTCTTTAATACCCTGATTAAAAAAGTAGGCGTTTCCACTTACTGTTGAAACAGGAGCTCCTCTCTGAAGGAAAGCTTAACTTGTGTCCTTTGGAGACCACCTTAAATCCAGTATCACCCAGACACTTTACAACTGGATCTGGTTTGTGTTATTCAACCCTTATTTCTAACTCTCTAAGTTTGATTTTCTTTCTGTGCATCTGTAGGTTGCAGATACAGGTTTTAGAATAGGTCCCTGAGACTCTCTCTCGTTCGTTCAATCCAGGCATGTATGAAGTATACTGACTAGTCTCACGTTATGTATTCTCTTTCACAGGTTTCTATTCCATAAACCACACTGATTGCCTGGAGTCACTCATCCATCATTGTTTTGATGGGACGACAGGGGAGCTTGCCCATGCTTTCTTCCCGCAAAATGGGGAAATCCATTTTGATGACCATGAATATTGGATATTGGGAAAAACCCGGTTCAGCTGGAAAAAGGGTACGTAACTTGTCTCCAAGGGGATCTACTTCTCCTAAGAGATGGATTGTATTTTTCCACAACGATGTTGGTCACTCTTCTCAAAATCCTGAAAGGTTCACAAGAAACAAATACCAATGGGGTAGATTGCTGTTAGGGAGGGACCCATGTTACAAAGTCTGGTTCTAGACTGAAATTTCCCCAGCACTCAGCGGGATTTTGAACCTCTCTTTAGTTGTTATGGAGGTACAGTATCAGTGTCATAATGAAGTCTGCAGGAGCCATTATTTTCTAGATAGACATTACCTTTGATGGACCAACCTGGTGCATGCTGCTGACTTCTAAAGGCTTGAACTGATGGGGTAAAAAATCTTTTATAAGATGTTTCCAACCAGATCCATTTTCCTCAGCGTGTGTGGAAGGGGGTGATGAACCTGCGGCTTGGTAAATTGCTTGGATATCCATTGTCCCTGCAGAAGGCGAGGCTTTACTGACTTCATGAGGCTGTGATGGAATGGAATTTATAACTTTATCAGGGGTTTACTGCTGTAGGGACCAATATCTACCAACCTTCCTCATGCCAAGTCTCAAGCAGCTTGAATAGAACTCCTTGTGTAAGGTGAGCAAGATTTAGCCGTAGGTCTTTATTTAAGTGCAGATTTTCTCACTGTTTAACCAATACTGGGAGAGACAATAGGAAAGTTCAGTGTGATTTTTGTGGCTGTTGGTACTGCTGTCGTGTGACTGAACTCCAGCCATGGAATATTCTCGTTTTGATGGCAGTTCCAGCTCTTTGAGTAATTCAGTGGGCGCCAACCACATGATAAATAATCAGGACTGGCTTCAGTCCAAGCAGCTGTGCTATCTCTGGGGAGGGCCATGTTATGTTACTTAGATTTCTTGGCATGGTTGTTCACATTTTTGTTGTCCTCTGTAACCAGCTTTCCTGCGTACATGGTCATTTTCAAGCCTGTGGGCACCCAAAGATATCTTGGTTGCTCTTTTTAAACAATGTCTAAAGTAACATTAAATTAAAAGCAGATGGTCTCTGACCAATCAGCAGACTCATTTCATAAGGCAAATTTTATATTTCTTTGAAGTTAAGTTTTTTGTTTGTTACCAAAAAAGCAGGGTAGGAGAAGCTTTAGAAATATATCCTGTGTTCCTATTTTTTTTTATCATTTTAGCAGGTCTTTCATCTCGTGTGCGTGTGTGTATGAGAACACGTTCTGTAAGTGTATGTAATATTACCTATATTATGTATATAACACATCTGTGCATATCTATGTACGCTAAGATGTTTTTAAGTGACCAGTGATTTTGGGTTTCCAACTTGATACATCTTAAAGGGACCTGACTTTTCAAAGAGCAACGCTCTATTCTTCCTGAAAATCAGACATTATAGCACTTCAAATTAGGCACCCAAAATCTCTAGTTATTTTAAAAAATATTGACATTTTTACACACACACACACTCTATTTTCAGTTCATAAAGAGATCATAACAGGACAGTTGACATATAAGTGAAAGATTGCGAACACCAAGTATGGAGAGGAATTACTTATGGCTTGTCTATATGGGGACTCTTGAAGAAGTCAAGGTATGTTTACACTACAGAGCAGGGGTAGGCAACTTATGGCATGCGTGCCAAAGGCGGCACACAAGCTGATTTTCAGTGGCACTCACACTGCCCAGGTCCTGGCCACCAGTCCAGGGGGCCCTGCATTTAAATTTAATTTTAACTGAAGACTCAAAGATTTTAAAAACCTTATTTACTTTATATACAACAATAGTTTAGTTGAAGTGGATATTCACCCACAAAAGCTTATGCTCCAATGCATCAGTTCGTCTATAAGGTGCCACAGGACTCTGTCGCTTTTGCAGATCCAGACTAACATGGCTACCTCTCTGCTACTGGGCTAGAATAATCTCCCATGGGAAGTGATGGAAGCACTTGCAACATGTCATAGTTAAACAGGATAAAACACTAGAAATAGTTCTGCAGTGATGGGGAAAAGGACAAAGGGATGACTTGCACAGCTGTGCACAGGGCCAACACAGACCGACACACCATCTACTTCCCACTTACGCCTACAGGAGTCGCACATCAGCGTGCTCAACCAGTGTGAAACGGAAGGGTCAGATTGGCTGAAAATTGGGCAGTTATTGGATCACATTTGAAGGTGTAAGTTGTACTGTTTAAAGCAGCAGCAGCATGAGGTTCTCCTAACCCCCCGCCAATACCAGCTCTGTTCTGTAGAGGGGAGTTCTGTGTCTGCGGTCAGCCTATTCTGAGGCTGCCTGACAGGGGTCAGTTGTGGATAGTATTTTTTTATGCGGACACGTGTCCAGTGACTCATACAGCTCATTACAGTCACTGTGCATCTGAATTGTTGTCTTCAATGAAAAGATTCTGGAGCCTATTGCTAAAGTAAGGTGGGAATTAAATGATGTATAGGGTCTGGTGCTGGTCCTTTGCATGGGGGTGAAATTCACCCCCAATCCTTTTCCCCGCTAATGCAGAATTACGTCAAGTGTTTAAGGATTTGGGGGTTTTGACTTTTCATTTTCACCTGTTGCAAAGTGTGTCTCATGCTTACAGAGCTACAGAAAAAAAATCAAATAAAGAGCTCAGATAACAGGGTTATGAAACCAGTTCAGAGAGAGAATTTCAGTGATAATCCAAAATGACTTGTAAGAACATTTTTTCCCCTCAAAGCACAAGGAAATAGAAACTAGACCAAAACAAAACCCTAGACAAACCTTCCAGGGACTAAGGTTTTTTGTAAGACATTTAAAACAGCAAGGTCAACGTATATTCAGAGAGATGGAGCCTCCATGATCATGTTACAAGATTCTCTAACATATTTATATTGGGTGAGGAAAAAACCACACAAACTCTGAGCTGAAGATTAAATGCATACCATGGCAGTATGATGGTGATGATAAAAATCAGATGCCCATTTTTAGGGGTGGTGTCTGCTCGCCAGCAGGCCATATACTTATCAACTCGTAACTTGTTTTTCTGCAAACAGCTGCTGGTACAATGTTAACAGCGTTTGGGTTTGCAGTAGTTACAGTGGGTGAGTGGTTTTTTTTGTCCCCCCCCCCCCCCCCGCCCTAAGAAGGTGGCAGAATCCAGTAAGATATCTGCACAAACCATGAAGCTCACCTAAACGCTATTTAGAGGAAACAAGAGTATTGCAGTAAATTTCTTAGCCATGTCAGAAATGATGGGTACCAAGTGAGGAACAGGGTACATCTGTCAAGCATTCAGAGCATGAGGGGAAACTAAAGAGCTAAAGTGCCTAGCTGAGGACAGGAGCAGCTCTGTGTGTCACAATTCAATTAAAATCTTCATTCCAGAGTCTCATAGGGTACAAAGAATCGTTCTGTGGCTAAGGCCTGGGACAGGAAGGCAGGAGACCTGAATTTTATTTCTGGCTCTGCCACAAACTCCCTAGACCTGATTTTCCCCTCTCACTGGTTTGACAGCAATGTAACTCTATTGACTTCAGTAGAGATGTGTCTGATTTGCAGTGGATTGAATGAGAGGAGCTCTAGTCCCTGTGATTGCTTGCTGCAAAACAGTGATGATGATATTGATGATTCTGCTAGGCTGACTTTACTAATGCTTGTAAAGCACACGGTGCTCCTCTGAAGGGCTGAAATCTCTGGGTGTACAGATGCAAATTAACATCGCAATAGACAGGGATGAAAGATTCTCTCATCCACCATCCAAAGGTGCCTTGAGAGACAGCCACGAAACAAAGGTAAACAAGCATTTCCAGAGACTCCCATTTAATGCATTAAACAAATTTGTAAGATGCCATCTTTCTCTGAGAGCTGCTCTAATTCAACCACAAATTGACTTGATATAGAAATTGTTGGGTAAGATTCTCTGGCCTGTTTTACAGGTAGATGATTATAATCATCCTTCTGTTAAAAATCTATCCATCTCTGTTGCTAACAGTCTCCAAGTTGCTATCAAGAAGTTGCAGTTCAATTCTGCATCTTAAGGGGATGCTAAGGTCAGTACAACAAAACTGTAATCTGCCTTGTAGCAATTTTATCCCCAGGAGTATGGAAAACAATAAGAACAGTGTGCTTTGTACATGTGTAAATGGCTAATGGTTTCATTCCTAAATGATCCTAGTTAGAGCATGATGCTGTGGAAATAACCAGGGAGAATGTTGCCAGGAACACATCAGCCTGGTCATGCTGGGGTTTTGTCCTGATTTCAGCCACATTTGTAGCAGTTCTAATGTAAACTCTTACAGGCAAAGCTGCTGTTTGCACAGTGCATGAAACCAGCGTGAGCGCTGCTGGTTCAAATATGTGCTGTTGATGCATTGGAGATGGAATTGGGGCAAATCCCCAGGGTAAATAAAACAATTCCTGACTGAGCTGAATCTATTGTTATATTTTAAGGTTCGTGAACAGAACTATGCTGTGTAACTTCTGCCACTGTTCTTTTCCTCTCCCAGGTGTTTGGCTTACAGATCTGGTACATGTAGCAGCTCATGAAATTGGACATGCCCTGGGACTCATGCACTCCCTGAACTCTAATGCCCTGATGCATATCAATGCCACTTTAACTGGGAAAAAAACCATCTCCCAGGATGACATCTGGGGGATTCACAGACTCTACGGTGAGAGGAGAGGGAAGGGTTTGTTTCTTGTAGCTGTTAGTGTAAAGAGCACCAGACTAAAGGTCTGATCCTGAGCAGCACTGATTTCCTGACACCTATCGTGGCTTCAATGGGAGTTGCTGGTGCTCTGCACCTGGCCAGATTGGGCTCTGATTTCACAAGCAGAGTTTTTGGCAGCAAGTTCTGAGCTGCAGCCAGCAAATTCACTCCTGTTACTTGACAACTTGTGCTACCCCAACAGGTCAGCTGGAGTCTAGGCAAGGCAGAACAAGGTGAGGGTCCTGAAATGGGTTAGTAAATTTAATGCTGAAGCTAATGGGAGGGGGTGGAGGAAATAGTCCACTCTGCTCACAGCTGCAAAAAACTGGGTTTATGATGGGTACAAGATTGACAGGCCTGAAACCTAAAGTCCCCAGAACGCACAGAACAAGCACATGGTTCTTGTTCTGTGCATGACCCCTTAATCTGCACCACCAGCCTGCCCCAGCCTAGATTTGTGACCATTTCTAGAGCCAGTCTACATGGCTGTTCACATCTTGGCCTCTTTAGTCTGAGTCGCAGTTTCAATGGGGAGAGATTATCTGCCAGGTCAAGGTCAGCAATTGCCTCCAGTAGTAAAATAGAAAACATGACGACATAATGTAACTCCCTAAAATCTTGTGCCGTCAATGGATGGATCAGGAGCTGCGACTTGCACCTCTGCTAAATTCAGAGCTGCTTAGGGACGAGACTGGCCCATGCAGGGAGGAAAGCAGAAAATGAGACTGTCAGTCACTCTCTGGGAGGTCCTGGACTAAGATCTATTTACAGAGCAGGAAGGCAACATGACCAAAGCAGGATCCACCTCCAAGCCAATCTGGGGTGCAGCAGGAGAGCTAGTTTAACTTGGTCACCAGTATTTTTAAAAAGAGTTTATCAAGACAGTGCTCACAAAGAGATTGCACTGCCCAGCTGTCTATGCCAGACTGGCATGTTGTCCACTGACACTAAGGAATAGTGGGTCAGAGCCTCACCTGGTGTCACAGCTCCACTGAAGTCCATAGGATCAGACTTTCACCTGGGGCAGATTCACAGTTCCACTCACAGTCCAGCTTAGTGCATGCACTTCACATCCATTGTTAATTAATGTAGATACAGGAAAGTGCACACTTCTTATGTTAGGCTGATTCCTACCCCTGGCAAATCAAGCTTACACAATGTGATCTAATGTCATTTTATTGCACATCACTTTCTTTCTCATACAGAACTGGCACTTGTCCCTTTAATGCTTTGTCTCCTTTCATTTCAGGTTGCACAGACAGACTATTCTTATGTCCAGCATGGGCTCGGAAAGGTTTCTGTGAGACTCGTAGGAAGTTGATGAAAAAGCACTGTCCGTCCAGCTGTGATTTCTGCTATGGTAACAGCTCTTCTTCCAGGGTTAAGGGTCATAAGAGTTGTCAGAGGGACAGTGTTAAATTGTGTGAGCTATCTGAATGTTAGTGACAAATGACAAGACTTTTCCAAAGAATTCAGCAATCAGTGATGCCCCAAACACCCTTGCTTTGCCTATTGCATTTCAGCCACAGGACTTGGACATAAAGACACCAGGGCATGTTTTCTAGAGTATGTTAAAGTCTGCTGTCCTGGTGAGTGTTCCTCCCCTCTGATCTAACTTTCTCAAGGCCCTGAGAGTTTGAGAATACACAAGAATTGTTCCATGTGTCTTGTCCTGCTTCCCAATCTGATCCTCTTCAGGGCAAAATTCAGAGGTGAGGTACGTTGTAGCATGTGGCAGCAGATGGCAAAATTGTGAGCTAACGCTAGTTAGTCTAACTTACACTGTCTGCATTAGCTCTGCACTTGACCCTCTATATCTAACTCGTCACTTTAGAAATCTGAAACCTGCTAGTTGATTTGTTAAACAAATTCCAGTTTGGTTAATCATTCCTGTTAACAGGCACTGCTGCTTTCGCATGCCTCCTACAATGCCTTAGGAATATGTTTGTGAGCCTGGACTAAAGGAAAGAGGGCACTTGGATTGTGTACCACCATTCAGACTAACAACAAATATGTCTTAGAACAGCATTTCAATGACAGCAATTCTATTTTATGTAAATTGGATTCTCATGTCAATCCAGAACCTAGGATTTTAAATCTTCCTCTTCGTGCCTACTGCTCCTCCTCTCCCCCGCCCCCCCCGCAAAATCAGCAAATATCATGACTTGCACTAAAATCACAAGTGTTGGCAAGGCTGTGATGATAGAAAGAAGCGTGCCATGTAAATGCAGTGAGAGGATGTTACTTTCTCATAATTTCCATAGACAAATAATGCCTTTCCAATACTTGCTTATTTAGTAGTTCTTCAAAGCTTCCTCCTATACAGGAAAGGAAATCTAAAAGGCAGTGTGGTTCCTCAGAAACACTGTTTTCAGCAATGGAATTAACTGACTTAGCTATTTTTTTTCCTCTCCTGGTGGACAGAATTCCCTTTTCCAACAGTAGCACCAACTCCTCCTCCACTCAGGACGAAAACGAAGATTGTTCCTGAAGGCAGGAATGTCACCTTTCGCTGCGGACAGAAGATTATTCATAAAAAAGGCAAAGTTTAGTAAGTGCTTTTCTCCCTTTCCAGTCATTTGGGACACACTGCATTTTACAGACAAAACAATATCAGACATTCAGAAATAATGTTCCGAGATGGGTTTTTTCTTTGAAGAAGAAGTGATTTCACTAGAGTAAACAGTGTTCAGAGCACTCTTCCTTATGGAATTGACAATACAAGGCAGCAGTTTACTCTGAGACCCATGGACTCAAGGCTTCTCTTTACAGACATTAAAAATACAAGGTATTATTTGTATTGCAGTAGTGTTTAGGTGCTCCGTCACAGAGCAAGATGCTGCTGTGCAGATCAAACACAGTCCCTCACAATTTAAGTATAAGACGTGAGAAAACAGATGGAGCCAGACAAACAGATGGGGGAGGACAAGAAGGATGTAGAATTTAACCCACCGGGGAATGCTAGAGCTCCCTCTGCCCCCAGTACTATGGATGAGATGCTTTACTGCTGATTATGAGAATGCAACAGTTGGTGTTGCACATGGCTATTGTTAGTTTTAAATTTTTTAAAAGAGCCCAGAGTCTGACCCTATCAGACAAATAAGCTATGGTGAAAGAGACACACACTACTTCACTTAACTAATAGGAACAATAACTCCCATCCCTAAGGAAATTTTCTGGTCTGTGTTACTCTAGAGGTTAGAATAGATTATCATAACCTTTTATTCTGGCCTCAAATTGATGAATCTATAAAATGAACACTTCTTTCCACCTACTGGGGCAAGTAACAAAGATTAGAAAGGGGAAAAAAAAATATTTTTCAGCTTGGGTATGATGTGCATGACTGGGCCTTTCACAACAGCTAGAGTATGAGAATTGTTTTTTTAATCCATAATGATAAAAATCACAGCTACTTCTAGAAGGACTCAAACAGGGTCCTACTTATAACTCATTTTAAAAGTTAACTAGGGCGAAAATTTTCAAACGTATTTAAAGATGCAGAGAGACACTTTGCCACTTTTGAAAATGGCACTAAGATGTTTAGATGCCTAAATCCCACTGACTTCAATGTGAATCGAGAACCTAACGTGCTTGGATGCTTTTGAAAATCTGGCCTTAAGTGCTTATCACTGGAAACATAAGCAACACCTGCGCAGTGATTTTAAGAATGTCAGTGGCACTTCACTATCATGGGTTTGGCCCTAACAAACTTATGAAAATAGAATTGAGGCTTACGTGATTTAGACCCAGATCTTCAAAAGGTATTTAGCTGCCTAATTCCTAGGGATTTCAGTGGGCATTAAGCATATCTGAAACTGCCACTAGAAGAAACCTAAGTCCCTAGGGAGGTAAAAGCTTAATCTACATTTCAAGTTGGTCTTGTCTGTGCTATGTTACAATCCACTATAAATTCTTATTACTGACAAGCCCCTTAAATGCACTTTGATCTATGCTGTGTGTTTAATTTTCACTATTTTTCTTATGACAGCTGGTATAAAGACAAGGAGCTTCTGGAATACTCATATCCAGGTTACTTAGCATTAAATGATGACCACATGAGCATTATTGCCAATGCAATTAACGAAGGAACCTATACCTGCATTGTGAAGAAAAAGCAAAGAATCCTGACTACCTATTCCTGGAGGATTAGGGTTAGGCACTAACAAGGGTATTGAATGAGGACTTCAGTTACTGCTAGTTATGTTTCAAACAAAAATCCTCTTCCGCATTTTATGTTTAACTGCCAGCAGAGCAACCCAACATAGAAATCAGCTGCTACCCGTGTTGGGCAAGAAAGTTGAACATTGGGACTTGATCATTGGAAAAATCCTCCTCCAAGTTTACTATTAATGAATTTATAAAGCACATGCTGCTGCAAAAGAGAAAAAAATCTTGAAGCCAAGATGACCCAGGTAATTGCAGATCATTTAAAAACTAACCAATCCTTCACTGTATTAATGGAACCTGGATTTAGATTAAAAACAGATCACCAGATTGATGTTTCAATAACTGTTGTTTCCTAGGACTGGTTAATGTTCCAGGGTTTGTCTTGCTGTCAAGTATTTCTTTGTATTTAAAAAACTTTCCAAAATGCCAGTATATGGTATCAGAAGGGCTTGAAACAAAAGACTGATCCTTGGCTGTCTTCTCAATGAATGGTGTTATTTGAGCACTGAAGGAGTGGAAGGTCTAATTCTAGAATGAGCTTATAGGGGAAATTTCTCTGATTCCAAATGTTACATAACTAAAATAGCCAGGGAATGTATCTTCCCCCCTGTAAACTTTTCTGGGGTTTGCATTTATCACAATGTGTTGTTTACCTCTGTCTGTAGCTTCCAAGCCTTCATCAGATGTCCTTAGATAACAAATTACCAATAAATCACTAAAATAACTATGGAAATGCTTTTCTTTGTTGGATCAAGTAAACATCTGAGGGGGAAAGTTTGTCTTTGTAAGGGGGTTGTCCCATTACCCAGACAACAGCAACAATATTTCCCCCAGCTGCTGAGAAATTCAGTAACTGACTCAGATATTTGAGTGAAATAGGGGATGTTAAAAAATTAAGAATTTACAGTCTAAGCATGAAGGTGGAACACAGGCAAATTGTTTTATTTACTCCCACTAACTGCTGCTTTAACTAGGGTTCTTTCCAAAATTTCAGGATTAACTTAACAACCACATGTGATGTTATGTCAATAAAATAGGCACCTTAAAACTGCAGCAAGCTCAAATTACAGAACCAGCTTTGTTCCATTAGTATTACAACCAAAGGTTGTAAAGTCTCAGGTTACTTACAGTGCTGTGGGGTTAAAGTGAACTTCCATCTACACTGACGGAGACAAGAAAAGATCTGAAGAGGGAAAAGGAAAAAAAAAAATAGGTGTTTCTTTTTAGGGTCTGGGGGTTAGTATCAGCTGTTGTGCTAAAAGTCCCTGCCTTTGAGAGAGAAGCTAGGAGATACAATTTTCCACCCATCACTCAGGATGGATTTCAACTATCATCTCTACCAGGACATCTCTCTGGCCATGTCAATCTCTCTATGTGCCAGCTCCCCATCTGTAACAGATGGATAACATTTCCCCTGCCCAAGAAGGTTGTGAATTCGAGCTGCCTATTGACAGCCTATCAATAGAAACTCATCCCTCCATGACTCTTGGGAATAGCAGCTCCAGCCTTGCTTGTGAGCTGTGAAATCTGCTAACAGAGACCTCTGCTCCCAGTGACATGTTGCAAGGGTTTTGAGAGAGTGGATCCTAAAGGAGTAACAGCTGTGTGGTTGTGTTGTGGAAGCATGAGTATTCAGCTCTACAGGAAGTCTGTAAACAAAAGTCATCTACTCAGCTGTTTTCCCACAGAGCCAGGCTGGCTGCTGCTCAGATGGATGGTGGAGGAGGAAATGTAGGAAGTGGCTTGCTTAGCAAAGGAGAGGATCTACACACGAGCAAACCATTCAGCCCTGCCCTACTACTTAGATGCCATTCATACAGGGGGGAAGGCACAGCACACCAATATCTGGACTCTGACAACAAACCTACTACATTTCTAGTCATTGAAAGAATCTTCCTGGAAAAGCAAGATAAACAAAACATGTATTTTGAAACACACGCAAGCAAAAAAAAGTTAGAAATATTTCAGGCCTTCAAAGAGCAATCAAGTGCCAATCCCATTTTCCCCACTTTGCACAGTATAGGAAAATCAGATATTTAAAAGCCTTGTATTCCCATTCCTATCACCCAACTTTGATACTGAAAACACTTCACCACAGTGGAATTATATTCTCATGATAAGAAATGTAGTTCTCATAGACTAAGGTCAGAAGGGACCATTATGATCATCTAATCTGACCTCTTGCACAATGCAGGCCATAGAATTTTACCCACCCTTTCCAGTTAAATTTCACCTCTGCCATTATGGTATTTGATTACTCTATCCTCAAAGCAAAGTTAGTTAGCAACATTGCAAAATGTACAGGCATTACAAAAGTCCTGCTATTTCCACTCATGCTCACAGAGTAGAATCTGCATGTTGGCCTCTGTTGAAAGCTTATGGAAACACCACCAGACTGAATTCAAATGCTTGAAAAGAATGGTTTGAAACCAATTAAACATTACAGTGCCATTCCTGAACAAACGGTTTAAGTATTTTCTCACCATATTTCAGTTTTACAGAGCTTAAAAAAGATTAAAAAACAAACTTACCCATCTTAAAGGCTGAGCTTTAATATGGAAAACACTTGACCAGTCACACCCAAAATGTATATGAAGGGTCTATATAAAAAATGAAAATATCAATCACTGCTGGGAAAACATGATTAGCATTTCTCTATTATTTTAAAACTTAGGACCTGATTGTATCATAAAAATTGATTTAGCTACTTTGGGCGTACAGGAATACAAAATAAAAAAATAATCGTTTGTATAGACAAGTCAAACTAGGATCATACACAGTAAGCATTCCATATGGAAAAACAGACATTTGAATGAAGAGATTGTGTGTTTTCTTTGCTTGTTACATTAAGACAAGGCAACCAATTGGAATGCCGCTCCACAGAGGCAAGTAGTAATAGTCTCCTCCCCTGGAACATCTGGAATCACACACTTTTCAAAACCAGACCAAATTCCCATCTTAATCCATTTTTACTAAAAATATCTTGGACATCTATAAATAATCCTCTCTTGCTGGGAATCAGACTTTTCCATGTGCAATGTCCACAAGTGGCTATAGCTGCTGTTTCCAAGAGAACAATACAATAATTATGATGCGCAAAGTTTACAATGGAGTTTGACATACAAAATATAAAGTCACATTTTTAATCCTTTATCAGCTATTGTGCAGGTCACTGCCAAATGTTCTCCTGTTCTGCAGTCTGAGAGGTGTAGTACAAAGTCTGCTTTTCCATACATCATTAACTGCCACATACCCCCAATACAGTGTGATCTTGCCAAAATCCAGCACATTTCAGAAGCAAACAGGTAACAAGACTAAAAATTTTCATCTCCCTCCCCACCCACTGCAAATTAGAAAATTAGTCCTAAGAAAATATTTTATACAATTTGCACACTTCTGTTTTCCTCCAAGAATAATTTACTTTTAAAATTTATGACAATCTGTATATATAAAAATCCGGTTTCTAAGGCTCTGATCCAGCAAAGCACTTAATATGCTTAAGTTTGGGCACATGAATAGTTGCACCGAAATCAATAGGACTACTCATATACTTCAAATTAAGCACTTTACTGGATTGGAGTGTAATTCTAATTCCATGAATGGCCAACTTTTTATAGTATTTCTTTCTGACATCTCTGCTGAAAAGGAAGTTCAATTATAAATTAGAAACACAAAAGAGTACAACATTCCAGGACAATTCTCATGGAAGGCTAGTCTATGTAGGTGTTGAAGATAGCATCGTAAATTCAGTACCCTACCTTTTCTTTTAGGGAAAAAAGGGAGACATTAACAAGACTACCTATAGAAAATAATAAAGATTTAAATCTATAAAACAATATTGCAGTTCTTGCTCTGTGCCACAGCCATTGTGAATATATACATACAGTAGGTCAAACAGTGAAGTGGTCAATCCATCAGAAACCACTTGGGACCATCAGTGCTCTCAACAAGGGTCAGTAAGTATTAAGCGCAGCACAAGAGGACTCTCTCCAAGGCACAGAATAGGAGAGACACCTCAGAAATGCCGTTAGGGTTTCTTGCTCAAACAAGCAACTGAATTCAAACAAATAATCTTTACAAAAGCGCTTTTCTACCTGTGCTGACAATTTCCTTCAATTTGTGTAAGCACAAATGGGGATGATAGAGAGAGAAAAATTTCTCTAAGTTTCCTCTCTAGAAGATTTAGTGCCACCACCATCCAAGTCTGGTGCAGGTGAAGAAAATGAAATCCTTCACACTGTTAAACAATTAAAAATGGATTTTAATTCTACAAATTTACAAGCAAAAAAATTAAAAAGTAAAAAAAAAAAACAAAAACAGTTCCAAGATTGTACTTCAAGTTTTCCGTTTAGAATTTTTGTAATGATCCTTAGCTTTTTGGATTAATTCATTCCAGTCCCCTAGAGGAAATGCAGCAGTTGTATTCCACACCCAGCAAGTGACATCTGGCTATTTCTGTGTAAAACGCCGACTCTTCCTGGCGCGAAGAACAAAACTGGAGCACTTTGAAATCCATTCATCAACAACATGGTGAAGTCAAGTTGTGTCTTTTTTTCCTCCTCCTCCTAAGTTTAAAACTTGAGGCTGAAGCCAGGCCCTGCTGCAGATGCTCCTTGATTTGTGGTCGTCAGGTGAAAACCTGTATCTTTCAGATCATCATCACCCTGTGAAAATGAATATATAATTCATGTCTTCATAAGTTAGAAATGTATGTCTCACTGTTCTAACACTACAATAAAAGCAAAGTGAACAAAACAGTCATAAGATACAGGAAATGGCATGTTAAACTTAATGGCCTCACAACTAAGCTCCAAGTGGAGTTTTATTCATATTATTTAATCAACACGCCAGGGCTGTATTTCCAAGAGGACTTGATTATAATTTCCTATTCTGGATGCTTGTTTTTGAGTGCCTTTATCTCTGAGCATGCAAAAACAATTGTGACTACACTATCTACATTGGTAAATAAGCACATTAGCCAACTGATCAAACACAGTTTGGACACATCTGCCATTTGAGATTTTACACCCTCAAAATTATGGATCTAGACACTTATGTCAGTATGTTCACAGGTGATCAAAAGTAGCTTGGACACAACCAATAACATGTATCATCTAACACATGCTGGCCTTGGGAAGGGAGAGAAGGTACCTCTGAATAAGGAGTTTAAAGAGTACAACGAATGAGATTTTGCAGCGGATCCAAATGGCTATGGCTTCTCAAGTCAAGTTTAGCAAACGGGAACACAGGAAGCCCAGAATGTGGAAAGGGTACGAGTCTCACTTTTCTCTAGCTTTTATGGACTATTCCCCCGACCCCAAAATTGGAGGAAGCAGAGCAGTTTCCCACTCTGCACCTTGGTGCCTGCAATCTACCAGGCATGGGACTTCAGTCTTCATCCATGATCAAAATGCCACCACACTTGCTACATTCACTTTATAAGAACAATGAACTTACTGATAAGTCTAATGATTTCAAACCCAATAAGGTGATACAGTCCAGTCTATCAATTTTCCCAACAATAGTGCCAGGAGACACAAGAAGAGACAGCAGGAGATTCTAAGATGGATTTCCTTGAAATTTAGTTCTTTACCAATTTAGGAAACTTACCAATTGACTATACCCAAGTCCTCCCTCTGGAGGTCGTGGGCTTGTGCCACGCTTAACTCTTTGTTGTTCACTTTTTGCTGGCCATGTTGGAAACATGGATGGATCAATAGGAAGGGGGGTCTCTCGGAAATACTCATGCTTCAAGCCATCTTCAGCAGTGATTCTTCTGCCCGGATAGTATGTCAAGAACCTGAAAATTATTCAAAGGGAGGGAGTGAGATGGGGTAACAAAAAAAGGGGGAAGCAGAGAAAAGGAGAAAAATTAGCTCAAAGGGGAAAAAAATACGTAGACATCCAGTTTAAGATATTCCCATTTCCGAAAAAGGATTATTTTGAAAAGTAAATAAAAATTGGAACTTAAAATCAGCTGGTTAAATTAAATTAAAAAATCATGAGTTGTGTGGAGAAAGTGAATAAGGAAAAGTTATTTACTTGTTCCCATAAAACAGTGGTTCCCAAACTTTAACAACCTGTGAACCCCTTTCACTAAAATGTGAAGTCTCGCGAACCCCCTCTTAAAAATGAATATTTCCAGGGATTTTCTCCTTTTCCTGAATATAAATTATAAAAGAAGTGACCTTAGAAATATAAAATTTGTTGGTATGACATGCTTATTGCACACTATTTATTACTAGTCATCATTACTGTATTTTTATTACAGTATGAAAATGGCAATGCTCTTCCGAGATCTCACTTTCATAGTTTGTATCACTTTGAATAAGCCTGTTATAAGACAAGGCTCCTATGTTTCATGAAGGAGTATCAGATGTGAAACAGCAGGAAGGGATTTAAGAAGCCAACTCAAAGAATTCCTTCTGCACAAGCCTTCGGGTCTTGATCAGTCCAAGCAAACAATGGTACAACAAAGCTTAAACTTGTTTTTCATAATAATTTTAAAAACAATACTAGTTGTCTCTTTAATTTTAAAAACAGCAAAAAATATCCACTCCCTTTCCATTTCTTATAAGGAGTCTTGAAGTTGAAATCTCCTGAGTGTGATAGATATGCTTGCTTTGATCTGCTTAGCTCTTGGAAGTCCAGGGACTCCGGGCTGCTGGCCCTGTGCTGCCTGGAGGGTTTTAGGGACAGCTCTGTCCTTTATTAGCAAACTTTTTCCTGAAAACCCCATGTAACATTTTGTGAACCCCAGTTTGGGAACTACTGCCATAATATAAGAACTAAGGGCCATCAAATGAAATTAATGGGCAGGTTTAAAAACAAATAAAAGGAAGTTCTTCTTCACACAGTGCACAGTCAACCAGTGGAACTCCTTGCCTGAGGAGGTTGTGAAGGCTGGGGCTATATCAGGGTTTAAAACAGAACTGGATAAATTCATGGAGGTTAAGTCCATTAATGGCTATTAGCCAGGATGGGTAAGGAATAATGTCCTAGCCTCTCTTTGTCAGAGGGTGGAGATGGATGGCAGGAATGAGATCACTTGATCATTACCTGCTAGGTTCACTCCCTCTGTGGCACCTGGCATTGGCCACTGTTGGTAGACAGGATACTGGACTGGATGGACCTTTGGTTTGACCCAGTATGGCCATTCTAGTGCTGTAATAAACGGGATCTTCCACTATTCCAATAGAAATCTACACTTACTTGTTCATGAGATCAAAACCTGGATCAGAGAGGAGAGCCCCAAACCTCTTGCGTAAGTTGTTATAGGGATATTCTGTAAATGTCATCTTCTTTACGGCTGGCAGCTCATTGTACCCAGGCCAGATTTTCTCACTGGGGGTACCAAGATCCTGCAAATGAAAATATTATCTCACAAGAACATTAAGCACCACAGTGCATCTTTCTTGTTCCTTCCCCATATATGATTTGATAAATATCAAGAGAATACATAAAATAAAAGCACAGTCTTTAAGAACATATTGACCACATGTATATGCTGAACAACAGGAAGGCTCTATTATATCTATTTCAGAGCTGGGAGGGGGTGTTTATTTGCTTCTCTGCTCTTTTGAGCTAAGATCAATGTATAGTATCCTTCTACAGCAGTGCTGGGCTACAACAATAATCAGTGACTCCAAAAGTATCAGTTACCTTAAAAACTTTGTTAATCTGGTCAATTTCTGATTTTCCTGGAAACAGTGGTTTTTGAGTTAGTAGTTCTCCAAATATACAACCCACTGACCACATGTCTATTGCAGTGGAATATTCCTGAAAATAGATAAAATGTACAAATTAAAGGAGGAGTTATTTTACAAGACACAGTTTGCCAACCAACTCGATGATTTGACTACTTATGTCACTGTACATTATAATTATTTCACTGCATGTGTACCATGCATATTCTCAAGTAAAAGTTACTATGGATGATAAAACAGTTACTTCTTATACACACACAAACACCACATACTGAAATGTGACACTCACAAAAATGTCACCCTTTTTCCTCATGCCATGTTGAGAATCATTCCCATCACAACTCGCACAACCTAGCCACTGCCCTGTCATAAATTAGCACTGTGTTCTGCATCTGACTCCTCTACCGCGAGAATAGTCTAAGGGGCAAAAATCTGACCACAACAGTAGAGCTCTCTTCCTAAACAAAAGTAGTCTTTTCACCCCTTACAGCCTGACATATTGCACAGCTTCTGATTAATAAGATAGGATAAAAGTCTTGAACCCAGAGCCTGGGTTCTCTCTGACTCTTACACCATCTGCTTTTGCAGTGGTTTTTCTCCCAACCCACATTCTACTAATCAGACCACCAGCTAGAGTTTCAGAGAGGCCTCTTCCAAGTCTGCCGTATGGATTAGCTAAGCAGAGGGTGGACATCATGATCAAAGGGGTGCCAAATACTTTGCTTTGCTCTTTAAAGCAGTACATCAAGCTTCCATACATTGCAGAGAAAGGGAATAAGATCCCTCCCGCTGTTCCCTCCCCATCTCCAAAAATCAAGTAATGAAGTTCCCTATATGGCACTGACAAACACCATAAATCTCTAATAGTAAAACACTGGTAGTTCTCTCCTATTAATATTTCAAAGAAGAACAGTTATACCCATCCACCTCCCTTAGGAAGCATGTAACCTTTTCAACTTATGAGAAACCAAGTAAAATTTTCTCCACTGAATTAGCAATTACAGTATGGTTTCAGCTCCATATTTTTCCATCTCTAAATTTAATATGAAAAATCATCCATGCATACTTTGTATTTCAACTACAAAATAAACAAGCAATAAAGAATAATTGCCATCTTAGTTCACAGACGGACAGGAAGAAACATACCTTGGCGCCAAGTAACAGCTCTGGTGCCCTATACCACAGTGTCACAACTACAGGTGTATAAGGCTTCAGAGGTGATCCATACTCTCGGGCCAGGCCAAAATCTCCAACCTGAATGAGAATGGATTATTAATAGCACTATCCACTAAAAAACACACAGTAGAAGCTGGTGTCATCTTAAAGGCCAGTGTGCATTGTGGTCATTTTCCTCAACTCTCACTTCCTAAAAAATAGTTAAATTTGCAAGGAATTAGCAGAATAATTTAAGTTGGCCTTGTAAAATTCTACTTGCTCACTGATCCAAGAAGAGAAATTTATTTTGACTGGTAAGGCAATTATAATTTGACTCCCCCCTCCTCCCACTACTGAACATCATGGCAAAGGTCTAGTAGATTTTCTCCCTAGGCTGGTAAATTTTCATAGCAGAAAAAAAATCAATTTAGATGGCACTAATTGCAATCACATAAATAGCAAAATTTCATACAGTGTGAAAAAGAGCTGTCTTCTTCAGGAAAGGAAACAGCATAGGCTGCACATTACATTAACAGCCAAAGATTTCTGAATAATAGTAACTTTATAATTTCACCTCTGGATATTAGAACAGTGAAACGAGGAAGATTGTTCTATCCTGATCCTACTGGTTACATACCCCTCCAGGATTTTTTTTAAATAAATTAAAAATGTATAATCTGTCCCCAAGCATGAACACGCAACTTTTAATGTTATTTCTTTCAACAGGAAGTACAATTTAGCACTTATACAAATACTTTTCAATTAACATATTAAGTCTCACAATTAAAAATGTATTATCCCTATTTTACAGATGGAGAAATTGAGGAAGAGACTAAACAACTTATTTAAGGTCACACATGTAGTAGCTTGAGACATAAGGCCTTGTACTAGAGGCCTGGACTAAGGTAGTTAAAACCTTGCTGATATGAAGCAGTCACATTGTGAGCAAGAGGCAGGCCCTGCTCACAGAATTTGGCAAGCATAGGGCTGACATTGCAAAAACACTTACTCTTAAGAAGTGCTAGGCACAAAACACTCATGTAAACACATTCCAGAAGTGTGGTACCAGAACACTCCGATAACCACATTCTCCAAAGAGAACAGGAACATGCAGCATAGGGTGAGGATGACAACATGATGAATAGACATCTTTTGATCGAACAAATGGGTACAAGGCAATGGGTGGCACCCTGGTATGTCACAGGGTGATGCGTAACTTGTCTGTATTGGAGTATAAAGATGTATCTCAGAGAGAATGTCTTTGTCTGGCCTAGGGGATAGTGGAAAATCCCGCCACTAACTGAGCCAGTCCATTGTCAGGAGCATACATACATGTGTTAATGTACCTGTAACCACTGAGCTGGGGCATTAGCACCATGTTTCGTCAGAAATAAACCCGACCAAGTGCCTTCGCTATGAGCCAAGTCTGTGGATTTATTGGGTGGTTTTCTGGAGGCCTGCTGTGGAGAACATGCACACAGCCACACATCTGACAACACCACATATGGTCTATGGCACAGGTGGAAAAAGAACCCTGATCTGACTCCTAGTTATGTTGCTATAAAAACTAAGACACTTCTTCCTTTGACCACTAAACCATGTTTATTTATTAGTCATATCCTAGCATAAATCCTACAACCATGACAGGACAGTCTCTGTATCTAATGGAAAATTTTACTCTATTTTGCAACAGCAGGTATTCTTGCATGCTACAGCTGCAAGAATGGAAATGCAACACTCTATCCAGATATTAACTGCTATCATGCAATGAAATTCAAGACCTCTAAAAGAAACAAACCATTGGATCCTTACTTTTAAAATGCCTTTATGACTGAGCAGCAGGTTGGAGGTCTTCAAGTCCCGATGAAGTATCCAGTTGTCATGAAGGTGCTTGACTCCACACAATAACTGAATCATCAAAGTTTTCACTTCACCTGGAAAAATAAAAGAATCTTGTGTGTTCAGCTGAAAGATGACATCTACTCGTACTATGTTTTTGAAATAGTTAAGTCAAGAGCATAGAACAAAACATACATAACCAAAATAAATACTAGTTATGCATTTAATTATAAAAAAGAACCAACATGGTTTACATGATTAAAGGGAAAAAAGCAGAGGCCTTTTATCAATATGACCCAAATCCTGATCCCACTGAAGTCAATTCAGAACTTTCATTGACATAAATAGTACCAAGGTGTGGCCACAGAATTTTAGCATAAGATAGTGAATGAAATGTGTTTGACCCAGTGTTTTCAGCACAACCCATGCAGAATAGGCATTTCTCGCATTTCTCTTGGTGGATGCACGTGTATTATAGTGATGGTCACAGACCTAAGATTCTAAATAGAGAGGTTAGACAGACAGGCAGAAAGATGAAACGGTCCCTCTGTTCCAAAGAGCTTTCAGAACAAGTTCCGTCTTAATGATATATTCTGACACATACTAGGCCAAAAATGTGCCAGTATAACTTAAGAGACATATTATATTGATGTTCTTGTAATTCACATGATTTTAGCTTGGAAAGTTAAAGGAGGCTAGGAAATACAGTACCTGGTAAAAATGGCTGTTTCATGGTTTCCATTAAACTCTTGAGGTCATGTTCTACATAATTCATTACGATATAGATTTTATCCATATTACTGCCCACAACGATTTCCTAAGAACAAATACAGCATATTATCAAGGAAACCAAGCAATATTTATAAGCGGTTAAGGATGGCTATCAGGAATGTGGGAAAAAAGGGGACATCAATTTATAAAATTCACAGGAAAAATATGACACGTAAGTCTTCTAGACACATTAGTTTCTTATGGGTTTTAAACAGATTTTATGGACAAAATTAGCTATTTGATTATACAAGGCACACAACTGCATACCGAAAGAAACAAGCTCTAATGAGCAAATACTGTACTTAAATTAGACCGTAATAGGGCATTTTAATAGTCAAGGAGTAACACTTCAAGAACAAAGTTTATATGAATATAAAAGTATTGGTGGCCTTACTCTGACAGTGACTATATTTGGGTGCTGTGCTTTCAGAATGGTGTTTATTTCTCTTAGAGAGGTAATTGGAAAGCCTTCTTTTTCCTTTTCCATTTTCAGTCGCTTCAGAGCCACAATTTCATCTACAAAGAAAACAGTATTTTAAATACAGAACCCAAATTAAATATCTAATCGAAGACATGTTAAGAGGGCACTACTTACAGCACAGTAAATATTTTATTTTCCTTTACAATGAAAGTCATTATCCAGGCATTATATTAGCTTTTGTGTTAAAGACTGGACTAGACTGAGGTTATGGATAAGAATAAAACCCAAAGCAATTTTTTCCCCCACATTTTTTTTTCTAGGATTGCTATTATAGGTTCTATTATAGTCCGATAAAACACAAATGGAAAGAGAACAAACAAAACTACTACTGCATTATATGATCTGCCTCTCATACAAACATTGACTTAACTTCCCAACAGTTGCTGCAAGGGAAAAAATGCATCTTGGGTTAAATTCACCCCGATGAAGAAAGCCTCAAAATATGAGTGTGAATTATCTGCATTGTGCTAGCACTTACGAGTTCAAATCAGGGATCAGGACCCCATTGTGCTAAGAATTGTAAAACACATATCAAAAAAGGCAGTCTCTGTCTCAAACAGCTCACAGTATAAAAGTAATACTGGATTTAAATGAGGAGTAGGCTTTATACTAGCCCCTACAGAAGTGAATTTTTCGCTTTATGAATTAATTCTATGTGGAAAGAATATAAAGTTAACAGTTAAAATGTGAATCATCAGATATTAAAGTATCGCTATTTATTATATATGTCAATTACAGCGATCAAAGATATCTTTGGCATGTTGTGGCATTGACTTGCATAGACCCAGAAGTGAGTGAGCACTTACAGTCATGCAGTCCATGGCACCTCTCCTTTTGTAAAGGATTTCAGAGAGTAATGTTAATGTCAGCCTTAGCAAAAGGCTATGTATGCCATGTAGGCTAGAGGAGGAAGTGGCCACTGCAGCTATATAATACAAGGAATGAATTTAAAGAAAATAATACTTTCCACTTGTATAACTCCTTTTCACAAAGGATTTTAAAATACTTTAAAAACCAATGAATTCTCACTCTATCCCTGTAAGGATGGCATTGCCCCAAATTTATGGACAGAGGAATTGAGTTTAAGTTATAGCAAGCAAGTGGTAGAACTGGGAACAGCCATAAGTCCTGTCTCCAATTCTTCTGACCTAAATATCAGAACAAACTTCCTCTTAACAAACTACTCTTGTTTTGCTCAACACAACAAAAGTTTACAAATGACAGGGTTGTTAGTTTGTTTGTTTTTACCATCTGTCAGATATATTTTAACCTGCATATAAATTTTAAATTTATATATCTACATATGAGCCTTCTGGTCAAAACAGCCAGCTTGCTTGAAAGTAATATATTATTTGTGACAGCAGCAGTAGGGGGAATCATATCAGAGATGATAAAACAGTTTGCATCTTGCTGTGTCAGCTGCTGTTCACGATGAAAAGAAGTAGTGATGCAGTACAAACGCTACATATGTTACTACGATGTTAAATTAGATCCTTCTTCCAGTTGATAAATCACTAAAAAAAGGAGGTGGAGGGGCACAAATCAGCTTACATTGGGCTTTTGCTGTGCTGGTATCAAATGGGATAACTTTTCAGCAAGACAGCTACCACCAGAAACAAGTTCAGAAACCTGGATTTATTTATTTATTACGTTTTCAAATACACACCACAGTTTATTCCTGGTGAGAAGTGTTTCTGAGCATGTGAGCTTTTTAACTACTGATTAAAACAATTTTAGTTTCTTTCAAACAAGAATTAAAGATGGACTTCAAAGAAAACAATAAAAGTGAGCTAACCACAAATTTCTGTGAAGAATGCCCACCACACACAAATCACTTTTATGAAACCATTTACATCATTTTCCATACCTATGATGACACCTATTGGTGTGTCTACATCTAATCAATTAGCAGATCATCCTGCTCTGCTCAACTAAATCTAGTAGCTCAGAAGCAGGAAATCTCTACCTATAGGGCTAAAAATCAAACTCTTGTTAACAATTTCTACACGACTACGTCCAATAAAAAGACACTGAATATCTTTAAAAATCTTATTTCAAATGCACACAGAGGGGAAGGAGTCACTCATGAAAAAGAGCAATAATAACTAAAAATATTTTAAACAATCTTTTCTTATTAGTAGGGGATTTAGCAAATGATTTTGCCTTACACCATAATTCTACAGTGATTAACATAATCAAATCCAAGAATAGAGTAGGTTAAAGCACACACTTATCCAACTATTCTCCCACTTCATTATATCAGAATGTTTGATATAAGGGATAGATAAGTCTTGTGGTTAAAAATCAGGTCTGAGAGCCAAGAAATCTGAGTTATATTTCGAGCTCTACCACAGACTTCCTGTTATGTTCCTTACAGAGTTATTGTACGGCTTAATTCTTTCACATTTTTAGAACACTTTTAGGTCCTGAGATAAAAGGCTCTACAGAAATGCAAAGTATCACACCAAGTTTGCACAATGTTTATACTTCAAATTTACCTTCCACACAGACTCAATAACTATTTTCCTATATTGAATGACACCCTCCTCAGAATTCAGAGCTTAGTGCAGATCCCACACCAAGCACTCAGAATATCTAACAAGCCAACACAAGTTCCTAACATGACATCCGACCTTGGACTCCCTCTGTTTAACACTGCTTACTGCATCACCTACCGTATAAATACTGTTGTTACATTTCATTCATATTGTTAACATCATCTTAATGTTTAAAGTGTCCACTGCACTAACACTGGCATGTAATACCATACTGATCATAATGTGGAAGGTTAATAGTTTTGAAGAAAAACGCACTTCAGAAGAATTTTAGCACCCACAGTACAAAACAGGGAGAGCACAAAGTGATTATGTTGCATGCAAGGGAATAGTCAAAAGAATTAGTAACTGCAAGCACAAGTGTTTGTTTTCCAAACTGCAGATCCCTAAAACATGCAACTTCCCTGTGGATCACCAAGAGGGGTAGCCCTAAGATGGGTCACTTAAGTTTTTTTAATATTATGTAACACTTTGCCCTTAATGCTTAATAAGTGTTGTGAAAACATTATGAGTCCACTTAATGAAACCAACATTTTTACTACTGTTTTAAACAGGCACACTTGTACCAACCAGTTTTTTTGTCTTTTGCCCTGTACACCACACCATATGTTCCCTCTTCAATCCTGTTCAAACACTGAAATTCCTCCACACTACGACATCCCTGAGAAAATAAACCGAAATTTAGTCTCTAGGATTTACTTTTTTTTAACATACAAGACATAGTAAAGGCAGACTTTATATGAACAGTTTGTTATCCCAGAAGAATACAAAATAGATCTATTCCCAGAAAAACTATATTTTGTTCCAAAGCATTTTTACCTAGTACTCTAAGAAAGTATCCTTTCAGGAACAAAAGCTATGTTTAAAAAAAAGATTAAAATACTCCATTTCAATAGCTCCTAAGCCTCATTCATTTCTACGGATGCTGAAGAAATGAGGAACTAGCTCAGCACCTTAGACTGATGTCTCTCAGGCAGGCCAATGAGCTATATTTGCATTCCCTAAGCATATGCTGATCCTAGCCATTGACAGCAAAAAGAGAGAGGATCACATACGTCTTGACTGTCTAAATCAGTGTTTCTCAACGACCAGTCTGGCACTGGTCCCTGAGATGTGCCTGACATAGTTTAAGAAGGCAGCAAGCTGGTCCCTGGTATCAAACAGGATGAGAAGCACTGGTCTAGATACTTCCTCTTGTTAAAATAAAGGTGGCATAGTATACACATTAAATATACAAATTACTTCCCATGTTACTTTAGTATAAACATAAAAGTAAAACATGCATAGATCTATCTAGATCAAATGCTTAGTTACACATATGTATAATGTGTGTATCAGTATTCTGCATCTATAGGAGTTAATCTGTTGCTGCACTAGCATACAACATTGCAATACTGATCTGATGAGGAGGTCTATCTAGTCCACTCTTGTGTCTCTGGCAGTGGCTAGTAGAAGCTGCTTCAGAGAAAGGTGAGCACGCCAAAAAACCCATATAAAGAACTGCCCACAGGAGAAGTTTTTCTGGAGCTTTTGTTTATGCCCTGAAGCATGAGTTTATATTTCTTATATATTTTTTATTCTATCTAATGTACCAATGGATGTTCTCATTATCAATATAAATGCTCAGTCCTTTTTTGAATCTTAATAAACTGTTGCCTTGCTGAGTATCTCATGGGAATGAGTTCTACGGGCTTATAATGTGTTGTGTGCAAAATATTTCCTTTCATCTGTTTTAAATTTATTGTCTTTCAGCTTCATTGAACATTTTTATTCTATTATGTGGAAAAAGAGCAGGAGTGACAAACTTTGTTTTATAAGCTTTTGGGGGCAAGGACTGTCTTTTTTTTCCTGTAGTTGTACAGCACTGAGCATCTTAGTGTTCAGGTCCATGATTAGGGTTCCTACATGTTATAACAAACAATAACTATTATTTTGCTCACTTTTTCAGTTCCCTTCTTATTCATGTCTTCTATAAACTAAAAACTTTTTGATCTTTCCATTCCAACACACACTTATTACTTGTGAACCCTGCCTATACCTGCAGTAGCTATTTTCAGATGGGGTCACCAAAATATCACAATGTATCATATCCTTATTAAAAATTAAAAGTTTCAACTTGTTTTGACGCACGACTTTTAAAAATACCGTAAGTGAATATGTGATTGATGGACTATATGCCTGGGCTCAGTTGACCCCATCACAGTTTATCCACATAATGAATCTCACATTGGCCAAATGCACTGGACTATATGACATAATACTGTTTTATATCCAAGATGCTTTTGAGAGTACATATATCATTTTGTGTCACTATCCATGGAAATCCCATCTAAAACATTCTGGAGCACTTGTGAAATGATCCTCACCTGCAGTGCAGGAAGGTACTTGGGTAGCTCTTGTTTCAACTCAATGGGTGATGAAACTGGAGAATCAGGAACATAATCTCCTTCTGTCATTGCATTGGAATGTGGGGTCTCCTCCCCAACTTCCTCCTCTTCTCCTTCACTTCCTGCTGAATCTCGATCAAACCTTGACTCTGTAACTTTAAAATTTAGAATCAGTCGTGGAAACAGGCAGCTATTTGGGATGTTTGAATTAGTTGTAAACGAACTAATGAGAGAATAAAATTGTGATCATAAAACAGATACTAAAGAGTGTGGCATGCAATTTGAGTGTCATGTTAAGAGATGACAAGGAAGGTATTTAAAGAAGCATGATTCTTTTCTCTATGTTTGGGGAGTATTTCACGCAGTTCGTTTATGGTTCCTTGAATACATTTTCAGGGTTAAATATTGCATGTTGTAAAACTAAACCAATATATGAACAGAATGCAAAAAGACCGATTCAACTTTAATTTGATACATATCACAGTGCAATTCTGAATACCAAGAGGATGGGCCCAATTCAAAAATCACAGCTAGAATATTAGGTAAGTTCTGATCCAAGGGCTTTTTGTTGGCCTATTGTAAGCGTCAACAGAGGAGTTTGGATCTGGATCTGAATTCTCACCCAGACTCTGGGGAAGCTCTGATCCAGGGTGTGTCTACTCTTTAGTACAGATTACCCATGGCACCAAATGGTATTATGGATTATAATACTGATGAAAATCCACTAGCACATTGATTTTAAAAAGCCAAGGTCATTTCATTCATAAAATACCATTTTACACAAGATTTCAACTAAGGCTTGCAGTAGTAATATCACCCTACACCCACCAACAGTATTTCTTATACAAGCCTGCTTTTCATAATCAAGTCCTGGTAGGTTGGAACATCTTGAAACCCCTTTCACGTTCTAGACAGTGCATGAAATCCATAGTTCATGAAACAGAAAAGGAAAAAACTGCTATAGCTAAAGCCAATGTTTGCATCTTACCAACTGGAATGTGATTTCCATTCTCTCGCTCTTCTTCTTCACTCATTTCTTCTTCACTCACCTCTTCTAAAAAACAGAATGAAGTCCAACAGAAAAAGCTTAATATTGTTCTGATTTCATGTACATAGATGCTTAAAACAGTCAACTAGCAACACAAGTGTTACAGAGTAATGCAGAGGTCCCCAAACTGTGGGGTGAGCCCTCCCAGGTGGGCATGGAGAAATATTCAAGAGTGGTGCAGCAGTACCACATTGTTGTGCTCATTTATTGTTTACTAATTAATGACACACACATAGCAATTACTAGACTTGCTTAGTTAATTTCTTTTGTATTATTTCCATTTCTTCTTTCAAAAATGAAAAAATCAAATAAAATTTAAAGTGGAAAATATAGTAGTGTAAGACTGTTCCCTATAGAATATTTGCTATTGTCCAGCATGGTGTTAAAATTACTCAAATGATGAGGCTTTCAACACCTCTCATAGAAAGACAAAAATATCTCCAGAACCGTCCATTATGGCTTCTGAGATTCTTAACTTGTGTATGCTCTCATACAGAAAGGCTAATATATTACTTGTCCTCAGAAGTTTTAGGTTTCTATCTGTGACCAAGAAAAAAAGAAAGTGGGCAACGTAAAGCTGTAAGCACAAAAGTGCTTTGGGTGAGTCATGTTTTACCACTTACCAGCTGACTGTTCAGACACTTCCTCAGAATTGCTTCCTGTCTCCTCTTCTTCCTCCTCTTCCTCCTCCTCCTCCTCCTCTTCTTCCTCCTCCTCCTCTTCTGATTCTCCACTGCTAGATTCCTCCTCCTCTTCCTCTGAACCAGATCCAGATTCTGTCAGGGGATAAGCAGAGAACACACAAGTAACGAGATGCATTCATGTGAAGGATCTTCTCACAAATAATAATATTTCCTAGGGTAAATTCTGTGTATTTGATTGTGTGTAATTACCTCCTGACGAAGATTCTGCTGAGCTAGTTTTTCTCTCACTGTCACTGATGTCTTGCAAATCCGAAAGCAGGTCTCTTTCTTCTGTTTTCTCCTCTTTTACTGAGAAGCAAAAAACCAGACCAGTTTCTAAGTATTAACTCTACTTTATCAAGCACTGAACACACAAGAACCCTAGATTATTTTCTTTTTTAATCCCTTGCCAAATATTTCAGTCATGTCCAGCAGAATGTACCTGCCAGGCTTTGAATGTACTTGGTATAGTGCAGGGGCTGGCAAGCTTTCAGAAGTGGTGTGCTGAGTCTTCATTTATTCACTCTAATTTAAGGTTTCACGTGCCAGTAATACATTTTAACTTTTTTAGAAGGTCTCATTCTATAAGTCTGTAATATATAACTAAACTATTGTTGTATGTAAAGTAAATAAGGTTTTTAAAATGTTTAAGAAGCTTCATTTAAACTTAAATTAAAATGCAGAGCCTTCTGGACCACTGGCCAGGACCCAGGCAGTGTGAGTGCCACTGAAAATCAGCTCACGTGCTGCTTTTGGCATGCGTGACATAGGTTATCTACCCCCGGTATAGTGTCACATACTGTTGATTTCACTTGTGTGTAACTTTAAGAACTACAGTGCAGCAGGATCAACAGTGGAAGAGTTGAACTGTATTTCAGACTTTTTTTAAAAAAAAAGTAGACCAAGTTATTAATAAACCCCACTACATGAATTTTGAGGAATGCACAATTTGGTAATGAATTCTGTAAATAAAGTATTATTAGAGCACAATTTCACAAATACAAACACAAAAAATCAACACCATTTCTGACTATTCAGAGTAGCATATATGGTGACTACAATCATTTTTCAGCTTTACAACAAAATAAAAACACAAGTGAATTTTAACCAGAGGATGTGGTTATTTCAATACCTGAATATTTTCTGTTAATAATCAGAGCCTCTAAGAATGTGGAAACTCAAAGGGCTAATTTTATGGCTTGGGAGCCAGACTGAACTTTCTAAGCCAGAATATTACCTGAAGTGTTTTCTTTCTTGTACAGGATGAGAATCGTAGTACTATTTAAACTATAATGCAGTTTCTGTAAAGTTGAATTAAGCTTAATAAGTTTAATTATTCAGTGATTAGTTCCTTTCTCCTCAAAGTATTCAAGGAGATAATACAAATGGTGACTTTTTAGTTTGGAAGGGAATTAAAACACAAATGTAGGACAAGAGTCAGAGGTCATTTACCAATGTCAAGAGACTACGGCATTCAAACCTAGGCAACATTGTCATATAGCATAAGTAAGGTTGAAGTATATTTCATAGCACAGGCAACATTTTTAGTCCTCAAAGTTAAAAAATACCACTATAGAACTGTATTTATTTTGAGATAAAATAGGCAAGAAAGTGCTCTAATTTGGCACAAGCATTGCAATATTTTGGTACTGGTTATAGTTTCTACCAGCATAGGTTACAATCCCCTTCAATTCCTACAGCAACTCTGGGGAGGGGACCATTCTGGTGAATACCATGAACGCATATCTGTCTGGTCTGCCCTTATCCTTTTTGAAAAAGGGAACTTCTCTGCTTCTTGGTCACCTCTTATCAGCAAAACGGCCTCCAATGTAAGGAATGCCTAAAATGGTGCAGATGCAGTTACTAACCTGCATCCCCCACCTCTGTCCCCCAAACTCTCTACACCATTTAAGTAACGGCACATACCACCAAACCATGCTGTCCAAACAAGAATAGTTTCCCACTTGTCAGAATCTCCTTGAAGTAAAACAGTTCATTGCATCAAGGTCCATAGGCACAAGGGAAGTAAGGTGGAAAACAAGTTACCATCACAAGCCTCTCCCACGACTAGGAAGAAACTATAAGAATGGTCTTTCAAAATAGAGGGGAAAATATTTTATCATTGCTGCCAGAGAGACTGAACTAGGAACCACAACTGCACATTAATTTTAACAGCCCCTCCTTCCCCATCCAGTTCCTTCAAGTGCCAGGCTTCTCAAGAATACGTCTATTAACAACATCTGACTGCCTGGCTAACCTTAGGGGAAGAAAATGCAGGGCAAAAGAGGCAGTGTTCAGAAACCTCTTGAGAGCCTCCTGGAAGAGATACCAGAAGAGATCAAGCAGCTGCTTGGGGATGAACTTCTCTTGGAGCAGCTTCACTCAGTGCAGCACCGTTTCTGGCCTCAGATAAGAAGTGTTGTCGGTGGGAAACATTCTGCAAACCTGGGATGACCAGCAGTGGCTGCATAATTTTAGGATGACAAAGGCCACTTCCCTAGAGATTTGCACAGAGCTCATTCCAGAGCTGCTGCGCACCAACATGAGAGCTCCCTTAAACATTCAGTATTCTGTGGCCAATGCCACTTGGACACTTGCCATCCTTGCTTGCTATCAGCCAATAGCTGAGGTGCAACAGAGGACTTCCAAAGCAAAAGCCACCTGGCAGCAAGATCTCAAATACATCTCTGTCTCCTTCTGCATATTTGCTGTTGCAAACACTACCTGGCTTCCTGCCATCTCCTTGCTCAAGCTTCTCTCTTTGCTGTCGTAATGGGCTGCGACTCCAGGTTCTTATTTTTACTTTGTCTCCATAATCTTCCCTCACTGTTCTATGATGTGCAGACACTAGTGAAAAAACAAAAACAAAACAAAAAGGCATTATATTTTCCTGCTACTAATTACAAAGGTTCTCCTCTTTCATGGCAAGCTGTCTCAAGCACAGTTTTTACTTGTTTTTTAAAACGAAAAGAACCCTAACTGCACTTCCAAAAATAAAGAGAGACTTTGGTGATAGCTAATGATCAGGATAAGGACTCACTGTGCCATTCTAAAATAGAATGTAGCATTAAAAAATACATACATATTTGGGCTACATATACTGAAGCATCATAACTTAGGGTCAGGAGGTGAGAATCCCTCTCTTTACCACTCTCTGAGACCACATCTGCAATATTGCATTCATTTCAGAGCGCTCATTATCAAAACAAAGTAGACAAACTGGGGGGAGGTGAGGAAAAGAATTAAAAAGTTAAGAGGCAGGAGGGACTGATTCATGAGGAAACATCAAACACTAAAAGGTGAAAATGGCTAAGCAATAACTAAAGTTGGAAGACAGGATAATTGTCGATGAATACTCGAATGGTATAAATATCGAGAAAGGAATTGCTTAGCATGATGAGAATACAAGGAAGGAATAACGGGGACGAAATTAAGAAATATTTTAGGCCAAATATTTGGAAAAAATTTCAGGAAGTGAGACCTACAGGACTATGGAATAGTCTACCAAGGACAGTAATGAAAGATAGAGTATTTTCCCTTTCTACAACATTCATACACCAATATCTGCAAAACTCTACTAATTTGTTCACTTTTTTGGTAAAAAGGTTTATATGTTGATTCCTACAGTCTTATAACCTGTTTTTCCATTGATTTGGCCAAATTCCTTTCTGTAACTACATTCTTCTTGCACACATTCCCCCTGAAATTTCAAGTAACTATGAATATCCTCTTCACTTCATGTCCTGAATTGCTCTGAGCTGTTCAAAAGCTGCCACATTTCACCCCAGTGGTGGCTATGTTTCAGCAGTGGATGAAGTGATCCCTGTGGATTGTTTAAGTTTATAAAGAGTATGTGGGAAGGTGCCACATAAATTTAATATATTATTTCATAAGGAAGCTTCATACAAAATGTAAAAAGTACAGTCCATCAACTGCAAACTCTACAGAGATGGCTTTAGGTAGATCAATCTTTGATGGCCTTAGTGAAATCTATATAGATATTTTAATGTCATAGTTGCCAGACTGTCTAGGCGATTCCTAACTTCTAGTTACTAGAGCACTTTATATTATTGAAATATTTTGCAGAATTCAATTAACTATTTATTTATTTAGTGTTTGCTTTCTCTATTTTATTCAATGTAAACATTTAAGCTAGACTAATTTGCATATAGTAAATTTCATTTACTAGTTCTCATGAAGTTTAAGGGAATTCTTAAATAAAATTTTTTGATTTTTTTCAAACTCTCAAAAACATTTCTATTAATTCGAAGACTCTCTGATATCAGAGTGAGGGGCACAGTATAAAAGCCTAGAGAGAGAAACTGACAATACCCTGTTAAGTATATCTGAAGCATGCAGATGTCAAAGCAGGTAAATGTCGTCATCCCCATTTTCCAGGTGGGGAAACTGAGGTATAGAGATGAAATGACTTTCCCAAGATCAGCTAGCAGGCTAGTAACAGACTCAGAAACAGAATTCAGGTTCCCCCAAATTCAAATCTAGTGCTCTATCTACTATATCACAATGCCTCTTATAACATTGCTACCACACAATTTGGCATACATTGCAGCCTGCCTAAGGATGGTCCAGGACTGAAATAGTAAAGGTGCTGCAGCTGAGGACTGAGATGTAGTGGCAAAGATGCATGTAAGGGACACTTGCATAATGTCTCCCTGCAATTTTACTGATTCTATTCTAATTTTCAGAAACACCAAATAGAGGGACATCAGAAAAGCTATTAAAATGCAAACCTCTATTAAAATGTTTACTCTATACGGTTAACAATGCTGCAATAGCCCACATTTGTGTGCACGCTAAGCTAACCATTCTCTCACATTGGCAGCAGAAAGTTCCATATCATGTTGTTTTATTTCTTCAAATTCTTAAACATTTTGTCTTTTGGCAGATCAAGATTCTTAAAAGGCTACAGTCCCCCTTAGTACAAAGTGCAGATGAGAGACTAACAGCATGAGAAGTGATTACAAAACAAGAGTCACAGTAAGATAATACTGGCATCCAAGATAAAAACACAAATGGGAGTGTCTTTATTTGCTCTGGTGCCTCGACGTAGGCACAAATCAAAAGCACTTAATCCCTGATTTTAATCAACTGTCATCCAAATGTATGATGCAATAGATGTAACATATTCGGCAAACTGGAACCATTTCAGGTCCAGTCTGAACACTGTAAGTGGAAATCAATGATCAGTGAAAAGTTTCTCTTGTATGTAAATAAAGAACAGGTAAGGCAAAGGATACAGCGTCTAGTGAAAACTGACTAATGGCCTGCTTCAATACCAATAGGTCTTAGTTCCACAGTACAGAACAAGCTCAAAGCTTGCACTCTTTATCCCACATGTGATTTTGTCCTCTTGTTCATGACTAATAAAGAAGCCAGACTCTCTCTTTTTTTTTTTTTAAATAAAACCCTGGCAGTGGCCTATATAAAAGATGTTTGTTTTATCTAAATTCCACTGTTGTTCCATTTAACACCCCCTTGTACTGTTTACACTGAGCTAGTTACCTTCTCGTCTGGCCTCCCGTTCCTTGCGCCTTTCTTCAGCTCGCCTTTCCCGTTCTTTTAGTTCCCTTTGCTCTTTTTGTTGCTCTCGCATTTTTCTCTCCCGTTCTCGTTTTCGCTCAAGCTGCTCTAGACGATCCCTGGAAACATTCATTTGCCTATTTTATATAATTGAACTCTGGGCTTTTGTTTTTGTAATCTAAACCTGTTACTACTGCAATAATAGACTAATTTCAGTGCCAACTAGCAACCAAACTGTGATATCGTTGTGTACTTGCCCATAGCCCAAGCAGTCCTTTACAGAGGCAGACAATCTTAAAACAGATTTGTTCTAGTCTGCCTTTCTTTATCAGTTGGCACAGAGTGTTGGGACCACTTTAAAATACGGTTCTGCAGTCTGTTGGAATTTAAATAAAAAAGTAGGCTTAAAAAGCTGATTTTTTAAAATGAGCCTTGGAAGTCCACTGTTTTCTACAGAACTGACTTGTTCACCAATTACTTATTACAGCACAATAGCAACAAGCAGATATCCTGTAATTAAACCACTTCAAAAGGTGCTTATATGCAAGTGAGATCCTAGCCTCTCATTATACCGCATGTTCATGCAGGTAATGGCACTGTCATCAGATTGCAATATATTTTGATCTAACTGAATTTCTTTGGGTGTTGCAGAGCAAGGTTTGATTTTTTACCTCTCCCTCCTCGAATGCTCCCTAGCCATTTCCCTCCTCTTCTGCCTTTCCCATTCACGTCGAGCCTTATCCTGCTCTTCTCGATGTCTTTTCCTACGTTCATGCTCACGTTCCTTCTCTTTTACCCTGGCATGCTTCCCTAATAATAAAGATAAAAATAAATGCTAGATTGTTATAGTCAAGATGTTCCTATTCTTTAAAGGCAAAAGAACAAACCAGGGTAGAGTACAGCACTAATTTTATGGGCTTTGTTGTTCTCGTCTTAGTATGTTCTAGCAAAATCCTGACCTAGAACTGTGTTGTAACTAAAATTAAATGATAATAAAAACCTGCATGTATCATACTCAATGTTAAAAACAAAGTTTACCATTAACAGAAAAGCAAGGTTTATTATATATTGCTTTATAGCAACAGCATGCTAGGAGCTTTACGGATAGGTATAAAAGACAAAGGGCTCAATCCTGCATCGCTAGAGTCCTTGGAAGTTTTAACATGGACTTTAGAGGCAGCAGGATCAGACTAAAGGTCCCTGTCGCAAAGTGGTTTCCCTCCTCCAGGGTGACTGGGGAACCAAATATATGCACACAAACTCCTTAACTGGATTAAATGTAACAGAAGAAATCAGACACAAAACTACTGAGCAAGAATTCCTAAGAATTCCACTTTTTTCCCCCCACAGAAATTTTTACTCCATTTCCTCCAGCCCAACTCTCATCTCATCTACTTACTATGTCTTCTCTAACTCTTTGGGGCAAGCAACTGACATTTACTATGGTTGTACAGTGCCTTGCACAATATGCCCCAATCAGCTTGACCTCAAAGAGCTAGCACAATATAAATGTTCAATAATCACGGCTACAATACCTCCTTCTGTTGAATGACTACGATGTCTGCGTTTCTCTTTCCTTTTCTCATCTTTCCTGTGATGTGCTTTTTCCTTTCGTGACATTTGCTGTGGTGGTTTGATAGCCAAGGAATCATCCTCCTCTCCTCTAAAATGCAATTTATATGAACAAGAACAGAAAAGTAATAGGTAATGTATAATAATACAGTATGAACTGTTGCTCCTTTTCCACCCTTTGTGAGAAGGAATAAGTATTTTTCTAACAATACTCAGCACATCCATAGCACCTTTCATTTGAGCACTTTGGAGCATGCTACCAAAATTAATAATCCCTCAAAACCTCTTGTGAGGGAGGGAGGTATTATTAAATTGCTTTTAATAGATGGTTTAATAGATAAAGTAATTTACAAGAGTCTCAGTGACTCAAAGGAAATATCAAAAAGAACCCAGCAGACCTACTTTAACACAACACACAGAGAACATTTAGATTTTATTGCTTCTAAGGCCACGTCCAGAAGCATTATCTTCCTCTAGTCTTACCTATCTTCCATAGAATCTTCTCTCCTGTAAGGTGAATTCCTGATTGTTATCTCCATACGGTGATCTCTCAGCTCCCCCTCTTCAAGGGAATCCCGCTTTGAATCCCGATCATCAGACTATGGTGGAAAGGGGAAGGAAGGGTAAAAACAAATTGCAGTTAATTTCTCTTTCAGTAAGCTGTATTTTTTTTAACTGATGTTTAACTCCACAACTGGCAGTAAAGCCAAATAATCTATAAAATAGTCAACAAAAATCAGTGGTTTATTAAATGTACAGACTTTAATTATAGCTATCACGCAGTCAAATGTAGTTAATATGTAATATCTGAAGCAATATAAATTTAGTCTACTTAAGTAAAACTAATCTACAAAAACTCAAAGGCTATTAATTTATGCTAGATTTTTAAAGACAAAAATCTTTCAACAAATAATACAAACAAGTGATAGTGACACCTGTAACTACATTTTTTAATTAGAAAAAGCAAAAGTTATTTAGGACAAAAAAAATGTAATCATTTGACAAAATGGGCCCAACATTTTTTCTGTTGCAATCAGAACAGTTTTGAAACGGGAGCACTATAAAATTTCAAAAAGGCCAAAAGAGTCTAATCATACTGCAACTAAAGCTTCCAATTAACCAGGCTGATTTCTCAGAAAGACTTTTCAACAACTGTGAAATAAAGTAAAAGATCTAGTGTATTACCAATCAGGTTTTAACAAAGCACAACATTTTGGTAAGCTTTGACACTTAGAGATAGTGCTCACCTGTTAAATATGGAAGTACAAAAGAACTTCATTGAAAGTGATAGAGGAAGCCTTGTTCTAATGGAAAAATGAGGGGAAAAAAATTAAACCTCCTCACTTTACTTAGAACTATTTTTTTACAAAGAGACAGCTTACATTTTTAATGCGTTTTATCTCTGCCTTCTCTTCTTGCTCCTTCCTTCGTTTTTTTTCCTGAAGAATTTCATCTAAAGTTTTCACTTTCCAAGAGTCCTTTTCATCACCCATTTGAGTCAGAACAAACTGAAACAGAACACCACATTAATGGAGGTAGATGTATTTGAAATATAATATATTCAATGATATTGGTTACATCAATATCTTAGGTAAGTTTTAAATGAACTTTCGATATACAAATAAACATTTAAAAATTATGATGTGATGTGCCAGGTTTCACAGAAACTTATGTAAAGGGAAGTCGGTTAGCATTTGAATTAAACTACAAAATAAGCTTGGTTTAAAATCAGAGTATTCACACCGTTTGTGCAACAGTTTAATTAAATTGGTTTAAAAACCAATTTAAAGTTAAATCAGTGCAATTTCTGCAGTAGTGCCTCATATCTTGCCAGTCATGATGATCCAAAGACATCTAAATGAGCTAGTCTTATGCGCCATGAGAATGTAGGAAAAGGTAATTTTCTGGGGCTGCGCGATTATTTATGAAAGCTTTGAGCCCCATCTGTCCTCGAGCTGCTGCTGCCCTGTCACCAGAACACAGTCCTTCCACCGCAGTTCATATACCACATTTTTGTTTGGCAAAAAATTCTGCACTTTCTGCTTTTTTCAAAATGAATTTGATGGTAGTGACTAAGGCTTGACTGATAACTCTAGTTTTCTATTTATCCAACATTATAGGCCATCCCCCAATTACGTGCCTTGTGGGTGACTAGAAAACATATGCTTTAATTAAAAGAATAATTCTGTCTCTTCAGTCCCACTAAATGCTTGGCTTCTTTGCTGAGACTATCAACAAATGTCAGTACCAGCAGTGGGCACATCTCTATCAAGAGCTGGACTAAGACCCATTAATCAATTTAATTTAGGTAACATAATGGCCATCAAATAGTAGCAACAAATCTTGGTCCTTTTCAACCTATTTGTATTCCTACTTCATACTAGTCTCATGTGCTGCATATATGAAGCCTCAGTTACAAAGTGAACAAGATCCTATCTGTATCACTACTTTTAAAATGTACTAACGTAGTTAGTAAGGACAGCAACCACAGCACAAATTTAAAAAAAACATTTTATAACGATGGTCAAACCCTCCTAGGCAGGTGGCCTTCAGCTACACATGGCTCACTTTAAAAATGATTCAATCACAGTATATGCACACTTTTACAGAGTTTCAAATGTGTATTTCAATCTTCAGAGGCACACCCAGGTAGAAGCTAGTTTCATACATAAAGTCCCACTAATATAAGTTGCTGAAATAAGTCACAAAAATTCAGAAGTGAGCCTTTTGAGAATTTGTTGAAAAGGTGTACACATTTTTGCTTCCATGTCTGTCACCATAAAATATGCACGAAATATCTTTTCCCCAAGAGGGTGCGTGAGAATGTCAAAATATTTTCTGCCTCATCAAAATAGCCCTTGTTCGGAATCCTGATATATTATACCCCCTTGGGCTCTGACATCCCACTCACAAATAATCTGAATGGGTCACAAACCAAAATGAGACTCACTCTCTCTCACAAATGAATGAAAACATCCTGGTTTAGCATGCTGTTTATTAAACTGTATTATATTCTAATATTTTTCAAATGTGGGTCATTTTTAAAGTAAGGCAGCAAGGGCTTCCCTCTCCCAACCCCAACCCCTAAAAAAAAGAAAAAGAAAGAAAGAGGGGGTCTCTGCAGGTTGTCTGGGCAGTAATGACTTATACTGTATATAATGAGTTTGCGGAGGTGGTAAGGAACAAGGACAGTATTTTCCTCCTATGTAAAAGGGTAGTGGAAACAACATTGCAACCCACTTCGTGCTATGATACTCTTGTGGGCTGAGCTGCTTCAGGCTTTGCCTACATAGGAAAATGTTACTGGTTGTAACACACCTGTCCCTCCATACGGACCTTCTTATTTCGATATAAGAATGTCTATTTTAGTTTCGTTGTCGCAGGAGAAGGAGTTTAAGCTATACCAAAGAAGCTGGAATAAATGTGTCCACATGGGAGATCATAGCCATAAAACTATACATTTTTAAATTCACACCTTAGGTTATACCAAGAGACTTTCCCCTATAAATAAAGCATCACAGCTTGACCTTGCATTCATGCTGCCCTCCTGCCATTTGTTGCCTCTTTCTTGAACAGAATGATTTTATACTATGAATTAAAAGTGTCTCACTACATACTACGTGAAACATACTAAATTCACACACAAGAAGCAACAGTGTGTAGGCAATGCAAACCCTATTAGCATCTGAATCCTTCTGGCCTAACTTCTTCAGTGGTAGGAAACTCCCAGGTGTGTCTTATTAAGTTCTGCTGGACCCTAGACCCCTGCCAGTCAGGAATAAGACCCATAAATCAACCGCAACTATGTTTCAGATACCCCTTCTTGGAGGCATCTGGGGACCTCCCAAACAATTTCCTAATACAGGGGGACACGGTTTGACGAATACTAAGTGCGACACCAGGGTCCCCCGTCTCTCTTCACACTCCTGTGCAGATTTACCCCACAACGCAGCTCTCTCAGCCTATCACCTCCTGCTCCCAACAGTCTCACCCACCGGCTCACCCCTACCACCATCACCCCTCTCACCAGTTCCCCAAACTCCTCTAACTCGCCACTCCCATCCAGCTTCATCCCCTTCACCGGTCCCCACTCTGTGCCTCGCCCCTCTATGGAGCCTCGCCCCTCGCCCCATCTCAGACACCCCAACATTAAGCCCCCCGCCGTGAGCCCCCAAGGCTTGCAGCCACAGGCCCCCCCTCCTCACACCAGTGCGTGGGGCCCCTCCCACGCCAGAGCGAGCCCCGCTACTAACACAGGCCCCACACCGGGGCAGCGACTAACACCACACTCACCGCCAGCACCGCCCGCCGCCAGAGACTAAGGAGAGACGCTGCAGCGCCAGCCAGCGCGGGAAAAACGCGTCACTTCCGCTCACCGGCGCATCCTGATGACGTACTGGCGTGGCTGTGGTGCAGTTGGCCACGCCATCAGCCTAGGCCGTGCGCACGCGCCTCACCTGAGGGGCGGATGCGCGGCGGCGAGGAAGCCCCTAGGCCCGGCGGGGCTGAGCGGTGCCCGCACGTGAGACGCGAGGCCCCGCCTCCCGCGTGGGCGGGCTCGGGTGACCTCCCACGGGCTGCAGCGGAGCCTGCCGGGAACGGAGAGCGGAGGGGTTTCTGCGGGCTCCCGGCGGGAGGTGACGCAGTTGTTTGGTACGAGCCCTGTCTAGTCTCGCCCCGCTGAGGAAGGAGGCTCGCTGTCCCGCTTGTCCAAGTGGGGAAACTGAGGCACGGAGCCTTGCCTGGAGCCACGCAGCGCGAGGAAAACACGACAACGGTCCGCCATCCCCGTCCTCTCTTTTATAAGCACCGGCCCGACTGCTGCTCTTCGTGCAGTGCCATTAATGAATTATTTGCACATCCTGCTATGGTCATTAGAATTATTAAACTGTCCACGGTGCCTGCCAAAACCCAGTGCCCCTTCTCAACCACCTCCCTGGGTCTGAAGATCCCGTTCTGCATTACATCTTTTTACCTTTTCGTTCATTAAATTGTTTCTAATTACATTTGCAAACTAAGAATAAGAAACTGACTCTATAGATTATACTTCACAGCTATAGTTTTTAATATTAGAAGAAAGCGATTAATCACAATTTTTAATCACACTGTAACACAAGAGAAGACCCTTTAAATATTTTTGATGTTTTCTACATTTTAACATATAGTGATTTCAATTACAACACAATACAAAGTGTACAGTGCACTTTATTTTTATTTCAAGTATTTGCACTGTATGAAAACGAAATACTTTTTTAATTCACCTGAGTGCTGTAGTGCAATCTCTTTACATTTGTAAGTTCAACTTTCATGATAGAGTTAAATACAAAAAAACTCCATTCAAAAATAAAACTAAAATTTTAGAGCTTGCAGGCCCACTTGGTCCTACTTCTTGTCCAGCCAATCACTTCAAACAAGTTTGTTTACATTTGCAGAAAATAACGGTGCCTGCTTCTTGTTCACATCACATGAAAGTGAGACTAGGTGGTCTCAGCACTGCTGTAGCTGGCGTGGCAAGATATTTACATGCCAGATGCAATACAGAGTCATGTGTCCCTTCATGCTTCAACCAGGGGACATGTGACCATGCTGATGACGGGTTCTGCTTGATAACAATCCAAAGCACCGCAGAAGGACGCATGTTCATTTTCATTATCTGAGTCAGATACCACTAGCAGAAGGTTGATTTTTGATGGTTCAAGTTCTGCAGTTTCCGCATCAGAGTGTTGCTCTTCTAAGACTTCTGAAAGCATGCTCCACACCTTGGCCCTCACATTTTGGAAGGCACTTCAGATTCTTAAGCCTTGGGTCCAGTGCTGCAGCTATCTTTAGAAATCTCACACTGGTACTTATTGCGCTTTGTCAAATCTGCTGTGAAAGTGGTCTTAAAATGAACACTTGCTGGGTCATCATCCCAAAAACTGCTATAACATGAAATATATAGAAGAATGCAGGTAAAACAGAACAGGGGATATTCAATTCTCCCTCAAGGATTTCAGTCACAAATTTAATTAACACTTTTTTTTTTAATGAGCGTCATCAACATGGAAGCACATCCTCTGGAATGGTGGCCAAAGCATAAAGAGGCCAACGAATGTTTAACATATCTGACACACAAATACCTGGCAATACCAGCTACAAAAGTGTGATGCCTGTTCTCACTTTCAGGTGACATTGTAATTAAGAAGTGGGCAGCATTATCTCCCATAAATGTAAACAAACTTGTTTGTCTTTGCAATTGTCTGAACAAGAAGTAGGACTGAGTGGATGTGTAAATGCTGAAGTTTTACAGTTTTATTTTTGAGTGCAGTTATGTAACACATGAAAAATCTACATTTGTAAGTTGAACTGTCACAGCAAAGATTGCACTACAGTACTTGCATGAGATGAATTGAAAAATACTATTTCTTTAATTGTTTTTACAGTGCAAATATTTGTGAACAAAAATATACACTTTGATTTCAATTCCGACACAGAAAAAATTGGTATTCTATTGTTTACCAGCGCAATTAAAACTGTGATTAATCGCTATTATTTTTTTTGAGATAATCATGAAAGTTAACTGCAATTAATCGACAGCCCAGTAGAAATTAAGGGTAAAGTCCTCATAAAACTAAATTATTTTCAATAACCTCTATTAAAATAAATTTCTCATAAAATATTTAATTTTTGTTTAGCAACTTAGCCAAAATTTTTCCTTGTGGCTCTGTAGTGAGCTAGGAGGTACTAATTACCTCCAGCTTACCAGCTAAATTCACACCAGATGCTTTACCTGTTCTGGATTGGAAATTTACAGGAAACATGTTTGTGTCCATAGTGAAAAAAACTCCACAACTGGGAGTCTCACTGCAAATGTCAAGAGAAGCCAGGACAGTGTACCGATACGTTTCTTATAATATGGATCATCATTCTGACTTTAGAGTGCCTCTGTCTGGTTCAGCTTTTATTGCACATATTCTGTCCATAAACAGAATGACATCAGGTTCCAGAACTGTCATGCCATTATCTTTTACCAACATTAAAGGTTTTTAGATTAAGATCAGAAGAGACCATTATGATAATCTAGGCTGACTTCTGACATGAAACAAAGGTACAGAAATGTAACCATCAAGCCCTAATTTCTGTTGAGCTAGAGCATCACTATTAGAAAAACATTAAATTAACAAAATCAAGACACCCAAGTAACGCAAAAGCTCTGAAGCATATAAATGTCATCGATCAATGAATGAATGCACACTAGGAGGCAGCACACTGAAAGAACAAGCATTACAAATTCTGATGCAATGGTGCCTAGACCTTGAAAACAGGCATTGTCAAGAACAAACAGCAGCTGAAGAAAGCCATATATGGTAATAGATTAAAAAACTAGATGACAAAAACCAAAGTGGAATTCAGCTTAATTATACTATTATAACAAAAATTACTACTGTCAAACAGAAGGGATGTTGAAACATTAAACCTCACAAACCCTTCACCCCAATGAGAAACAAATGTATTAATCTTATTTCACAGATGGGCAAAAATTGCTAGGGTGATTACGCAACTTGCCAAAGGTCACAAGGCAGGTCAGTAGTAGAAATGAGCCTGCAATTCAGATGTCCTAATTCCCAGTCCCAGACTCAAATCCTTAGACCACACTCCACTCCTAGAGACAGTATTTAGAACCTAAAGGTATGACTACACAGGGATAAAAGACCTACAGCATGGCTGCAGTTGACCCAGGTCAGCTGACTTGGGCTTTCAGGGCTCGGCGGTGGGGCTAAAAATTGCTGTGTGGACATTTTGGCTCAGACTCCAGTCTGAGCTCTGGGACCATCAACCCTTGCAGATCATAGTATTCGGACTCCAGTCCAAACAAACCTGAATGTTTACAAAGCAATTTTTCAGTCCCAGAGCCTGAGCAAGCCCTGTGAGCCAGAGATAGCTGACCGGGCCACCATGGTTTTGTTTTTTTGAGGACGTACCTAAAAGTCCTGACTTGTTAGCTGCTCTACTCACCAGAATATGCTGTGCCCCAACTTTCCCAGAGATTGACATTGTCTAATGGAAAAAGGCTGGTTTGTTTCCTCATCGTCCCCAGTACACCTGGGGTTTGGAAGTTTCAGCTGCATTACCAGGGTACAGCCACTGATCACTGAAGGAAGTTTTTAGTATGTATTTAAATAACCACCTTCACAAATAGAAACTTACATGATGGAATTTTTTATTTTTTCTTATAAGAAATAATGAATAAAAACATTATACATAAATTGTATTCTTTTCAAGAATAAGTAAAAAACAAGGATGTTTAATCATGTCTGTTTGCATCACACACAGGAACAATCATGATTGCTATCCACAGGATCAGATATTTATTACAAACAGAATTAACAGTTATATCTAATTGATTATGCATGAGGGTTTTTTTTTTTTTTAGAAAGCACTCAAAATGTCCTATTTTACATAAATACTGGAATTGTGACTATACAAAATACCTACAAAATAATATGTACCATGTATTTCGGTCCAACATTCGTAATTTGGTATCAAATACATAAAGGTTTGGCCCTGACATAGAAGCAGCAATTACAGCTACTGTGTTTTCAAGTTTCTCAGACACTAAAGTATCTTCCATTGAAAGGACTGCTGAATGGTGAGGCAGTACCCTTACCTAGGGTAACCAGACAGCCTCATATTATTGGGACCATCCTGATATTAGGGGCTCTGTCTTACATATCCAACTGTCTCATTCCCCCAGGAAAAAAAAAAGGTCCCAATTTTTCTCACTTGCTATCTGGTCACCTCACTATTACCCACTTTATAAATTACTCTCTTTTGTAACATACTTATTTAAATCTTCATTTAGATCTGTCTGCCTGCACTGAAACAGCAATTCACTGATTCTTTCTCCTGACCAATGACTAGTTAGCAAAAACTTGGCTCTGGGGGTGCTGAACCATGGCACCTTTCTGAGGCTTCCAGCAAGCCTTGCCTTACTGAAATTCAGGAGCTGAAATTCTCTCAAAGTAGATACTGATAACCATTTCTGGTATCCTGCTCCTCCTTCTCTTCTCCATCCCTTACTGATAGGATAGAGAAGATGTGATTCGATTCTCTCCTAAAAACAGTAAACGAGGAGCTGCCCAACTGGGATAGTTTGAGTCATATTTTCTTAGATAGGGTTACTAATGTCACTAGCAAAACGTGGTTCCAGAAACTCCATTAAGTTAGTAAAATGCTGCTTAAATAGGCATGAAGTGTTCAGCTTTCTAGAAGGGGCTTAAAAAGCTTTATGAATTATTTGCACAAGTCTGAGCCACAATTGCAAGGTATAATTTTGTTTTTAGGTGAATTAGATGCCAAGTCTGTGGCTTTTGCAGGCTTACTGCCTCACTGCCAATCTTAGCTGAATAAGACCCTAAAATCAGACATCCTTATGTAATGTTACCCATACAGTGTATATAAAAAAATGGACAGGTGTTTCATATTTATATGATTGTAAATTCCATGAGACATAATGCTGATTCATGCCTCAAATCTGCAGTGATACTAGCTTACTGAATACAAATCTGGCTTTTTAGCCCACTTGCTCCTACCCACACAGTGGCTCAGATAAGTCCTAATATCCATTCAAAAGGAAACAGGAGCTACCTATGTGATGAGTTAGAAAACAGAACTGAGGAGGGAGTTGAGAGGGAAAAGCACAATGCCTTTGCTGACATTGAAAAGAATCCTTAACACATACACCAGGCTTCCATGACCTCCAAAAGAAAATCACCACCCTATACATACTATGCTGCAAGAGAAACTCAGTTTATCCCACTGTGTGACTCTATTAGTTAGAATCATTATTCTGGTTTGAAGTTTATGATGAGAAGCAAGGCTAAACAGCCACCCCAGTTCTGAGGCATCATGCTGGACTGTGCAAAAGCTGGGCTTGGGAGCACTTTTATTCCTTAAGACAAACACAAGAGTGATTATAGAGATCTTCAGTGGTTGGAAAGAGAACAAGAGAAAAGAAAATGTCCAAATTATTTTCAAGACACCTATCCCTTGCTATTGGTATGAGGGGAAACTTAAAGCACCTACACTGGGGATATAAAATATAAGCATTAGTCTTACTGGTTAACCCACGCTAACCGTTGACTCACAACCCCTGGCCGGCCGGCCAGAACAGCCCCAGTCCCAGGCCACTGACCTCAGCCTCAGCCCCTCTCCCATTAATTGGTTAACCAATTAAGTGAGATCATTTTAACTTTTTAAACAATATTTACATCCTTAACCTACACCCACTAAAAGATTAAAATAACTCGCAGAAAAGGGGAGAAACTATGAACAAAATTCAGGAATGAGCCATGAGCTATAATTGCCTTTTAAAAACAAACAAAAATATCAGCTTTGATTCACATCTGTATAAGGAATTATTCTTTATGGCTGCTTAAGTAAGTCACCTGTGCTAAAATCTAGGCAGCAGAGTCAATGCGATATAATGGAGTCTTCACAGTAACTCAATTGTGCAACAAATGCTACTCAAAGTTTTATAGAAAAGTTAGAGAAAGATCAAATTGCAAGGGGCTAGAACACTGGTATCACTTAGTCATAAGGGGAGAGAGGGATTCAACATGAAATGGTCACAACCTAATTACAATTAACCCAGCATTTTATATGCATGGGGAGATTAATATATATAATGATCATTGTCTGACAGCAGCTTCATTAACCACATCTTCAGATGGCAGATATGTAGTTTTGGGGATAGTATCATCATAGTTAATGTACATAAATCAGAACTATCTGTTTCCTTATATTTGCAAGTCAGCTGGTCTCTTCAGTCAAGCATCAGTATGCCATACTAGGGTTTATGGGGATTTTAAAATAAAAACCTGCCCTAGCCTGTTGTGATTTATGTTTACCCTGTGGTTTTCAGTATCACTGTTCTTGCCAAATTAGCTAGGTATTTAAACAATGGTTTAGTTGAAGGCTGTATGACATCCCAGAAATCCAAGGCTATATATTTATTCTGATGCAGTAAAATCATGCATGCAAAATAAGGATATGCCCCTTGGTTTTCAAACAAACATAATATACACTTTGGCAACAGGAAATTTGTCATGTTTTCCAAAGAGAAAACATTAGAGAACTCTGTTCTTGGAGTTTAATGGATCTCAAAGGTCTGACTGTTGAGCCACGTAATAATCCAAATCCAAGCAATCTTTGCATGCAGTTCAGGTATTTTCTCTTTAACAAAAAGGCATATGCAACCAAAAAGAAACTGGCAGTGAAAATAATGTGTTGGGTAACTTATATCAGGACAAGCTAAAAGAAAAATCAAATGCTTTCATTAAGCCACTTATATAACATCTTAGAATGGCAGTTTATGGAAGATATGTACTTCCTATAAAAAATATGCTAGACAGTTAAAATATTGATTCCATGCACAATTATTGACAATTAGCTACCTTTATCTAAGCCAAGAAGTGATACTGGTCTTTGAAAATCTCAGTGAAATTGCGACTAAATTCTTGACAGAACGCTAAGTCAACGATTGGAAGCCAGAATTTAAAAATGAGCTAGATCTCACAGTCCACAGCTTTACCTACGGCTTTGCATCTAGATGACATTCATCAGAAATGTGGCTGATTCAAGTAGTTCAGTTAGGCTAGATGTTGAGCTGTCACAAGGCAAATGGAGCTACATATCTGTTTATCCCTTCTGTAGATGAAAGAAATGGTGCCAGGCTGGAAACATATGCCAACTGGCTATGTGCAAAATGTGTCCAATAGTCTACTGACTATGCTCAACTTATTTATGGGATAGATGGTGGGCTCTTTCACATATACAGATTCTTCTGAAGCTTGCATCTTGTCAAACCGAATTCTAAGGTTAATTTTTTATTTCCCTACAGGGGTCTCAACATGCTGCAGATTTGCCCAAATAAGTAAACCGGTTTAAAGAGAATACTACAATTGCAAGTTATATCTAACAGCTAAAAGGAAACAGTTTTATATTGCAACACATCCACTCCACATTAACTACTGGATGTTTAAACAATGAATAGCTTTGTCTGGGTGTGATCCCAACATCCCTGACCTTACAGCACAGACCACTCTCCAGATCATGTGAGATGGGCAGACATAAAGCTAGTGCAAACATTAGTGTGTAGGCAGTAAAAAAGGATTAACATTTTGAGAATAATACCTTAGCTTTGTTTTTTATTCACAATTTTTCAGAACCCAAACACTGCATGACCCCCAGACTGCATCTTATATGGGTTTGTTACTTGTAGTTTAATGGTTTGGTTTACTAGAGAAAAGCACTTATTGTTTGCAGTTGGAAGGGCAATTTCTTTTTTATTAAAAGCTCTATATGAGTGAGCAAATCCATCACTTTGTTTGAGAGATAATTCTGACTGTACCACAGAACAAGTTGCTATATTTTTGTCTGGTAAAAGTTAGGACATGCTTATGGCATGATACACTGTGCTTCACGGCACTGATTTGGGTTTCATTAACATTAGGTAAAACCAGGACTATATCGATCACTCTAGGAAATTTCTAAATCTTGATTGATGACCGTGGCTGCCTTATGGAGAGAGGGGCCTATTCTGTAATCCTGACAACAATGAAAAAAGATTTAGCATTTTTTAAAAGTGAAATAATCAAAACAAAGCTGAAGCTTTCTACTTTCTTTCTCTCTCAAAGCACTGAATTTTTTTAAATATTAGATCATGAAAATATTTTTTTAAAAAAAACTGCTAAAAGAAATAGATGCCAGAATATTCTCAGTTTAAGATCAAAACTCTATCCTTAAACTCTATCCATTCTGATTTCTTATCACTGTAACAGGACATACTAAAATACTTGAGCACAAAAGCTAAAGACAGAGTTGTAACCCCGAGTTTCAAGAAGTCTATTGTTTTTGTACTGCTCTCCTATAAATTAAACAAAAAACAAAAAAACTCATTCCCCTCTTGCCTCAAAAATATTTTATGATAAATTTCGACACAAAGGAAACTCTTATATTTCTAAAATTAAGACAGTACTTACTATGGAAATGCTGATGCCTCATTTATTTCTGAAAGTTTCCAGTGGTTTTTGCCTGATAGCAACTATACTTATTTGTATTGACTCCTAGTTTATAGGCATGCATGTGTTTCAGTTTTGCAGACACATGAATGTGGTCAGTACCCAGGCAAACTGCAATGCTCCAGTTGTTACGGAATTTCAAAGAAAAGCACAAATTCTCTTTGCTGGCTTTATGCTCAAGAGTAGCTGCCTATTTTCATAGTTTACACCAACAGCCATGTAAACGAAAACGACTGTCTTTCAAAGTGCTTTCTTCCAGATCCTCACCATGCACACAGGCAGTCTAGGATGTTTAAGAAGAGTGGCAACTAGACATTTTTTTCCTATGCACTAGTTTCATCCTACTGCAAGCATGCAGAAAACAGGGTCATGTTATCATATTACTTTGGTGGGGCTAGGGTACAAGTTATTTTTCCATCTGACACTGAAGTTTTATCTCCATATAGTCTTACTATTTATTTGCAGAGTCAAGAAAGGAGTATGAAGCCAATGTTGGATTACTCTTGGTCTTCTGTTCTAGTAAGTTTCTAGCAAACCAGGGCTTATAGGACCTTCTCCTTTTTTTCTTCTCTGCAGTAAAGTCCATTTTTTCACCTGTTGTGAATTCAAAGAAACCAAGCATTGTCAACGGCTGGTATAGTGTCCATTTAAGACAGAGTTCCTCTGAATTATGTCAGGTTGTGGTGGAAGAATTAAAAGCCGTATCAATCATATGGCTTTAAATCCTTGGATATTAGTGGCTTGGTATCTTCCGCTGTGCTCGGTGAGGGTTGTGAGGCTGCCACCGCCAGGCTTTGTATTGTTTCTTGCTGATGTTGCTTTGCCTTGTTATACAGCAAAACGCCAATTGTTACTAGAACTGTCCCAATGGCTGAGAGGCTTGTAATTTTGTTACCAAACACAATAATACTTAGCCAGATTGACAATGCATGCTTCACAGTACTAGCAACACTGAAACAACAAAACACAAATATTAGAGACCGAAAAGCTTTGACGTTCACCACACACAATATATTCAGTATGCTCCATCACACTTGGATCTTTTGGTGCTTATCTTGCAGAAAGTCAGATTCCATTTTTTCCCTTGGCTAATCCATTCACGTACTCATTCCCACCAGAAAACTGGGAGTATCAGCAAATATTTAAAAATTAGAATCACATACCTAAAAACTCCATTCAGCAATTTGTGAGTGTATCCCTACGTGGTTGCTTATTTATGCAAAATGAGGCAAAGAACTGTGCATACCTATCCCACAAGCATAATGCTAAGGGTCAAATCCTGTTTTCCTTATACACAAAACAGGATTTGACCCTGTGTTTGCTTTTAGGATTTGGAAAACATCCTCATTAATAGCGAGTATATATAGAATTTATATTATTTATTCCACTGTATAGCATTTTAAATCAGTTACCAGTATGAGATGGTCTAAGGAAGGAAAGAACAATAATTTTGATACAAAATCTATAGTTTTACCTGAAAGTTACAGGAGAAATTTTTCCCATCAAGGCATATGCTGTAACACTCTGTAAATGGAACAAGACTCCATCTATTAGGAGCAGTACAATGACATCTTGGTTGTAACTGAAACGCCTTCCACTTTTCCCAATCACTGGCACATCCTAAAGCCAAAGAATGGAACAGGATTTTAAGAGTCTAGCTGTGCCCTATTTTCTTTTACCATCAAATGTAGGCTAGGACTTAATTTTACCCCTATGCATAAGGAGGCACTTCTTTATACTGGAAATAAAGACAGAAATGTTTAAATTAATTTTCAGAAGTAGGAGATGGAATGTTTATACCCTTCATGTTTTGTCTTCTCTGCAGGAGAGAGCAAGGAGAACCTAAGCCTTATCTATCTGAACATTTCATTATTTGTTATTTATCCTATGTGATATTTCCTTCTTTGAATATTAAAATGTTACAACAAAAAGCTCTTTTATTAACCCTCCACCAACCCTGACACCTAACCTCCCCCAAAGTGATTGCAACAGATTTAATTTTGTAACTGTTGATGTAATTTGATTGTCATGACGACTTGGCCCATAAATGGGAGCGAGGAACCACACTGTTCTACCCAGCCTCTAAAAGATTTGTATCTACTATGCCTCAATTTCTTCTTTTGTAATTAAGGTTACAAGTACCATGTGAATACAAAGTACTATTATCCAGGAAGCCTACAAACATTAGGGTTTATTTTTAAGTCTTCAAGTGTCTGCCACTTAAGGTATTACCTCATCCACCTTGGCCCTTGGAGGCATTTATTCAAACTAAATTACTTGCTCCCTAAACTCCTGAAACAAACTTTATCTTTCTGGCTTATTTGTCATGTCATGTCTACATGAAACTGCTTAAAACATATTTTCTGGATCTCTTGCTTAAACACTTCAAGTAAACAGGGGTCAGGTGTACGCCAGCATGATTATAAGGAAGGGGAAAAGTAAACTGAAAGTTAGCCATTTGCACAAAATCAAACAGCAACATTAATCTTTGTTAACAAATAAAAATTCTTACCATGAAAAATATCCAAGCTGGAATGAGCATAACAACTGCAGCAGCACTTGTGTAAAACTGAAGTTCTGGAGCACTATAAATAGAAATCAAATAATACAAAAATAAATGTTTTAAAAAGCTTTTCCTTAACTGTAGCAGGAAGAAAGCTGTATTACATTTAAATAGATATCTCTGCATTGACACTTTACAGTAGTCAAAAAAACTTTTAAAAGTCATCTGAAGCCTCGTGGAAGGCAAATTCAAAGTTTGTTACAGAACTAAGAGTTTGCTTTCCATGTTGGCTGAGATGGTCTTGAATTTAATAAGCAAAGCTGTTTTCAAAAAACAAATTAAGTTTTAAAAATATTATGTTTATGGAATTGCTTCTGAACAACACAGTGTAGTGTTCATTTAACATGTTATAGCATTTGTTTTTAAAGGTATTGTAATTGTGGATAGGCTGAATTTGCTGCAATAATTGATTACTGATTCATGCATTCTGTATTGTTCATGCCTACATGTACTGTTCATGAGTTTTAAAATTGGGAATGGAAATTAAGGGCCTGTTTCTGCAAGCCTAGTGATTTCAGTGGGTGTTCTATACAGATGGAGGGCTTCCAGGTTTGGATCCCAACGAGTTATTTTTGTGTTTGGGACTAGGTGACTGTTATTTTAGGTATCCTGAGGGAATTTCTGGTTAATCATGATTTCGTCTCCCCAGCAAATGCTTAAGGGTATTTTGGATACAAAAAGTTTTTGCTCCCTCCTCTGACACACAATCATTTAAAGTATACAAGATATACCCAACATCAGCAAACTACATAGATAAGAGAGAAGGTCTTGTCCCGGTCCCACATGACTATAAAAAAGTGGTTCCTGGTGTTTTCTGGGACCTTTCTGTAAGCTGTATATTTGTAATATTATAGATACTTACGAAAACCTATATTTGTCTCCACTGAGCAGCTTTTTGGAAAAAACATTTTGCAAACTGGGGAAATAAAATCAAAACATTTATGAGTAGGTGCCATTTATAGTGAACAGATGAAACAATGAACTTAATGGTAATTTCCATAAGACAGAAAATGAGATTTTTGATAAAATTCTAGCTGACAGTCACATACAACTTCAGATTTATACTGGGTTTTCTTCTATTTCATGCATTTAAATAGAATACAGCTCAGAACAAAGATGCATTCAGAAAGAAGGCCTTTAGTAAGCAATTTAACTTCTTTTGCGGTGTGTGTGTGCATATTATTTTATATATATATATATATATATATATATATATATATATAATGCATATCCTATAACATACTGTAGAAAGTTTTTATATCCTATTTTCAGTTTAATTTAATTTGCTTTAATTTCACATTTTATAAATAGCACACTATTTGCTATTAAGTAATAAGCGTTTTTAAAAGAAAGGAAAGTAAGATCAGAGAATTACAGAAGGCACTATAACACAATTGTTGTATTGAACGAAATCTTCCCAGAATTATAATTACCACAATACAACAATGGGAAAATAATAAAATATGATACAACAACTGCACTACTTTTTTCTTTTAACCAGCTAAGTCTCATATATTCATATATTACTGTCTTTGAAATATACACAAAACACCCCTCTACTCTACACATTCCATATAAATATTGGCATACTACAAGTGAAAATGATAATTTACATTTTTGCATTGCCTTATTAACTTAACATTCAGGAGTGGTGTAAGGTTCCTTTGCAGTTAACATTTTAAATATAAATGGTAAATTTTCAAGTACTTCACAGAGAAGTGAACTAAAATACACTTTATTTTTCTTTTACTGTTAATCTGTGCTCTAGGAAACAGTGATAAAAATTAAAACAAGATAAGAATATTCAGCTTGTGATGATGTAGTGCATAGACATTGGCATTTAGAACAAATGAGTACATAGATATTCAGTATTCAGATGAATCTACAACACTGCAATTAACCAAAAGCAGAAGCACCATACCTGATTTGCAGGTACATAATTTTAAAAATAAAAGATGCACACAGCTGTCTCATGCCTGTACTGGCATCTATCTTGAGATATAGATAGAAATTATTTGAAATAGAGGCTAGAGTCATCACTGTCTTGCACCTTGTGTATTTATTTATACTTGTGCTAAGTGAATACAAATGAACATGTGTGGAGAATCAGACCTACATCATCTTGTTTGCCTATTTTGTTTTAGCACAGGGATACTTGGATTCCAATTAGAGCTAAAAGGCAAAACTTTTAAAGAAAATGACAGGGGCTGGATATGAATACTAATCCAAATACAACTGTGTCAAGAATCAGTGTCCCTATAAAAATTCTGGACCACAGAATTTGACATTTTGTAAAAAAGAAATTACCAGAAGTCTATCACACTGATTATTTTTGAATTGCCCACCATTTAATGCAGACACACAACTGAAGAGTTTTGTAGATAATCTTGACTGTTTAAAACATATTTAAGAATCAGAAAGTTCTGTGTTTTAGTTTATGCATTTTACCTTGCAATCAGATATGAAAAAGCTTTCTTTACAGAGAGAAAAGTGTTCTTATAAGTGCATCAGAAAACTGTCATGGCTTTCTGATTACTTTGAGTTTAAATATAGTCAATAATGATTTACCATGCCTGAAGTTTTCCATTTTCAGGTGTTACTGTATTTGAACTCACTGTTAACCTAGCATCTTAAAATATTATCCCAATAACCTAACAGAGTATTTAAATTATCGTATTAGCAACATTAAAAATATATATCTGCTCAACCTTAAGTTTAGAGTTGCTAGTGGTCTTCCATAATATATTAGTTGCAACATACTTGTGCATTAGTTGTTGTATGCATTTGGCAATTCTTCCATAAACATGGGCATATGTTTTTAAAACATATATATTCATATATTAAAAAACATAAGCAACTTATATTCACCATTTGAGTTCACTAGCAATAAGAACGTGTAGTTGATATTGTATGAGAAACACCAGCTGAACTGTACACCAGTATGAGAAACACCAGCTGAACTGTACAGTCCGGGACAAGTTTACAAATAGTTTACAAATAAACTAACAATTCCTTCACTTCTCCACATGCAACCTTCATCAGGCCTCACCAGTCCATGATGTTAGTAGACAAAGCTGCCGAAAAACCCAGAATGTTGAAACTGATTTCAGTGGCTGTACATAGAGCTAATCCTCCCATGACAGGAATGAGAGACAGATTCACCAGCAATCCTGTAAATGAAAATAAATATTAAAAATTGGCTTTAAACCGGAGCTGAGTGAGTAATAGATTTTTCTGTTTGCTAACTGTTCCAATTTCTTTTTTTCTTTTCTTTTTCTTTTTTAATCATTTTGGGTCAACATAAAAAGTAATTTTGGGGGAATTTCAGCAAAAGAAAAAGTTGAAATATATTTGTTTCAGGTTCAACAAAATGTACTATTCTACATAAAACTTTGTTTATATTTTAAATGCATAATGTTTTTGCATCTTTAAAATAAAATTTAAGGTAATTTCAAAATGAAAAGCTGTTTAAACTCAAAACATCAAAATGTTTAATTTCAAAAATGTAAAAATGAATCATTGTATGCAGTATTGAGCCTTGTCAGTCCCAGGGAATTTGCGAGACAAGGTGGGTTAGATAACAACTTTTATTGGACCAGCATTTGTTGGGGAGAGAGAAGCTTCAAAACTTACACAGAGCTCTTCTTGGGGTCTGGTTTTTCCAGAATATATCCTGGTTATGATATATTTTGTACCACGTATGCCTTGTGAGGTATCACTGGAAAAGTCATAATCTGTTGAACATTACTGTCCTGTTGAAATGTGTGTGTCATTGTACATGAAGTTATGAGATTTTGCTATATGTGTGTTACTGAAAAGTGTTAAGAGTCAGGGAAATGCCTACAGACCAGCTCCTTAGAAATGACAAAGGAATTACAAACACAAGTCTTAAATGTCATGCCTCATGTACACAAAAGCAAGAAATTGCAATTCATATGAAGAACTGACTGCAGAGCCCATAGGCAATGGGGCTGCCAAGGAGTGGATTTATCATGAAAAAAACGTGCAGTGGCATGCAGCCCCCAAAGTTTGGGGCGGGGGCTTCCCCTAAATGCAGGATAAATCTCATCTGACAACCTGCAGCTGAGTCTCGGCTGGTGGCATAGCAGGGCTCAGGCAAGCAGGCTGCCTACATGCTATGGCCAGTGGCGACATGCTGCTGGCAAATCTCTGCACACCCCTGGTGGGGAGGTGGTTCCTCTGCACATTGCCCCTGCCCTGGGCAATGCACGGAGACTCGCTGCCTCTCTCAATCCAGAGGACACGCAGAAACGTGCCAGCAGCAGGGCTAAGGCAGCCCCCTGCCTGCCCTGCCTCCCTCCCTCGGTGCCTTACCACTGCCGGAAATGGCTGGCATATCCCTGCAGCCCCTAGAGGGGTCCCCGCGCACTGGTCCTGCCCCGAGCGCCAATTCCGCAGCTCTCATTGGCCAGGATAAGCTATTGACCTGCACTTAAAGATATTACAGGTGTACTGAGTTACCAGCACATCTGCCCTGCAGAGATCAATTAAAATTGACCTTCTCCAGCCTTGGTTTTCTTGTCAACGTCCTCAAATGGCAAAATAAATTAATATTTGCCCTCCTGCCCTGCGATGGTGCTAATCCTCTTTCCTCTGGCTTCATTCAGTCCTCAACCCCTCAGACTTCATGTCAGGAAGAATGCACGTTGCTGATTAGGGCAAGGTCTCTCAAAGACTAGAAGACTAGAATGAAGTTGCAATACAGTGGTGATTATGAAAAAGCATGTAAGAGGCAAATTTTATTTTTTAGCCTCAGGCTGGATACAGCGAAGGCACTCAAGATTTTTAAAATACTTGTCAGATCAGCAGCTTTCCACATGGGAGGACATATACATAAACTTCATTTTAAAAAAAAGTATATCTAAAAAATTGTAACAGTCTTTTTTTCTGTCAGAAAAGCAAATTTCCAACCAACACTGTCCTTTGACAAATTACTTTTTAAAAGGTCCTTGCCTGCTCAATTTACAGTCTAGACTGTTCAATAAGGACAATTTTTCCAATTGCATTAATCACTAAACAACTCAGATGGAATCTCTTTTTATCAATTGGCAAATAGCCCACATTACATTGCAAAATGATTACATTCCAGCAAACTACTTACCAGTGTATTCCCCTAAAATCATCCTGGACATAATGACAGTAAAAATAGGTGCAGAGCTTTTAACTGTTTCCGCAAATGAAACAGCCACATTTTTCAGGCTTACTAGACCTAAGACCACTGTTGCAAACCTGAAAGAGACACATACAAAGTCATACAGAGACAGTAAAACAATGCTTAAAAGGCATATTTTAGCTTTAGATACTTAAACATAATTTAGTTACTTTGCCACAATTTTTAAATATACATATTTGTGGTACAGTAACTAAATTATGTATGCTACATTTAGCTTCCCATTTCATCATCCATTCAGTTTCCTTTTAAATCATAAAACACAACAGTGCTGAAAGACTTTGTTCAATAGCTGCTACCAGTTTAGCAAAAACTAGTTTAGACCTGAAGTGAAGGTGAACCCAAATAATGTTTTAATAGCCTCTCATCAAGCATGATATATAGTCTTACTCTGTCCAATGCTACAGCAAATACTTTCTTTTAAAGGTGTAAGTTTAAACACAACATGCAATTTTATAAATATTTTCAGCGACTTCTGATACAAATTTCTGGGAAAGGATAACAGGAGGACACAGCAACACCACAATAAGTAGTAATGATTAGAACAACTGGTAATCCTGACTGAAAACCAAGTATTAGAGAAGAGAAACATCACATCACCAAAAGAAAACATTAGGAAGGGGTGGGAGGGGGGGGGTTAGATGCTGGATTAAAACTGATGGAGTGCAAAGAAAGTTTCAAAGACCTGTTTGTTAGAAGAAAAGAGGTGTTTAGAGAGAGCAGCTGAAGGATGGACGGATCACTGTGAAATTTCTGAGAAAATGTTTTGTATGAAACATTGCCCTTCTCATGAAGGAAGAAGAGAGGTGAAAGTGCGTCACCTGCGAGGCGGCACACAGTGCTTCACCTAAACTGCCCCCCTCCCCTGGAAATATTCAACCATTTACCTCATCAGTCCAACAAACAGCATTGTCATGATGAAATTGGGAGGGTAAGAGATACGTGTTTTGTGCTGGTACAAACAGCATGGAACAAACATTTTTATACAGCCAATGAAAGTGGTTGAAAGCATCTGAACAGCACCTAAAGAAAAATGAGAAACCAAGAGAGGTCAGAAGATGAATACGGCATTAAGTACCAAGCTATCCTAGAAACCAAATTAGATTAATTTAGTTTCAGAGATCCTTGGTAGAAGTCAACAAATATGAATGCTCATCTCTAAGCTTCATAAAATTCTAGTAAAAGCCCTTTCCTTCAGAAACGACCAGCAGGATAAAAGACAAAGGTGGAGGATTAACTGTGTGCCTATAAGAATTAGGTCACAGTTACCATGCTCCTCTACTCCTTAAAAAACAGGTATGTTAACACAGCTATTGTTCATGGTCACATAAAGACCAAACCTTTGCAATTTAGTGAGACCTTAGATACATGCAAGTCTCTGGAGATGATAAGAATACAAACAATTTATTTAAAAATCAGACTTTAAGTTTAAAAAAAACCCTTAAAAACACAATTTTACCACTCAGTAGACTACAAAAGTTTCATTGTACACAAAAATTACATAGCACTTCTCTTTAAAGTGCTTTACAAAAATTACCTTACAAATCTTCACAGAATCCCTATGAGATAGTTTTATCACACCTTACAGAGGGGGAACTGAGGCACAGAGATTTAGCAGATTCCCTAAAAATCAGAGGGAGTCCATGTCAAGGCCAAAATTACAACTTAGGCATTCCTAGATCCCGGTCCTGTGCTTAGACTACTTCACCATACTGCTCTCACTCTGAACAAACTACTCATCAGTTTAAACCTATCACAGAAAATCTGACACTCAAATATTTTAATGGAACTGAAGCTCATAATGAAAATCATAATTACCTAGCATGCTGGGTTCTCCTTCCAGCAGTGAAAGAATGTATTTGTTAAGAAAAAGGGTACAAAAGCTGAAGAAAAACCACAATGTGAGGTAGATCAGAGCATGATAATTCCAGATGCCCAAGTCTGACTCAATGACTGTAGTCTCGGTGATGGTTATTTTCAGTACATTTTCTTCTGGTACACTGTCACTCCTGGCAATTACAAATTTCTCACTCCTGTTAGCAAAAAGGGGGCCCAGCTGAAATAATGATTTCCCCTTTGACTTTTCCTCAAGGACAGGAGGATCAAAGTCCACTAGAGTCTGAGTGTTTGTTACAGACGACATGTTGATGTCAGGAGACTATTGTTTGGACTTAACATAAAGCAACATAGTACAGAACCACACAGTGAAAAGACAAAAATAATGTAATGTAATTAATCTTTCGGCTCCAATGGTCCACAAATGTTTATTTGGTCCTCCAGACAACATCTTGTTTAGAAATAAACTTCACATACATACTTCCTTCCAGTGGTCAACTGCATTTTCTGAAAATTTTAAAAAAAGAAGTTATCTGAGTACACTTTCATTTTCTGAATATTTTGCATCACAGAAATGCCAAGTTTCATCTGAAGCTTATGAAGAGGATAAAGCTTTGTATTTGTTGCGTTTTTTAAAAATTGATTTCTCCCCGCTAGCATGATCAGAATATCCTAGAAGAAAATCTTGTTTAAACATAGCTTTTGAAGTGCTCAAGATAACACAGGCAAAATATATAAAAAAAACCCCAAACGGCTGTTTTATTTTAAAGGTTTCCTCTCCATCAAAATATATTAAGAGAATAACTTCACTTTTAATTAGAGAATTGTTTGTTATTCAATGTGCTGTCCTCTGTTCTGCTTATTCATAGATTTCAAGGCCGGATAGATGATCACAATTATCCTATCTCACCTCCTGTATAACACAGGCCACAGAACATCCCCAAAATAATTCCCAGAGCAGAACTTTTAGAAAAGATTCCAGTCTTGACTACCAATTGGTGGAAAAATCTCCATGTAAGAGCCAATCACTACTTTACAACTCAGTTATCGTGAATGGAACATGTCTCTTCATTTCTATTCTCTTATGAGTTACACAAAGTCTGGTGAACCATAGAAAAATTTAGTGAACAAAAGAACAAGGAACACCACTCTATGCTGTCTGTTCTTCCACATAAACTATGTGACATAATCACATAATGCAACTAATCTGTTTTCACAAATAGGGTCCAAAGTTTGCAATAAGGGCTAAATTGTTCTATAGTAACGTGTTACCATCCGCATAAAAAACCACCAACAGATTTACCTTTTTACTTTGTAGTCTATGCATATTTGGGGAGTGGGGAAGAGTGAAGAGAAGAGAACTCAGGTAGAAAGGAAATGTATTATAGATGGGGCCTTTCATGGAGAAGCTACTGATTCCAAACAAGTAGTTCCTACACAAATGAGCAAGTTGGAAAGGTATATTTAAAGCAATGACTCAGACTGAGGCTCGAGACCCACAAGTGGCTGTTTACCTGGTCTCCTGCGGCTCTTTGCAGCACATGATGTTAAAACAGTGTATGATTTATTTATTAATCAAAATAAGTTATAAACCAAACAGGATACATTTACTATGTTATTAACCATTTTTGTAGTTGATTAAATAATAATACTTGGTCAGTCATTTTGCTATGAGAATAATACATACATAAACACACATATATACAAATGTGTGCACACACACACACATATATAAAATAGTAAATGAAACAATGAATTAACATTACTGTGGCTCTTTTGAGTAATGTTGATCGCTAAGTTGGCTTCTGAACCACTGAGGTCTGAGTATCACTGATTAAGTGCTTGTCTACACTTACATTTTATAGTGCTCTAGCTTGCTGACTCAGGGGTGTGAAAAATCACCCCCCTGAGCGTAGCAAGTCTGGGAGCTTTAAAGCACTAGTGTAGACAGGCTCCCAGCAATTGGAGCTAATCCCCTCACGTGGGGGATTACCAGCAATGCTGGGAGACCTCTCTCCCAGCGCTCGCGCATGACCATACTCGCACTTCAAAGCACTGCTGTGGGAGCGCTCCTGAGGAGCACTTTGAAGTTTCCTGTGTAGTCATGCCCTTAAAGTAGTGGTTCTGAAGACACTCGCCTGATTGAAGAGTTTAAAAGTGCCACTATTTGATGGCAGGTTACCCTAGACTTTTTAAAAACAATGTCTGCAATGAGGTCGTTATACAACAGTGCATCTGAACAATGGCAGCACAGCGAACACTACACGGCAAGTACAAAACTCACAGGAGTTAGCAAGAGCTAATGGACCTGCACTGCTTTTATGGGAAAATGTTTATTCAGTAAATTGGCCAGGATACACATTTGCTTTCTTCACTTTTTTTTTTTTTAAGCCAGACTTGACTTGGACATTACAAAACCTTTGATAAATGAGACTGAAAAATTAGTAAGTTTCACTGTATCACAGCTTTTGTATTCCCATTGAACATCAACTATTTTTACTGAAAGTTTCTACTTCGCAGATATTACTTTTATTCTGCAGAAAAACGGACGTCCTCCTATCCACCCTGCACCCTTTTCCTCCTACCAGCAACAGAACACCCATTGTTATGAAGGGGTGCTAGGGTACTGGCCCTTCCTATACTGATTCCAGTACATCATACATTCATGTTGATCTAAAAATGCTTTTATGGTGGGTTCATTTCTTCTATGAGCTAAATATATTCAGTATCATTTTTTTAACAGACAAATTGCTTAAGAGTGCTCCAGCACAAATTTTGAGCAAACTCCTTCCTTCTCTAAGTCTGACTCTTTGAAGCACTGAGATTTAAATAACTGTAAATTCTCTAGTAAAACTGAAAGCCCCCTTACCCTTTGATCCAACTAGTTCAGCCTGGATTAGCACATATACACCCTTAAACATTCATGCAGAAGGCGGCCATTAAATGGTAGGATCTCATGATCCCAGGATGACTAATTTCTGAAGCTGTCAGTGACCCAAAACTGCAAACATTTAACATTTCTCTGGGAAAAACTGAACATTTTCATCTGTTGCACAGTTATAGATTTAGGCTTGGTACTGACCTCTCTCTCTCTCAGATACTTACAAGTTACCCCACTACTGCAATATCTAAGAATTTAACAATCTGATGACTTGGCCTGACTAAAGGAAATGAATGGTAGAAAACTCATCAAAATATATTATATTTCTAAAGCTCACTAGCAGGAACACAGTTCACATCAGATATAGTCATTATCCGCTGATTATACATTTATTAAGAATAGCACCAATTTTCCAAAGGTTTCAGTGAGACAGCTAAGATATTTGGGAAAAATAAGGGATTCATAAATATCAAGGAAAGTGTTTTGACTGACCAGCAAGCTTTGAAATATCTGCAATCCTAGTAACCCCTGCCTCAAGTTCAGTAAGGAGCCAGCCAGTCAACAAGCTTACCAAAACACCTGTCAGCATAGTGAAAGACATGTCCCTGTTCCACTGTGATTCAGTATTGGGGAAACCAACAGTTTCTCTGAGGAGAGGCACATGAAATCCTATAGGTGGAGATGGGAACTAAGCTACTTCAACTGCTAACTGGTTCTCAGTAAATCTGTGTTTTATTGTATCTGTCCATAAGCTTTCAACCACTGTATCCTTTCTCATGGAACTCCCTTGATTAAATTGACATTGTACACTGCTGAATCATTAAAGAATAGGTGCTCAATGAATCATAATGTAGTGAAAATTTAGTTCCAGTACTTATCGCATTGACTTCAAAAGCAATATCTTCCTTAAGCATAGTTATGAAAGTGGAAGTGTTCACAGGAAGGGACCCTAAACATATTTACAACACGACAACCAGTGAAACATGTACGGGAAACTACATTAATGCCACGGTGAAGAAACTAAAATAGACTAAAGCAGTTGCTAGCCAAGAGAGATATTAAATATCATAAAATATTTATCTTTATCATTCATAGTCATTTAATGTACGGCAGAGTTGGACCGAGTCTCCTGTCTTAAGATCAGTACTCTGTTTATGGAACTATTAATGAAGATAGGGAATCCAAGACTGAGTTCTTTGCCACATATAAAATAACTGTGTCCTCCCTTCAAGAACTTGGTTTTAAAGGAAGGGAAAAAAGGTACAATGACACAAACCATGGAGATTACACAGCAAAACATCTTCCTAGGGCAATACGCTGTTCTCTGATCAGGGAAGAATTCACTTGTTGAATTCCTACTACTGCAAAATAGACCTTTTTTCATACAAATGGGATTTTTAAAAAAATATAATTCAATGGAATAAAAGGGAATGATGCAGAGTGGGGAAAAGCAACGTGTCAGTTACTCATTATAAAGCAATTATACTGTAGTAATACTTAGATATTTCTGCACAAGCATTACATTTGTAAGGGATTAAAAATATACCAAAAATTTCCTCAGTCTTTGGTCTGGAGCATCAACTGTTTTCAGAGCAATCCACTACCTGCAGATACAGGACAATAGTGGCAAACTTCAGGGAGGACTCTCCATCTCTGGAGAACTTGATGGGATAGTACAATGTTGTTCTGCTTCCTGTTCCTTTCAGCATAAGAATTAAGACTTCACAATTCCCACATTCAAGAAACAAATCTACCAACTGTAAAAACTGTTTACAGTGCAAAGTAACTCCACACAATAATGAAAGACAGAAAGTGAAGAATATATCCACTTGAAACTGCAGTGAGAACTTTGGTTGGTGGAATGTAATTACACAAGTTGGAATTTAGCCAAATCACTTGGGCTTTTTAGTGACAAATGGTCAAATAATATCAAGATAACAGCAATTTTAGCAACACTATGCCCCCTATTTCCATTCTAGGATTTTTGTTCATTAATAAAACAAAGGGAAGACTGTTACCTACTGAATCAGCATTACTATTCCTCATAGCCCCTGGTACACTTTGGGGGTATTGTATTAAACCAATGACTTGCCATATCCCTCTTCGATATGAAAGGATCACAACATATGGTGGCTTGGTTTTGCCCCTTGGGTACAGATGCAGTGAATCCAAAACAGTGGCCAATATTTTGAGGCTCCCTTTCGCCTTGTAGAATCCTGCAGAATATTCATAATTTGCAGAGAATAGCTACACTTTTTTTTATTTGGCTAGAAACATTGTTCGTAGTTTCCTACTTTTTTAGCTCAGAAAAAATACCCTGAATATTTAAAATCAAAGTGCCATTGCAGCCTTCAGATAGTGCCACTGGTGCTAGAATAACAAGGGCAACAAATATAATGAGGTTCCCAACCCCTCACAGCATTTTTATATCATATTTGATAACATTTTGTTAAATGACATTTAGTAAAAGTTTACACTCTAGCAATGAAAGGATTTTAAGAGAAAACAAAAACACACACTCAAATTACTCACCTGCTACCTTAAAGTAACTGGAAAGTCTTACATTGGCTGAAATAGTTCCCCATCTGGGACTAATTTGGTTGTCTTCCCCTGATACCAACAGTCATGATGTTTACAGATAGATGAAAACGTGGCAGTAGTTGGGAAACTATGTTGGATTACACACAGAAATTGAATCTTCTGACATGTAAGAACAAGCAGCATGCAATGTACTTTATAGAGCTTCCCTAGTCCACTCCCAACACTTAAAGTGCGTTCAAAATAAAGCATGCTACATTAAAAATGAGAAAATTAATATACAATAAAACCTTTGAATGACTCAAATCAATAATGGAGTGTAAAAGAAGAAACTAGATAAGAATCCAGAGACTGCTACCTTTTAGTTAGGCATGAAAACATCACATTTGAGAAGCTATTTGAAAGATATCCTGCACTCACAGGATACATCTATACTGCAAAAAAACCCACCACTCTCAGCGGTGAATCTCAGAGCCCAGGACCACTGACTCAGACTCACAGAGGTGCACTATGGGGCTAAAAATAGCAGTGTAGATGTTCCCACTCATGCTGGAGCCTGGGCTCTGAGATGCTCCCCAGATTCTAGAGGCTGGGCATGCACCCAAGCCCAAATGTCTACACTTCTATTTTCAGTCCCATAGCACAAGCCTGAGTCCGCTGAGCTGGGCTCTGAAACTTGCCGCCACAGGGTTGATTTTTGTTTTTGCAGTGTAGATGTACCCATATTCCAAGGCCATCATATAACACAGGCCAAAGAACTGCCACAAAATAATTATTTTTGAACTACAGCAGATCTTTAAAAAAAAAGATCCCATTCCCCCTTCCTCTCCATTGCTAAGAGTTCAGTTTGACCATAAATACTCTAAACTGAAACGGACAGCTCACTGAAGCAGCAACATTTTCTGAAATAATTTGTTAAGAAAAGTGTAAATAAAGTCTATATAAGACTGCCTCACTATCTAATACAGGATCAAAATCCTCACAACAGTAATTATTTAAACTCACCTTTTGGAAGTAAATGTATTTATGACCCTCATCTTAGAAGTGTCTGTTGTTATATATAATATGCAGAAGTTGCATAAGGCTAAAATCTAGATACATAAGGATTTATTTTATAGATAAAATATGCATGTGCACACACATTTACTGTTTTAAATTGACCAAAAGAAATACAGTAAATAAATGAAAGCACATGAAGAAAAACAATACAAAGAACATAAAATAATCACATTATAAAAGAAAACACGTATACTAACAAGAAATACAATATACAATCATAGAGTAGAAATAAAAAATCTATCATTCCCAATACAGTTGGTATCTTATCTCTTAAATACATATTACAGCTCAATATTTAGAGTACACAGTACAGTATATAACCTTATAATCATCTATCATGGCAGTCCAATAAGCATACTGAGTATTTCTATACTTGAAGAGTTTTAATTGGAGGGTGCTGAGAATTTCTTGTGTCTGTGAAGTGTGGTCTAATAGTTTCTTCTGGACACTTTCATTTCTCAGCTTATGTAATTTTCAGGTATTTCACTAAAACTTTAGTGCAAAATTCTGCTCTTGCACCCAACTGATTGGCTTCAAATCAGATGCCCTGTGCACCTGACCTAGGTGTGTCTCCCATTAAGTAAGCAGACTCTAAAGATCAAGATCTGCCCTGTGCACCTGAGAGGAGAATTTTCCTCTTGGTCCACTTATTTTTCAGAGACTAGAAATTCAATAAGCAATCTGAAGAGACTTGTTGTGATAACTGGGACAACAAATTTAGCCTAATTGTGAGTTCAAGTGTAAAAAGTATATGAATGTTCATAAGATGTTACAATAACTTATAACAACAAATGATACTGCAAGTAGGTCAGGTTGTTTTTAATAGTGAATGTTATAAACAGGTGCAAGAGAACCAGACTGAGAGATTAAATTAGTCCAAACAAAAACCACGTTGATATGATTCCAGGACAATGTTGGAATCATGTTTGATAAAAATAGATTGTACTGGAAATTAAGGGAACAAAACTGATGTGTTGCATATTAAGCCTACCTGGTGGACAAAATAATGAGAGGATGGGCTATTCCACCCACCACTCTCTTTTTGGGTCCTTCAAAAAAAGTAACTCTGGAGAGGAAAGAACAGATCGAGGCTACTGAAACAAGCTCTACTGTTATGACTGTCAGCCACACCCCTACTGGGACCCCTGGCCTTTTTCATCCTAATTTTGAGAGGTATCCTGACCAGAGCAGGCCAAAGAAAGGGACACAGGGCCACCTCTATCAGTTTCAGTTGAATCTCAAAGCAAATGAAATGGGATCAGACTGCAACAGGAGCAGCAACATCATCAGTTCCAGCCCATTTCAACTAACTTTTGCTTCTTTACCCAAAAGAACAGTTATCACATTTTTGGTACCATCTTAGAGCAGGGATGGGCAAACTTTTTGGCCTGAGGGCCACATTGGGTTTCTGAAATTGTACAGAGGGCCAGTTAGGGGAGGCTGTGCCTCTTTAAACAGCCAGGCATGGCATGGCCTGCTGCCACCATCCAACCCCTCCTGCTTCTTGCCCCCTGACAGCCCCTCCGGGCCTCCGGCCCC
>ML677380.1:5379110-5439148 GCA_007922305.1 Dermatemys mawii | reverse complement strand
GGGGGGGTCTGCCCCTCTCCAGCTGTGTGTGTAGGGAGGGGGGTTTAGCCTCCAGGGCCCCCCCTCCAGCTGCGGGGGGGGGTTCTGCCCCCTTCCAGCGGGGGGTAGGGAGGGGGGTTTAGCCTCCAGCCCCCCCCCCCCCAGCTGCGGGGGGGAGGGGTGTCCTCCCCTCTCCAACGGTATGTAGGAGGGAGAGGAAAATTCGAGCCAGGCCAGCTATGGGCGGGGGAAGTGACGTATACCTGGTTGCCTGGCCCCTCCCGGAAGGGCACGACGGAGCCGTATGCCGAGCCCAGCTGCTCTAGCGGTGTAGCCACCGTTACCGGCGCGAGGGGGGGCGGGGCGTCGGCGCTGCCATGGAGCCGCTAGACAACAGGTAGGGGAGGGGCGGGGCCTGGTCTTAGCGGGGACCCGTCACCGGGGTGCACCTTCGGGGGAGGGGAGTCCGGGGACACCCCACTTCCCTCCCGTTGGAGGAGTTCAGCCTCCCCCTCTACCTGTCACTGGTTGGTACAGTCCAGCCAGGAAGGGCTCCCTCCGGCCCACACCATAAGTCCTCACTTCGGTCCGCCCATGAACAGGCAGCCTGGCCCATTGTGCTGGGGGGGAGGGGAATGGGACAGCCTATTACGGCCCCTCTCGGGGTGGGGGGGGGGATGACATCACTGTGTCACTGTGCAGCTCCCCACCGCTCCGTCATCCACTCACTGCACTGTCCTGTGAGCTCGTTCGACGTCATTTGCTTCGCCACACATCCCAGTGACGTCATGCATCTCTGCGATGACGTTGCCTCGCTAAATGAAAACATCACAGACTCACAGCTCAGTGACATCATTGCACCACTGTTCTTACCAGTGACATCGTTGCGTCATCACACTGCCCCATGACATCACAGAGACAACACAGACGATGATGCACTGGGTTCAGCGGTGGCCTAGAAGAACTGCGTCAGGCCCCTGAAGATGCCAGTGCTTGGCTAGACGACTATGCACATGCTAAAGAAATAATAGAAGCACTGTGTCACGACACTGCTCTGTCACATCAGCGCACTATCCAGCATCACATCCAGCCTTCCCCCTAACTACTCCCCCAATCTCAGGCCAAGCCAGAATGTGCCAGAGGATGTTGCATCAGGAAGGTGCCATGATGCAGCAGCACAAATGCACCCTGACCTCATGTGTTTCACGAAGAGGTCATGCTGTGATGCATACATCCAGTGGCATCCCCCTGCTAAAACTGGGCCATCCTGGAAAAATTGGGAGAGATGGCAATTGAACATATGCAACCATATCTCTTAAATATGTACAGCATGGCAACCTTATGAGGAGGTTATAAGCCCGTTTACTAAATGCTTTGAGATGGCTGTATTCCTATCTTTCCTTCCTGCAGAATGTTATTAATAAAACATATCTTAGTTCCACTTTTTTTTTTATTATTTAAGGGATCCTCTTTTTCCTCCACCTAATGAGACTGCAGACCTTCCACTGCCAAATTTAACACCAAGGCATCAAGAACTTATTCCTACTCCCTGTGGCCCTGTAAGTACTTGAACTACGTAATCCTGATTTAAAATGTTATTTTAATAATTTTACAGCAGAAGAAAATCCATAACCCCTCAAGGAAAATCTCTTCCAAACCATCTATAATATAATACTTTGGCTCTCCAAGAGGTCAAATGGGCTAGACATGTTACCATCATATTTAACTCTTTTAAAGATGGACATGCAGATATAAATAATTGTTAGAGGAGTGGGCAGCTGGAAAATGCACATCTAAAATGCACAGAATGGTGGTATCTTTAGTGCCATTAATTACAGACAATATCAAGTTGAAATCACATTTTAAAAAATCCACACATTGCCTTTCATATATTACAAAAACATCTTAGATTATTAAAAAGGAAAGCATTTTTAATGCTATGTAATAAAAATAACTAGTCACTCCCTCTTTAATTTCTAGTTAGTTTCAGAGTTGTGTACTTCTACAACATTGGGTTGCAAGCACAGCAAGGGAACGTGTGTTTAAGACTTCTTCCTAGTGGAATTTTAAAAGAAGCAAATGGGAAAAAAATTAGAAAATGAACCAGATTCGATCTGGAATTGCTCCCTTAAAAAAAGGGGGGAAAAAAACAGTAAATGGGAGGGAGTGTTGAAAACAATATCCACATTATCGGTTGATTCTTTAATAGTCCAAAAGCAAAGTACCAGAAATGTCACAGTCCAATAGTTTGAACAGCTTGAACTGTATTAATATGCCTGCATAGCTTTTGTTATAAAAATCCAGAAGACAATAGACACAAATGGTTACTTTATATGTGAACTCATTGGAAATTTTTAACTAATTACTTGTGCTCATAACTGGAGGAGTATTTAGGCTGTGAGGTTTTTGTATTTGCTGTTGCTATGATCAGTAAAGTGAAATCCATTATTACATATCAACCCACTGTAAAGTAAATTCCATTATTTAACACTGGTGGGTATGTCTAGATGGAGATAAAAGCCCCGCAGCATGGCCGTGGCTGGCTCAGGTCATCTGACTCAGGCCACAGGGCTAATAATTGCTATGTAGACGTTTGAGCTTGGGCTGGGGCTCAAGTTATAGGACCCTGTACTTTTTCAGGTTCCCAGATCCTGATCCCAAACATCTGCACAGGACTTTTTCAGCTCTGGAATCCAAACCCTGCAAACCCAAATTAGCTGCCCCACATCAGCTGCAGATTTTTTATCCCCATATAGACATACCCACAGTGGCCAGTGTATTGCCAATGTACTTATATATGTGCTTAATTTTAAGTATGTGCTGAAGTCCCATTGATGTCAGTGAGACTTACACATGCTTACATGCTTCCCTGAACAGTGGTGATCTGAAGCATGTGCTTATGTGCTTTCCTGCACTGGGGGGTCTGTGTGAATAAATCCTAATATTTTAATGGAGAAATGTTACTGATCTATACAACAGATATTGTACACAGGGAAGATGTAATAAATACAACCTTATCATATGCAATAAACGAATATGGTAATAACCTCTTACTTTCATTAGTAGGGCAAAGTTACAAAATGAAGCTGTGTGGCAAGAATTATGTTCTGCTAAACCCTGCCTCTAGATGACTCATCTGCTCTATGAATCTGTTGTTAAAGTATTTTTCCTGTTGCTAATGACACAGAAAAATGAAAAGCATTGTATCACTATGGCATAGTTTCTCAGTAACTCAGCTGGGTCTGATGTTTTGGCTGCCCTGGGGAAAAGGGAAAATTTGGCTCATTTACATTCTCTGGACACTGCTGAGGAATCTGAAGGATTCAGTTAATTTTCTAACAAAAGTTCTATAGCTAAAAACACTTTTTGTGTGTGTCTTTTTGTGATACTTTAGTAAGTGTATTTGTATGGGTCAAAACCTTTGATTTAAGAGGGTGGAGGGTAACAGCATTCTGACCTTGTATTCAGGGCTACTAAGAGCAGAATTTGGCCCTCCGGAATAAACTTGAAAATTAATGATCAGATCTAGGGATAGGAACTGCTACACAACAAACTGGCCATCTCTGGCCTCCATAGTTTTGGAGTAATTTCTTCCATTTTATAGAGTTTCCCTTCACCTTTGTAAGTAATGCCCTGTAGTTAGAAAAGTATCATTTAAGTAATTTAGTGTATGCATTTTTTTAGGAGTGTTAATGTTCTGATTTTAAAGAGACCTGTCTGAGTTTAAATGTTTTCTCATTCCAGATAAAACCTTGGTCAGAATTATCCTCTCCTATCAAGATCTATTTCTGTGTAACTATCCTCTCTCTGTTGAGTGTAGTAGGACTAACCACAGAGACCCTCTTTCGACAGACTCATGAAGATTTCACCATTTCTCTTATTCAGTTAATTGGAGTTGGTGAGAAATGACCAGTTTCTGCATTTTAAAAATAGATGCACTGATTCATTAATTGTTAATTTGGTAAAGGAAACTCAGATTTTGGATTCTATTCTAGTTGATATAATATATACATTGAACCTCAATACCTGCAGAGGCAACGTTATACTAGTTGAGTGCACATGCTAGATACTTCTGTGGCAATCGTTTTTTGGTGTTATTGTAGAAGGAAGATTGAGTGTTACATAGAAAGCAGTTCTCTGAATAGCATAAAATAAATACTCTACTTTTAGGATGTTTTGGCTTAGGACTGTTTTGCTGCTTCTGTTATTATTTGGTTTTAGTATAGTAGTTCCCATTGGGCAACCATACGAATGATTTTGGATTTGAACAACTATCGTTTGCTAGACCAAGTCCTCATCTGTGCCAAAGTGCACCTGTCAGCTCCGGCTTAAATTTCTTGTGCTTTAACCCATCACAGAATTTGGGAAGGTTGACGGGCACAGTACCTCTGGTCATTCCTGGTCTCCTTTGAGTGATATCTGGTTCCACAAGTGCTTTCTTCCACTGCAGGAAAACAAGCAGAGGCAGTTTGGTTCTTAAACATCAGAAAGTACAGACCATCTCTCTGTGTCAACTCTTGAAAAGCACTTACTTCAGCAAATGCATTTTAATGAAATTACCACCTCATTCTTCAGGTCTCTTTTAGTTTAAATTGCTGCCCTTTAGGAAGCATGAAATCCACAGAGCCCCATCGATAAGATATTTCCAATTATCATAACTTCAATAGAAACCATACGTCACCTTTTGGGATCTTCCCTAATTAAATCAAAATTAAGCTTCATTTGAAAATAAATAAAACAAAGGTGTGTGAGGAGGCCCTGGCATGTGGTACTAGCAGATTTTGGCTGCTAGCTGGCCAACATAAGCCTAGGAAAAACTGCTCGTCTGTGTGGGAATCACGCCTGGAGACTGAGAAGGGCAGCTAGCCTTCATGCTAGGTGTAAGCAATTGCTGCCAGCCGGCTTTGGGGTTGTTACCAAAACACAACAAAGGCTGTTAATGATGTTCCATATTCTCTAATTACTACACGCACAAAAACATCAGTTCATTATTGCAAACTCTGCTCTGATTAGCAGCTTTTCACACAGGAATCATCAGTACAAGATAGAATTCGGGACACTAGTGCAGAGCACTGGTCCAGCCAATCCAGCATCCTGCCACTGTTAGTGATAGAGTCTGAGTCTTCAGAGGAAGATGAAGGATCCCATAACATGCCAACCTAACTACGCAGTGTTATAGATGGGGACAGTGAGAGCATTCCTGACTCCAGCCTGTTTTTTTCCTACTTCCTGTGGTTGAGCCCAGACTACTAAATTTTCTACTCTCCAGCCAGTAGGTGGAGATAGAAGATCTATCAATGCATCTCTACCAGCATGTTTACAACAGGAAAAAAAGGTGTATGTTAACATGTGAGACCTAATAGGACTTTAACACATTACTTAAGACTCAAGCTAGATAAGTCAAATTGCAGTTTTAACACATTAGCTGGTTGAGGTAATGGGAGAATGGAACTGGGACCAGGAACCAAAGGTGTGGAAGAGACAGGGCTGGAACAGGCACAGGTTGGAGGGGATGAGGAAGAAGAGGCCAAGCTTGGGTGAGGAATGGACAGAAGAGTCTATCCCCACTAGAGCACATTCCCTTTCAGAGGATAGAGGGTAGCCCAGGATTCCTTCAGTCTCACCATCTCTCAGCTGTCAGCAAATGTCTGTAAAATCCACTGACTAGAATTGTTTTTCTTTTAAAAAACAGTTTCCTCCCCCACTTTTTTAAAAATTAAGATCAGAAACATCATATTTGTTCTTTCTGGTTTTGCTGGAAGACCTCTTGAAGGGTTCAGACGTGAACAGCGAGTTGTTACACTTAACCTTAATTGAAGGGCCAGATGTCTTGAATCTCTAACCAAGATATCCTTTCTCTCAAATGTGCATGAATCATTGGAATTTAACATGCGTCTCAACAAGAAGTGAGTTTTTAAAAGAGTCTGATTAAAATCCCTTTCCCTCTTAATTGGTCAGCTTTCATCTCTCACGGTAGCATAGTTTAATTAGTTTTACTGTCAGTATACAGTCTTCCACGGTGGACAAGAACTGAATTTCTAATATAAAAAAATCAAGCAGAAACCACTTTTCTTTTTGACAAAAACATTTCACATAAAGAAACACACAAACAAAAAAATCACAAGGCCAATTTTTCAGTTTTGTCATTTATTGTTAGTGTCATCATTTAGCATCAGCAAGAGTGAAAGAGGAAGAGTCCATTGTTCATTTCCTGGGGTGGTTTGTCTAGGGAAGAACAAGGGTAAAATTATGGTTACATTAGCTGAGAAACTTTGATGATGCCCCATCCACATGTTCCAAAGAGTCAGACCCATTCACATCCCAGTAGTACTTGCTCACTCGATGTGGAGGAAAGGAGAGTTGGGCAGAAACTCAGTCAGATGAGTGACATAGAGTGGGATCAGAGAAGCAAAGTGAACAGAGAACTAATTCCCATTCTCCCAAAGGGAAGGTTTGTTCCCTTGTTCCAGTCTGGGCAGAAGGCGATGCAGAGATGAACAGTAGCTGTTGACTAAAAATCTTAGTGTTCTTCAATTCCACCCTCAAGTATCTCTCCTAGGGTGGTTCTTATCTGTTTTAGGGATTACAATAACATAGGTTTTCAAACTGGGGTGAGGTGTGATGAAATTATCATGGGGGCACCAGGATCCAGTGTGAAGTAGAATATTCCTGCATCCTTGCTAATTTCGAGGAGCAGGAGCCAGCATCTCTCCACTGGCAGGTATAGCAGGAGCAGCGAACACACAAGGATAGGCCTGAAGTGAAGGGTTGGAGAGCAAACCCACCCTCACAGTGCTTATTACTGCCACATCTCCCCACTTCACACCCCACTCAGCACATGCCTCAGATGCCAGGTTGGTGGCAACAGGCAGTGGCATGAGGTGTGGGGGTTTGGCTAGTAGGATCCTCAGGAGATCAAGACTGTACTTGAAGAGGGAAGAAAGGACTTAATTCCCCAGAAACAATATTGTTTTGTATACTGTGTCTTGGCCAACTGTTTATTTTGGGGGACTCTGCATGCCCACTCCTAATGTGGTTTATGAAACCATTCCCCAACATCACTGACCCTGGAAAAAGGGAATTCAGTTACAAGTCCAGCAGCTGCAGAATAGTCATGGAGGGCACTTTTGGTAGACTGAAATCTTGGCTGGCACTGCCTATACATTTCTCCAGGTGCCAGTGAGGCAAACGTAATAAAATAGAACCTTGGCGTTACGAACACCTCAGGAATGGAGGTTGCTTATAACTCTCAAATGTTTGTAACGCTAAACAAAATATTACAGTTGTTCTTTCAAAAGTTTACGATTGAACATTGACTTAAAACAGCTTTGAAACTTTACTATGGAGAAGAAAAATGCTGCCTTTAACCATCTTAATTTAAATGACAGAACCAGTTTCCTTATTTTGTCAAACCTTTTTGTTTCAACTCTTTCTTTATTTTTTTAGTAGTTTACATTTAACACAGTACACTATTTGCTTTTTTGTTTGTTTGTTTGTTTTCTGCTGCTGCCTGATTGCATGCTTTCAGTTCCAAATGAGGCATGTAATTGACTGGCCAGGGCATAACTCTTGTGTTCATAACGCTGAGGTTCTACTGTATGTATGTCTGCTGTGCAAAGAGGAGTGATTGCATCCCAAGAGGGCTCAGAACAGGTCTGGCTTACAAATTCTTCACAGGCAGCCAGCTCCCAGCTACGTGCACTCTGAACCTGGTTCCCAGCGGAAAAGGGTAATCAAGAATGCCATTTGTGCCCACCTCTTCACACAGCATGGAAGCAGAAGATGACATCTACCTGTGCCTGTGTGAAGGGACACCTTTGCACCATGCAGAACTGCTGGAAAAGCATGTGAGGGAACACCGGCACGCACTGTGCGGATTTTGTTCCCCTGTACTGGGAGGTCATTATCTATTCTTTCCTGTGACAATTCACACATTACAGACTATTATAACAGGACACCTCCACTGGGCTCACGCTGCAGGGTTGGGTTTGTGCTGTAGAATGCAGTCATAATGCAATGCTTTTGTCTTCACTGGTCACATTTGTTTACAAATCTCAGTTTCTGAGAGCACTCCAGTCTCTCTTAAGGACCTTATCAGTATTTACTTAGGCCATGGTTACACTGGCACTTTATAGCGCTATAAAGCCCCCACGAGCGCTATAACCTACTCCCCGTCCACACTGGCAAGGCACTAATAGCGCTATAACCGTGGAGTTATAGCGCTATTATAAATCCACCTCCTCATGGGGAATAAGGGCTGTAGCGCAGCTGCTGTAGCGCTACAGCAAGAATGTGGACACCCACTGCGCTACAAGTAATCTCTGGAGATGCCTAGAGCCATTTAAGGCAATTGACGTCTCTTCCCTTTGTTTTGAACTCGGCTGGAGGAATGCGGAAGTACCTCTTTAGAGTTTCTCTCTTAACTCGGCAGATAAGCAATGCAAATGTTTAAGGAGGGAGCCTGTGTGAAAACAAAGCCTTCTGTGAACGGAGGCTCACTGACAGGCTTTCAGAAAAATGGAAAAACCACTGTCTCTCTCCCTCCGCATACACACAACGCGTCCCCCCTCACCCCCCTCGTTTAAAAAGCACGTTGCACCCAGCTGAATGCTGGGATACCTGCCCTAATGCGCTGCTCTTAATGCCGCATTAAGTGCCCCAAATGTGGCCATGCTATACCGCAGGAGCATCTGAGTGTGGACATACAATAGCGCTATACATATTACTGTATAAGGGGACCGCTATAACCTATAGCGCTATAATCTTGTAAGTGTAACCATACCCTTTGTGGATGGGGGATGAAGCCATTCTTTTTTTAACTGTTCACTGTCAGCTAACAGCTGTAATAGAGCACTAAGCCCTACTACAGTTGAAACTGGTCAAGGGTTTGTGAATATGGAGGGCAGGTGCTGTCATTGCCTGCATTGTTACTCAAATTGTGCTTCAATTAGTTTTCTGCATGTGAACTAAACCATAAAGATATATAGCTACCTATTTTCTGTGTGGTAGAATCATGGGTATAGGTCAGGAAAAAAAGGGTTCAGTGCATTTTGGGAATGTGGGGAGAGGACTATTGAAATGTGGGACCTGAGACACACCCCGTACCCCAGCTGTACTACAGACTGGCACAGGGCCATACCGCAGCTTGAGGCATGTACTTACCCACCCCCCTCAGTTATAAGTAGGTTGCCAATGTGGTTGGACGTATTTCTGGAGGTTTCACTACATGACAATCTTTCATAAAGATTAATCTTTAATTCCTAGAGACTCCAGGACAATCCTGGAGGGTTGGCAACCCTAGGTATAAACTAGCTTATTTGTCCTCTACTTGCCTTCAGACACTTGCTTCTGTGACCAGTAGGGGGACTATTTATGACACAATCATGCGCATAGACGTGTGTACACTTGCTAGTGTAGATGTACCCTAATGTTTCAACCCACTGTAGAAGTTGACATCAGGCTGTTGTCAAATCTATTTGTCTATCTTTAGCAATAGTCTATCCAGTAAGGCTTCAGAGCTATCCCATAATGCACTTAGCCAGTTTAGCAGTGCTGTAGATGTGTTTGCGTATGATCATGTGCATTTAATTCCTTGCCAACCCTAGAATTATTGCTCTCTCATTAATTATTTCCAGTAGGAAGGTTAAATGATTTCCCTTGCTTTTTTTTTTTTTACACACACACACAGAAAATCAAATACTATTTAGTAGAAGCTCCTAATTGGTTGAGGGATTTGATAGAGTAATATTTTCCAGGTGAAGTATGAAAAGCAAGTCAAAAAATGGATCTCATATGTTGTGTTAAACACATTAAATCATCTGCATCGGGTGTCAAGAATATATGCCCCTTGTGTGTTCTCAGTCCCAGGTGGTTATTGACCTGTCTTTCTCCTTCTCAGTGTTCTGCGTGTACTATGTAACCAGAGGGATCCTGCAAGAGAATCGCCAAGAGCTCATTGTCTTCATTCTCTCCATCTTGCTGGTGATGTTTCGATCCATTGTCAACTTCACAGTTCTCTCTGCTCAACAAAAGCCAAATGTCCTGGTCAGCATTTCACTTTCATTCTCTTTGCTTTTCTCTAAATACTGACTTTGAAGATCTTAGGGAAGTAAAGCATCTTGCAAATGTGGTAAAACAGCTGACATGAGGGAAATCAGGCATCTTATTCCACAGAGATTAGAATGTTCTCATAGAAGATGTGGAAGTTTGATTATCTGAGATGGCAAATTTATTTCTCTCTGTTCAAGTATTTTTGTGGTTCTCATCATGGAAGTATCTGAGTGAAGCACAAACACCAATGGATTTTACCTCACAACACTGCCTCTGAAGTAGGGAACTACTGTCTTCATGTTATAGATGGGTACTGGCACAGAGTAGATTAAGTGAGTTGCCTAACACAAGGAGTCTGAGCTGGGAATTGAATTTAGGTCTCCAGAGCCCCTAGCCACCAACCCAAATGTTCCTTCCATTATGTTCAGTGGGAAAAGCAGTAATCTTGCAATGCTGGAAAGTTGCAGTGTCTGTTGGAAAACAAATGGTTGGTGAAGATTGTAGTTTTGTTCTAATGTCTTGTTTACGCAGCAAGTTACTGCACTTCAAGCCAACGTATGAATTTATAGCAAATACACCCTCACTTCACTGTAGCAGTGTCCACACAGGATGTTAGTGTATGGCAAACTGGTGCACTGTGGATTCGCACCCTGACTTGCAGCGCTGTACCTTGACATGTAGACAAAGCCCTATGTATGTGTTTATTGTAAGCAAATAGGATGCAGGATTTGAAATTAAGCTTCGTCCTTCACACATTGGTCACACCCAGACTGTCCTTGTAGGTAGTCCTTCCCCCTTATTTTTATGCTGTCCTCCAGGATGGGAAAGAGGTTCCTAAGTCCAGAGTGACACTGAACTATGAACTCTAGCAGAGAGGAACACTACAGAAAATAAGGGCTGGTCCTCACTAGGGCGGGGGATCGACTGTAGATATGCAATTTCAGCTACGTTAATAACATAGCTGAAATCGGCATATCTACAGCCGACTTACCTGCCGTCCTCACGGCAGCGGCCGGCGGCGGCACGCTCCCCCGTCGACTCCAGCTTGCGCCTTTTGGCGAGCTGGAGTTACAGAGTCAACGGGGGCACCGCTGGCGATCGATTTATCGCATCTTGACGAGACGCGATAAATCGATCACCATAAGATTGATCTCTCCCCGCGCTAGTGGAGACAAGCCCTAAAATAACAAGATTAAAGCAGCGTAGGATTGACCTGCTCAGTTTACGTAGCAATGACTCATTAATGACTATTACTTATTGGCAGTGAACAGAATCTTGGGGCTCATCAGGGGAAAGGCAACAAGGAAATGCTGATTAATTTAATGTACAAACCCCAGCTATCTGCCCGCATGGTAAACAAGAACCAGGAAAGAGATGAAAACAAAGCTATGTTTATTGATCTCAGCCAAAAGAGACATTTGACTCAGCATGAAACAACCATAGTATTAAAATTAAACTGCTTTTCCCATAGAAACCAGGATGGAATATTCTCTCCATCTCAGCCAATCAGACATCTTACCCGGTAACTCCCATGAAGTAAACTCAAAGCCAGCCACCGCCAAAGAAAATATTGGCTCTCCACAGCTATTTCTTTGATATGTGAAATAAAAATCAAGCATAACATTGCAATGATGTTATGCTTGAATATCCAAGTTAGGGAATGTAAACTTTAAGGTATAAATCTCCCAGGGTGAAGGTAGTGTATGCTAAGTTGCACCTGAAACATCATAATTAGTAATCCATTACATCAAATGTCCAGAATTATAGCTTTGAGGGCATAATCAATGCCAGCTTCTACTCTAGCATTACATCCTATGTGATGGTAACAGCTATGTTAGAACTTCTCATTTGCATGCAACCAGATTTCCTTGTTCCTGGTCCCAGCGATTTTCAGCAATAATGAATCTTAAATGTTGTCCCCATTTTTTCCCTTTTGTTGAAGATTAACCTGACTGTAGTATGGTCAGTCCAGGTGTGCCATTGTAACTCTCTTGCTTTTCTTTCCCCATTAGGCCCGCTTTATTCTGATCCTCTTGGTTGGATCCTTTGACGTGATCTGCGCCATCATCCTCATTCAGAGTCAAAGCATGATGGCCTTCCGAGTGGGCGGGGCTCTGGAAAGCCTCCAATCACAGTATTTTATGCTGAACCTCTGTTTTTCCATGTTGACCTTTGATCTTCAGGCACAGGTATTTAATACAGTCTACATTGCTTCCCTCTCCCACTAATAATGACCATAACTTGGAATTGGACTAGTGTATGTAAGGGGCAACTGCAAGCCAGGTCTCCCAGGGTCTCACCAATTGACTTACTGTGTGATCATCTCTAACATTTTCCTAATAATGCTTATCTCCCTAAGTACCCTTCATAGGGAAAAATAGCTAAAACCCATAAAAATAGACCTAGAAAATATTTTCTCATTGTCCTGCCAAAGAAAACAGAAGCGGAATCTTGTTAGGAAGTCAGTTTTCCCAGAAGGCCAGTGATTTCCAGAAGTATTGAAACTCCGCTGTTTCAGTTTCCTAACATAGGAAAAGGGTTATAACCAAATAACTTGACAGACTCAAGCTTCCTGCTTCTGTAGAGTCCTGACTGCTACCTACACTTGGGAACAGGACACTAGGATAAGGGTGAATCACATTCTGATAAAGAACAACTTGACCTAGCAAAGCAATCAGGTCACAATACTAATCTGAAACTTCAGATATGTAAAGTGAACCACAGAGGCCTGTTTGGAGGGAGATTGTACATCAATACCTGAGCTACTTGATTACATATACTTTCATCTGGGAACACAGGTTGCTGCCCTCCCAGTTCTTTTGCTGGGCTGATACAGTGGTAGAGTATAGTATATGCCCATCTCTTCTCTGCTTGGTCCTGGCTATGTTTTCCTACGAGAGAAATCTTGCCTTTTAAACTCTGCCCATCTATCACTGCTGAGAGTTTGTGCCATCTCCTGAGACACTGCTTCTTTGCTGGCACACACAGTTTAAAAACTGCAATTTCACTCAACTTCTGCCTCTCACTTCTAAGCTCTGCCTTTGTGTTTTGCTGCTAACGAGTCTGCATAAAATCAGCCTCCTGCATAGCATCATCCTAGGAACTGGCGTCTTCTGGGCTTGCCTGAAAGTGACCGTGGGCATCATCGCAGTGAGTGTGAACCTCAGAGTGACTCTATGAACTTTGTAATGGGATGTGAACTCCTTGGAGAATAGGTTCTCAATTGGGGTTGCAAACACACGTGAGGAAGTCACTACCACTCTATCCTTCCCATACTGCTGAATCAGAGGTGGGGTCCTGACTGAACAGGAGAGACTTGGGGGAAGGGGGCTGGGGCAGGTCCCAGTATGGAGACAGAAAAGAAGAATTAGAGGGCCCTGTTTAAATGTAATTGACTATATTAAGATTGAAAATAAGGGCTTGTGAATTTAAAATTTTTGATTTGATCTTACGCAGGCAAAACTTCCATTGAACTCTTTGGGTGCTCAAGTAAGGAGCACAGGATTAGAAGCCAAGTAGGTTAACCTCCTTTTGTCTGATACCACAAGGGGAAGCAATAGGTGTGATTCAGATGCATTGAGTGTTTTCAGTTTGCTTCAACACTCATTAAAAGTCTTAACAGCTGAAGAATAGTTTTATACTTGATATTAAATATGTGCTCCTGGATGCTTGCAGTTGGTTCCTTTCTTTGCCCAGCTACACAGAACTAGCCAGAAGCAGGGGACTTTCACAATGCTACTTCCTTCTAGGTAATATGTCACATGAAATCAACCCCCACCTGTAAACTAGTTGCAACAGTTGTAGTTTTCTCTTCTTCCTATTGCTGGGAAAGAATAATATGAGCCACCTTTAAGTGTTGAGGCTGGGAAGTCAGGTAGTGAGACTCCTGTCTGCACTCCCACTGGCAGCTCCGCACATACCTTTGTAAAGTGTTAGATCTCTAACCTCTAGACCTCTAGATCAGAAAGCTGGGGAAGTGGGAGAGGCAGCAAGATAGCGTCACTTTCCCTCAGTGACTGGAAGTGCACAGCCACTGATTTGTGTTTCCACCACCACCTGTCAGCCAAGCCTCAGAAACCACCTGGCCTCAGCAAGTGGCCTGCAGAAATCTCTGGGGCCTCTCTGAGTGACCAGGAGAGTACAAGCATTAGGGCAGTCACTCCCTTATACATGCATTAGATGGAAAGCTCTGTCCTCACACACACAATCTCTCACAGGCCCTAAGCTGAGCCAGTGCAAGGCTGGGTATCTGTACATTAGTAACAGCACATGTTCCAGTGGCCCATCTGTCTTCTTAGCCTGCTCGGAGCCCTGTCTACACTACAGCTACCTCTGGTGGCACTACACTACAGGGGTAACAGTGCTGAACGCCAGCCCCATGGTCCCCCAGTATAGAGACAGCCTTGCACTGCCCAGGAATAAGAGAGCCGGTACTCATGGTGTAACTGAACAACTGGTGTATTTAAAGCAATGAAAGGCCAATATCTCAGTCCTACATCTTGCCAGCCTGTGGCACACTCTTCTGCAGAGGTCACAGAGTGGGAGCTGGATTTTAGAAGGGCTAGAACAGGGATATGGAAAGAGTGTCAAAGGCAGCATGCGAGCTGAATTTCAGTGGCACTCACACTGCCCGGGTCCTGGCCACTGGGGCGGGGCAGGGTGGAGGCTCTGCATTTTAATTTGATTTTAAATGAAGCTTCTTGGACATTTTAAAACCCTTCTTGTATGTAAAGTAAATAATAGTTTAGTCATATATTATAGACTTATAGAAAGAGATCTTCTTAAAATGTTAAAATGTATTACTGGCACGCAAAACCTTAAATTAGAGTGAATAAATGAAGAATGAGCACATCACTTCTGAAAGGTAGCCGACCCCTGGGCTAGAATGTTTCCCAATCAGATCCTTGCAGTTCTGCATTCCAAGGGAGGGGCACAATTCCGTCTCTGGCTTTGGGGCATAAGTTCATTGCCACAGAGTCAGGACTTCCTCCCTGTCCCCACATGGACAAGCTTCACACAGTCAGCTCACTGCAGAGTAGGTAGAGCTTTCTCACCTCCCTTTGTAGCAGTGGGTCTCCTTTGCTTGGAGCCCTCAGCCTGCAAGATGTCATCGATAAGCACCTGCTCTCAGGTTGTTGTGGAGGCAGAAACACAGAAGCACATGAATCTACAACAGGTGTAAAAGCTTTGACCACAATAACCTGGAAGTGCCCCACACAACATGGTCCTCTCTAGAACCTGGAAGACCTTAATTCCGCTCCAGCCCTTCCAAAATACCCCCTGCCTCCACTCCTGCACTGACAGTTGCCCCCATCTCACTAGATTTTGGCCTTTATCCTTCTCTTATTTTCTCATCTCATCTCCCTTTTCCTCTCAGATATATTTTTCTAGTTCCATGGTTTAGTCCATTGTCCACCCCCAGCCTGTTATGCTTCCCAGTCTCCCCCATCCTCATTCTCCAGACCTCGTTCATTGCTACCGCCATAGACAGCACAGGGAGTGTAACGTAGCACCACCCAGCAGAGGAGAGGGAACACAGGGCCATCAGTTGGGTCTACAGGAAATCAGGCACATCCTTGATGAAGGGTTTGGCACCCCCAACTTTTGAATCCTTGCTTTAAAGTGTCAGGTACTTACCACTGCTGGAGGCTTGATGGACCGTGGCGTGGTCTGTCTAAACCTGGTAAATCCTGTGGTGACCATTGTTCCAGGCAGGTGCGTGGGTCCTCTGTGACTCAGCACTTGCTCCTCTCCTTGATCAGACCTACTGTTCTGGTTGAGGAGGGCCAGAGGCCAGTCCTGGGTAGAGGGGCTCACTCCGGTGTGATGTGTATTACATCCTTCCTCTTTCCCTAACCCTAGGCCTGAGCAGAGAGCGAGATATCACTTTGTCCAAGTTACTTTTTTGCCACTCTCTCAGATCCCTGAATTTATTCTTCAGTGACTTTCTTTTCCTCCAGGGAGAAAAAGATTGTCCACACTCTGCACTTTGCAGTCTGCGAGCTAGGTAAACATTAATGTTGTTGGTGCAACCCAGGGTGTTGAGAGGAGAGAATGATTTTGAGGCATGTTAAGCAAACACCAGCATCCGGGGAATTGTCCTCTAGTGCAAAGCTGGTGGCTTCTCCATTTAAACTAGCTATCACCCTACGGCTGAATTAATTGAAGTTCAGGGCAATGGAGGGTGAGTAGACTGGCTCATACCAGTCAGTAGTGAGGTCTACACTTCCCCCATACAGCCGGGCAAACATGTTTCAGTTCTGACCTACACCATCACCAGTCACACCCATTCTTGTTCCCTCTTAAACAGAGAGCCTCCATAGAGCAGAGGTGGGGAAACTTTTTGGCCCAAGGGCCACATCTGGGTATGGAAATTGTATGGTGGGCCACGAATGCTGTGAAATTGGGGGTTAGGTTGCGAGAGGGCAGGAGAGCTTCGGTTGGGGTTGGGACTGGAGATAAGGGGTTCGGAGAGCAGGAGGGGGATGAGGGCTGGGGCAAGGGGTTGAGGCATGGGAGTTGGTCACGGGGGCAGGCTCTGGGTGGCGCTTACCTCCGGCTCCTATGTCTAGGGGCAGCCAGGCATCTCTGCACACTGTCCTGTCCGAAGACACTACCCCTGAAGCTCCCATTGGCTGTGGGGAGAGGCCCCTGGCTGCCCCTAGACATAGGAGCTGGAGGAGGAACATGCTGCTACTTCTGGGAGCCATGTGGAGTGGAGAAAGACCCCGACCCCTCTCCCTGGCTTAAGTGCCGGAGCAGGACAAGCCCTAGACCCTGCTTTCTGGCAGGAACTTGAGGGCCAGATTAAAACTCCTGAAGAGCTGGATGTGCCCCCGGGCAGTAGTTTTCCCACCCCTAGACTACAGGGCAATAACTGAGACTTGCCCCAGGAGTGCAGCAGTGAAAGACCAATACACTAAACATTCTGAATCATGGAGACCCTCTACCTCTGGCCAAGGGCAGGCGGCTGGGTTTGTGCATAAATCTTAATTTAGACAGTTTGGTGTTGGGGACTATTAAGGCATGTGCCCATACCTGCTAAGGTGCAGCCCTCAGTGACAGGTAGGAGGGGACTCCCAGAGCTGAGTTGGACACAGACTGGGACCAGCCATATGCCTCTTCAAAGTCTCCAGCATCCAGTTGTAAAGCTGCTTGTATCCAATTTTCTGTTACAGATTTTAAAAGAGTTAAAACCTCTGGTCTGGATTTTTCTGAGTCAGAATGTACCAGAAGTGGCTAATCTTGTCTACCTGCTCTACATGGTAATTTGTCAAGTGTTTGTTGATCTAAAATAAGTCTGGGGACAATTTTTTAATATATTGCTGGGTCCTTGTAACAAAGCTCTACCCCCAGATGTACACAATCCAGCTGCTGTTAGAGGCATGTAGCCATATCTCCCACTGAAATGATTGAGAGCTGCAGGCATGCCATACCCTTCAGAATGAGGCCCATAATGTTTATCAGCTAGCCAGAGAAAACACACCTATTGTTAATTGCTCTTGAGTTGACTGCGTACAGAGAGAGATCCTGGTAGTCTCTCCCATGGCCAAAGCATCAGAAATGATTAGAGAAAGGAGGCAGAAATACTCTAGCACAAGATATGCAGCTCTTGATAACACCACCCTCCTCCTCCAACATACAAGCAGCTTCTAGACCAGCTACCAGCCCTCAGGGTCAGAGTGTGCTGAAGATCTCCCTAGGCAGCGAAACCGCCACCCTTTCTTCCAGACACAGCTAAGACAGCATAGACACAGCAAAATTGCAGTGCTCTGCATCTCATATGCGTTTCCAAGGTGCTTATCACTAACCAGTGGTTCTCTAACTTTTGTACTCATGACCTACTAGCAATCAGTTCACCACTGTAATGCAGCCACCTCAGGGCTGCTAGATAGCATCAACACCCCCTCAACACCCCGGCATGAAGAACGCAGCATAATCAACTGAAACTACCAGGGGATTTTTAGACACAGAACTGAATCACCTGAGTTGGAATATGGACAGAATCTTGCTTGTATATCTCAGCTGGGCAACCCCTAGCACCATGCTGAGACACTATTTCAGTTCAGATTCAAAGGGAAGAGTGCACCAGCATCTCTAACACCACTTCCTGCACCCCTCAATTTTGGTAAAGGTCTCTCTGGGTATTAACATGCCCAATCCTGTGCAGCGTGAGAGCTGAGTAACTTACAGCACCCAACTGGGACAGCTACACAACATGATTAAAAAAAAATGCAGTTTTTAATTTAAAATAACCACTTGGCCCTCATTCTGTGCTCCAGGCCCATTCAAACAAGGCAGTGATGAAATTTCACTCAAAATCATAAATCCTCATGGCAAGCAAAGCGGGGGAGGAATTTCACAAACAAAAATCCAACTACACCCACATGCTACTTTGTAAGTGACTAACCTTGGATGCTACAGACAAAGCTTGTCCAAGGAAAGCATGGCAGAGGGTGCAGAATTGGACTTTGTGATTCTTGCACTATTTAGACTTTTCTGCTAAGTCATTATTGAGTCTGCAATATAAGAGCCAGATTAGCTAATGGGATAAGGAATGTTTTGCTTGAAAAATCCACAGCAGGACCCTGCCCAGGAAAGGGTTTGGGATAATGTGTTGGGACATTACAGTAAGAACATCAGAACAGTCACACCGGATCAGACCAAAGGTCCATTTAGCCCAGTATCCTGCCTTCTGACAGTGAGCAGTGCTTGGTGCCCCAGAGGGAATGAACAGAACAGTTAATCATCAAGTGATCCATCCCGTCGCCCGTTCCCATCTTCTGGGAAACAAGTAAGGTAAAGGTGAATAACTAAGAAAACAGGTCTTGTAGGAGCCCAGAGATCTTAGGGTTTTGAGGGATTTGGTGTGTGTCCAAAGCTGTTTCTTAATAGTTCTAAATAGGTTAATGCTGGAAAGGCAGCAGGGGCTACTGTGCATAGGACCATTTCATAGGCAATGATTGCAAGACCCCATTGCTGGTTTAAGTGGAAGCACTGGGGAAACAAGCTAGAAATGGAAAGTGATTCCTGAAATAGGCTGTTTATTTAGACAGATGCTAATAAAAACCTGCAAGGCTAGAGAAAGATCGGTCAGGCTACTAGGAGAGTCATAAAGAGAGCGTCCTTACCATTCACAGCAACATCAGCGCAGTGAAAACCTTGTAAAATCAGTTTTGTCCCCAAACCCACAGTGGAGAGAGGTAAGTGAAAGAGAGGGTCCTGGGTGCCTTGTGCCTGCTCTGGCTAATCTGTCACATAGCTTTAATAACGCTCTGCCTATCAGGCATATGCAGTTTGGTTGCCATTTTATATCAGATCAGTGCATGGCTTTGTGTGATGGGATCAGGCTGGAACAAGGCAAGAGATAAGTAGGGGAATGTGCTGGCATTAAAGGACACCTCAATGGGAGGGAACAGAACTCCAAACTGCAGGGGCGGGTGCAGCAGAAATTAAGGAAAGGAAAATGTTTGTTTCTCCTTCATTTTTTATTGCAGTACCAGTGAAAGGTGCAATAGTGTTAGCCATGGAGAGTGAAGCACTGCAAATTTACAAAACAGGTACAGCACAGGAAGCAATATGGCAAATTTTCTACCAACATTCCTCCACTCTGCTTTACAGGGATCACTGCTATAGCAGAAAGCAGTTTCCCTAGCCCATTAACTCTAGACATTCTTCAAAGACTATTAACAAGCTGCTAGCTGGGGTAGTTTTTGTGATCTCTTGGGGTTGGATTAGGAAATGATTGTGTAACCAACACAAAGCCAGAAGACACCGCCGCCCCCACCCCCCCAGCCACATGTCAAACGCAGCTCTCTCTTTGGCATCCAGATGGCTGCCTCTCCACTTCCCTGTTTTGGCAGATTGATGGTTCATTACATTCTGTGGCAGCAGATTTCTGTAACTGAAAATGCTGATTGTTCGGTCTCTCTCCATTTTTCCTCAGGTGTGGGGCAAGGAAATTTCCTGCGCCCTGGAAGCTGCCGTCATCATTGGCTCTTGCATCTCTGTGGCAATAAAATCTGTACTGTTCTGGGCACTGCTCCATGTCTACCGCAGCTTTGGGCAGGGGCTGAGAGAGAGAAGTGAGTTTTTAGAATATAAACTGGCCAGTGCAAGAAGACTGCAGTCTGTAGCATTTTGGCCACAATCAAACAGGGAGTTTGTCAGGCAGGAAAGGAGATTTGGAACAACTGACAGTTTTATGACAATAGACAGACCCTTAACTATAGCAGATGCTTCTGTGGCCTCTACATTTTCTGACCTGGCCATACGCTCCTCAGCTCCTGCAGGGCAGTGAGTAACATGTCCTCTTCCATAAAAGCAATGTTAGTCAAAGTTGTCTTAGCCTAGGCTGCAGTGGTCACCGGCCTGGAGAGCAACTTTATGTAAGATTTTATTAATGCATCTAGACTCCATAAACAGGCACTTCTCTTCATAGTGCTTTCCAAAATTGCTGAGCCTCACAGCACCTCAAGAGGGGCAACTTAACAGCTGGGAAAAACAGGGGCACAGAATGAAGGGATTTACCGGAGCAATTGGCACTGCTGGGATTTGAACTTACACATTTCCATGGCCCACTCTTGTGCTTAACCACTGCGCCCCCATCTTACAGCCTTTCTATGGCACTGCTAGAATGTGGCTCTGACAATAACCTTCCTTTTCCTCTCTCCTCCACAGTGTTTTCTTCCTATGAAAGGATTGACTCCTGAGGGCAGCAACCCTGTTCAGTCCCATTTGGTGCTCCTACAGAGTGAAACCTCAGCGGGAAGGATCCCATCCCTCACCCTGCCTACAAAGCATGAGACGACGGGGTCCATTTCACTAGGGGTTTATTCAGAAAAAACAGCCCAACATGGGGAATTCAAGCACCTTGCTTCTTCTTTGGTCCTCCCATTTCACAGTTTGGTCTCTAAACATTCTGCAGTTCGTCTTGTGCTTTCTCAGGTCCAAGTGTCCATGCAGTTGTGGCTGTGTAGCTGATAACTCTTTCCAGAGCCCTCCCTGCTTTCCACATTAACTCTTCCATTTCACAGTTGCTCCTGCTCACTGGATAACACAAATTGCATTTTATTTTACATTGCTGCAGCAGCCACCACTTTCTGACCAAGGGCCAATAAGACATGCATGTGAGTGGAGGTTTTATTCATTTACCCCCAATTTATTATTATTATTTGGAAATTTATAAATAAATATTTAATTTATAAATATTTTTTATTATTATTAGGAGATTTATTGCACCGAGTAGAAAAGCAGAGCAGCAGACTGCTGTCTTCTGGCTCTCACATAGATCACAGAGACTCGGGTTTTCTGACTGAGCAGCGAGGCATAAGAGTGGATTGGCCTGTTGTAGTTTCCCAGTGTGGCGTGCAGCATTGTCCCAGTAGCACCACAGTGCATATCCTCCATTGCACTACTGCAGAGTAAATTTTTTTTTCTTCTTAAAACCAAGACGTTTCTAGGATTGTTACACATCCCCTGGCTTGTGATATGGCTGTGCAATTGCTTGTACCATAACAGCATGGGGAGGCCTCTTGCTCCTCAATTGTCTTCTTAAATTGAAATATTTATTTTTTTAAATCCAATTAAAAATTAGTTTGCAAAACAAACTCACATTAACTAAATCTGATTGAGAGTGTCTAATAAATGTGCCATTTAATAACTGAGATTGATGTTACATTAAGCCTTTAATACTATAAAAAAGTTTGATATTTTATTAATCGGAAGCTTTTGTTACTGGCTTTGTATTTTTCAATAAAGCATAAACACAGTTTGGGGGTAGACAGTTTTTTTCTAAGGTTGTCAACATGGTAATTTGCAGGAGAATCCATATGGATTGGAGCTACAGCTGCAGTTTTTGTGTTGTAGCAGAGATTCAGTTGCGGGGTTATTAGAAATCATGGATTAAGTCCTGAGAGTAAGTAGCTAGTGTAATATTTTGCATTTTTATGCATCGTTTCTCACATTAGAGGCTCTTAAAACATTTGAAAAAATAATCCTCTCTGTACTCCTGTGAGGTGGAACTACATCCACTTTACAGCTGAAGAAATGGAAGCAGGAACATCAAATGATTTGTCTGAAGTTACACAGCACAGGAGCGAACAAAGGAGTTCTGTCTCTGGTCTCTGCTCTAAGCCATTGGACAAATACACTGGCTTCACTTCACTAAGACAAAATGTTTTTACTTTTATAAAAATTGTTGCAGAAAGTCAATTAGATTTGCTCAATACATTTTTTGAAATAAGCAAACTTGCCCTACCTCTCCCTTCAGCAGATGCTGTATGATAGTCGCAATACTTCTACTGTGCAGCTGAGCTCTGCCAAAATGTTATTTCAGTTAAAACAATGGACACCTTGCAAATATGTCCTTGTTATTTACTATTCCTCTCTCACATCCTCCTCCTAACATGATAGCAGAAATGGTTTTATAACCAGAAGTAACACAGCTTTGACTACACACAAACATTAATCTAGAAAGCAACAATGTGTTGTTATGCCTCTGGGAATTAACCTTCACCTTTTAAGCAAAAAAGGTTCTTATCCCAGACTGAGGTCTTGTTGAGTTCCTCTGGCAGCCTGTTACATTTCACATTGAACTCATTTAAAAACAAAAAGTTAAGAGTAACAAGCTACCTATTGAGTTCATTTTAAAAGCACATTAACAGTCCCATGAATGTTTATTTTTTAGTTACCAGCTCAGCATAACTGTCAACATTAATATCTGAGCAATAAGAGCTTCTGTTAAAGCTAAGTTTGTTAGTCAATTCAGTGCACGTACAAGAGAGGGACAAGTAGGGTTGGCTGAAGCACACATCCCATGGGCTTGAACCATGCAAGTTTCCCCACATGCAGTTACGCCAGTGCATTGGAATCATGATCTGCAGCACACCCAGTTATACCACCCTTCTCACCAGCTCTGCCAATGTCCTCCAAGCCTGACCTGCAACACATTCCATGTCCCAGATATTCCAATCCTAGGCCACTCTTGAGCAGATGGAATCATTAAAGACTAGGGCGAGACAAACAAAATCACTTTCACCAGTGACTAAGGCAAGAATTGAATGCAGCTCTTGAGCTGAAAATCCAGCCTTACTCCACCAGCAACCAGAATATAAAAGCATTGATACGGTAAAAATGGGATCATTTGTTCCCAACAAATGAATCCCAGGTATTTTATACAAATCTAACAGGGGACTATAGCTGTCAACAAACTTTACCTTGGGCAGCATGGATTTAGGGTTGTAGTGCCTTTTTCCTTCAGGTCATGGGTTCAAATTTGCACCATGTCAGCTTTTACCGAAGGAAGCTGGCTGAAGACTTCACTCAAATTGTCAATGAAGCCCCTGTCATCAGCATTCAAAGTTCCCCTTAAGAGGATTCGAAGAGGCTAATGGTTCACAACCATTAAAATTGTAAGTGCATACAACAGAAGGAAGATAGTTGCTTTTTTGGAGGGAGGGCGGGGGTGTATGATCTTCTGATCCATGGCTCTTAGAAATGTTTCTAACCACAGCTGTATAGAGCAATTGCTTAATATGCTGACTTCCCCAATCCACCTTTCAAAGTTTTTTCAATGTTTATTTCCATTTCCCTGGTTTTAAACTCTATTTTTTCTTCAGAAAAAGGACCCACATGGACTTGGCCCAATAGTCCTTGCTCAGGCCTACTGAGGTCAGCATGAGCTCTGCTTGAGCAAGGACCACTGCTTCAGGTCCAAAGTCATCCATTTTATTTTTACTACTGTCTTCTCTCCATACTGACTACCAGCCCCCTTTGAGATGTTTGAATTTGCAATGGATTATTATACCTGCTGGCAGCACTGATTTGGCTCTGAGGGCAAGGGGCAGAATTGATTTAGAACACACCCTACAGCAAAGCAAATAAATATGGAAAACAAATACGGAAAGGATAACATTTTAGGCCTTCCAACTTTGCAAGTGCTGTAATATAACAATAAGGCATGAATTGTTATTGTGGATATAAATGCCTGTAAAAGCATTTTAACAGTGGTGTTTATTGTGAGAATTCAACTCAAGAATGCTATTGCAATTGCACTATATATTTTCCCTCCCCGCCTTTTCAGTACATGTTGATTTTTGAAAAAAATATTATACAAGGGCAGGACAAAATCAGAAAGATAATTCCCTACTGTTGTCTTCTTTCGGGCAAATTCTTCTAATTTGCACCCTTTCAGTTCCATTAACATCGGGGCTGCACAAAAGCAGAATTTGGCCCTATTTGTTTTAAATGAACTGGATGATATGATGGAGAGGTGGGGGGAGAAAGGAGTCAGGCCCCGATCAGGGAACCAAATTCTTCCCATCAGATATACACATGCAGTTCCCACTGGTTTCAATAAGAGTGGTCCAGGTAGCCAAATGGTCCTGATTTTATTGCTACTTTAAATATAAACTGGAAATGCTAGGTTTCTGGAGATTACAGGCATTCCTGTAAAGCAACTTTTTAGGAATACAAGTGGTCCCCCTTTTATGCTTCTTCCTCCTCAACCTGCAAGAAAACTTACAGGATGTATTTGTTTTTGATTGGGGGTAAATATAAGGGTTTTTTTTAATCACTTAAAACCCAGTAATTTAAAACTGGAAATGTTATTTGGAATACTCACTTTGACAGGAGAAAGAGGGAGCTTGTGACCCATATGTAAACAATTGTGGGAGTCATCCTGTCAGCAAGTGAGTTCAGCCAAATGGCTGATGGGGCAATGCTTTTCCGGCACAGTGGAGGCAAGAAAAGGAACCATGATCATGTGAAAGTCTGGGTGTGGTTTTGGGCAGTGCTTTGGTTACAATGTTTCTCAACTGGTGAGACGTGTCTGCACTGAGGAAGTGAAAGCCCTCATGGCACATACTCTCAGGCATGTCAGTTCTAATGTGGATACACCATTCAAAACAAACTTTATATTAACCAGGTGCAGCAAACACTTAATTTCCCTTAATGTCAATCCCCTTAATGAGGCCTGAGAATATGCACCAGCTGTTGCTTTGTTGGACAGGTTACAGGCTAGGCAAGTCAAGAAATCCTGTAAAAATGCCTTAGATTCCCAATCTAATTAAAGATTCCTTAAGTATTTATCACTGGGTACAGGTCAGAATGAGCAGTCTGGCATCAGAGCAAAATATTCACTCAAACTTCTTCGGGGTCAAATTTTGCATGGAAGGATTGTGTCTTCCCTTAAAGACTGGAAACCTTTTCTCCTGAAGGCACACACGCTCAGTTCCACCTCCATATATATACCAGTAACACTATAGAAGCTAGTGTTCAATATGTACCCTAAACCACACCATAAAAAAAGTTTATTGAAAAGTTTGAAAAATACTTGATGTTTCAGCAATATGTAACAAGGTTTCCAAAGCATTAACATGAAACATTAGGATTTTTAAAATGTCAGTATGCATTGGATTATACTGTGTTACATCAGTTTTAGTACTTCAATAACTTACATTTTCCTTTTTAAAAAAAAAAATATATATCCTTTTGAAGATCACCAACTCATTTTCCTTTCAAAGGAGTAAGTTACAAATCTTAGGGCCTGCCTACATATGAAAGGGTTTGCCAGTATAGTTATACCAGCAACCCACACGCTAATAGAGATGCAGCTTGTCTCAGTAAGAGAGTCTTTTGCTGGTACAGCTTAAACCATTTCCACGAACAGAGTAAGCTATACTGGCAAAATGAGTTTTTTGCCAGTATAACTGCATCTACACTAGGGCTTTTGCCAGAATAGCTGTATCAGTAAGGGGTGGCAGAAGAATCATGCCTCTAACTGACATAGCTATGTTATCAAAAACATTTCAGTATAGACCAGGTCTTAGTAACCTAATAGTGTGCAGCCAATTAGTAGAGATGAGGGGGGAGCATTCTTACAATTAGTTAAATTCTTAAAGTATAAAAACAAACTCACTGTTTAAGCAAAGCTGGTAAGAAAACAGGATTAAGTAGCTTGTCCAAAGTGAAACCTGAAGCATAAATCCACCAGGTTACTTTCTTCCCTGTAGTTATGATTGTAGCTCTCTCTATTCATCTGTGTAGCAATCCATGGATTTTTGTTATCAAGGTGGGTTTCATAAGCAAAACTATGAAGAAACTTCACTCAGAGCCAAATAATGCAACTGCCTCTGTATGTCAAGTTAATTTTAATAAGAAACATAAGTCAAATTTAGAGGGAGTAGTTACATAGGGTTTTAGAGATTACATTTTATGAAATGTACACCGAAAATTAAAGTTCCACATTTTGCTCCATGTAATGAATGATATTTACTATTATAAAAAAGCACAAATAAAAAAGTACCAAAATGCTAGGTTTTAGCGGTTGTTTTTTTTTTTAAAAAAACCCACTGCTGTTCTATATAAGGCTCATTTTTCCTTATTTTGCCTTACCATCTTCTCAACTGTTTTATTTCTTCACTTCCTATCCAGCAAAGTCTTCTGTCCATTCTCATTCATTTTAGCACATTTATACACTAAATGTTAAAATTAAAGGCTCTACTCTCTTCCTTTTCTCAATTATTGCATTTTTAAATAGGGAAATGTATTTTTTTTCCAAAACAAAATAAGTTTCTTTAGCTCAGAATGTGAACAGCTATTCAAAAATTGAATACTATGTTGGCTAAAAAACCTGTAAGCAACTTTAAACAGTGATATAACCTTTATACTGTAAATTCAAGTGAAAAACAAAGACCTAAGGCTGTCTGAAATACTCAAGGGTGTCACAAATTTTGCTGATCCAGACAGAATTAAACCAATATTCTAGTTAACAAAATATTTATAAACTGAACATGAATTTATATTAACACAGTTTTAGCATGATTCACACCATTACTGAGAGTTTAAATCTGCTGCTTTATGCAGAGTGCTCTCACCTTGATTTGATAAAATTAAACAGACTAGGGCAACATGCAAAAAAGACACATTCGCCCATGAATCAGAGGACTGTAGGATAGGTAGAGTATGGGAATTAATACATCTCCCATTGTTACCCTTGACCGCACAAACACTGACAAGAGCAAGACAACCATAAAAGTTCAACAGAGCTTTGAAATCCCACACTTAATCAGCAAGAAACAGATTCCTCTGCAAGAATATGCTGTAGACTTTTAGATTAGCAGAGAACATCCATCCCTTTTAATGGTCTATGCAGAGATACTTGAAGATGCTTGGATTTGAACAATATGGTTATGAGAGACTGTACCACAGAGAACATAAATGTAAACATTATAACAGAGTTTGATTTTTAGTAAAAGTGATTTCAGTACAAACCCTTTTTTCAAACTTTTTTTTCATAAAAACATGTACAATAAAATATGTACATAAACAGGTTAGAAACATTTGAAAGACTCCTAAAAAAGTACATACAAGACTTAAAATATCTTGAAGTGTGCTGAAGGCACCGTTGCTACTATGCTGGGAATGTGTCCTGTTTCTGATCAGCCTATCAATGCAGTATCCCTTTTCTCCTTACTCAAGAGCTCAATCCTGCAAGGAGCACACTTATCTTTAATGGGCGTGAAGAGCATTCAGATCCTAATTTAGAATGTGAGACTAATTAATGTAGGTAGTGGTTCAAAAGAATAACAATGCAGCCATCCTAGAAGAGAGACTGCTGGTTGGGTCAACAATGAGCGCTTGATGAAAATCTGTAGTTTTACAACCTCAAATGCTGCTGCTTACTCCAAAGGGTTAAAAAAGAAAAAAGAAAAAACCCAAACCATTTCTAAGGGTCACAAACATGATGAAAAAGTGGCAAACTGCTCAGGCTCATCAACAAAAAAGTATGCCACACAAGCAGCTGTCAATGGGGACCTAAATGATGTCTGTTCAAACGGGCAGAGAAAGAAAAAGCATTCTCAATACTTACAAAGCTGTCTGTATTTTTGATAGTAAGTTGTATATATAGAATATCTGTACAGTGGTTCTTTCCCTTAATTCTTGCTAAATTTTTATGGCAAGGCAAAATATTTAAGTAGTTCACTCAATGGGAAGACATTTTGACTACTATGCATTCATTTAAGTTAACAAAGAGCATTTTAAAAAGAAAAATTCCTTTGAGTTTTAGATGAGACGTTTTAACCGTGGAATTACAAATCTACCAAATTAACTGGAATATTTTAATGCCATTTTTCTATTATGTATCTGGGCACAATCTATAATGCTACTCTGAAAATTACTTGTTACAGTCATGTTTGATGTGGTTTGTAGACCTGTGAGTTGATATTGATTAAAAATACCAATCCATTATAAATAAAGGAAAAAAAGGCTAACAAATCGGATTCTAAAATTCTTTCACTCCTATTCTCAGCAGACAGGAAGCAACATGATAATTTCTGGTTATCAGCAGAGCAGACTGATATAAGGTACATCACTATTTAAAAATATATGTATTGGTCTATTCCCCCTAGGCTGAACAAACATTTTTATACAAGGGATACTGCCATTTTAAGTTCCCATGAGTCTCATTAGGTGTCGACATTCAAAATTCTTCTTCAACAGCAAAGTGATTTTGCTTCTTCCGAACATTCCAGTGTAAACACTCAGCCAGGCTTTCAAACCAGTCGCTCACAGGATCTCGGAAACAGATCGAAGGGAGGGGATAGCAAGAGGTAGTGATGCTAATACTGAAATACAGGAATACTCTCAAGTTAGTAAAGAGGGAGGATAAATAGTAGTAAGACTGCACATTTGTGGTTACAGAATCAAACAGTCCTGGAGTCCCAGATTTATCTATCTTTTTGTTTTCTTTTAAATATACCATTGGGACACAGGCTACATCACTAAGGATTAAATCCTTTGGAGAATGATTAAGTTTCCAAAGTCTGGGGGTGGCAAAGATGGGGCACAGTGCCTAAATAAGACAATGAGCAGAATGCTTTACAAATGTTGAGAGGTACTGTAGACCAACGCTCTTGGGAGCAGAGGGTTCTAGGCCAACCTGCCTTGCCCTCGACCCTGTCATCTTACCCCTTGCTGGGGTTTAAAAACCTCACTTGTGGACCAACTCAAAATTTAACACCTTAAAATATTAAACTGTCACCATGATCCTAAAATTTCAAAAATAAGGGCAGCAAATACTAAAGAATCTAACTTTTCTACTAAAGGACCAATCACCAAATCTAAGACTGGGATCTCTGAGTCTTGCTCTCCACATAATTGGTCTATCCCCTCCATTCTTCAGGTGGTCAAGGCAATATAGAAGACTCCAAGCGCAAGATCTTTGCAATTTTCCAATTTCCTGCCTGCCCACAAATATGAAACAAAGGCAGTGTGTCACGCAGCATGACTGGTCTACCAAGGAAAACATGGCATTGAGCAGAAGACAATTTGGGTTTTTCTCTTAGCGTATCCTCTCTGGACTCTCACAATTCACTGTATCTATAAAGGGGCTAAGTCCTTTCAGGCATATAACAGTGTCTCATGAGTTGCAGTATCCTGTCACTGAACGTAGCAAGGGCCCATCAATGCATCTGCTGTTGTACAAGTTTATTTGAGCACAACAAAGGGATGCATCTGCTCTTTATGATGTTTTATCAGCCTCACCAATGGCACAGGACACAAACATGGTCTTATCCTGAGAGGTAAAGAGTACATGAAACTCACATTCACATCACAGTGCTCCACAGGTCTCATGATCAGGACCATAAGTTGAATTCCACAGAATTATTTAAGGACATGCATTAAGTAATGTCTCCTAACACTTCATTTGCTTTTAAAATGTGATTGAATTTTTTTTTTTCAAGTGAGAAAATGCCTGAAGCAATATAACATTTTAACTTTAGCTTGAAATTTAAGGGTCATGATGGCCTATCATAAAGGCCCCCATCATTTCCCTACTATCCCTAACCCAAGTTTGAAAGTGGGGCCGCAGATACTTGTGTCAATATTATGAAGGAAGGTCATAACAGTCAAAGAAAAATCTTCACCTGTCTCCATGGCAGACTTCCTGTCTCTTCCTCCCATCAAATGAAACCCATGCTGTATTCCTAGCATCAGGGGAGAGCATGATCTGAGGAAGAGTAAAGCAGAAGACTTTAGAATGAAATAATAACAAGAGCTTTTGTACCTAAAGGGCAAAAAGGAAGCACTCCCCTGAATATTAAACTTTGTTATTACTCTTCAGTGATCTAATTGTTGTACTGAAATTTAGCTTAATCTCTTGCCATTTTTTACTGAAAGGTTTGGCATACTATGGATTAAAGTTTAATATTTTATATACAATTTACTTTATAGGAAGCATATACGTCCCCTTGTTATATGTACTTTGGAGCTTTTTCCTAATGATGGCAATAAGCTGATTTACCAAAGGCATACCAGTTATAAAAGACCTGACTTGATATCGAAGTCAATACATCACCCAATTCAATGAGATGAGATTATGAAATTCTCCACAGAACAAAGTCTAATCTGTATTCTAGAACAATAAATTTGAACTTTGATGCAGGGTGAATCTAAAGCTTGCAAATTTAAGAGTTTTTCTTTTAAATAAGAGATGCCATAAAGTGATCAACTACCACCGTAATAGCATTATCACCTACTGTGCAGATAATTGTGGGTTTATAGAGATGCCATTAATAAGCAACAAATCCATGAAGTAAAAATTTACTATTTCTTTAAATTCCACCCTGCACTCTCCTGGCCACATTTTCTGGCCCACATCCCTCAAAAGAGCAGCCCAAGACTTCCATATTATAGATTACTATATAACTGAAACAGTTATATAAATTAATAAACACAACACCTGACTTTCATTTTTTGAACTCAAAAATATATTTATGAAAACAAAATCCACTCTATACTAAGACCTTGCCTGTCAATTTTTTCTGCAGAACTATATTATTAAACCACAGTAGTAAAAGACAGTTTGTAACAGATGTGCTGATACCACTTTTATTATACACCCGTGAAAGCTGTGATATTACTTCTGACACCAGATTCTGATCCTTCACTGCCTTTCACCTTGTGTAGTCATCTACATCTCTGCAAAATGGATATAAAACGCTATTACTAATTAGAATGGTAGTGTATTTACACCCATTTGCACAGCTACAGGTGACTATATAAAGGTGCAATTCATTGGAGACTCATGGTCTAGAAGTTTATTCTTCTAAACAAGTATATGTTTCTTCAAGAGTACTTGACAAAGTTCTACAGTGTTCAGTTATGTTTTGGCATGGTGGATAATAATGAACACATTCTACCCCCTTGTTTTTTTTTTCCAGTTTCAACTGTTATGGCCATAAGCTTCTATCTTTAAAAAACGAAGCAACACAATTTAACCTTGAGCTCAACTCCCGCAGGAACAACAATGGGTCTGAAGGACAATGAGTGAGGGCAGATTGGGGTGATCATTATTGCAGGAACATTTGGATGAATCATAGATGCTCCTGCTGCAGCTGCGTAAGCCGTGCTACCAGTTGGTGTGGAGACGATCACTCCTGTGAAAGGAACAAAAGTTTTACATATGTAGCTGTTCAGCTTCATGCTGTTATTTAAAAGGAGGCTAAGAAATGGGACTGTTGCACTTCCTTCATTTGAAAATACTTTATTAAAAAAAAACTCTTTCTGACTTTAGTTATTAGCTGGATCTCTCCTCCACTCAGCACAGGTATAGTAGAGGATGGAATGTTTAGCTAAATGCTTTAAAAGATTGCTTATAAAAAGTTAAATTGGTGAAACAAACATCCAGGGGTTGGCAACCTTTCAGATGTGGTGTGCCGAGTCTTCATTATGAAACAGACTTACCATCACCTTGCACTGTGGTTATGAGGTGTCCATTTAGAAAAACATCCACATTGGAAAGATACGAGGAAGGACCACGATCCACTACAACTTCATTTAGGACCTGACATTAGTACAATACCACTAGTTAATTATTTCCCTGGCAGCATAATATTTTACAAGTATGTCTCCCAGATCGTTGAAAGGTTAACGTGCTCCACCCCATCACAATGTCAGTTTAGCTTAGTCTTGGAGTCACTTACTTTTGTTTTAGTGATCACCAGTCGTAATGATTATTTGGTGCAATGCCTCAAAAATTACTTTCCAAAAGCCAGTTTTCTTTGGTGTTGATGGATTTTACCTTTACTTACATGAATCAGTGGGAGATTCAGTGGTAAAGATTACTCTAAGTAATTTTTTTGCTTTCAAAAGGTAAGGAAACCTCTAATGCAGATACAGAATATTACAGAAATTAAACACGAGGTTACTTCTGCACACTCCACTTCTTTTATTGTTTTTAGTGGCAATTCTGGAAATTATGTGGAAGCAGAAATCACAGGTGTCATAATACAAAGTAAATATAATTGGGTGTAGATTCAGTACACAAAAGATAACTGGTGATTATCGCAAGCGAAGAGTGAATTATTTCTTAGTTCTTTTTGCTTATTTCCTGTTTTATGCTATTCAGACTCTGACCTGATATTGCATGATTTGCTTGCCCATTTCCATCTCTAGACTTGTAGAGATCACTCCATTTTCTTCAATACCATTTTGAATCAATGTTGTCTTCTCTCTGTGTTCCTTTACTACTTTCACTTTCAGTCTGCTCCGGAGAACAAGTGCTGCATTGCCTATAAGAAAAAAAAATAAGTGGACAAAAACCCAACACACTAACTAGAATGGCACCTACTATATTATCAGGAACTGCACTATTTTCACAGCAAGCTGGTAACATTCACTGTGAAATGTTTTTCCCAATTTTTCAGTTGCTAATAAATGTTCTCAAGTTTCTTTTGCAGGAGAATTTTCTATCCTTTGTCTTAATTCAAAACAGATTTTTCATTTTTTATTTTTTGGTAGGAATGAGCAAAACTTGATTCAAATTTGAGTAACACAACCATAAAAACCCACTTTCCCCCATGTTCTAATGAGAAATCTGAAAATTTACATGTACACAACCTAAAGCAGCTGAACCATAGAGACTTTGTATTTGACTTGTTTGATAATCCTTAGGGAGATATAAGACAGACAAGAATTAAGACTATGAGTTCATTTTTAAAAAGGTATGAACTCTGAAAAACAACAATTTAGCAACATGAGAATTCTGTTAATATATTTGGATGTCTTAATTTTGGGGTGCAAGCTGAGCAGCTTTATTTCCCAAAGACCAGTGGCAGCAGTTTGTTGCTTTTATTTTATTTCAAACACAGTTTAAATACCAAGAACTACTATAAATGCAACTTTCAGGTTGAGAAATCAAACACTCAAGAGTTAAACTTCTCATGCTAAGATTTCTCCTTCAGTGCTAAGTCACACAGCACATGATTTTCTATTCCAATTTTCCATATTCAATGTAAACTTGAATGGTTTACTATTTAACAACATATCAGTAGGTTCTATTAGATTCACAAAATAACATTCAAGAAGAAATTTTAATTTTTGGAGTTTTCTGACTTTTGGATGCTTGATTTCTTACCATTTTAAGATGGCACTGTCTACAAAAACAAAGAAATTACAGGTAGTTGGGTCATCTAGCCTATGTCCATGCCATTAGATTTAGGTTTTTGCATTTTATACCTATAAATTGTGTAAAACATTAGTTCTATATTCTTTCCTTACACACTACAACCAAGCAAAAAGTGATTTCTTGACTATTCCAACTTTATAAATCAGTGAGGAAAAAATACTGAAAGTTAATAAAATATCTATTTTTGATAGAGCTTTTATTAAAGTAGGACTCAGCTGAACTAACAGGACAAATAAAGGATAACTTTCTAAAAAGCAGCAAAGACATTAGAAGACTTACCTTCTATAACTTGAGTAACTTGAGACTGAAAGTTCTCAAAGTTAAAGGGGGTGAGAAATCCAAGAGATCCCAGATGAAAAGCCATAACTGGAGGTACACTGCCCTGTCCATAGAAAAAAGAATTGGGAAGCTGTTAAATGTTGCACAAATCAAACATTTATGTTATTTCCATGCTTTTTAATGTATAAGAGGTACCATATTATAGCCCAGTCTATCTGCAAATATCTTAATTATGGGTTTTACTTCAGTTGGGTATAATAGTAAAAACAAAGACATAATTCATCTAAGTAGCTCTCATGCTTTTTGGATGAGAAGGGGACACTTAGCAGGAGCAGAATACAATAAACACAATATGGCAGAAAACTTCAAGACTGTCTCTAACATAGAGGACATGATTAGGGAAAGGACCTCTAATAACTATTCCCTATAGGACTCACCTGAAAAAGTGAAGAAGCATAAAGCAAGGTACCATCTCCTCCCAGGCATATGATAAAGTCTATCTGATTGGAGATATCATCATAATCTAGAGGATAACATTGAAAATAAAGGTTTAATTTACATAATGTATCACAGGTTTCAATTTATGGATGTAAATTTGCTGCAGCACGCTGATGCTAATTTACAAGCATAAATAATTGATAGCAGGCTATCAAAACAACAGCTACATGAGTTTATCAAGAATAGGTTTCCATCAGACAAATTGATTCATTTGAATGGATCACTAAGGAAACAGGATAAAAAGGCAGTAAACCTAGATTTTAAGAAATCATTACTGTACCTTCTCTGAAAGTGCAAAATTTCTTCTTCACTGGTCCAAAATTATCATCATTAACTATGGCTGGGTCTTCTAGCACCTTTTTTTCTACATAAACTATCATGTTGTTCTCCTAAAAGAAGCATAATTATTTACTAAAAAAAAAAAAATCTGTTAATGAAATGACAAGTGCCAGACCCTCTGCAATATTTTATTAGTTAAAAACATATCATGATGTAAAATTATAAGACTGATTGACTACTTCTGTATGTATTGTTACAATCCTGTAGTATTTAAGCATAACACTTATTGTCATATAAAGGCCACATAACGATTGAATTAATGAAACTAAACTTTAGAATTTTCATTACATGCCTGTGATATGGTAACACTATGTTTGCTAATATTTTTCTCTAGGAAAAATGAATATTTTACCCTATTCATCGATGTTAAAGAAGCAGATTTCTTTAAGCTAAATTATGCTGAACTCTTATAGCAAGAGAGTCACTTGTTTTAAAGTTTAATTTATTATTTCTATTGTTCTTTATATGTATTGGCATAGTCATACAATTCTATGTACTCCATCTGTAAAAAAGCTAATACATACAAGTTAAATATGAGATGGTTATACTGTAACTATTCAAAAGTCTAAATGCTCACAATTTGAATTACCTCAATAAGATATACACAGAGTTCTTTAAAAGGCTGTAGCAGACTGGCATCGTGAATCTTTTTGATAACAAGGACGCTCTTTGGAGGTTTGTTCCATGTCAACCGCTGACTTGCTGGGTCCTGAATATGCCTGTGGAGGGAAATCAACAGTATAACTGTTATATGTGGGAAAATGGATTGTAATTTCATGACATCAAATTAACAGTCCCCTTTAGTCAAAGTATGTATGCTGGACTAAAAGAGAGGTGAATAAATTATGAAAAACCTTAATATCATAGCTAAATGTAATCTAGTAAAGAGACCAGATTGACTACAAAACACCACCACACCAGCTTTCAGCAAATATGTGATTGCACTTTTCATTGAGAACATTCTGTTCAGTCATTATTAAGAAAACGTTCTAAGTTTTAATCATGAGAAGTCCAGAAGGATGCAACTAAACAATTATACGGTGATTTATAATTAAAGCAGCTTTCTTGGAGCCAAACAGCACTGATTTATATTGTATAGGGTTCTAACTAGTTGAACCATTTTTCTGCCCCAATATAGCAATTCTTATTTCCCAACTGAGCTGACAGTCTCAAATAACATTAAGGTGTCCACTCCTGCAGGAACAAACATGCTAGAGAAGTTTGAGAACATGGGCCCTTTGTTTCTGGTGGGAGCATAATAGCAGCTATTTAAGCCCTTTCTTAAACTACCAGATCACTCCATTAAGGTCTGGTCTACACTAGTGGGTAGGGTTGACCTAAGATACACATCTTCAGCTACGTGAATATCATAGCTGAAGTCGACGCATCTGAGGTCGACTTACCTGCTGTCCTCACAGCAGCAGTGTTCAACAGTGGGCTCCCTTGTGCCTTTTGGCTAGCTGGAGTTCCAGAGTCGACGGAAGTGCCTCTGGGGATCGATTTATCGCGTCCTGACGAGATGCAATAAATTGATCCCCAATAGATCGAGCTCTACGCGTCGACCCAGACAATAGTGTAGACAAGGCCTTTGGGTGTGTCTATACAGCAACTAGATACCCATGGCTGGCCCGGAGCAGTTGAATTAGGCTAGGGCCGCAGGGCTGTTTCATAACTGTTTACACTTCTGGGCTTGGCCTGCAGCCCAAGCTCTGGGAACCTACAGCCTGAGCCCAGAAGTCTACACAGCCATGAAACAGCCTTGCAACCTGAGCCCTGTGAGTCCCAACCAGTTGGCATGGGCCACCCACAGGTGTGCAGACATCCCCTAACAGACTTCAAGCAACTGTGCTCCCCTGTTTCTTGCATTAGGGGCCAGTCCACTTGGACTATCAGTGTGGTGAAGCATTCAATTGGAAATCTGAGGAAGCATTAACATGAAAGACTACCTATACTTTTGATCCAACACTAGATTGATACAGACCCATGCTGAATATTACGAAGAACAGTAAACACAGTTTTCTCTCAAAGAATTATTTTAAAGCATGTTTCCCTTAGTATTTTGATACAGTCACTTGCATACCAAGCTTCGGCCAAAACAATTTATGGCTAAATTGTAAACCCTACAGATTATCAATCCTACAGTTTTTCTTCAGACTTGAATATAGCCATCAAATTAATCAAAAATGGCAGTAGAGTAAAAAGAGGGGAAAAGCATTTTAATCAATGAGACTCTTAATTGGAAATCACTAAAATCAAAACAAGTCAAGAATTGTAAAGGGAAGTTTTAAATATTTCAGCTCTAGTCTGGGAAGTTCCCTACATAAATATTTTATATTTCCTCTTTGGAGATATTACAATAGTGGTATTCAGAAAGCATAATTAATTATCTTAGCTAAATAGCTGTTCAATTTATTCTATTCCTACACAAAAACTTCACTAAGGTTCTTGCTGGACGAGAGTGCATATTTTTAGTTATTTATTTATTTATAAAAAGGAAGAGTTTTACTATCCAACTCACTTTTCAGTTTGTCAAACTCACTTCTAATTTTAAAAAACAATCTTAGTCTTAGATCTAATCTAACAATTAAACTAATATAACTTTTTGTGGATTTTTGGGAGGGAAAAATCTGTAATGGAACCTCAGTTGCAACCTTAAATAAGAGGCAACGACTGTGGCTCCATAATACATTTAGCTGATTTAGGGAAGACATCTGCATTCTGCTCTAATTCTTTATCGTGAATGTCTAAAGCTAAGTAAATCATTTCACACTTGTGCTTAGCAGTTTATAAGCATCTCATCTTTTTCCATATGCTGTAGGTGTAATCTAGGCAGAAAAAAGGATTAATGCAAATGCTGAACAAGCCACATTTGCAAACAGATTTGAAATAGTCGTCTTTTGATAGAGGATTAAAACAGACAGAGCTGTTTTATACCCCCTGGTATCTCCAACATACATAAGGTCAAAGTTTCATGAAGCTATCCTGAATTGCAAGATAAAAGCTGAAAAGATCAGCTCCTATATCCAGAATTGCTTATAAATATATTTTATATGTACGTATGTAGCATGAACTACAGACTGTAGTGAAATAGTGAAACACCAAGTACACAGTCACTGATATAAACAGTACTGTGTTTTTTTATATAGATGTAACAACAGAATGTAAAGGTGACAACAGGGATCAGAACTCATCTACCCCATACCATCTACAAGGCCTTCAGTTTTCTCTATCCTTTTCTCCACTATATTTAATCTTATTAGATGTTTTAGTTTTGAAGACGAAGTATTGCATTTCAAAGGTCATCACAAACTAAGGTAACTACACGCTTTGAAATCTCCTCCAATTTCACCATCCAACTACTAACTGAACTGTTATTAAAAATAAATCCTGAAGGAGTAAGGAACTGCATGAAGAAAAGTCACAAGCAGCACATTTGAGATTAATTTTTAATTGCTGCAAAAACTATTGCAAAGGGAAAAAGGATTTAAATTTTACAAGTCATTTTCAACATTAATGACCACAAAGGAAGCAGTGTTGTTTCTTTTCTACAAGTTTTCAGAAAATAAATTAGAATATCCTCATATCTGTAATGAAGAGCCAGGACAAAGACATTTCAACATAATCAGGCTGGTTCGCTGCCAGCTGTAAAAACTACAGATTATATCATTACCATGTCACTTAGTAATCTGTGAACACATCAGAACTCATATGAACTTTATTCAAACAAACAAGACAAACAGCTTATTATTTCACCATACTCACCATTTCCATACAATTCTATTAAACGAGGGATCATTCACAACATACTTAAAGATTTTCATGGCTTTCTTCAAAAATCGTGCAAATGCTCAAGAAAGAACTCCAGAAAAGGACTTGACCTAATCATTTTTAACTGAATTGCTATCTTAAACAAATCATTTTTTTCTGAAGACAACATCCAGTGGAACGTTTCAAATAGTCCTGATAAAATATTTTTGCTGCTTCACAGAGATTCCTTATAAAAGTTCTACAAAAAAGTATTTAGATGCATCTTGTCTTTCATTTGCAAAACCCCCTTTCAAAAAAGTTTAACTTAGCCTAAAATGTACCAAAAATATGGTATTTAAACAAAAATACAGTATCTGATTTCATTAAAATTCATTCCATTTAGTAATTTCCGTAGCTTTTCCACACACTTCAATTCTGTCGAACACTAGCACTGTAAAAAGACTCAAATTTTGTGCTTTTATACAAACTGCTGCCTTACACACTAGTCTAGGATTTTCTGTTACATTCTCTTGCTGCAAGTATTTTAAATGACAATCAGGGAAAAATCTGACTTTAAAAATATAATTCTTAAATGCTGAAACTATCATTTACAGTTTAGATTTCTGAACAGCCTTTCACGCTGATGACCTGAGAATATCCTTATCTCTCCCCAGCAATTCTGAACACTGCAGGAGCTGTTTTTCTCTTGGCAGAGTGCTCCTAGTACTGCCTACAGTCCCTGTACTGGACTAATCTTGACATGCTATCATTATATTGTACAGCTCTGGCTCACCCCACGGGGAGGAGTATATTTGCCACAATCAGGTGGTGAAATACATGATGTAAGCAAAACTTTAAACAAATTACAATCAGAACCACAGACTCCTGTTGACAGAGGGCATAAGGAAGTTAAAGACCCGCCTGCACATCACAACTTCCTCCACGCCCTCACTGGAAAAATCACCAACACGGTTTAAGGAAACATTATTACTTTAAATGCACATTTAAAAATCTAGATCACTTCATTTCGTACATTTTTTAATTAGAGTAACCGTGCACCCAACAACTTATTTTAAAGAGATGTTTACCAAGATGGTCAATCCAAATTGGTATTTACCTTCTCTCTCATCCCACTCCTGTTTACCCATATTAAGAATGAATTCAATGTCTGCTCAAAGGAAATCGGCATTATTTTTATGCTATGCAACTGATGTCCACTGGCCAACACTACCTGAAGAACTGAAGGAATGCCTTGTTTCTGCACTAACTTGACCAGCAGAGCATGAGGTAAGCAAAATTGCCTGGTTAAGCTTAGTTTCACTTACAGCAGGTGTCGCAGGCAAAGCACTACAATTCATGAACATGCACCTAAAGTATTGTAATTCCAGAACTATCAGCTTGAAACTAAGCAGCATGGGGGGGGGGGGGGACCTTTACCACACAATGATACCAATTAGCAGTTTCTGCACTTTACAATGCCTATGCAAATCTTTGTGTCATGTCCCATCTCCCTCTCCCCCGCTTAAATGGAGAAAAATGCCAGTTTATAGGGAGAGTAACACAAAAATGCCAACAGAAAAGAAGTAAAGAATGAGAAAGAAATCTGATAAAAACACCAACAGCCTCAATTTTCAAACATCTACTATGCTTTAAATTCACATGATACTGCAATTCCTTACAGAAAACAATTCTCTCCATTATAACTTTAAACTTCAAATCAATGGAGAAGGATTCCACCATGATCAGATAGTATTGTGTGTTAAAAAAATAATCCCTCTGAATGAAGCTCAATCTCCATCAGTAAAGAAAACGAAGAATACTTGTAACACCTTAGAGACTTTTCTTTACGGATACAGACTAACATGGCTGCTATTCTTAAACTAATCTCTATCAGTGACAACATAAATTCTTTTTTATGTAATTCACATCAGATACCAAGAATTACAGATTACGTGTGACTTCCCAGAATATAACTAATGTATTAAATACTGTTTGCAATCCTTGCATTATTCTTAGTGAAATGGCTCATGCCCCCTGCAAACTGGAAACAAACTTATTGGAAAGTTGGCAAAATGTGGGCCATAAATATACCCTATATTTAAACAAAGAAAAGTTGTTACAAGCTATTTAGTTGTAATTCTGCTAGAAAGCAAAAAAACAAAGAATCCTAACAAATGTATCTTTAGAAAAGCTGTACTACGAGATCAAACTATTCTGAAAATATATTAAGATTAATTATTTAATTGATGTATTACATATTTTGATTAGATCAACCATCAAATCTTTTGGTGTGAAATTTAGAATAATTTTGCCAAGCCACATTTATATCCTCCAATCCTGGATCTTTAACCCTCAATACAAAACTAGTTTTCACCGTTCTACAAAAGAATAGTATCAGAGTGTGGTAGTCTATGACCACATTAATGGCAGTGCAACATGCTGTAGTAGATCAGACGTACGACTATTCATTTTTAAAAAAATAGCTAAGTTGATATAAAAGCAACAATTGCATTATAAACTTTTGAACACTAAGCATTACTAGAGGAAACTTGGAGGTAACTTCACTACAGCAATGCAAAGAAAGCCACTACAGAACATTCGCTAGAGTGGGGGTCTCCAAACTTTTTTGACCGCGCAGCCACCAGTAGAAATTTTTTTTTTTGAGCAGGCACCCCCACAGGGGAAGCCCCACCCTAACCCCGCCCCAAACCATCCACTCCCTCCCACTTCCCCGCTCTAACACCCCCCTCCTTGTCCCCTAACTGCCCCCCTGGGGCCGGTCCCCACTGCGACGCCCAGCTCCTAGGGCTCATCTCCACCGCGGCGTTCGGTTCCTGGGGCCGGGCCTCAGCCGCAGCGCCTGGCTCCCAGGGCAGGGTGTCAGCCATGGCACATGGCTCCCGGCTCCTGGAGCCAGCTCCCAGCCGCGGCGCGCAGCTCCCGGCTCCCAGCCGCGGCGCGCGGCTCCCGGCTCCCAGCCGCGGCGCGCGGCTCCCGGCTGCAGTGTGTGGCTCCCGGCTCCCAGCCGCAGCGCGCGGCTCCCAGCTCCTGGGGCTGCAGCCGTGGCGCACGGCTCCTCTGGCCGGAGCTGCAGCTGCGGCGCGCGGCACCTCGCTCCCGGGGCTGGGTCTCAGCCGCGGCGTGCGGCTCCTGGCTCCCAGCCATGGCATGCAGCTCCCGGGGCTGCAGCTGCAGCGCGTGGCTCCCAGCTCCCAGGGCTGCAGCCGCGGCATGCGGCTCCTCTGGCCAGCGCTGCCACGGCTCTTGCAGAGGAGTTGTCGGGGCAGCCCGGCTCCTCCTGCCGTACTGGAAACCTCCCTGGTTTCTAATAAGACAGGAGGAGCCAGGCTGCCCCGGCAGCTCCTCTGCAAGTGCTGCAGCGGTCCCCAGTGGCAGGAGGAGCTGCCCTGCTCCTTCTGCCACCGGGGCCACCGCGGTGCTTGCAGAGAAACCGCCCGGCTCCTCCAGCTACTGGGTCCGCGCACGCCCAGGAGTGGTCTTGCGCACCCCCAGGGGTGCGCGCACCCCAGTTTGAAGACCACTGCACTACAGAAACGAGACTAAAACAAAACTGCATAACCTTGGACATGAAAGAACATGGTCAATTTGAAATCTAGTTATTTTTTTTTAGAAAATGAGTTAAAAGCAGTTTCAGGTATTACACCTGCCCTCTGCATTCACCAAGACTTCCAACTTTGCTAACAATGTTTAAGGCAGGAAGTTTTTGGAGAGTGTTCAGGACAACTTCCTGGTGCAAGTGCTGGAGGAACCAACTGGGGGTCATGCTCCTCTTGACCTGACGCTCACAAACAGAGAAAAAATGGTAGAAGTAGAAGTAGAAGTGGGTAGCAACCTGGGCAACAGCGACCATGAGATGGTCGAGTTCAGGATCCTGACAAAAGGAAGAAAGGAGTGCAGCAGAATATGTATCCTGGACTTCAGAAAAGCAGACTTTGACTCCCTCAGGGAACTGATGGGCGGGATCCCCAAGGAGGTTAATATGAGGGGGAAAGGAGTCCATGAGAGCTGGCTGTATTTTAAAGAAACTGTATTGAGGGCACAGGAACAAACAATCCCAATGTGCAGAAAGGATAGAAAATGTGTCAGGCAACCAACTTGGCTTAACGGAGAAATCTTCGGTGAGCTTAAACACAAAAATGAAGCCTAGAAGAAGTGAAAACTTGGACAGATGACTAGGGAGGAGTATAAAGATATTGCTCAAGCATGCAGGGGTGTAATCAGGAAGGCCAAAGCACAATTAGAGTTGCAGTTAGCAAGGGATGTGAAGGGTAACAAGAAGGATTTCTACAGGTATGTTAGCAACAAAAAAGTGGTCAGGGAAAATGTGGGAGGCAACCTAGTGACTGATGATGTGGATAAAGCTGAAGTACTCAATGCTTGTTTTGCCTCAGTCTTCACAAACAAGGTCAGCTCCCAGGTTGCTGCACTGGGCAGCACAGTATGGGGAGGAGGTGAGCAGCCCTCAGCAGTGAAAGAACAGGTTAAGGATTATTTAGAAAATCTGGACATACACAAGTCCATGGGTCTGCATCTAATGCAACCAAGGGTGCTGAGGGAGTTGGCTGATGTAATTACAGAGCTGGGAAGAAAGTGATGTATCTCTGAAACACTTTATTAAAGCAACCCCTAAAGAAATGAACCACGATAACTGGTTGCTGTCAGTAAAAGCACAAGAAAAGCTAGTTAAACATGGCGAGTAGAGAAATATGACTGAGAATGCATAAGTGTGATTTTTTTAAGTTGACAAAAATATGAACCACAAAGACAGACGTAGGGTGGGTAAACCAATGACTTTACAAGACTGTATTTATATTTTTTCCGAATCACATAGATTAAGCTAATAAGCATGCTGATTTTACTTTTAAGAGTCCAGTTCAATATATACCATCTATCCTTCTCACAAGACAATTTTTCAGGGCGTGTGATGCAAATGGTACACAGATTTTTGGCTGGATCAGACTTTAAACAGGCACTTCTTAAGCTAACTGAAAAAATCTTTGTTTAAGCCTTTGGTAAAATACAATGGATATTGATTAAAAAGACAGACCAAGATATTCTCCTGCATGTAGGATGATAATACTGTGCATTTGAAAAAGAGGTACTTACATTATAGTTTTAGGGTTTTGCAGCATACATGCCTTTGGTCCAAATGTGGTCACTGGGCATGGTCCATGTAAGGAGCGCGTCCTCCTGAAAAATGAAATACATGTAAGGAAAAGCTGAATACAATTCATTCCTACTTCATTATCCAAATTACCTGCTTCTTTGAAGTAGTTAATGGTAAAAAAGAAAGGTGAGGGAAATTACACTTCTGAAGTCTCAGTATGCAGCTGATCAGCAAGTCAATTTAATTCTATACAAATAACTGCACACACACACAAAGTTAAAATGAAGTTGCTGGTATCTACAGGGCTGCATTTGAGCACCATATGTTGACTTCAGTGATTATTGTAGTTGAAGCATTAGTGGAAGCTCATCTAGTCTGTGTATTTAATATTTCTACATAGCATACTATTACACTTTTAGTATCCTAGTACCAACTAGACTTACTTGACTTGTTCCAGCATCACCTCCATTTCCTACACAGGAAACACCACAAACTCAATAATGCCAGAGTGACAGTGAAGTTTCCCTACACAGTTCTGCCAACGCATGTCAATCCTGACCTGCAACGTTCCTGTTATTTCAGTTCTGGTTTTCTCCTGAGCAAAGGCTAGTAGACGTGCTGTTTTGTAATGGGACAAAAGTCCACTAGATATAGTAAATGAAGAGCAAACTCACTTGACTGTGACATAATCAAGTCTTGTGCATAAAAATGAAAGAGTAAAATCAATATAAACTTTAAATTCTTCTTGACAGTGTGAAAAGTGAAAAAACAAACTCCCATATAAAAATTATATATTTTTAATTCTTAAAATTCAGCACTTAGTGTTTTTTTCCTAAACTACTGTAAAGGATATGAATGACTAATAGGCTTTTCCAACCACACAACATGTAATCCCCCTAAACCAATACGTAAGCAATGATCACAAACAATAAGAATCTAGAGAACTTAAGAGTGTTCAGCTGGTGGATCAACCAGGTGATTACAGCTCTTTAGGAAGTACAGCAGAGTTCCTGAAGTTACAGCACAACATTAAGACACTATGTCAAACATGAGACTCTCAGCAAATTTTTGAAGGCTTTACTAAAAGACAAGCAAAACAATACATATATTCCAGTTGTAATATTGCCCAGCAAAACAATGTCTGGGTTCTGTCTGTTTTATACAGTTCAATAGTTTCATGGCCTTCACTAAACATTTTGCAACAGAACAAGTGTGCCTAGTTAAATATTTAAAATACTAAGAAACAAAGCTACCAGGGCTTCTTTCATACGGTATTTTAGGACATATGAACTTTAAATGATAAAGTATTTCAGCACAAATTAAGTGTTCTTCAAACAATCAACATACAAAACAGCTGTAGATACAGATTCAGAACTTCAAAGTCAAATATCAAAACCTAGTCTTTCATAGCTTTTTATTTCCTCAGGCCATGTTCCAGGGAGACACTGCAGTAACTGGTATTTTTTGTGATTAAACAGCTGTAAATACTGCCATGAATCAGTTTCCAAGGAACTTCAGTCCTTTGAACCACAAACACATGCCTCCTAACTCAGCACACTTGTTTCCTAGTTTTCTTTAAAAAACTACACCTTTGTTAAAGCAGATCCTACAGAAAAGGCAATAGTATCCAATTTTAGAACTAATAAGCTTTGCAAAATGATTGATATATATTGGATAGATACACAACATCAACTCCTAAAATATATTTTTAACAGGTATGCACATTTAAAAGATACCCTAAGTCTTAAACTGAGGCATGTAGCATGGTTCTTGATAACCATTTTCAATAAAATTCACCATGCCTGGATAAATTTTCAGGTCTTGGGCAATGTACAAACCAAAATGATTTAATCCCTGTTGTATTCATTAAGATGGTATAATCACAACAGCCCCATTCCTGCAAAAACTTAGGCACTTTAAATATTAAATCAGTGGGACTGCTCAGAGTAGTAAAGTTAAGCATTTGTATATCTGCAGTATCACGGCCTTGTGCATGTCCTGAATAACTAGTATTTTTCTTACAAGAGTTTTGTTTGGAACATTAAAAAAAGCTTCCTTTTCTCTCCATCATCAGCCACTGAAAGAATTCTTGCCTAGACAAAAACTAGAAAAGCCAAACTAAGTGTAACTTCTGATAATTTACTGAATTAGTATGTGGGAAAATAGTATAAAGTGATGCAGACAGGTGGCCAATGTACCATCACCACTGAGAAATACTAGACTGGAATTATGCAATCACATTTAAAGGAGGGCACACTGAGATACATAGAATATCAAACACAAATGCAAAAAAATCCTACTTTACCATCAAACTGCCCTGTGTTTGTTTGTTAACAATCTTTCCATCAACTGCAATACGACAAAGGCAGTCACTAGTTGATTTACAGTTTGTAAAGGAATCCAAAATGAGGGAAAATTCACGATTTCTGGATTCAGCAATATTAGCATTTTCTCTCTAGTATAAGGGGAGGAAGGCAAGAGATGGACAGTTGAGACAACACTTTTCTGCTGCAGATATTCTAGCATCAAGACAATTTTTTTTTAACATTATTATTTATTAATAGTCTGTGGTCAAATCACATGAACAGACTGTATGGAATTTAAGAATTAATATGTCGGCATGTCACAGAGCCAGTAGACTTTTGATTGATAAAATATAAAACTGAATTTCAATAGCATTTTTCAGAGGATCAAAGTGCTTTACAAACATAAGCAATGCCTAACATTGAATAGAGGTTATATAACTTATCAAGGTGTCACAGAAAGTTAATGTCACAACTGGGAACAGAACTTTGTAACCCTGGTTGCCAGTAGGGGCAAAGTGAGCTCCCAACCCATTTAGAAATAGAGGAGGGACTTGACAAAAAATGCGGCAGTGAAGATGAGATGCCATGAAAATTTAATCCAAAGACTGACCTAGGTAGTATAAAATGTGATGATGTCTTGGACATAGTAATAGACCAACGTGGAGGCCTAGGAAAATATGTCTACCCCTACAGCAGTGAGTTTCAGAGCCTGGGTTAACAAACTCAAACTTGTGCTATGGTGTTAAAAAAGAGCCATACAGATGTTCTTACTCTGGGTTGAAACTAGGGTGACCAGACAGCAAGTGTAAAAAATCAGGACGGGGGTGAGAAGTAATAAGAGCCTATAAAAGAAAAAGCCCCAAAAATCAGGACAGTCTATAAAATAGGGACATCTGGTCACCCTATCTGAAACCTATCCCACTCCTCAGGTTTCAGAACCTGAGTGGGGGCATCCACATGGCTGTTTCTAGCACCGCTGGATGAGCTCAAGTCTGTAGAACTCGGGGTCTGAGAACTGCTGTCATTGTAGTTATTTTGGCAGAGAAGACATGCCCTAAGCAGCATAAAAGACAGCAGGTGAAGGATTAAGCCACACACAGAGGTTCCTAATTGTACAGACAGGTAAAATTTTTGAATCCTTAGTGAAAAGTGAGGTGAGTAGTTTTTGCTTATGGTATATTATGGTTTCCAGTGTTTAACTGGAAGTATCTAAAAAGTCAATTACACCAATCAAACTGATTAATAACAATTAACAACAAAGTGAGTTATACCAATTAATAGATCAATCATTCCACTGTGTAAAGAAACAGAGGCCATAAAAACCAGCCAAAGCATTTAGTTTATAATCTGGGTCTTTTCCTTGACAATAGCTAAGGACTGGTAAAAAGGTAAAGTTAAACTCAAAAATTTCACTTCTATAAGACTTTGGAAATAATTTATAAAGCCATTTTAGGCTTGCATAATGATGTTTTACCTCTGGTACAGACCAGAAGTCCCACCTTTCATATGGACCACAGAATTCATGAGGCAACTACTGTTAAATCACACAGAAAAGACTTATTCCTGGGGGGAATTCTGCATGCACATGCTCATGCACATAAATTATGTCCCCTGCAGATTTCTTTGCTTCCATGCAGAAAAATGACTTTTTTATAGGGAAGCAAAGGAAAGCCACAAGAGCAGCCCTGCAATCCTCCCCAGCAGTATGTTTCGGGGGCCAGGGCAGCCAATAGAGAGGTAAATCACTGTGGGGCAGGGACAAGAATGGGGACTGGGCTGGTGGCTCCAAGACTCCACTGGGCTCAGCTGCTAGTCACACCTAGGGAGGATGGGACTTCCTCTTCCCTTGCAGGGTATCTGAGGTCATGTCAAACCCATCCCCAGATTTCTCCTCTGGCTGAAGAAAGCTCTACAAAACTCCCCCTCCCCGCCCTCCAGCTCGCTTCTTACGCCCATCACTCCTCAGCTGAAGGAAAGGGATCCCTGTAGAGGGAATGCTCCCCCATCTGCTCAATGCCCATGCATCCAGACCTCTTCATACTCAGATCCTTCCACCAAACCTCAACCCCACCCCCAATGAGGCTCAATGCCCCTGCACCTGGATCACCCCGATGAGCCACCCACATCCCCGTCTTCACTCCACCGTGCTCCAAACACCTGCACGTGGGCCCCCTACTGGGGCCCCCCCTCTGCTGAGCCCTGATTACCTTCACCTGTACCCCCCTGCATAGTCCCATTATCATTGCACCCAGAACCCCACAACAAGCTTGTGTGTATCTAAATTCCCCCACACACCCAGATCCCCCACTGAACTGCCCACACCCAGATTGCCTCACATAAAACCCTCTCAACTCACACCTCAACCCCCTCACACACAAAGCCTCTCCACACTTGGATCCTGCTTTGCTAAGGCAGCTTTCCCACACCTGGGGCACCTGGCACAGAGGGGAAGGGCCCAGCAGTATTTCAGGGGCAGGCCCAGTCCTTGTGCTGTGTCAGGGTTGGGTGCAGCCTCACCACCAAGTCTGTGTCCTGTGTTTGTGCAGGGCGAGGGGAGGGGAGCTGCACAGTTATCACCCACCTCCATGCAGCCAGTGGCCTGTGCTCCCCAGTACCATGCTGGAGCATCCACATTTCACAAATAAAATTTGCAGAATGCCCACAGGAGTAAAAGACTGTTGCAGAGGGGCTTGGTTGTCATGGCATCAGAAATGCTTCCAGGGCCACAAAACGCACTATATATGCTATAAGCACTCCTTCTGGCTCAGAAATTGGAAAACACAGATTCCTAATTTTTCAGCAAATGTAATGCCATAAAACCCAGCCTTCTAGGCATTTTTATGCAGGTGACCATGAATCCCTTGGTCTTTACTGTGAAGTAAAAGCAGCATGAAGCTAAGACAAGCAGAGTGTGGAGATCAAGAGTTGTGGAAAAATACTTTTTCCTTGCAACTTTTATTTTGAGTAAATATTTTCCAACCACTACATATTATTTTACCCCACAATTCATTCATATAATCTAAGAGATGCATTTATTTCCTCAGCCTCAAAGAGATGAGGTAACTTGCAAAACCTTGCAGAGTAAGATATCAAACATAACCAAATGAGTGAAGAATTGGGGCAAGCATTTCCAGTGTAATTGCAAAAGGTTCTGATTTTTGTTTTGCACATTTAATAAAAGGGTTAAACTACATTACACCTCCAATGGAAATGTGAGTTCTGAATTTCAATTTAGCTTCAAACAAAGAGGGGCATGGTTTAGTGGCCTGAACATGGAACTAATACCAGTTCTAACACAAGTTTACCTTGGAGAAGTCATAACCTTTCTGCCTCAGCTTCCACTCGCCGCCCGCAACCAGTGAAATGTAGATAAAGTTTACCTACCTCTCATATCTATTGGAACAATTAGCTAATGATTGCAAAGCACTATGTAAGTGTTACCATAAGCATTACAGTCATTTCCACTGAAAAGTGATAACAGGGAAATATGCCTCTCTTGTTTCTGATTAATTCAAATAATGTGCTGATTCATTCCCAGCCCCAGAGACTTTACAATCTGCCAAAATACAAAATTAGATGAACAACGGAACAAAGAGATACTGCACAACATACAAGCAAGTGATTGCAGTGATATCCTGTTAGCTCCACATTTTAAAGTAAGTTTGAATACCATTTGTATTCTATTAAAAACAAATATAACAATTTCTCCCTTTCCAGTAGGCCAACAAAATTGACATTTATTGATATCAGAGACAGATGGTGGTGAAGTAATCTCACTTATTAGACCAATTTCTGTTGGTGAGAGAGACAAACTTGAGTTTACACAGATCTCTTCTTCAAGGTGATTTTACTAATGTGTCAGTACAATGTATTGGTATAAATTTCAAGCATTACTGAGCCTATCTGAGGAGATTCTAACAGATATTTTTTAACTTATCCTTATTTATTCCATTACTAGCAAAAAGAAAAACAAACATATGAGGACTTTAATGGCACTATTTCTTAATCATAATTCTTGTTCATCCTTAATATACAAGTGTATGTAGAGGAATGAAGGCAGCACTGACAAAGTCTCCATACATTTTGAAATGATCATATTTTAAATTAGGATAGTAAACTATTCCCTTGCCTGTGTACCTTCCCACAGCTTCTTCTTCACTCAATTTCCTTCCCCACCCCAACTGTTCTGTCCCTTTCAACTGCATATTTTTTCAAACCTTAAGGAGTAGCATGAAATAAACTTCTACCTGCTCCTCCTACAAAAGGCAACCTCTAAATACCTCTGTTCCCACATGGCATTTAAGCAATGAAAGTTGTACACAACTTCACGAGTTTGCAGTATTACAACATTGTGCATTGTATGGATTTGTACCTTTAAGGACCTGATCCTGCACAATGCAGCATAACCTCAATTCCTGTGGCATTCATTGAGAACAGAAGCAGCTCAGAAGCTTAGGGGATCAGATCTTCAACTCTGATGAAGAAATCCATATTTGATACAATCTACCCACTATACATCTTTCTAGGCACTATATAATTAAAATAGGTTTTAGGTAAAGATTTTATCGGGATTGAATAAATGTGCCATTAAATCAAAGGATAAGTTTCTTTTATTAAGTGAATAGAGATAAGAAGATATTACTATGATTTTCTATTCTATATATAATGTACTAATATGCTTTACAAATGTATTGAACTGTGAAGAGAAAGCCTACTAGGCTGATACATAGAGAGAAGTACTCCATTACAAATACTGCATAGCAAACCTAAGATTATTTTAATTTGACATTTTACAAGTTCCTTTGAACTGATGGCGAAAGTATCACAAAACTAGTCAAAAAGTGACTTAAAGAAGTTTTAATGAAATATCTTTTAAGCAGTACACCTCATTCAAACCACGAATGGATACCCCTGACGGCAAAGATAGATTGTAGTTTCAGAGCAATTTCTACCCATCAGAGAGCAAGCTAAACAAGAGAAAATGGAAACAAATTAAGAAATGTGTGCCTAATAGAAAAAAAGCAGGTTTCCTAATTCCTTCCAAAAAAAAAAAAAAGACTCAGAAATATTCACACCTAGAAAGGACAGAGCAGAATTTAGGCCAACTGGCCTTTTACTCATGTAGACTAATACTAGTGTTTAAAATCCTATGAACACAATCAAATTTCTGCACTTAAATGCTGTTTAATTATATGATATATTTCTACATAAATACTTTGTTTTCTTATATTGTGCTGTGCAGTCCACAGGTAATAACAGGAAGCATCAAGGATCCTGCAAGAACATCCTCCAAAAAAATTTTAAGTACATTAACCTAAAGAAGCTCCACAGAAGTGACACAGACAACGTTTAATCAGCTTACAGTCTGTTTTGAGATCCTCTTCTCTTTGATTTGGGATTCCCTCTCCCCCAACCCCTTTCTCCCTATCCTTATAGTCTCACCTACAAATGCTCCACATTGCAGCAACAATACTGCTAGCAACGCAGTTTGGATGGGGGAAGAAAATCCTCTCTGGTAAGCAGCTCTTTAGAATCTTGTGTATGCTCCTCAGGCCTCTGGAGAGTCAGAGTTCAATAGTGCAAGGTACTCCCTTCCTTGGCAAAGCATACTGCTTCTACAGTACAGTCTTTACCTGCCATTGCTGATCTGAGGAATGCCATACCAGAAGTTAAATCCAGAAGAGCATTACTAGTAGGTTAACAATCTGGCTGGAGGAAGGCAATAGACATTTCTAGGTGCACTGATTATGATCTATGAATAAAATTACAGTAGGCTCTCAATTATTCAGGATAGGGTTAACCGGGTTGCAGATTAACCAGGATGTCAAAAAAAAAAAAATACACGCAACTCGCAGGGCCCAGGGCCGGCTCTGGCTTTGTTGCCGCCCCAAACACACACACACACACACACACACACACACACAAAAAAAAAAAGAAGAAGAAAAACATCCACCAGGGCGCAGGGCAGCCAGTGAACCAACACCCTCTCCTCCCCCTCCTCCCAGCACAGGGTGGCTGGTGAACCAACACCCCCCCCACCCCCCCATATTTCCTATGGATGGTGATTATCCGTGATTTTATTCACCAGGACTAATTTTTTCCCTATCATCCCGGATAATTGAGAGTCTACTATACTTCTGTGCCACCACTCATTACTATACAAGTGAAATGCACCCAACCAGGTCCTTCTTACCATGTATACTAACTCTAGGTGGAGCTGTTCAAAAGATCTGGTATTAAGTCCAGCTCTGCTCCTACAATTTAAGGAAGCCTGAACATTCCTTTTGGATTATATCATCAAGCTATTAAACTGATTACCTCAATGTCACAATTTGTTCCATACCTCATTTTTGTAAGGTGTATAAAACTGGAAGCTGGATCATTTGTATGATGGTTGACTTAAAACTGACAATAGTGCAACAAATTGTATTGATCTACTCTGTAAAACATTACAGAGTTCTATTAAATAAAGCCACATGTATTCTTGTAAAATTGTGTCCATAAAGAACTTGTCAGAACTAGAAAAATTACTTGAACGCCTGTATACCTATTTTTTTCAGTTATGGGCAAGCCCTTTCAGTATACGATAAACAGTGAAGCTATGCACTGCTTCCACTATTCCTATGCTTTATAAGAGAAAAAGGTGAAAAGATATTACAACGTTCAAAACTCTCTTTTGAAGCCAGCAGATGATACACCAATGACTGGTTTTTTCCTTGGTAACATACTTCTAATCTCAGGAGCTATTTAAGGTTACCTCACTATGTAAATACAGACAAGAAAACCAAACATAAAACTTGTGTAAATTTCACTTTTGCCCTATTTTTACAAAAGCAGGAAACTTCCTGCTCATTTAGAAATATGGGGGGGGGCAATCTTTTGATCTCCAGGTTCATGGTTCAAATCCACCCTAGGTCATTAATAACCATGGATGGGTATTCAGTGCTCTAAATGAAATAAGCTAGTAGTTTAGTTAAGAGGTTCTCAAAGTTTTTCCCAAGTGAGGCCCTATTAGTCGAGATTGTTTCATTACCACCTCTCTCCAATTCAGTATCACACAGACCACCTTCCACTACAATTCACTACCACGTGACATCCATGTATCAGTTATAACAACTGTTTACATGGAAGAGTAACATTTCAAAAGTACAACTTTTTAGCGTCTTAAATGCAATGTAGCAGGTAAAAAAAAGGAAAAGGCAGCACCACGTAACTAGTCAGCTGTCTGTTAGCTTCACAGACTACAGTTTGGGAATCTTACAGAGCATTTTTAGAAGAGACGCCAAGGACTGAACAGGCTATGGAGCCATACAGGCAATGTAAACATATTGTCACTGTTAGACTTATTCAGTGTTTATTTAAACTGGAGCATTGCCTTTATCAGTACTAAATAACATTCTATCCAAATTGCATTTTCTGGATTTCTTGCTCTCATGTTCTATATGTATCACTAAGGATTTGTGACAAGAGGTTCTCTTATACTAAGTTTGTCCACTCCTGAGTACCTAACTCTGTTCATGACAATCTAAAGCAACTGAAGATCATGTAGTCAAATGAACCAGAAACAAAAGAACACATCGACTCTTACAGACATCCTTCAAAAACGATATCCCTAGAAATAAAATTTATTTTATTATTTTTATATATAAAAATAAAATAAAAGAACAAGGCATAATATACACAGAATTGTTCTAAAATGAACATTTCTTCAAATCTTGCCACAAGATGTCATTAGCTGTGATTCTTAATGCCAATGAAAGCTGCACACACAGAAAGAGCCTATATTATCATATTTGCATTACATAAATGGGGCACTAATGTTACATTCATTTTAAGAAAGAATCATCACCATAAAGATTCGAGTCTAGTTTATTTCATACCTGAATTCTTTGGTGCTTCCGAGGGCTGGTGAAGCAGACAAACTGCGAGTCTTAGCCCGACCACGGATAGGGTTAACACAGCTCCACTCCTCATCATCATGACATGCTGAGCAATGAAAAGCAGATTCAGAGCTCTCATCATCTTTACTGACACAAAGTTTTTCTCGTTCTGTCTCCATGGTGGAAGTAAAGGAACTTCAGCTAGGGGAAATTCAGCTTCCTTTGGGGAAAGAAAAAGTAAGATTTTATTTCAAATTTTGGTGAGTAACAAACAAATTAAATGGACACTATCTAAGTTCACAGACCTAGGACATGACATAGACTTCTCAAGCTATTCTTGAAGAGATTCCCACCCTCCAGGCAATTTCGGTGCTCTGCCAAATCACAAGAAAGAAACTGACAAAAGGATGGAGAGATCGAGTGAAATGCATGTGTGTTAATGATGCCAGTTACGTGGTTTGTTTAGGGCCACTTTGGGCTGCAATTTTAAGACCATTACGACTCTGTTTTAAAGAGCTGGTAGCCACTTTCTGTTATAACAGGAATACTGGACAAAAGCCATTCTTAGATGTAACATACCAAAATCGGCAATTATTGTCACATGCCTGGATTCATCCTCATCAGCTAAGCAGGACAGAGGGGCATTCCTAAATTGCACTATACAATACACTTGGCCTTAAGAGCATTTTAGTAACTGTGAATCTAGACAAGTGGGCACAAGACATCAAATTATGCAGTCCAATACTTTTTTCCTACCAACTTTATTAGCCTGATATCTCTGTGACCAACAACAAAGCTGTGGAGCAAGTGAACCAGAACTAAAAAAATTGGTTAAGCAGTTCCAGAATAGTGAACCACAGTGGAAGGAATGCACCTGCTAAAGTAAACACACACAAATCATTTTGAGAGAATTTGGATAGTTTACTGAAACTATAACAAAACTGTGGTTAGTTTGGGATCTTGTTCTTCTTGTTGCTCTCATCACTTCCAACAATGTCACTTCAGACACAGCTCCCATCTTAGACTAGCCAACTGGCAGAAGGCCAGGAATAGCACTGCAGTGGACCTGAAAAAGGCACTCTTTAAGTGGACTTTCTTCCTTAAAACTTAAAGAAGGTGGGGCCCTGCCAGAAACACAAGTCTCAAGTCTGAGCATATAGTTTTACACTGAGTAGACTTTTAGCCTTTTTAAAAAAAACAAAACATGAATTTCATGAAGACAACACTAGCACTGATGCCAACTCTACTGCACACAAGCAGAAAGTATGAAAGAATCCTGCACTGTCAGGGAAACAAATGGATAAAATGATTTACTAGGTCTTTCCCACCTTCAAAATCTGTGAGTCTACCAATCTGTCAACAGAACTTACTTCTGAAAGCCTACACCATCATCAATATCTCTTTTTAGTCAGATATGGTAGATAAAGATTTATGTAAGAGTAGCTTCTCTATATAAAACATTCTGTACTTCCTCTTTAGAGAACGTAAGAAAACAATGGAACAAGCCAACTTTCATTTTAAGTCCTTAATCGTTAAGGACTTAAAAATGTTAAGTATCTACATTTGTGCAGGTTCTTACCCATATCTGAATATAGCTGATGAAGAATCCTTGTCTATATATAAACAGCAAAAACATTTCAGTTTAAAAAGGGAACCTAATCTAAGGATAAACAGTGATTAAAATAATTAAGCTTGGATTAATATTTTATACTTACTCTTTAATAAGCTCAACAGAAAATACAAATTTATGTTTCTATAATATTTGCAGGATTTCACTTGTACAACTGCACCTTCTTTAACAGATTTCCTAATACATATTGTGAAGAATGCAATAGCATGGCATATCAATTAGGAAAGACTGATAAACAAGGGATGTAAAATATTAAACAGTAAGCCTTAGTCTTACTGGTTAATCTACCCTAACCATTAACCCACCGCCCCGCACCGGCTGGGGCAGCCCAAACCCTTCTCCCTTTAATCAGTTAACCAGTCAAACAATATAATTTTAATAATTTAAAGTAAACTTTTTAAATTATATTTACATCCCTATGGTAAACAAATATGATAACAGTAATTTGCAGTATTATAGCTGTGCTGATCCCAGGATATTAAAGAAACAATGTGGGTGAGGTAAGATCTTTCACCAGTTAGTCCAATAAGACAAGCTTTCGAGCTTACACAGAGCTCTTCTTTGGGCCTAGCTCTTCTTTAGATCTAGAAAAGCTACTCAGAGTGTATTTTCACCCAAATTGTCTTACTAACAATAGTAATGATACTTTGATATCTTATAGCATAGTGGTCTCCAACCTTTTTAAGCACAAGATCACTTTTTGAATTTAAGGACAACCCAGGATCTACCTCAAAGAAAATGTAGAAGTAGGAGTAAACCCAAACACCCTTATCCCCACACCTCGCCAAGACCCTTCCCCACCTCTTCTGAGGCCCACCCACTCCATCCCCCCTGCCTCCATCACTTACTCACCCTCACTGGTCCCGGGGGGTGGGGAGGAGGCAAGGGGGTCTCTGCATACTGTTCAACTGCTGACTCCACAGCTCCCATTGGCAGAGAGCTACGGCCAATGGGAGCTGCAGGGGCGGTGCCTGTAGGCAGGGGCAGCATGACTACCCTAGATCAAGACTGAGATCGACTGTCAGAGGCTCCATGATCAACTGCAATCTACCAGCTGGTGACTACTGCTATAGTACTTTTAAACCATTGGAAAGTTGCCTTACAAATATTAAGCCTCACAGCACCCTATTTTAAGATGCAGAAATTGCCTTTAGCATGGGATACTGTTTCAGAACTATCACTGGTTCATTACTGACTCAGATGGAAATGCCATCTACTGAATCACCAACCACCACTTCCTTCATTCCTGACATGAATTACATCCCCATTCCAAAAGGGCATGACTACAAAAATAGATACAATTTAGTGGCATGCATTAGTTATCAATTTATAATGTCTTTCACTTTCCAAGATTCAAATGTTTAGTGGCTCAGTCACCGATGAACTTGAGCTTAGAAATATTCATTTCAACATACTTTTGACTTTTCTACTATCTAGGAATTTCAGAAGAGGGGCCTAGCTTTCAGAAAGACCAAGAGCATGATGGCATACTAATATGTGTGCCAGTTACTTTGATTTGTACACAGTTATTGTAATCATGAATCAATAATAAAGAAATTATTTTTTACATGGAAAATGATGCATCTAAGCTCGTATGTATTAACTTTGGACCACAGTTTTATACGATTTCTCAAACGGAGTACTAGCTTCTTTAAGAAAATAAGCCACTTTAAATATCTGATATTAAATGCCTAAAATAAAATATGAAAGGGGTATTTCAACATATTAGTATTTTAAATGTGAAGTGCTGAAAAAACCCTTATTCTGAATGTAACGGTCATCTTATCCTTATGACAATTACAGTAAGTCAGTAATAACAATAATAGATCTGATGAATAGTCCCAGGGGAGGGCAGACTATGGCCTGTGGGCCGGATCTGGTCGATCAGGGCTTTCAGTCTGGATTGTGGGCTTGCCAGCCCAATGACGCAGCACGGCTAAGGCAGGATCCAGGCTGCCTTGGCTCCATACCACTCCCGGAAGCAGCCAGCACCATATCCCTGTGGCCTCTGGTAGAATGGGGGGACAGATGGCTTTGTACGCTGCCCTCCCCTGCAGGCACTGCCCCCTGCAGCTCGCACTGGCCGGGAGCAGAACTGTAGCCAATGAGAGCTTCGGGGGTGGTACCCACAGGCAAGGGCAACACACAGCGGAGCCACCTGCCACACCCCACTTCCAGGAGCCACTGCTGGACATGGTGGCCACTTCCGGGAGTGGCGCAGGGCCAGGGCAGACAGGGAGCCTGCCTTAGACCCGCTGTGCGCCGCTGCCAGAGCTGCTTGAGGTAAGCAATGCTAAGCCAGAGCCCATCCTGAACCCCTTCTGCACCTGAGCCCCCTGTTGCACCCCAACCTCCTGCCTGGAGCTCCCTCCTGCACCCTGCACCCATCCTACACTCCACCCCATTCCCCTGAGCCCCTTCTTGCACACTGCACCCCACTCCCATACCCTGCATTTCCTCCCTCAGCCCTACATGCATGGCCCTGCATACAATTTCTTCACCCAGGCGTGGCCCTCAGGCCAAAAAGTTTGCCCATCCCTGGTCTATCCCCTGTCTGCCCTGAGACAATTGTATTGCTGTACTGATCCCTTCATATTGTGTTTATGAATATCTAAATTATATCTAACGCAGTATATATGGGTGTTTGCCTCATTAATGCTTTGGGAGGGAAATGAAAGTGAAGTTAGATCGAGAACTGTACAGCAGCCTTCATACATATATCATGCCAAACATAAATTTTTATTAGATAACCAGAAATCATATTGAACATTCAGATCACACTATTTGACCTATTACAGATCTATTATTGTTATTATTGACTTACTGTAATTGTCATAAGGATAAGATGACCGTTGACATGCAGAAATCATTATCTTAGATTCCTTTTCTATTAATTTGCATTATGCCTTGTGTATGTAATTTATTCAGTAACTCAAGGAGTCCACTTTACGAAGAAGCCAGTCAAATGGAGAATTTCCTTATATGGCTGTTTGCCATAGGTTTCCTTCCAGTCCCATCAACAATGGAGAAGCATGTGTTAGCTGGACAAGTGCTTGTTTTGGGGTTGTTTTTTTTTTTATTTTAGTTACAGATTTCCCTCCCATCCTTTAATGTGGGTGGAGTCAAGAAGTACACTACAATCATTGATAGAACTTGTGACTCAGAAGCACCTTTCCAGTGGATGGTTACACAACTTCAAACTCTTCTACTTCCAGGGAAAAATAGAAAGCATCACCGTCAAGAGTTAAAAATACCCAAGAAGAAACTTTTCTGCAGCAGCCCTCCTCCTTAAGATCATCTGCACTTCAAGCCACATTCTAGCTGTAATGTTTCTCTTCCTCTTTAATGTAGAGCAAATATAAAAAGAGCAGATAAAACTAGATTGCAAGGCCCAGAACAAAACTGAAATTCCCAGCAACTTCCCCAAACGTTCAGCCATCAAGACTGTGTGATTTGATAAAAAAAAAAAAAGAAGCCACTTTATTAACCAGCTGAGGGCTCCTTCGTATGACAAGGTGAAATCACAGGCCAAAGGGGATTATTCAGTCTGTTGAGTGGTCTCTTTTTCGGCAGCTAGGCTCTGAGAACACACCTGTGTGTTTCCATCCCCAGTAGAGATTTAAGAATGATTATTCTCGGGAGAATGTTATTGCCTGTCAGTGTGTTTCTTAGGCATCACTTGAGACCATCTATGGCTTTGCTAAGAAAACCTGCACTGAAACTAGTTATGCCACAAGGTAACCTCTATGTAAGATATATATGTATGAACCACATGCCATGTCATGTGTTTAAGGACCATCACTAATGAAGCCACATTTGATACACACAGGTGATGAGCATTGGAATGGCACAAGGTACATCCACAGGGCTTCAGGAACCAACAAAATGACCCAAATATTATCTTTAGGCTTGGACTGATTATTTTTTATTGGTAAACATCAGTTTCATCACATGCTATTAAAAATATTATAATATTTAAAAATTAAAATGTCAACTGAAATGTACAGATAGTCAAAATAAGAAATATGCTGCTTGAGAAGTCAGACACCGATTTAACACTATTTAACTTGCATATTTTGATATGTTGACAATTTACGTTTTAATCATTATAAAGCTTTATTTTTGTGGATCTCAGTGTCTACTGTCATTAAATTAATACTGTCATTACATGCTGCCCACTGTCTGGCCACCCCATAACTTTGCAGAAGTGTGAAAATTTAAACCAATAAAAATGAAAAGAGTCTTAAAATAATCAATATCCATCAAAACAATGAAAAAAAAAAAGTAAACCTGAATTCTGTCAAGCCTAATCATAGAAGCCAGTTGTGTGTCAAACATCCTTCCGTGGGGCATTACACGGCTGATGCCAACACACCACCAGCCATCCTGCAGGCACAACAAAACCTGGTGCCCCAGCATGTTCAGCTCCCCCAGGACAGGCCCTTTACCATGAGACATGGACATCCCTCTTCAGGAGGGGACAACACTGGGCACCCCTACTCCCCAACTGGGAAAGTTACACACCAAGTCCCCAAGCTTGCCCCACAACATCCTACCCAGGGGCACCAGCCATTGCCCATAAAGAGGTACCACAACAACCCTGGCTTTCCTGCCTCCTAGGAGCAACCCCTCGGCCCTGGGTCTACAAGGCCCTTCCCTCCTACCTGCCTGCCAGACACCAAGACCCCGCCACCCCCTCCTTACACCCCTCAGCCCCCCCACTCCATTA
>ML677380.1:4998118-5378710 GCA_007922305.1 Dermatemys mawii | reverse complement strand
CAGTGAGTGCGGCCGACAACCCCGACGCTCCTCCATAGTCCCCCCTAGTTCCTCCGCCTCCTCACGAGACTCAGCCGCAGCCGGGCCCGCGGGGGGAGTCGTGGGGGGGAGGGGAGAGAAGAGAAGAGACGACAACCCTGCGCATGCGCGAGATCGCCGCGGCTTCCCATTCAGGAGAAGGAGGCGGTAGGAGCAGCGGGGTTGCGTACGCGCGGGTCGGCCCGAGGGCGGGGGCTGAGAGGAGCATTACGCCAATGCGCGCGCGCGCGCCAAATCCACGCCACCGAGAGGGGAGCGGGGCAAAGGGGACGGATCTCGACGCGCATGCGCGGAGTGCGCCTGGCTGAGCGCTGGCGCGTTCCGCCCGTCTGGGTGTTTGCTGCGCTGGCGCGTGGCGCTGCCTCGACGGGGCCCGGGCGGGGTCTGCGCTGCGCGAAGGCGGGAAGGGGAGCGGGGTACAGGGGATGCCAAGTCCAGTCGGTTTGCCTCACCCTCAGTGTGGGGCCATACAGGTGTCAGTGGCTCAGGGGAGGATCTAGATGCGCAGGGGCTTGTTGGGGGGAGGTTTCTGGATGCCGTGGTAATGGGGTGCTGCAGGGGGGATCCAAGGGAAGGTGGTTAGGTCTCAGCAGGGGGGGTCTGGGTGGGACAGAGCTCAGCAGGGAGTCTTGGAGGTCTTAGTGGGGGGGGGTCCAGGGGACTCATCAGGGTGGTGCTGGGGGGCGGGTTCTGTGTGCGAGGGCTGTGAGGCTCATCAGGAGGGTCTGGATGCATGACAGTTGGGTGGATGGGGGAGCATCTCACTGTACAGTGATCCCTCCTCCTGCAGCTAAGGACTGATAGGTGCAGAAAGTGCGGAAGGGAGCAGGGGAGTTTGCAGAGGTTCCTTCAGCCAGGAGAGAAACCTGGGGGTGGGTCTGACCCAGCCCCGGATGCCATGCAGGGGAAGAGGAAGTCCTGTCCTACCCAGCCCAGCCAGGACTAGCATCTGAGGCTGGCGCAGTCCTGCCTCTTGCCCCAACAGTGATTTACCTCTCCACTGGCTGCTATGGGCACCCGAGACCTACTGCTGAGGGAGGTTGCATGACTGCTCTTGCGACTTCCCTTTGCTTCCCCATCAGAGTTATTTTTCTGCAGGGAAGTAAAGAAATCTGTGAGGAACATAAATTCTCTGCATGCACAGTGGTGCATAATTCCCCCAGGAGTATTATTAGTTACCACATTAGTGAATATTGTTTAACACAGAGGACAAAATAGCAGCCCTGAACAGTCATCCTTACCCTTTATTTGGTAATTGGCTTTAAAATTCCTCCCAGCCCCTCAGAACATACATCTAGTCTTATCTAAGAAGCTCTCCAGCTCAGCCTCAAATAAAGTCCCCACTCCCAAAAAGCACTTTCCTATCTGTTTGTGACTTATGGCCAAATCCTAAGAGAAGCTGAGAAACTACAGCTCCCCTTGAAGTCATCACAAACTGCCTCTCACTTCAATGAAAGCAGGATAATGTCCTTAATTCTGTACACACCTAATGCATGGTGAGTGTCTTCAGGTCAAATCCCAAGGGGGTAAGTTACAGGAGGTCTCCAACCTCTCAAAATTAATGCCTTTGGCATTAATGCCAATCCTGTTCCCATTGAAATCAGGAGTTTGTCACAATTTCAGAAAGGAGTAGGATCTGGCTCTCATGTAGCTGCCATCGTGGACATAAACATAAGAATGGCCATACTGGGTCAGACCAAAGGTTCATCTAGCCCAGTATCTTCCGACAGTGGCCAATGCCAGGTGCCCCAGAGGGAATGAACAGGTAATCATCAAGTGATCCATTCACAGTCGCTCATTCCCAACTTCTGGCAAACTGTGTTTAGTTAACTTTTGCACAGTTGTCTCAGGAGATAGCTTGTTTTCTAGTGATCAGATATTACTTTAATTGCTTGATGTAATTATTATTTGTTAGTCCGGTCTCAGGCATATGGCTCATTCAGAGCAGCTCTGGCTAAAGATATCAGACCAGTTCAATTTTGCTAGGGTAATTTACACCATCAGAGGATTGGGCCCATTATTTGCTACATCCAGAATTGTTTTTCTAGGTAATTTAGGGAGATAAGAAAAGGTGGCTGTGGTTGATGGGTTGGGATAGGGTGTTTTGAGATATTACATGTTCTCTAGTTGAAAGTTCTGTGCATTTTGCAAGAAACTGTGGGTCAGGAAATGATGTGAGTGCAACATGGAATTGAGTGGCAGGAAATGAAATGACAGTGCATGTTGAAAATGAGGAAGTTGAAAGCTAAGGGTAAGGAAATGCAGAGGTGAAAGTAGAAATGGGGACTTATGGTAAAGGGATGGGTTGGGGCCTTGGGCAGAAAAGGCGAGGCTGGCAAGGTCAGAGCCAGCCCCCACCCGCCCTGTACTGGTAAGGGCCCTTCCTCTCCCCTCCTCTGGGGTAGCATCAGCAGCCAGGGGCTCCAGCAGCAGTTAAAGGGCCCAGGACACCTGGGCCCTTTAAACCACTGCCGGAGCTCCCGGCTGCCACTGCTACCCCAGGTCTCTGGCAGGCTTTGGGGGCTATTTAAAGGGCCCGGGGCTCCCCTGCCTCTACGGCCTTGGCCCTTTAAACAGCCCCCAGAGCCCTGCTGCCGCTAACCCAAGGCTCCAGGGGCTATTTAAAGGGCCTGGGGCTCCCCAGCCTCTACCACCCTGGGACCTTTAAATAGCCACTGGAGCTGTGGCACGCTCCAGTGGCTATGTAAAGGGCCAAGGCCATAGAGGCAGGGGAGCCCCCGGGCCCTTTTAATAGACCCCGGGGCCGTTACCCCAGGGCTTCAGCAGCAGGGCTCTCTGTTGGCATACCAGGACGTACCAGCTTACTTTCACATCTGGGGAAATGTCAGAGATTCAGTAGAAAGAGGGTTTGCTGTCACCATGGCATCAGAGGATGAGCAGAACTTTGAATTTTATTCACCCCACCATCATGGCCACTGATTTTATCAACCTTTGTGAATATGAGAATACAATGTATGGTTCTGGGATGCCAGGGGTATTTATTGGTATTAAAATGCTTAAATGATGCACAAATTTAGAGCAGTGATGGAACTTGAGATTAGGAAGGAATTGCTCGCCAGCAAAGGAGCTTCTATGCCCCGCCCCCTTCTGGAGCACCAATAAGGATTGGCTTTTAGGACGAGATGGAAATATCCCACGTGATTTCTTACAGCTTCAGAGGCAGGGCAGGAGGCTGGCAGTGGTAGACAGGGAACTTAAGGCACAGAGAGGAGACAAGACCTGCTCAAGATCATACAGAGAGAATCAAAAATAGAATCCATCTCTGCCTGCTCCTTTCCCCTACTCTTAGGGGAAATGATATTCTCTTTCTAACGAGATGCAATCCCTCTTAGAAGAAAGAAGCAAAACAATTATAGCCCAGCACAGAGGAGTTATGCTCAGAGATCCAGTGTTTGTGTAACAGTCGTGTACTCCCAGATCTCCAATACACAAACCAAGCAGGAGACATTTCAGTTACGGTGAAATTCTAATGGTGAACTTTTCAGCCTTTGCACAGGTTAAAGGAACAATGCTCCTTTAGGATTTTGCCTTCCACTACTATTTCCAATTTGAATAAATATTGATTATCAAGAATAAAGATGTCAAAGAAAACAGATTTTTCAGCCCATTGTCAGTATCCCTTGCCTGCATGATGCTGCCAGACGTTTTGTAAAGGTCATGAACTGTGGACTTGATGAACGCTTATCCTTATTAATTGATGGAGATTAGATGAGATTGCTCACCAGCTGTGTCTCTCCTATTTATAACAAACCTATACGTACCACAGCCATGCTGCAAGCTGCCCAGGTTCTGTAGTGACCTTGAAAGTCCTGCTTCCTAGGCTAATAGAAAAAACGCAGCATGCTATGCCCTGTGACATCCTCTTGTTATGTCCTCTGTGTACGAACAGTCCAAGTGCAGGACAGTTTTGAGCATCTGCTTGCTGACAAGGAGCAGAGAACAGGTAAACTTGCACAGAACCTTATATTAGGCTGCACATACTAAGGTGCAGTGAAGGTAGGCCCTTCGTGAGAGGGATGAGAAATTAAATGTTTGAGGGTCTCAGAATTCAGAGTTCCTAGTGTCTCATTCAGGAAAAGCCAGTAGAAGGAAAACCTTTGGTACTAATACCCACTGTTCTCTCTGCTTATGTTCTTGGTTTTACAAAATATAAAGTGAATGGCTTTAGGTTTAATAGAACACTACAGTATTGTCAGATTCAACCTCAGCCAGTCAGATCAAACAATAGCAGGATGTTTCTGCTAAAATGCTCAGCAGTGAAATCATTAACTTCTGAATTGTCATTAGGCCTCAGTTAACAACCTGTTGAGATGAAGGAGTTCAAGGGCTTGTCTTCACTAGCGCGGGGAGAGATCGATCCTATGGCGATCGATTTATCGCGTCTCGTCAAGATGCGATAAATCGATCGCCAGCAGCGCCCCCATTGACTCCGTAACTCCAGCTCGCCAAAAGGCACAAGCTGGAGTTGACGGGGGAGCGCGCCACTGACCGCCGCCGCCGTGAGGACGGCAGGTAAGTCGGCTGTAGATACGCCGATTTCAGCTACATTATTAACATAGCTGAAATTGCGTATCTACAGTCTATCCCCTGCCCTAGTGAGGACCAGCCCCAAGACTCCCTGAGAGCTGTTTAAAGATTTATCTATCTGCCATTTCTATGTAACCATGAAGAATAGGAACTTAATATTTTTCAAGATGGAAGCTTAAATCCTGTAGAAACTGATAGCCAGTGGAGATATGACATACCAGTTAATAATGATGCTGTTTAATCACAAAACCAGTGATAGAGGGACAAGGGAATTATACAATACTATTGCTTTAACTTTTCAGAGTGCTGTGCAAATAGTAACTATGTCCTCATAAGACCTCCATGAGGTGGGGATAATGATATTTATTTACCTATTTTAAAAATGGGGAAACAGGTTAATGGACTTGCAGTGCACTCACAATTCAGTGGCAGAGCTGGGATTAGAAATTGGGAGGTCCAGGTTTCTAGCTCCATGCTCAATCCATTTGACAATGTTTGCGGTCTCTGATAAGCTTGAGAGTAGTTGGCAACTGGTGTACAGAAAGCTCAGTTAGCGGTGAGCAGAGAGACTTAGCAGGAAAAAGAGAAATGTCACAAAGGAGGGAGAGAGAACCCATGGCCAAATCTGTTACCAGAAAACCCATCAATGGGCGGATGAAAGGACCAAAATCTCGGAACTGTGGGGAGTGAACAAGTGGCTAGAAAAGGTGCACTGAGACTTTGTGTTCAGGTACCTCACTTCCATTAGGATTGCAGGTAAATTTCATAAGAGAGTTTCAGAGAAATTTTTAGCAATGTTAAGAAGGGATTTATTCTGAGGGAAATGTTCTTAAGGGAGTTTAAGTAGAGATTTGATGGCTGGGCAAAAGGAATGTAAAGCCATGATTTAAAAGGTCAGCTTAACCTTGATAGTCACACCTAACCATAGAGAATGCCATTAGAGATAAAACTGCAGGAAACTCAGCTTTGGAAAGCACAGTCACCTTATCTAAGCTGCTATGTCTGGGCTCAGCAAGGAGGAGAGGGGTCACCAAGTTCTCTTGGTCTAAAATAAGATGGAGCTTGCCGAAGGCCAACTACATGCTCATTTAATGGAAGCGAATATCCTAGACCCAGCGCAATCTGGGTACAGGCCACATTAGGGGACAGAAACAGCTTTAGTGGCACGAATGTCTGTCCTCTATCTAGCGACAGGAGATCATCCATCCATTCTCATTCCCCTGAACCTCTCTGCAGCATTAGATGCTGTTGACCACGAGGTACAGCTATACTGCCTGAGAGAAGCAGCAAAAGTAATGATAATGCACTAAAATGGTGCAAGTCCTTCCAGGATGGATGGATGAGTGCATGCACGTGTGCACCCTGCACCCCAAATAGTGATGGGAAACTGCTCCTCCATCATCGATCTTCATTTGTGGAGTTCCACAAGGATTAATTCTCTTTCCGGTTCTATTCAACATCTACATTCAGCCACTACGTGAACTGGTCAGACAACATGAACTCAAGTGCCAAGAATATTCAGGTAACTAACAGCTCTACATATCCTTCACCACCTATGGCCACACAATCACCACCAAATAGCCTAGTATGGATAAAGAGCAGGTGGCTGAAGATGAACCCAAGCAAGATAGAGCTGATGGATGACAGATGAAAGCACTTTTAAGAGTTTGCAGCCATGGTGCCCGTCTCCTTTAATCAAAGGCCCATGCCCACAATTGGCCAGGTCAGTCTGTTGTTCAGGAGTGCGCCTGGATTCCTAATTGACACTAAGTTTTCACATAATAACGTGCACAGTAACACTTTCTACTGTTGGATTTTTGTTTGGTTTTTGTTGTTAATAGGAAGCCAAATGATCAGACTCAACTGGTATTTCTTAATCAAAGATTAACAGAGCACAATACAAAAAGGAAGGTCATAGTTACCAAAATGATCAGGAGACCAGAGAAGCATCTGTAGCTCAGTTTACTCCTAATTCCCAAAAACACCCATCCTCCTATGTTTGTTCAAGACAAAGACAAATTCCTTTCCCATAGTGAGCTACATGAGAAGTTACTTTTCATGGGATCTTATCTTTAGCCTGTTAATTAGACAAGGTATCTGAAACCAAGTCCTTGTTATAGAAAACATCTGTACCAACAAGTAATTTGTAATAAACTAAACATCTCTCAGTAGGTAATTATTTCATTGATCACCAAAGACATTTGTAATAAAAAGTCTCTCTTTACCTTTACCTTTCTATGCATCTGATGAAGTGGGCTGTAGCCCATAAAAGCTTATGCCCAAATAAATGTGTTCATCTCTAAGGTGTCACAAGTACTCTTTGTTCTTTTTGCGGATACAGACTAACATGGCTGCTACTCTGAAATCTTTGCCTGGACACGTTCTCCACAGGTCAATGGGGCAAGGTAAAAAGTATTATGCACATTCCATTATTTGGTCACATACCAAAATTCAACCCAAGTACAAAGTACCTAGATTCAGATACAAAACACTTTTGTTCATACACTAAGGAGCATGGGGTTTAATATACAACAAATTGTGGGAATACAAAAAATCATGAGGAGTCTGGTTTATTTGTTACCAATACCATTGCTAATTGGCTTGTGGTGAGACTGGACAGGGACTTGAGAGTTCTGGATTCAGTTTCTGGCTCTGCAACAGACTTCTTATATAACCATGGGCAAGTCACTTAATCTATCTATGCCTGTTTCCCACCTACAAAATGTAGATAATACTTTATTTTCATCCATCTTAGTCCTGCCCTAAAGACAGGCAATCTGGCAATCTCTGGCTTTGTCTCTCTAGAGTGCCTAGCACAATGGGGCTCTGATCTTGGCAGGGGCCTTTAATTGCGACTGTAATACAAATAATTAATAGATCTAAAACATGCTTTCCTATTACAGTATATTCCCAGAGCCACAAATGAGTTTGGTTACCCTAGACTGGGGTGGGGGGAATGTTTCCCATTGAATGAACTATTCTAATTCTTTCTATGAATGTAGCTTCTCTTTGATTTGGGGAATCAGAAAGCTTTTTCTTATTGCAAACTTTCCCTGAACTGACTAAAGGTAAAAATGTTTGATAGGTAAGTTGCTGAATTACGGGTACTGAAACCAAGTCACTAATTACATGTTGTAGTCCTGAGGAAATAATTTGAACTCCCATCAATTTCCCTCAAAGTATCATGCAGCAATCTGTACTGAGAGCTTGATTAGGGCCAGATATTCACATTGCTGAAATCAAGACTGTGTCAACACTTTCAATGTCAGCCTTGTCTTATTGGATGTGTTAATATTTGAGCCATAGATCATCATCTAGGAAAGTGAGCGAGTGGAAATCTTGAAAAATGAAAAAATAAAATCACTTGACAAATAATCCAGTTCACAAATTTTAAATCACACAAGATTGGAGCAAAAAATAAGTGAAGGGTTTGACTTTTTTGCACCTATTTGTCACTCCAGAATGTATCCCCATAGAAAATCTTGGCGATTTTGCAAGTGTTCAGTCTATTAACTGATTAGTAACTACATTTAACACATAAGAATTGCAACCCTAGAACAGGCCAACAGGTCCCTTGATCCCAATATCTTGTCTCGAACAATGATCTGCACTAGATATTTCAGAGGAAGGTGAAAGCCTTTTTTTGGCAAAAGCCATCAGAGTTTTGTTTGATAAGGACTTCCACATTTGTCTCCAAGAAATCTAAACATCTTTAATCATCTCAAAAAATAGGACTTGCTCCTCTCACCTGCACTGGATTCAGACATATCCCCTCACCACTATGTAGAGGAAATAGAGTTCTACAGTTAAAAGGTTCCAACCTCCAAATTCAGTTTCTTTTCAGCCTTTGATTACCAGCATGGGTTGGTTTGTTTGGGTCCTTTCTGCAGCAGAAACCACCCAAGTTAGACAGATAAGATAATTGTCATTGCATTGAAATGGAAAAAGTTGAGCCATGAGCTTTCACAACCAAGTGGGGTGTGAGAAAAACCATTGTTCTTTGTCAACAATGCAAAAACAGAAGTAACCCAAACAGTCTTTCTACTTTGGAACCCAAAGTCTAGTGCCATTGGACAGCAAAACACATTGTCTGCTACCCAGAAGCCATTGGCTGGCTATGGTCTCATCTTACATTGCAAGGGGGTACAAGCTCACTTAAGTGAATGAGAATTAAACATGCAATTCCTGCTCTTGTCACTATTGAAGGTAACCAAGCAGGGAAATAATAATAGTTTATTTTAATTACAGCAGCACCGAAAAGCCGCACTGTGTCAGATGCCGCACATGTGATATAGTAGGGCTCTTCCTGCCCCAGATTGCTTACGGTCTAAGCAAATGATAAAAGACAAAATGTATGAAAGAGAAGCCAAACATGGATGAAAGAAGACAGGATAAGAGTGAAATGACTGAGCTTGGAATAAGGAGTAGGAATCAGAACGCATCAACTGCCTTGACATAACTGAATGAGGAAGAAAGGGAAGGAGACTATAGGAAATGGGGAGGAGGGTTGTTGGGTTTTGTTTAGCTATAACACTTGCCCTTTCAACTCATTTTGCTTTTGTAGTTTTTTCTCTTCTTTCGCTTAGAATCTAAACATGTAATTGAACATTTCAGCATAATAGCTCGAGGCACATACTTCATCAAAGGATTCTTCTTGTAACAAGAATTACTGTGCCTTGGAACCATGCACTTCAAAGACTTTCGGGGCCTGCTTTTCAGCATATAATATTGTCATTACTTCCTAAGCCAGAAATACCCTGCAGCAACCATGAACAGAATAGATGTATCACAGGTGATAGCATGAGTTGGCATGGCTGTAAATGGAAAAATAATTTCAGGTGACTGATTAAGTGCTTTTATAATGTGAACAACATCACAGTCTCTGGGAGATCATCACTGCACGTGTTAAGAGTTCCTGCTTTGTGACAGCTGACATACGGCTTTAATGAACATGCTCTAAGTACGATTGAGGAGGAGCCCAAGAATGAGTGATGGCGAACAGTGAAGGGAGCTTCCTGTTCCCAAACACTATCTATAAAACACATCTCTAAATGATCTTGATGGTGGCCCACCTTCTGGAGTTTAATGGATAAAAGGCCACCTGTGCAAGCTTGTTTAGGCTATGCATAGGATAGGCAAAAATATTATTACTGATAACTACAAAATGCAAAACTTGCAAATAGATCTATGAAATGCAGCATTCACACTGGACAGGTTAAAAACCCAAACCTTGGATCTATATGAAAAGAGTTAGTGGTGGTTATCATGCTCAAAACCCTGAGTGTCAATCTCAGGGCTGACTGTCAAAAAACAGGGCAGAAGCCCCACACGGATTGTAATTAGATGTTATCAACCCAATAACAAGTGTGAATGCTTAAAGCACTATAACAATCTTACCACGGAGTCACAGACAGTCCCCTTGGTCATTCCAGTGTATGAACAATAGCAATTACACGCCATCCTATATTCAGCAGTACTGAGTCAGTTAGGTAACCATCAAAAACAGAGACTAAAAGAGGTCCAATCCTCTATTAACCATTGCTTCATTTACATTAGAATTCCCCACATCTCAACCTTATTAACATTCTTCTCATGTGTTTTTTTTTTATAAGCTGTAAGCCACAGCTGCTCAGATCACAGATGTATTTGAAGATCTCGTCCTTCAGTACCTTTCTTCAGAACTCAGGAAGTGATAGAGAAGTAAAAGGAAAAAAGCCCTTAGCCTTGCACAAGAGGAAATGTCCCCTCCTGAATGAGCTCCCAGAATGACAAGAGCAGCTGCACCCAGCCATTTAATGATCATTCTATTTGAGGCAGGTATCTTAGTAAGTTTCAAATAAAAGGATTAGACATTTAGAGAGATAAGACCGCACCTGCACTTACAATAGGTTGGATAAAATTACAAGAGCGGTCAGGCCTGCTGCTTCATGATAGAAGCTCATCTCTAGCTGTGGTCAGGAAAGAGCATGCTCCCCCATGGTTGGCTATGGCAGGGGTCTCCAAATGTTTTTGACCGTGCACCCCCAGTAAAAATTTTTTTTTGAGCAGGCACCCACATGGGGGAAGTCCCGCCCTAGCCCCGCCCTGAACCATCCACTCCCTCCCACTTCCCCCCCAACTGCCCCCTCTAACCCCCACTCCTTGTCCCCTAACTGCCCCCCTGGAGCCGGTCCCCGCTGCGGCGCCTGGCTCCTCGGGCCCATCTCCGCCGCAGTGCTTGACTTCTGGGGCCAGGTCTCAGCCGCAGCGCCTGGCTCCCGGGCCCAGGTGTCAGCTGTGGCACGTGGTGCCTGGCTCCCGGAGCCAGGTCTCAGCTGTGGCTCCCAGCTCTCAGGGCTGCAGCCATGGCGCGCAGCTCCTCTGGCCGGGGCTGCAGCCGCGACGCATGGCACCTGGCTCCCGGGGCCGGGTCTCAGCCGTGGCGCCTGGCTCCCGGGTCTCAGCCGCGGCTCCCGGCTCCTTGGGCTGCAGGCGTGGCGCGCAGCTCCTCTGGCCCGGGCTGCAGCCGTGGCACCTGGCTCCCGGGGCTGGGTCTCAGCCGCGGCGCGTGGCTCCTGGCTCCCGGGGCTGCAGCCGTGGCGCGCGGCTCCTCCGGCCGGGGCTGCCGCAGCGCTTGCAGAGGAGCTGCCGGGGCAGCCCAGCTCCTCCTGTCTTATTGGAAACCCCAGAGGTTTCCAATAAGACAGAAGGAGCCGGTCTGCCCCAGCAGCTCCTCTGCAAGTGCTGCAGCGGCCTCCAGCAGCAGGAGGAGCTGCCCTGCTCCTGCGGCCGCCGCGATGCTTGCAGAGAAGCTGCACGGCTCCTCCAGCTGCCGGGGCCGCGCACCTCTGGGAGTGGTCTCGCGCACCCCGTGGGGTGCACGCACCCCAGTTTGAAGACCACTGGGCTATGGGAGAGTTTTGGATATTTTCCTCTCAAATATCCAGTGCTGGCCACTAGAGGACAGGGTACCAAAGTAAATGGAGCACTGGTCAGTTCTTGGTTTGGTAGATATTGACACAGTCACAGGGCTAGATGCACCTCTGTCCCCTTTCTGGCCTCTCTCAGAGCACGCCATCAGGTATCAAGCCTCCTACCTTTATCTCGGCTATGATGGAATTCCAGATTTTTTCCTAGCTCAAGCTTAGTCTACACTTGAAAGGTTATATCAACATAACTACATTGGTCAGGGGTCTGAAGAAAGCCACACCTCTGGCTGACATAGTTATGCCAACATAATCCTCATGCAGAGGCATCTTTGTGAACAGAAGAGCACTTTCATCAACATAGATAATATTATTCAAAGAGGTATCATTCCTGCACTGACTGAAAAACCCCTTCTTTTAGTTAATGTCTATGTGTCTATGATACAGGACTGTGCTGGCATAACTACACCAACGCAACTATGAAGATATAGTCTTCGCAGCATAGATATACACTTAGACCAGTCTGGCGCTACAGTACTGACTAATACCCATCCATGGTTAGTGAATCAGCATTCCACCTATGGTCTGTCATCTACAATATTGGCATGTAGACACATCAGCTAATGTTATGCTTGCTTTGGCAACAGCTGAGAGTGAATGGAGTTGGGCCTGCTTCCAACTGAAGCCGTGTGCATGTGCAAGGGAGAGAAATTGAGTAATCAAAATGTGCAGCCCTGCTCACTATCCCTCAGGCAATTATCATTCTTCACTTGTTTTGGAGTTTTCTTGGGACCCTCAGTGTTGGGAGTATGGGAGCCTGCAGCCAAATACCAGGTCTTATCAAACATTCCACAGGCTCTAGTAATTGGCAGATAGTCTTTTCTGAGAAGGAAATCTGATTCTGCCTTTTATTATGGAAAGATGCCATATAGATCTCTGTCTCAACCCTCAAGTGTTCAGTTTCCCCAGTCACAGAACCTGGATATGACAGTCTGTACCCTTAATGTTCACCCCTTCTATGATTTAGTACAAAGTATGCCTTGTGAGGTATCATTTGAAACCTCATAATTTGCTGACCATTATTGTCCTGGTAAAATGTGTGTGACAACACTGTGTAAAATTATATGATTCTACTGTATAAGACAGGTTCCAAGTCTGGGGAAACAGCTTCAAACCAGTTTCCCAGAGACAAAAGACTAGTAATGTCTAAGCCAGGTGTCAACATAATCAAATGGACTATCACCTGATTAAGGGGCCATTCTTTGGCAAGAATCATAGGAATGGAAGGGACCTTGAGAGTCCAGTCCCCTTTACTCATGGAAGGACTAAGTATTATCTAGACCATTTCTCACAGGTGTTTATCTAACTTGCTCTTTAAAATCTCCAATGATGAAGATTCTACAATGTCTCTAGGAAGACGGGTGAGCATGAGAAATTTAAATCTTGGCAATGGAAGAGCTGGAGGTTTCCATTCAAAAGACTTTGTCTCCTGAATCCCAGATGGAGATGATTTTCAAAGAGGAAAACAGCTATAAGTGAGAACAGAGGGCATCACCTCTCCTCCCTTTCTCTCTGCCCACAACATCCGCAATGTCTAAAGGACAAGGAATGAGGCATTGGACTGGGGAAGGGATCCAGCTTGGGAGGCATCCAGCCACTAAGACCATAAAAGCATGTGGTGAGAGAGAGATTTTGCTTTGAATTCACTTAACCTGTGAAGCGACAGAGTCCTGTGGCACCTTAAAGATTAACAAAAGTATTGAAGCATAAGCTTTCGTCGGCTAATACCCACTTCATCAGATGCATGCAGGGTAGGGGGTATTAGCCCACAAAAGCTTATGCTTCAATACTTTTGTTAATCTTTAAGGTGCCACAGGACTCTTCGTCGCTTCTGCAGATACAGACTAACATGGCTACCTCTCTGATTCTTAACCTGTTAAGTTAGCTATTAATTGTGTTTTAGCTTTTATTTTCTTGTCAAATTCTGACTTTTGTGTCTCTCATTACCTGTAATCACTTGATCTTTATTTCTGTAGTTAGTCACCTTGTTTTATTATTTTATCTAAACCAGTGTGTTTAGATTCAAGTATTTGGGAACCTCTATTTGAGATAACAGGATTTGTGCATATAATTTTCTATTAATAAAATGAGAGACTCTCTATGAACTTGTATTGTCCAGGAGAGTACTGGGCAGTACAAAATGCACATTTCTGAGGACAAGTCTGGGACTGGGAATTTGTCAGTGTCACTTTCATATAATTCAGGAGTGGCTGTCTAGAGCACTCATAATATAGCTGTGTGTAATTTACATGCTACAGGCTGTGTGTGAGCAGACCAGGATCAATTGCTTTCATAGCAAAGTAGCATTGGAGAATTGAAGGAATACAGCTGTTCAACAGTTCAGATTGTACCTTAGGATGTTACACTAGAAACTGAGGCTTTTAGGGATTGTGTGTTGATGAACTTCAGTCACCTTAAGCCAAGCAGATGTCTGAGAGCATGAAGTAATTATAGAGGGGAAAAGAATCAGACCCTGGGATGTGAGATAGATGAGTACTTTGTGAAAACCTTTCAGTATAATAGTGATAAAATGTTAAGGCAGTGCCCCCTGGTGCCCATTAGAAAGACAGTTGCTTTCTTTGATTTACTGCTAGAAAACATTTGCTAGGAAACAAATTTAAAAGTAATATTAAAATGGACTCATTTGCAGGTAGGAACTGTTGTTTTTTTAAATAAAAGGGTCAAAACTATTAGAAAACAGGAGCATTTATGGGATTCATCATAACCACGTGGAGATCTTCCTAAGGAAAGCATGCCAGGGAGGCAAAGTACTTTCTAAATATTGAGTCTCTCAGTTCCCCATGACATCTCAGTATTTTTATCACCATGTTACAGATGAAGCAGTTTAGTTCAGCAGAGCGAGTCTTACCCATTAGATCATCTTTCCTCCCCTTTAATGAACATAATTAAGACTATATAAGTAACCACTGAAGATCAACTTCAAAGATAAGGGCCTGAGCCTCTATGGATGGATCTACACTGCAGTGTGAACCCAGGGTTTGAAATCAGGCTCAGGGCTAACCCACCACTTCTGTATACACACAAATTGAATCTAGGGTCCCAGAATCCCACAGCAGTGGAGGGTCTGAGCCAAGCCAGGACTAGGGTGACTACATGTCCTGATTTTATAGGGACAGTCCCAATTTTGGGGTCTTTCTCTTATATGGGTTCCTATTACTCCCCAAGCCCTGTCCCGATTTCTCACACTTGCTGTCTGGTCACCCTAGCCAGGACCCAGGATTCAATCCCTATTGCTTTGCAGTGCAGACGGAGCCCCACCAAACTTGTGGTCTGGGAATCCACCAAACATAGGTACTGACTCTGTGGGTGCTCTGGGAGTGGGGGCAGGAAGAGGCTGGGGTGGGAGGCTGGGAGCTTGGGGGAAAGGATGGAGTGGAGGCAGGGACTGGGGGCTGAGTAGGGGTTGATCACCGCCGGGAAAATTAGAATGTGATGCCTGTGCTGCCAAAGTATCCCACAGGCCAGCTTTCTTTGTCCTCTGGACAGTCAAGTTTTCCCACACTGCACTACAAACAAAGGGCTACAGCAGCTACATTCTGGGAGGGCACTAGGGAGTCTGGCATATGGGTGGTTGAACTCGGGCCCACATAATGCAGGGCAGATGGTGGAGTCCCAGGTTGGGCTCAGGGTTCAACTATTGCTAAAATGGGGTTACAAATGGGTGCAGATGCTCAAGCCGTAGGTTAATACATTCAGGCTAACACAAGCTCTACTAATCTTGGGCTTGCATTAGTGTAGACATACCCACTATGGGTGCCCGCCACAATGGGCTCCTAGTGCATGAGGGTGCTCCTAAGTGTTATGGTAATAGAAATAAAATATCTGCACCCAATTCATGGCAATATTCACCTTCAAAATGATCTAAGGGACCTCTTTATTCATGTGTATGATCAGAAATAGTTTTTTTATGTTTTTTCTATGAACAAGCTGCAGTCAACCCAATGTATAACAGCATGGGGGCCTAATTCTCAGCAGCCCCACATCTTGCACAGCCATTTACACTACCAGAAAATGAGTGTGTAGTGGGTGTACAATGTGCCATTCCACTTAGGTAGCATCAAGTACTATTGGTGCACTAGTCTGACTGAATGAGCAAAGTTCAGGGATACAGCAGTGTAGACTCTCTGTAACCCAGAGGGAGGTGTAAACAATAGGACTTTGCATCATAATTTCTGTAACCTGTAAATGAATGTCATCCATAACATGGTGTTTCCTAATTAAAGAAAGCAGCAAAGATCTATTGCTGTAATCCAAAACACTATTAATTCCAGGCAGTTCCCCAGCGCATGCAACAGGCCCCTTTTCTTGATGTAAAGCATAAACTCCTATGCATTGAGAAGTTACCTGATGTTTTCGCAAGCATTCTGAATTAATTAGAGTTTTTACTGTATCACACATAAGCACAGGGTACAAGAATCTGTCTTGGTAGCATGCTAAATTAAGCCAGGTATTCACTATTATTAACCTCAGTCTCTATTTATTTGCCAAATGTGCCATTTGTTTAGGAATACTTAACATTTGCAGAGATATCCCCACATAGCTATCCATCTATGTTAGGGTTTTATACTACTGCCCATTACCATGGTATCTGAGCACCTGCCATGTAAAATCACTAGCAATAGTGAAATCCCTAGGGGGATTCATGAAATTGCTGGCACGTTCAGTGTCAAAACGCTGCCTGGAGTAAGGGTTTTAGTTTTTATTGCAAAACAACATATTGAACGTAATCACAAAAACCTGTGACATGTTGCAATTAAAGATGATGTGTGGCCCTTCAAAGGGAGGCAACAGGGACTTTCATTCTAGGAAAAACTTTTAAAAACATATAAAGTTGAAATATAAACCAATTGTTTAAAAAAAAAAGTCAAACATGACTGAACAGATTTACATTTAGAGAGTTCTGGCTCAGCCAAGCTCCTTTCTCCTAAAGCATTAATGTTTTTAATTTGATTTTAGTGCAAGATGCCAGCCAACATTATTGGCTCGGATTGGTGGGCAGAGTCTATCAAAGCAATAAACCTGCCCCTCAGGTGAGGGAGCAGTCACAACTTGGAAAGCAACTGAGTGCCGGGGACAAAAAAGGAACAAATAGGGACAGGGGGTGTAGGTTAGCAGAAAGGAACCCAACGGGTCACTGAGCAGAGAAACCCAGACAATGCCCATTGCTCTACAAAGGAGATCAGGGAGTCAGTGGCTTTCACCCAGAAGAGTTCTGCCCAGATGTGGGAACAGAAAAAAAAAAAAAAATCCACAGAGAGACCCTCCTGTCCTGATCTCTCTTCCTGGACGGACAGTCCTGGAGCTCTGAGGTCTTGCACTGAATGTGACACCACTGGCAGGGGCATGTGTCTTTATTGCAGGACCTAGCAGGAGAAGAATTGTTCCAAGGGCCAATCTCAATACTAGCAAGTGCAGAGTAACACTGCCAGCGTAAACTGCTTGATCTGTATTGATTTCTTGGATGCACTGCCAAGGTGCACATAGCAGTAATATTTGGCATATAAAATGTAGCCCTTTCCTGACCTTGACCCAGTATCAAGATCTCCCATCATGGTAAGATGTGAAGTGTTAGAAAAATTCTCCCACACCACGTAATGTGAAAATGAGGGTAATTGTTTTTTAAACTTACCCATATGAGGAATGCCTGTAGATAAGGGAGTATGTCCAGTGGTTAGAGTAAAGGCTAGAAGCCAGCATGCCAGGGTTCTATTCCCAGACTTGTCCTGGGTTCACTGTATGACTTTGAGCAACACACTTAACATTGCAAAGAGTTACAGATTAGTTTTTCACAAGTTTTCATTTTATATCACATTAACAGCAGGTGGCAGTAGAAGCTGATGTTTGTTGCTTTTGATCTAAACTAGCCAAACATTAGATTTAAATCAGTTCTGGATTGTTGCTATTTAGAGTTATTTTTTCCTCTGGATATTATCTGTGCCTCTCTGCAATATGATTAAGAGATCATGTTAGTGGAGTGGAGCAACATTATAGGATAATGGTCTTCTGCTTTCGCTTCAGCACTTAGGGGGAAAAAAATGTTGACACACAGCCCAGAGTGAGATCTTAAAAACAAGAGGCCATTAGGTCTGATGAACAAATACTTCATTTAACCAACAGCATGTAATTCACAGATTAAAACAGGAGGTGATCTGCCCAGACAGTCAAATCCTACCTAGCCTCTCACAGATGCAAAAGAGCTAGTAAAGTGTGGTCTGCCTGCTCAGCATGGGCAAAATATTTTGCAGCGGGCTTTGGTAAGGCAGATGTATATAGGATAGGAACTCGGATCCCAATCCCACAAGCTACTCTACCCAGGCAGACCACTGTGCCCTTGCGTGAGGCTCTGCCTTTGTGGAGCAGTTTCCAGGATCAGAGCCTGGGGTTATCCAAATACAAGCTAGCTAAAATTCTGTTTTCCCCAAATTTCAGATACATCCCCAGAATCCTTCAGATTATTTGTATGAACATGTGAGAAAGGATGTCTGTGCACATATTTGTATAAATATTTTGTACATATCTATAGAATTAGAGCTGCCCCATATTTTAGCAAACCGAAAAAAACCATTGTATATATATTCACATTACCTTATTATTAATTATATATATGAGGATAGGACCTAGAGGCCCAATTGGGGATCAGGGCCCCAAGGTTCTGGGTGCTGCACACGTACATAATGAAGGCAGGGACTGACTCGAAGAGTTGAGAATCAATAACTTGTACCCTAAATATTTTTAATGCCCCCAATCACCTCAGTTTTCAGAGTAGCAGCAGTGTTAGTCTGTATCTGCAAAAGAACAAGAGTACTTGTGCCACCTTAGAGACTAACAAATTTATTTAAGCATAAGCTTTCATAGGCTACAGGCTACTTCATCGGATGCATAGAATGGAACATATAGTAGAAAGATATATATATATACATATACATACAGAGAACATGAAAAGGTGGAAGTTGCCATACCAATTCTAAGAGGCTATTTAATTAAGATGAGCTATTATCACCTCAGTGTCTTTTTTCCCAATGCTACTGAGATTTTCCTCCTTTCATGTAAGTTTCAAATTAAAATTAAACTACAATTCACAGAGCCAATGAACAAAATTCAAAGCCCTTCTGAAGTATATTAAAATCTCCCAAATTGCAATGACATCAAAGGCAAGAGGTCAAAACCAAGACCTTGTTACAGGTCTGGGGAAAATGATGTTTTCCATGACACACAGCACAACCTTCAACTCCAGAGAGCAAGGAGAAGTGTGTGTCTGGTCACTCATGCATGTAGAGCCGCTAAATAATACATAGTGCTACTGTGAGCTCATTTTTGACACACATGCTTTCTGACAGACTTGAAAACTTTTCTGGTGTAGTCAGCAGCAGTGCAGGGAAGTTCTGACGGGTGGGGTCAGAATTAAAACCAAGTCCCTGGCTATTTCCTCCAATCAGTTCTAGTTTAGAATCAGCCTCCTGAAAGCTCTTGGCTTTGTGACATGGAAAAGAGAGGAAAAGGAAAGATCTGCCTAATTTTCAACTGGGATGCAGCTGCCAAGTTACATAACTTTTCAGAGTGCCCAGACAGGATTGTTTTATGGTCTGGTCTTTCTCCATAGAACTGAATTTCCATACTGCAAAGCATTAAAGTGACTCAAACAATACCAAGAAAAACGGGGCTATAATTTGACTAGGATGAATAGACTCGTAAATCCCCACTGATCTACTTGTGGAGGACATCCTGTAGAAAACCAGGCCAAGCATAACTCAGAAGGATTCTCTTTCCCCACTAGGATAAACTATAAAATTAGGAATATTTGTGTTTTCTCTGGTTTATAGCCAAACTAGCTACAGTTGACATTTCCAGAATGTTACCTAATCTCACCCTGATTCAATTGCCATTGCCCTTTGCCACTTGCTGTACATCGCATTTCCCAGGTGTGGATAGGGCATTAACCAATCCTTTGTATTGTGATGATCTTGATGGCTCATCTGAGTTTTAATAGTCAGACAAATGGATGGGGAGGAGAGTATGATTCCCTCGCATGGGTTCATAAATTCAGAGCAAATGTTTTCAAAAAGTTGTAAAACAAACTTTCATATTTTCTTATAGCATGGAATACAGACATTACAATTGAGATTAATGCATTAAGCAACTAATTACCATTTGATACTAAATACATTCTTATAAAATTATTTTGAGCAAAACTAACATATAGGTGACCTGAATTGGTCTCCAGCTATGAGGTTGTCAGTTCTTAGCTAATGCTTACAACCTGGGCAAGAGCTGACATTTTGCCAGTCAGTATTACACCTTCATTTTTCTTTCTGGCACTAAACAGGAGTGAGATCTACAAAGGCTTTAGGGAGCTAGAGTGTTAGCACACATTTGAAATGTGCAATAGGCCAAATGTGGAGGAGTTCAGCTAAGTGATGTGGTCATCTTTGGAAATATTTCCAGTTCCCTCTTTAGTACAAGCTGGTGTCCATCACTCCAGACAAGGAATTGTCTATTGTTCAGTCAAGAGCACCAAACTCTATTGGGGTGATGGAGATGGTAGCTGTTTAAATAGCAGTGAAAAGTGCTCCAAGATGCAGGGGAATGGGAGAATCAGGCTTTTGCATGAACCCAAAAGCTTCTCACTTTCATTGTTGCCAGAAGCACAGAATTGTGAAGTGATGGTGTATGCTAAAAAAAAACTACCACTCCCAGGGTTGATTCTTTTCTCTTTCAAGGCTATGAGAAAACACCCTTTAGCTTCAATGAATACATGATTGATCACTCCTTAGTTTGGCTTAGTGTTATTGACACAGTGCAAGATGCACATGTCTTCCCAGGCTTTTCTGGGGGAGGAGAAAACATGTTGGGGAATGATTGAAGTGCTACGGTAGGAATGCCATTGCAGGAGGTTTGGTTTTAGTTTGTTTTCATTTCTCTTAAAGTTCCAGGTTTGTCCTGTTCTGTGATTTGAGTGAAAGTGTACACAGTTTACAAACCTGCACTGTACCTCACACCCAGGATGATGCAGACTGAATGTAGCTAAAAGTGATGTATCACAAAGAGACCGCGATGCATAGTCCAGTCCCCTGCACTGAGGCAGGACTAAGTATTATCTAGACCACCAGTGTCCAATAGAAATTTGATGCTAGCCACACTACTAGCCCCACTTGTGGTTTTGAATGTTTCTTATTAGCTACATTATAAAAACACCATTAAGCCACATGCATTATCCACAATTAAATAGCCTATTAGTCACATGTGGTAGGGATGAACATATTAGATACCGCTGATCTAGACCATCCTTGACAGGTCTATCCTGTTCCTACAAACCTCCAATGACCGAGACTCTGCAACCTCCCTTGAAAGCCTCTTCCAGAGATTAACTACCCTTACATTTAAGTTTTTTCCTAACATCTAAATCGCCCTTGCTGCAACTTAAGCCTATTACTTCTTGTCCTGCCCTCAGTGGATAAGGACAACAACTTATCTTTCTCTTTATAGCAACCTTTTGTATACCTGACAACTTATGTTCGCCCTTAGTTTTCTCTTCTGCAGCTTCTCACACACCTGGATATTTTCATGCCCCTCATTTTAGGTCTTTGTGTACCATTGAACATGGAGAGGGACAGGTAGTCCTAAAAGAATTGCCTCACAGAGGTGAAATGCCCAATCCAGACATGAGATTCCTCAACTAGTTTGAATAGGGCATTGCAATCAAGAGCTTATCTTAAAAAAACACAACCCACTAACACCACAGGTTGACTTGCCCTAACCTGGAAGTGAGGAGTGCTGTATGACTGTGCATGAATTAGCTTGTCTTAGCCCTATGGTTTTTGTATTGATCTAGGTAACAGAAACTTGTGGGTGTTTATACTGTAAGCTTGGTAATGTTACACTGTGTGTGCACCTGGAGTCTAAGATAGGCATAAGTCATCAATAAAAAAAGAACATGCTCGCCTATTTTATTTAGAAAGTATAGTTCACAATAGATGTGTGGCAGGGTTCCAGATATATAGGTTCTGCACATTGTGTGGTTTCCTATAATATAATTGTGCTAGAAAACACATGCAACTTCTGATATTATCCAATTAAATGTAATCCGTGATGTAAGATAAAAGATGCTCTACTATAGTTCAGTGCAAGGCAGATGGTTTCGTAAGAGCTCAGGATATCAGAGTTCAAAGAGGACCCTCACCAATAGTGTCAACTCTTCTAGATTTCTCATCTATTAAGCACTCTGGAGATAGCAATATTAAAGGAGGGAAAAAGCATCAGCAGCTCCTATAAGATTGTGATGTGTGAATACTAGCAGTCTGATTTTAAACCCATAAGCTTAGGCAATTTTCTAATCATATTCACAGATGGGTGTACGAAACTAGGCTGGGTTAGTATTGCGGATAGCAGACACTTTCAGAAGGAGAGAAGTATGTGAAAACAAAGATGGTTAATCACACTATTTCAGACCTCAAAAAGAGCCTTGGGCATAGGTTGAGGGTGGAGGCATAGATCATATCATATGAAGTACACAGTAAACAGTGGCTGTACCTATTTCATTTTGATGGCTACTGAAACTGTTCTACCACACCCATTACCATGGTTTTCTGAGTATCTGACAGGCGCTAATGTACACGTAGCACAGGTTTGGAGCTGTAGTAATCTAAAAGGGCAGGCACAGTCTAAAAACACTTCAAATCTAGAAATGGGAACAAGAAAAGATTTCTAAGAGAAGTGGAAAACTGGCACCAGATCAAGAGACCATAGTGTAAACTTGGTTAATATTACACTTAGAACCTGGTTTTCAGTTTGCTTTATGAAGTCTTCCAGATTAAATCAATCATTCTGGAAAGAGATTAAGGAACTGTGGTGAAAATAGATGCAAGTTTAAATACAAAAATACATAATTCCATATTACATGGTATGACACACACTTCCAAACACCAGTTACTACGGACAACAGTTCTTTGCTGTATCCTTGTTTCGTTACCAATGACTGAGTCCTCATTTTGCAAGAGGAACAGCAAAGCCAAAAATTGAAAAGCTTAATAGATGACATTAAAATGCTCTTTTTAAAGGACTCTAAATTTAAGTTCAAACTTGTGAAAAACATCTACATTTCTACATCCTTTATATACAGTGCATAGTATTATATACTAAAGATTAATACTTATGGGAGAAAATTCATTGAAGATGTTAGAAAAAATCAAGCTGAGAAGGAGCTCCGCCCTAAAAGTCAGAAATCATTTCTCAAAGATATTTAAAATATCTGCCTAAATGGGGTTTCTACACCACTTTGCGAGGATGATTACCTGCATACAAAACTTAGGAGAGGCTCCCAATATGATCTGAAAAGTAATGCCTTGATGGCAGATTCAGTACAGAGGTAATGGGCAAAGGAAGGAGTGGGAGCCTGGGGTTAGAAGATTGTCAGTACTACAATAAAGAAGTGTGAGGGAGCAGGGAAATGCATGAAGAACAGAGAGGAATGTGACCATCTCAAGTACCATTTACTCGCCTTTTGATGGGAAAAATGTTTTTGCCTGAAAATTCTCTTGGAAATTAGCCTTAGCTGACATTTTCTAGTTTTGATGAAAATTGGATGAAAAGGTGATTTTTCAATTTTTTATTTTGAAAAATTGTATTTTTGTCACACTATAGAACCGCCATAATCCATGAAAAATTTCAATGAAAATTTCTCTCTTTTGATTGAAGAGATTTTCCCCCATAAAAATCTATAGCATTTTCAGCTTGCTTTGATAAAAGATGAGGGGGGAAATGTTTTGTTCCTCTCAAAAAATGCACCCAAGTCCTGCATTTGCGTTGCCATCCGTCATGGATTTCCAATGAACCAAATCACTCTAGCCTTGTTCTTATGGTTTATGCCACAAGATGGAATTGCACCCTTGTGTACAGAGGGTCAGAAGAACTTTGCATGTGTTATCTTTTTACACCATTGAGGGAGTCATCTAATGAGCTGGATAGTTCATCCTCTTCAACAGATCTTTTATTTTCTCCCTTGCGGACTGTGCCATTTAAAAATTGTTACATCAAACAAACTTTTAAATTCTCTACTTCCAGCACACTAGGTGATCACCTCTCAGGGTCAATTATGTCAAGCAGCACTAATCTAAAGCAAATGGCTTATGAATAATTAAAGAAAAGAGCCTCCCTTTGTTCTAAATTATGGCAAAATTCACTTGGTGTAAGCCTGCAAGTAGTTGAATGCACACACAACTCAGGCTTTGCATTTCAGAGGAAGATTTTTACTAGGCTTTTATAAGGGAAAGAGTGGTTTTATATCACAGACTTTTAGAAAATGTGAATGGGAAGGAGAGCTATTCTCTGCACACCCCTGTGCAAATGGAATATTGTGTAATGTTATGTATCAGTATACATACATACAAACTACACCTAAATATTTTTTCAAAGAATTTCAGTGAATAAGGCTGACATTTGAAGACAGCAGCCCAGACTGAGGCTGTTACGCATAACTGGTGATTTTGGGTACCCAAACTATGATACATTACAAGGGACCTGATTTTTCAGAGGGCAAGTGCCCAGCACTTTCAGAAAAATCAGTTAATTTGGGTCTCCTGACCCCTTTTGAAAATCTTGGCCAAGTGCAATAGTGAGAAGCAGCAGCTCAAGCTTCTCCGCTCATGCTAAAGTGAGACTCAGTTCTGACTCACCGAACAACCTCCAGATAAGAAGGGAGTGTGGTCTCCATGTCCATTTTCTCCTTGGCACCTTTGCCAAGACTGCCAACAAGTTGGTGAATTACTATCAATAGCAGCAGTGTATTTTCTGATGGGGACAACTGATGTCTGGGAATTGGATTGTGACCAAACTCACTTCTCTATAGAAGACAGGTATAGTGGATGGTCACAGCTGACCCAAACGCTAGGGATCTGGACATGAAAGACTCCATATCCTGTTACCACTCCAGTCTTCCAACATTGAGTCCTGTCAGATTATGATCACTCTCACCTGGGCAACAATCCTTATTGGTTTAACCAGCTTTTAAGCCAGCCAGAACTTTAAACAAAAAAAAAAAAAATAAAAACAAAATACATGATTCTTAACTTTGCAACTGTTCAGTTTGCTGTGATGTCCAGTGGAGCTGAGGTCTCTCACTTGTGCTGGGGCACATGAAGATGATACTTTTCCAGCTTAATTACTAAAATGGTATTTGACTTTTTTTAGTGACTTAATATCAGCAGTGGTGTAATGGTTAAAAAAAAGTAAGCAAGCTCCCAAATAAAAATCCATATTCCCCAAATGAGGAGTTGGTAAATTCACTTTACCCAAGTTTATCCTTGACTACACTAGTGGCTATCAGGATAACTTAATATTATACTGCAGGCAGGTTTCCTTTAAGAAAGAGTCCAATGCCTGGCACAGCCTTTGCTAAGCAGAGAAACCAAGTAGTGCTCTTTAGAGGGCAGAATTTGATGGTCTGATATCAGGATGCCAGGGATCTGCCAATCACATGCAGCCTGCTAAAGCAACATGCTACCCCACCACCAGGGGAATTGTGGATTGTCTAAACATCTGTTCCCGAGGAGCTAGCCTACCTTCATCAGTAAAGCCTAACAATGCTTTGTCACATCAGAATAAATTACACAACAGAATTATTAAGGCTTTGGGTTTGTTTTAATTCAAATGGATGATTCTGAGCAAAGCATATGTTTTCATTTACTGCTAAAATAGTTTTAACAAGAGAGAGCGCAACAATTTTGGGATGCTCAGTAAATACGTAGAGAGGAATGCATGAGGGGAGTGGAGTGTGGTACCTTTGGAACCTTCTAAAAATCTTCAGGCTCTCTAGAGCAGAATAAGGTTAACTAACAGCTACATGAAATTTTTTCGCTGTTAGCAGTTATCTTCAGGTGAATAGGTAGTGCTCCAGCATTTCAGCTACAAACTGCCTTTATCAGCTACCCTCTGGGTGACTAAGAACAGAGATAGAGACTAAGGGTATGGTTACACTTACAAGATTATAGCGCTATAGGTTATAGCGGTCCCCTTATACAGGAATATGCATAGCGCTATTGTATGTCCACACTCAGATGCTCCTGCGGTATAGCATGGCCACATTTGGGGCACTTAATGCGGCATTAAGAGCAGCGCATTAGGGCAGGTATCCCAGCATTCAGCTGGGTGCAACGTGCTTTTTAAACGAGGGGTGTGATGGGGGACGTGTTGTGTGTATGTGGAGGGAGAGAGACAGTGGTTTTTCCGTTTTTCTGAAAGCCTGTCAGTGAGCCTCCGTTCACAGAAGGCTTTGTTTTCACACAGGCTCCCTCCTTAAACATTTGCATTGCTTATCTGCCGAGTTAAGAGAGAAACTCTAAAGAGGTACTTCCGCATTCCTCCAGCCGAGTTCAAAACAAAGGGAAGAGACGTCAATTGCCTTAAATGGCTCTAGGCATCTCCAGAGATTACTTGTAGGGCAGTGGGTGTCCACATCCTTGCTGTAGCGCTACAGCCCTTATTCCCCATGCGGAGGTGGATTAATAATAGCGCTATAACTCAGCAGTTATAGCGCTCTACGTGCCTTGCCAGTGTGGACGGGGAGGAGGTTATAGCGCTCGTGGGGGCTTTATAGCGCTATAAAGTGCCAGTGTAACCATGGCCTAAGCTGGAGACCTTCAGCCCCCTAATACACTATATTCTATACAGGCTCTATACAAGAGATATTGTTTGGTTAGAGAATTGTTCACCCTTCTCCTTGCAGAGCAGTAAAGAACAGTCGTTGAGGGGCATTTGGACCTTATTTCAGAGATGGGAAGCTTATTACAAACTAATCAATTTCACCCAACCCATTAGGCTGGACTAATGTTTAGAACTTGATTAATCATCTGAAACAGAGGGGAGGAAAACAGAGTGCTATACAGTGGAAGTTATCAGTCACTTGGAGGGACTGCTTTTTCCATCCTATCTCCTCCCAGGCCTAAACCAGAAAAATGCAGGAAACTACTTATGTTACCTACCTTAAGAACAGCCCTGAATCCTTTTGTAAAGCTTACAGATCACAATGCAATATATAGATGTTCATTTTAAACAGTTACTCAAAATTCAGTCAGGGTTTTGCAATTTAGTGGTTCTGTGTTATTCACTGTGCAATCTCCCGGAAGCAAGGGCCATACTGTTTCTGTCTTGTACAGCACAGAGCATACTGTCAGTGCTTTACTCAAGTTTGACAGTTGATGTTTAGAGAATCTAGATTGTGGTTTAACTGTGCATGGAACTTAGGATGCCACATTCTGCTCCACTGCTTAGATTTCAGAGTGACATTAGGACAGCTAGACTACTTGGCAAAGGGATATTTTCTCAATTATTTCTTTCAATTTCAGGAGAGATTGTTTTTTTGTAGAGTTAAATCCTTTAAAAAGGCATTTGCATGGGGTATGGAGAATGTGAGAAGCAGCATCAAAGCAAACACTACCATTGACTTACCCTCTAGTATTGTATTCCCTATGCTATTATTGCAGGTAATGGTTTGGACAACCCTACTTCTGCAGACCAGTTTAAGCTTGTTATGAAGTAAAAGCCCTATTTTTAGGATAAGGCTTGATTAGAGCCTAGAGAAAACAGCTGCAGCGTCATGTCATTGTGATATCAGTGTAGGATAAAGAAAGAAGGAGGAATGTTACAGATGTAACCTCTGTGTGAATCCAGATCTCAAAATTGGACTAGTTTTGGGATGTTCATATGTGAGGGGATTGGCCCACTACAGAGATGAGGACAAGCTACACAAGAGCTGAGCATTAGTTTCAAGTTGTATATTTTTCTCCCCCTCTCCCAAGTTATAATATTCAGAACAAATATATTTGCTGAATAGGAGGAAAATGGTCATGCTATGAAATTTGGATCTCATTTAAACATACATCTATTTTTTTCAAGTAAGAGTTTGGAAAGGAAGATAGACTATTTGTTATATCTTAGAGGGAACTAAAAATATGTTGAGATTTCCGTTAAAGGTACTGTGTGCTCACTGACCTCCTGACACTGGGAGTCAGTAAGTCTTGGCAGTTATCCCTTGCTTACAAAGGGGTTCCCAGCAGTTGCTTGAAGCAAAAAGTGAACATAAGGGTAGGAGCAGGGTAAGGTGCATTTGGGCACATGGCGAGGAAGAATAATTGAACTGGTTCTATTATAAACTAGACAAACTCACAACTGAATAAGAAAATATGCTTATACAACTGCTGCAATAAGAAAATATTGCAAGGAAATGGAAAGTAGCAGCAGAATCACTTGGAACTACAGACACTTGGGATTAAATTTAAAGCATTTCTGGCCACAAGCTCATTTTAAAAGTGCTCTAGATGTTCTATGTTTGTTTTAAACATCAGGAAGTACTTCTTCATATAACTCAGTCAATCTATGTACTTGCTGTTAGGGGATGTTGTGAAGGCCAAAAGTATAACTGGGTTCAAAAAAGAAGGAGCGAAGTTAATGGAGGAAAGATCCATCAGTTACTACAGGTTGGTCAGGCCTGCAATCACATGCTCTCAGGTGTGACTTAGGGCTTCGCTACACTTGCAGCTGTGGAGGGCTTTGGGTTAAACCAGCCTTTGGAGAGCAGATCAGGGAAAGTGCTCCAGCATGTCCATGCTGACAGCTGCAAGTACACTGGTGGGGTCACATTCGTGACACTTGCAGCAGCATTGGGAGCAGTACATTATTGGCAGCTTTCCAGCATTCAAGTGGCTGCAACGTGCTTTTCAAATGAGAGGGGTGGGGTGGAGTGTATTATGTGTATGTGGCGGGAGAGGGTGGGTTTTTGGAGCGCTGACAGTGTCAGCACGCTATCTTGTAAATTAAGGCCCCCCAGGTCCCCTGCCTCTCACTCACTCAGTAAACGTTTGTTTTTCTTTGCAGCAGATAAGCAGCCACTGTCTGAAACCGAGCTTTGAAAAGGCACTTCCACATTCCTGCAGCGATTTCACAACAAAGGAAAGTGACCATTTGACTTAAGGGGATTATGGGGCATTTCCGGAGGTCAATCAGAGCACAGTAAGGTAACTCCTCAGCCACACTGATGCTGAATTGTCTCACCCAATATGCAATAGCTGTTAATCCTTTCGGGGAGGTGGAGTATGAGAAGCGCTCCAGCCAGGGAGTCACAGCACTCCATGTGCCTTACTAGTGCGGACGGGGAGTAAGCTAGAGCTCTCTGGGAGGTTTTATTGTGATATAAAGTGCAAGTGTACCTCTGACTGCCAGAAGCTGGGACTGGATGACCAGGGCGGATCACACAGTAAATGCCGTTAATTTCCTCTAAAGCATCTGGCATTTGACACTGTCAGAGACAGGCTATTGAGTTAGATGGACCATTGATTCGCTTCATTATGTCCATTTTTACTTATGTATTGTTCACAGGCATAGAAGCTCACACCAAGGCTACAATTTAACAATAATTACAGAACTATCATCTTTTCCCCACTTCCAACTTTTGGGAAAAAAATAAAAACAAAGAGAAAAACACAACTTATTTTGGGCAGAAACATTTACTGTTTGGTCTCAGCCCAGGCAATATTTTGGCTGAGTGGGAGCAGATTTGAGGAAAATCCAGTCAGCTATTTCTGAGTCAGACAAAGAGCAGAAACACCCTTTTTCCATTAAAAAAAACAACAACTATGACTTACATTTTGTGCACTGATAATTCAAAACCAACTGTTTTTTAAAAAAATCTTTTTAAAAAAATAACCCCAATATCTATCAGGATGTAGTTTGTTTTTTTAACAAAATGTGAAGGGAAAAGCTTCCCATAGCTTTGGTAGCTACAAAATGTATTTTATATATAGAAATTCAGCCAGAATTTTTTCTATTTTTTTCCTGCTAAGCCTTATGTTGATAAGTATCTACCATGTCAATGCCAAATACAGAAATTCAACAGTGTAACTAACAAATCTAGTAGGCCAGATCCTCAGCTTGAGTAAGTTCATAGTGCATTCTACTGAAACTGAGGAAAGGTATACACTAAGCACTTCTAGAAAGTTATTAAATTGAACTCTTGACTGTTTCCAACCTCAGCAGTTGTATATTTAGATAAACATAGCATCTTCTACACAAGAATGCTTTGGCTGTGAATACCAAGTGATCCATGCGCTAGTGACCTTCACTTGGGAGTCTGTGCACAGACAGCTCCCTGCATTTTTTTGATTAAGCTCTTGACTGGTTCTCACAATCAAATAGATAAATGTCTGTCTTAAATATTTAACAATGCTGAAAAATATGTCTGCAGCTGCTGAGATCCAAATACTTACTATGTCCTTAAAAAAACTTGTTACCACATATTTTGCATTCCACATGGTGGCTAGACACTAATGGTAACTGTACAAACACTAGTGTTTCTGTTAGCACCCACAAGGCTGAAAGATTGTGAAACAATTTAAGTCTGCTCTGCACAATTGTCACTCCAACACTCAAAAAGAATCCATTAATGTGTATTCTACTTAATCAGATGTGCAATTTTTCCAAGCATCTTGGGTAACAGCTTATACCTGGTTTGCCAATTAATGCTGTGTGCAATAGGGCAGAAAAAGTGAAACCACTTGAAAATGCTGAACTTAATCCAAAAGATGCATCAAAGCTGCCACAGCACAGACTGCCATTTTTCGGATGGGCTTGTTTGAATTCACCACTTAAGATCCGTTAGGTTAGGGAGTTTTGTTCTTTAGGCAGAGCAATAAGCTGGAGAACAAATCAGTCAGACCAAACTCATGTCAAACTGCTTTATTACATCTTAAATAACAGTACATTTTAATATAGTATCTATCTTGCATCCAGCTTCCTTGAAGTACACTGACTTTAAAATTAAATACAAAAAGGTGAAGAAGAGGGATACAGGGTGCAGAGAAAGCTCTACAGAGTAGTTTCATGAAAGAGAAAGGGAACTCATCTTTTTATGCCAAATCCAGGCCTAACGCACAATTACAGCACATTTTTGTACAGAATGTTGCAGAAAAACAGAATGGAGAAAGCCACTACTGCTGCTAGGGAGGCGCATTTCTGGATACAGTGAAGATAGGAGAATTTAAGAGAACAATCTGCTGTCCAAACGCTGCTGCTTTTAACATTTTATTTGAAAAGAAAGCCAGGAAAACCTGTTCATTACAAAAATGATTCTAGTCAGATGCAAAGAACTCATTTTACAAGAACTGGCTGTGAAGAATTAATTAATAAAGAAGATGGTCTGGGTTCCTCCACTCCCACCCTCACCCCAGAAGCATTGACAGCGATCGTTTGAACAGGCTGTTTCTTTTTTTTTTTAAAAAAAAGTGACATCTCGCGCTACTCCAAAACGTGCATAGCTTTGTACTTGAAGTCTTCATAGATTTATGCACAGAGTAGCAACAATAAATGAGTACAGCGGCAATGGTTACAGTTTTTAAACAGGTTATTTAAAGAAAAAAACATCTAAGGACTTAGTCCAATATGCACTTTTTAGCATTTCTACAGCATGCGATTCTAAGAGTAAACCCACCCAATATGGCAAACAATCAAAAAAAATTTTTTTGTTTAACTTAGAAAGTTTAAGATCATTATTTTCAAAACATTGATTTGTACATCATTTCATACACAAAGAATTGACTTAATACCCAAGCGCAGGACAGGTCTCTTTTGAAAAACAGAGATTCCTGGTTTTTGAGACTATGGGGTAGTGTTAGGGTATATAAACTGCCCTTCCAAATGGGGACAAAGGAAAAAGATTTATTTTTTTTTTAAATCAGTGGGCTTTGGGGTGGATGAGTGGGTAGGAATTGAAGATTTGCATTTGTTACCCATAAAAGGTGAAAGGTTCTTTAAACAAGCATTCAATACCATGTACAGCATGTGCTTGGTTACCTTACTTCTTAACATTATTCATAGATGCCATGTTTTGTGCAACAATTATTTGTGATACTAGACAGAAATAAGAAAAAGTAGGGACTAAATTTACAGCATTAACAACCTCAGATGCACTGGGCTAGGACTCCCTTGTTTTACTCAGTTATTCACCATAAAGAAATGTATTTAAAAAGGAAAAGTGAAAAAAAAAAATGAAATCCTTCTACAAATGTGACTTGAAAATTTGAAACGGTGCGAGATAAAACAAAGTTCTCAACTTTATCTTGAAAACTACAGTGAAGATAAGTTTGTTTCACAATTATGCTCAAGTTTACTTTCTGGTCATGCTTTTATAATAGTGTTTCTTTTTTAAATTCTCAAGACAAAAAATGGTCCCAAAAGGAATGCACAATTTCATTTGCTTACAACTTCAGAAATTCTTCTTTGAAAAGTAATTGTGCTCTTCATTTCAGCAATAGGAGACGGTAAAAGATCTTGCCCTTTGAAGTTTTGAGGAGAATGGGGGGTTCCAAGTTAGTAAGGTTGGATTGGATATGCTATCATTTTAGTTTTCAACCGTTGGAAATGTCTTCCAGTCACGGTGGAGTCTGTCTGATACACAAAAAATTTTGTTAAAACTTATGTTTTGACACTAACATTAAGTTCTAAGCTGGCTGAACTAACTTCTGTGTCTGGTATAACAGTTTATTCTCCCACACCCTCTACTATATCTTCCCACACTAACATTTACATCCATTATTTTTATTTCACCGTTTTCAAAAGCTTTAATAATATTTATCGACTCAGATGTGAGAGCCATTCACCAACCTACCATGATAATGAAAAATGTCAATGATACCTATAAAAAAATTACTTAGGCATGTAGAATTTACAAGGCTGAATTAAACTGTAAGAAGTTAATCTTATTTCTAATGTTTTAAATTAGTTACTTTTCTAAACCAAAGTGGAAGTTTGTAGCATAAAAGCAGTTGCAATGTACATTTGAAATTAGAAAAAATAATGAGATTATAAACAAGGTAATTAAGGATGTTCTTCCCCACACCCCCAAATACCTACAGACTTCAGTTCCAGATCTTGAGGAAGCTATCCCATGATCCTGTTGCTACTGCCATACCATCATCAGTCACACCTAAGCAACTGACACGGTTATCGTGGCCAGCAAGGACACCTGGAAATTAAACAAATTACACATGACTATTACAGAATCTTAAATGAATACATGCTTAATTTCAGGCAACTCAATGGTAAGGGTTTGTGTGTTTGTTCTGGATATTCTAGCGATCAGAAGAATGGAACATTAACTTGGTTTAATATTTACACAAGTCTGATTTTGATGGTTTTCTTTACCCCAAACTTTTGGAACTATTCATTTGGAAATTATTGAAGTAGTCAGTGAGGGACTCCCAAATGAAGAATATGGCAACATGAAGTGTGTTAGCCACAAGAGTTTCACTTGATAGGAATAATCTTCAATGATTACACATCAATTACAAAATCATCACCACCAGCTTATCAAAATACTTCTGACAGCACATCCCAAACAGTTCTGAATTCTATATTTATTAGTGTGTTGCTGCTCAATTCAATTACTTCCCCTCCTACAGTGTTACAGGCCACTTGGTCTTGTAAAAAACCCTAGGCTATAAAAAATGCAGACTTAGGCTGAAGCATCTTAAACACATTTAATCTTGCATGTGCCCTAGCACTTCTGTTAGGCTTACAAGCACACGTGTTACAAAAAGGCAAACAAAGACCGGCCACCTATCCTCATTAGATTTACCACGATGGAAGATGCTTCCATTCAGCCAATACATCATTTTGAAAAATTGAATTGAGGGATTAAAGAGATGCTTACACTTAAAAAAAAAAAAAAAAAAAAAAAAAAAAGAGAGAGAAAAGGGAGCCGGTATGACTTTTTATATGGGCATTCAAAGGAAAGAAGGTAAAAAGCACCGATATTCAAGTCTTGCCAGCCCATTACATTATCAATATCCTGGCCTGGAGAAGTTTTAGTGATGAAAGGACGTAATTAGCCTCTCTCTCTGCATCAATAACATAGTTCACATGACTCCACACATTTATGCTGTTAAGAATGTTTTCCAATCTAGTTCACAATTGATATATTTAAAAGAGTTTAGTGCTAGTACATGTTTTAGAATTTAAGTTTCCAAATATTGACTTGGAGTCATCCAAAATTTGCTTGATGAATCAGAATTTGCTTAACTTACTGTACATAATATGTAAATATATGTTGGGTAGTACTGCTGATCTCCACATACAAATTGTAGAAGTACCAGAGAGTCTCCCATTTGAATCAGTGGGCTTCTTAATACAATGAATTCTGTACTTCTAGAGCAGCAGACACATGATAAAGTGGTTAATAGTATCTTTAAAAATTCATAGTGCCATATAGGAAGCCTGCTGTCACAGCTGATGAAATGGCTTACAACTATTCTAGGGCACACTGTAGAAGTAGTGTGGATACACTAGAAGTGTGTAAAACTGAGATTATAGTTATGAGATTTGATGTAGCAGGACCCCAAGCAAAGTACCGGAGGAAGCAGAGTGCTTGAGCAGTTAATTTGTGACAGATAAGTCAATGCATCTTAGGATTCTAACAACTAATTATTAACACATGTGACTGCACACATCTGAAGACTGTCCTCCCATTCTCCTCATTAAATACTGCTGCTCCCTGGAACTCTAACCACACTGGTGATGCCTTTTACCATTCAACATCCCTCTACAGTGAGGTTTATGTAAGGAACCAATAGCACTTCTGGGAGAGTGGGAGACAGATCAGTTGTGATGGTGCATCTATTTTCACCCCCTCCCTTCCACCTTCCCTGCAGGAGGACATGCAAAAATCCCTACCTTGTATCACCCCAAAAAACCCAACCCCAACAAACCAGGAAACTGCAGAATCCAGGACTCCCAAGATAAACACTACCCTAATGAAACAGATTTGTAATGGGGCAAGGTAATTTATGCTATAGGGACTGAAAAGTAGCTTTTCCTACTTAGAAGTCAACCAAAAGTACAACTTAGTGCATTAGTAAACAGGCACTGAAGACAATCATACTGCATTTGTATAGTATAAAATCAAAGCAGGAAATGGAACTAGTTTTAGTCATTTCAACAGGCCAGCAAACTCATTGCTTCCTCCTAATCAGCTTCAAAGTAAAGAATTGTCACCATAGACCAAATATAGTTTTCCCCAATAGAAAAACTATAAAGTGTAATGTGTCACTAAGAGTTGACCTCTCCCCCTAGTGTAGACCAAGCCATAGAAAGTCTCTGTTGCTGGTGTCTTCTCTATTCTGAGCACAGTCTCCCCCTCAGCAGTAATCAGGTTTGTACCAATTTTTGTTTATTACTTTCCTCCACACGCTAAACACAACAAGGATGAAAAACTAGGTTCTAGTCCCAAGAATTAGAAATACTTTCTCCATTAATCTGTCTAGTTCCTCTTCTTTACATTCTATAATCTTAAGCAGACACTCTGTGGTCATTTGTGATCCTTTGTAGTTTCCCTGTTCTAATATCATTACTTTATATTTTAAGGACTGATAGTATCTATACTAGCCGCCAACTCTTAACCTGAACTGTGTTGCAGTGAAATACTAAATTCAGTACCCATCTCCTCCCATTAATTATAATCCTAAATAAAGTTACCTAGCCCGTCTTCTCTTATTATGAATTTTATCAAGACTGCCACAAACCCATGTTCTCCAGCTATACCTCAGAGATAAGGTATCATGTTAGTGAGTCACCCTTACTGAGATAAGGTGATAATAGCCTAAGACCCTCCCCCACCTTTGACAGTTTCTTCATCCAAAACATGCAAAGTCACATTTCATATACAATACACAAATAAGGCAGCTTTAGAAAATGTGGAAGGTGAGGTAATAAAAGGCGAGTTTAAATAGCAAACAGTTCTGAACAATACTATGTTAAAAATTTTGAGGTAATAAGTCAATAGCTACAAATCTCTGCTTGACAGTTACACTACCTAAAAATCAGTGAAAATTCTCAGAGGAATACTAAAGAGCTTCAAGCACTGCAGTGCAGCATAGCCGCCAACTCTTAATCTGAACTGTTTCAGTGAAATACTAATGACAATTATCTTCATATAAATATTACATGATTATAGACCCTCCATACATGAAGTGATTTATAGTAGGTGTTTCATAAATGTCAAATACTTTTACAGTCCAAGTGTAAAATAAGCTCTTTGAAGAGGAAAATATATTTAATTTTCCCAGATGTCATTCTTTTACTGAGCTCTGTTTGCAGAGGGTAGCTTTCTGTTTTCAGAAACCCCATAATCTTCACTAACATTTACAAATCTACCAGTATGTTGACAACACCGGTAAAATACCTTCACCTGGGGAGTATCTCACAGCAGACCACATCATTGAGTTAATTACAGTAGGCTAACAGCACTGTGCTAATGTTTGATAAAGGACTGTCAATAGGTCACCCCTTTAGGTGCAGCCAATAGCATTTACCTGCTCGATCAGCTTTCAGTGTGTCCCAGACATTGCAGTTAAAGTCATCATAACCAGCTAAGAGGAGACGTCCGCTTTTGGAGAATGCTACAGAGGTGATGCCGCAAATAATGTTGTCATGTGAATAAACCATAAGCTCTTGGTCAGCACGAAGATCAAAGAGCCTGCATGTGGCATCATCGGAGCCTGTGGCAAATGCATTGCCGTTTGGGAAGAACTTTATAAAACAAAACAAAAGATATTATAGTATAAGATATTTTGTGTTTTGCAGCTTTTGGGAACAGGACTTTATCCATTTGGTCAGCTAACATGAAATGTTAGATAAATGATTTTTTTATTTTATTTTTTTTTGCACTTTCATTTTAGTACGAAGATCAAAGAGCCTGCATGTGGCATCATCGGAGCCTGTGGCAAATGCATTGCCGTTTGGGAAGAACTTTATAAAACAAAACAGAAGATATTATAGTATAAGATATTTTGTGTTTTGCAGCTTTTGGGAACAGGACTTTATCCATTTGGTCAGCTAACATGAAATGTTAGATAAATGATTTTTTTTTTTTTTTTTTTCACTTTCATTTTAGTACTTGGAATACTCATGCAGGCCAGTCATCTTATGCCCAGAATTGGGAGCAAGGAACTAAAGATCTATTCCTAGCTTGGTTTGACTTCCTTTGGTGTTCTTTGCCACATCCCTTTGCCTGCATGTTTCCCTATCTGTAAAATGGAGCTAAAAATACCTTATTATCTCTATCACAGAGGCACTAATGTTTTTAAAGCCTTCTGAAGATGAAATATCAACAAAACTTTAGTAATGTACTATTTAAGCACCTAACAAATTGTCATTTACTGCAATAAACTTTATGCAATACAACAAATTGAATATAGTTTTGTCAACTGTGGAAAACACTGTGTTTTGGAAAAACTATGCTCCAGGATGCACTATGTGTTAAATTCTAACAGCTGACTGCAGAGTCTACATCATGAACTTAAATCTCATCCCCCCAATTCAGAGACCATACGCACACAGATGGCATTGATGTCTGACTCGTGGCCAGTGAACGTTTGCCGACACATTCCTTCTCTAACATCCCACAGTTTGGCAGAGGCATCACAGGCACCAGAAACAAAACACCTGGCATCAGGAGCCAGAGACAAACTCATGACATCCCCGGTGTGTCCAGTAAATGTAGTTGTCTGCTGGCCAGTTTCAATATCCCAAAGGGCGCTTGACAGAAGAGGGGAGAGAAGGGGGAGAGATAAAATGACAAAAATTAGAACCATCAAATAACACTGATTTTTTAAAGTTTTGCAGTACATTACTAGAAGTTCAGGCAGTGTTAGACAGGGCTGGTTAGCCTGGACTTAGCTGGTTTGTCACTTGTTCTCTCTGGTTTAATTTTTATATTTAAAATGAAGAGGGAAAAATGAATCCCAAAGTATATGGGAAGAAGATACTCTCCTTTGAGACATTTTGGTATATCATACACAAGCTCTCAGTCTTTGCCTTAAAAAGGCACCAGTACTTTCAGATGGAGCCACATATTATTTCTGGTTACAGAGGATCAGCTTCTTGGCTGGGTTACCAGCAATATAAAGTGAGCAAAGTGACTAATGTTCATCGTTGTTGATACATGGAGTTCTGTAACATGGGAGTGCTTTAACACTAGTGTAAAGCTGTTTTAGAGTAGCACCCACTACTGCTGCTATAGTTAAGGTTGAGTCAGTGTTTCCATTAATTTTAAATAGTGGCTTTTTGAGGGTGTATAATTCAGCCAGAATAATTCACTGTTGCCTCATGGTTGTCAGTGCTCCCACTTTCCTATTGACAGCAAGATCACCACAGTGACAATCACAGGGTATAAAAAGGGGATGAAATACTGACTGCATCATCCACAAAAGCAGCAGACTTTCCAGAGATGTTTAGAAGAAAGCATTTAACTTGTCTGTTCTCTTTCCCAGCAGGTGAGCACAATGTAGAATTCTGCTTTGGCTTAGAGCCAGTGCAGAAGCCAGTTTTGTTGTTTTAGGGTTCCCTGGCTATGTAAACCATATGTTTAGTAATTAATTCTGTAACAGCCTTCACTAGTCAGTTCCAACTATGATATGAAATTTTGCTTAGTGTTCCAGCCCAAATCCATTTGCAGCTAGAAAACATCATGCCCTCCATGTCAGTCTCCTCTTTAGTTCCCCATTCTAGGAAAGTGCAGGCTTAGAGGAAGGAGACTACTAGCTTCCTCCTTCCATAAATGAAGGGAACCATCAACACAAAAGCAGAAGTTTTTTCTTAACAGAACCAGCTTTCATTATGAACCACGTGTATTTCAGAAATGCATATGCAGAAAGAAGAACAAGACAAAAAGTAATCCCTTGCCAGTGGCTAGGCCTTAAGTGAAGGCCAGAATTTGTGTTCTCAACACCCTACCCGGACTTAGAAAAATTATTACATGCAACAGTTAAAACCTGCTAAACCTATATAATCTTCTACAAAGAGCATCACTTTAGCAATTCTTGGTGTATTTAATATTAACATGATTTTTAAAAATGGAGTGGAATCCTTTTTAAAGAAATTCATGTACAATCAACATCCATCTTAAGCAGCCACTCAAAAAGGCTGTTTAATAGGAGGGCCCTTACAGGACCAACACAACTGTAGTGAATGTCTTAGGAAGACTTCAAAATAATCGCCTTAAGGACTGCTGCCTAGTGGATATACTATTTTCTCTTTAAGATTTATTTATTCAGTGTGTGAATTTTTTGGTTTACATTGAATTATTTTTGTAAAATGAATATTTATTGGTTATGCAAGTGTTTAAACAGGCCACACTACGAACAGCATAGAAACGCTGTGCAAGTCCAGAAACAGAGCTAACTTTGGGGGAATCTAACATTACCTTTCTAGTTCTGATGGTTTAGAATTAAATCCATCTTAAGTAACAATTCAGTGTGAAAACAGACTAAATCTGCTGAACATCCTGAATCTTGTTAAGCCTTATTCTATAGATCTGTAACCTACAGTAGCAGCTTTTTTTGTTGATCATGCCAGAGGAGCTAAAACTACATAAAAGTATAGCCCACAAAAACGAGATTTCTTTGTTAGTGAGACTAGAGCATAACAACCTCTAGAAGCAAATGCACTACAGACGACTCCTATAGGAGAAAGCACCTTAAGTGTTTTAGCCGATCTCTGAAAATGAATTATGGAATATACAAATTACAACAGAATATAATATTTCTATTAAGCCAGTGGATCACAAAATAGAACATTTTCCAAAGACTGATTATTTTTTAGTTTAGTAATTAATTAAATGTTCAGCGATGTTCCTTTAAATTTTAGTTCTGCTAACTTCTTAAGATGACTCTCTGAAAGCTATTCAGAACCTTACATATTTAAATAAAAATAATTTTACCAATGTGATTCAATATTTAATTTTTTTTCTATAATGGTACTATAGAACCCAACAAAAAAAGTCATTAATTTATTCAACCTATCCTTCCCTGACAACCAATTATCTATGGTTTCATATTATCACCAGTAAGAATTAATATCATGAACTTAAAATTTGAAACAGTTCAATATTTGAAACAATCAGTAACAGAGTGCAGAAAATAAGTGCAAAATGTTGGGGCGGGGGTGTTAAACGGCACTGGCATAAAATTAACTGTAAAACATGCACTAATTGTGACTCTTTACTGCCTGTATACATCAAATACTCCCCCCAGTAATTTGATAATGGATTTTTAAAAAGTATACAAGACTCAACTAAACAGACATTACCATTCTGGGGGAGCTATTTCCCCTGATCAGACACTGGTCTATAACTAACCATTGTTACAGGAGTCTTGTTTGAAGCTATAGCTCCAGAATGTGTTAAAATCCATACTGTCAAAACTTTCTTTCCTCAGTGAGCCATAATTGCTCTGAATGAGCACTTATAGACCATGTGTAAAAGAGTTTAAATATTTAAAAATATTACATTCTTTTTATTAGAGATGTTGTTAAAAAAACAATGGTGAAAATTACTTAGCACCTATCTGTCACTACCTAAATGGTAAGACAAACCTATGGTCTGACAAATGCAAAGGAAAAAATTCAAAGTCTGGCTCTTCACGCGCCTAAAGCATTTTATTTAAAAGGGGGTATTCAAAAGCTTAGTTTGTAGAGCTTAACAGCAGTATTTCCATTTGTAATTTTCTCTAAATTGCAAGCCCTTAGAGGTTTTTATCCATGTTGTCCTATGAGAATTCTATACCAAAGACTGCTTACATAGGATTCATACAGCACTAACACTATTGTTATTACTAAGTGTTATGACAAGTTCCCTCATAATATATTATCTGTATTTTTGAATATGCAGCCATTAGTACAAATGTTACAGTTCGACTGCTTACCAAGTGGTGTCTCCAGAGCTGGTAACAATTTGATTATCATCCAGGAAACGGCAGCATGACAAGTAACCTGCAAAAAGTAACACATGGCTGAACAAAGTCGCAAATTCCGGTCTACTTTTCAGACTGAGTTGGTCATGTAGTGAAGCCTCCTCTCTTGCACATACTGGGCATGTCTACACTGCAGTCAGAGATGTGACTGCAGCACATGTAGACATAAAACTCAGAGAGCTTTGATCTAGCTAGATAAAACAGCACTGGAACTGCAGCAGCCCGGGATAGCTGCCCAAGACCATAACCTGGGCCCCAGATGGGCTTATATACAGTCTTTACTACTGTAGCTTCATTGACACCAGTACACACCTCTGACTGCAGTATAGATACACTTAGACAAGAAACCGGTCAAGAATAGTCAGAAATTCCACTAATACTGATCAGAGTAATTGGTTAGGGACCACTTTAATTTACAGACCGAATCTTACAGAAATCTGATGTTTGCTGATCTGCTTACCCAAGCAAAAAGTAAAACACTAGAAAACACAAAAAGTCCATTTGGTTGTTAAAGAAAAAAGTAGAGACCTAAACAGATGATAGTCTTTCACATAAGAGGAGGACTGAAAATTCTCATAGCTCTTATTTATGACAACCTGGGCTGTGAGCGTCACAAGGATTCACAGTCCAAGCAGAAGTGTGTGTGAGAAGAGATGTATCTTGCTTTGTAAGTACTAAGACAACATGAACCTGGTGGCCTTAGACAAAAGGGCAACAAACCTTCATGACATTACTTGGATCAATCTAACTCTCCTCTGGGGGGAAGCTGCTCTCTTGGGGACCCGCTGAGACTATAAGAACCGTAGCAGAAAGAGGGAGAGCACTCCCTGAGGGATGCATGGGTGACCCCTCCTCCAAAGGCTTTACCTATTCGTTAGCCAGCCAGGAGGAAGAAGGGAGCTGACTCATCCCTTGCTCTCTCTTTTCATTAATTTAAATACTAGCTCAAACCACAGAGAGTTTCTTTTTACTTTATTTCAGCAGCTCCCTTCTCCTTCCCTGTGACTGTAGTTTTTAAAAGTTACTCACCATCTCGTAACTATTATTCTTCGAGACGTGTTGCTCACGTCTATTCCAATTAGGTGCATGTGCACTGCATGCACAGTCATCAGAAGGTTTTTCCCCTAGCAGCACCCGTCTGGTTGCCTGTGGAGCCCCCAGAGTGGCGCCTTCATGGCGGGGAATATAGGTTCCTGCCAACCCGCCACCTCTTCAGTTCCTTCTTGACGGCTACTCTGACAGAGGAGAAGATGGGTGAGTCGTGGCATGAGCATGAGCAACACATCTTGAAAAACAACAGTTACGAGAAGGTAAGTCGCCTTTTTTTCTTCAAGTGCTTGCTCATATCAATTCCAATGCCAAGCCCTAACCAGGAGGTGAAGTTGGAATTCACTGAATTGCTGAATGACACACCACTCTGCTAAATGCTGCATTGTCCCTGGTGTGCTAAGTAATAGCATGATGAGAGGTGAAAGTGTGAACCGAGGACCACATTGCCGCCCTGCACATCTCCTGGATGGGGACCTGAGCCAGGAATGCTACTCAGGAGGCCTGCACTATTGTGGAATATGCTGTTAGGACCGGAACCTTTGCCAGCTCGAAGCATGCCCGGATACAGGACATGATTCACGATGAAATTCTTGGTGACATGAATAGGCCTTCAATTCTATCTGCAACTGCCATGAACAACTGGATTGACTTATGGAACAACCTTGTATGTTCAATGTAAAAGGGAAGCATTCAAAGGTCCAAGGAGGGCAGCCTGATGCTGGATCCTGACAGTTGGGAGACTGCGGGGGACGAACAGCTGCTTCCATCAGGATCTGCTTCAGCCTGAAGTCATGTTCCTTTTCAGTCCTTGGGCGGGACCCTTTACAATTCTTGCACAACTCTGGTGCACCTCACCACAGAAAGCTGAGAAGATTCATGCAAGTTGCCCATTGGCATGGGCTTGTGGCAAGTTCCACAGAGTTTAAACCCTTGGGACCAAGGCATGCCCCGCACCCCAAAAGAAGAGACCAATAGGGAATGGGGAGAAAACCCACACTCCTGGTTAAGAAACTAACTCAAACTAAAAACTATTTACAGAAAACTGAACAACAAGGACTAAGGGAGGCACTTGCAAAGGCAAGCGACCACAGTTCTAACGACAGTAACTGGTTGTAAGAAGGAACTGAAGAGGCAGCGGGTTGGCAGGAACCTATATGCACCGCCCTGAAGACACCACTCCAGTGGGCTCCACAGCTGACCTGATAGGTGCAGCTGGAAGGTCTTTCCCCTGACAATTGTGCACGTGGCGTGCACACACGTAACTGGAATCAACATAAGTAAGCATTCAAAGAACTGTTTTTGCAGATTCTGCAGGTCTTACTGATCACTTGTTTTGGGGTCAGGAAGAAATTTTTTTCTTCACGTTGTGGCCAAATTAGCATAGCATAGTGGATTTTTTCATCGTCCACTGAGCATACTCCATGCATGTTCAGGTTAAACAGGAAGAGGATTTAATAATTCATGGTATTACTTGGCAGGGATGTTAGTTTGTTGCAACTTTCAGCCAGTTTTCAGTGCAGTTAGAAGGCTAAAAGGAACGGCTCCCAAAAGTGAAAGACCTGGGTTTTTGCTGATGGGCTTTGTGCTCATGGGACAGTAGAGACCTGTGGCCTTTGTGGAGTAAGGTCCCCCTCTTTTAGTTCGATCTGTAACCCTCACTGGGGGTGGTGGTCAGATTCAGAAGAGCAAGGTGAGTTGTAAGGGTATGCCAAGGAAAGTTCCCCTGAGTTCTGGTTTGTTTGGGAGGAGCCCTGTAGCCTCTCCACTAGAACCATTTAAAATGCAGCTGACTAGGAGGGTAGTGCCCCTCCCCTCCATTAAATATAACAGAGTTTCAGCCTATTGCTTAATATCCATCTATGTCTGTCCTCATTCAGCACCAAGTCCAGATCCAGATGTCACGCCAATTACAGCTTTATTGCAGCAGCCCTACTTAACCCTGCACTAGAACAGTTAACTAAAACTGCCCCTCCAAGATTTCATACTAACAAATGAAACCAATCACCTCTTTTGATGTACTCTTTCTAGGCCTCTACAATATAGTATAGTCTTTCACCCCCATTCAGCCTGCCATGAACCCACATACTGCACTGTAGTGATCGTACTAACTTACAGGGCCCATCTCTAGAAGAAGTCACTGAACAACTAAGATATATTGCAAAGATATTCTTGGCTTATTATTGCTCAAATCTTTCTTTTTAGGATTTTGACATGCACATAGGCTGCATCATGGATACCCAACAAAAATACATGTGACAGCTAGTTCCATTTTTCTTTATAACAGATATTAAAGAAAAGTAGTTTTTATGGATCATGGTTTGTTTGATTATCGCAGCTACAAAGTATCTATTTTAGGGGTCAGTCAACATCTCTTTATTTCAGACAGAGTACACAACTCCAGTGAACAGGTAGCTAATCCATGCTTTGAAAGAAACACAAGAAATAAAAAGAAATTAAGTGCCATCTACCATATGGTTTAACACATTTTAGTTATTCTTTTCTTTAAACAGAATTTTGGGAAGGTTTGCCTGATTATAACGATTCATGTATGAATAACCTTGGTTTCCTTCAATGAACAGTTTTCAGAGGGGTCCCTTTACACTATATGGATAGGGGCTTGATCAGGCAGAAAACCAGCAAGACACACCGCCCGCCTGATGTTTCCTTTTAGAGCTGTTAAAGGTTTTTCCGGAGCCATGCTGGCAGCCTCTGGAGTAACAGCCTCTGTTTTGCTGCATCTTGGGATTTTGTTCTTTACAGAAACAAAGGCAGCATAAAGATGACACACAGTTTCAGGGTTGCAACCTTGACAGATATGACTTATTACAAGCTGATTCCCTCCCTCAGGTTGCTGGGTGTATTATTACTGAATCTGCAAATGAACAAAGGCCTGCTGATATAGCACTATGTCACATACTATGATTATAAGCACATAGCTACTAAAGTGATGGCATTATGTAATATCTAAGATAAATAGAGTCTTGTTGCATGCAGTTGGGCTTTCCAGAATCAGCACAAGCACTCTTTGAACCAGTGTTCCCACACAGACCTCGACAAGGAGGATATCAAGCCTATTGAAATCCTATTTCTCAGTGGCTACTTCTTCCCAGTAAACTTTCAGCTTCCTTTCCTTTTTCCTCAACTGCAAATTCCTGGGTAGAAGTCACTCTAATGAATTACCATTTCAACTTCTGCTGTGATATGGGAGGTTACTGCTGCAATTCTCTTGGAGCGTAATCGGGGAAGAGAAAAATCCTGAGCTCATCCCCTCTGCTTTTAGCTGCTTTGATGGATCTTCTTATTTCAAGGAAAATGGAGCCCTTATATGGGTACCTTTGTTCTCACAATCATAGCTCATTATCTAGTTTAAATTCTCTCTCTCTAGTTATCAGTCATTAGTGACTTTGATGAAAAAGGTTGGGCCAGATTGTGTGCTACACCTCTGAAGAGAGAATCCCAGGAGGGCCAAATGTAGTTCTGTAGTCTCCAAGATTCTGGCATGGCCCTGACGTAGGTTATAGAACAGTTGTAGCACAGAGTACTCTGACCACTTTCTCTCCCTTCTGTCCAGCACAGGAGAGTAGTGTAGGACAACCTTCACCAATGTAATGCTGGGGGCAATTCCCCAGCATCCAGTTAAACTAGCTCTGTGCCCCCCTTCTGGAGGCTGAGCCACTGAAAAGGAGCCACTGTAGATCCTAGAACACAGTGCACTACAGTCCTAGTTTTTAGTGATAAAAAAGATTTTCTAAGGCTTTCAGATATTTCTAGGGCCAGCCAAAGATCTCTATAGACTTCGACAAGTAGTAAGATACAAGTCACTCTGGGGTTTAATTTTGAGGCTCAGGTCACAGGTTCTTAGATGTCAATACCCCGAGCAGCCAAGTAATTAGTTCTGGGGACTCCAAAAGAATTATCCAGTATCAGTGACTGAACACGTGAGAACAGCATGGAGAATGTGGGTAAGTACCTGCAAAAAAGGAAGAACTTGAAAAACAGACCATGGTTTACACTGAAACTCAAACAACCATTACTCCTACCTTCCTAGTTCTGGAAGGCAATTAGAGACCAAGACGGGGAAACAATGGGCTTCATTTTCAGAAGATGCTCAGCCCCCACAGCTCCAGGTGAAAGTGCAGCATCTCTGAAAACTCAGACCTCAAATTTTTGGAGCCTAATGAAAACCCAGCAAGATGAAATTGTCTTTTTGTTTCACAATTCATCATGCATTCAGCTCACAACTAGCTTACTCTTCAGAACTGATGCTCACCTGTGTGACCAGCCAGCTCACGGCTGACACGTACATTTCCTTCACGAGTTTTCAGGTTGTAAATGGAACAGATGTTATCAAGGCCACCACAGGCCACATAGTTTCCAGAAGGGGCATATGCACAGGTCATCACCCAAGATGAACGCAGGGGAATGGCATGGACCTGGAGCAGAGAAAGAATACGTAGTTTATCTTTAAGTCACTTGATCAGAAGGTTCTTATTTACATCTTTTCTGTAATACACTACTCTCTCTTTAAAGGTAACAGGAGGAAGAATAATGAAAAAGATAAAAATCCTTGTACTCCCAGGGCCAATCTTATTTCACAAATAATTTGCACATTTAACTTGTCAAACCAAATAGTGGCTTAATTAAAACTTCAAAGCTGCACTCTAGCAGAAAATCCAGTTTAATCAGTAGCTCTACTAAAAGCCACAAGAGCTAGTGAATGGTTTTATTATTATAGATCGAGCACTATGTTTTAGCTTGAGAACACACACTGTTGCTCAATGGTAGGTAAAAAAATGTTAATTCCAGGATTATATACTAGGAAGGAACAAACAAACAGCAAAAAGAAGAGACTTACTTTGACCCTCCTTTAATCCTGCCTTAAAATCCACTTCAACACTTACCAAATAAGTGAGCAAACAAAGACCTTTCACTATTTAAACAAACTCCCCTTTTGTTTCCCCATGCCATATACTAGTCTTCACTGAGAAAACAGTCTTATTAATGCTAACCCTGTCCTTCCTTCTCTAATTCCAACCTACTGTCTTGTTATTCCTCTTGTTGCGCTGTGTTTGAAGTTAGTTTGTAAACTCCTTGAGGGATGGATCATGTTGCTATATGTATTGGGGGGCTCCGTGAAATATCCCTGATTTCCTCATATTTCTTGACCAGGGATGAGAAAGGTGTTTGTCCCTCTGTGCATACAATCTCCATCTATACCTGTTACAAATCCTGTGGTAATGGGTGTGATATAAAAGTCCAAATAGCAGAGCAATGCTCTGTGCTAAAAATACAGCCAACTAATTGCAAAACATGTATCTTCTAACATGAAGCTAATAAAATGCCTCAAGATGGTGGTTCAAATCTCATTAGAAGGCTAGAAAACATTACGATCACATTCTTTGTTATTACTAACATCATGCCCAGCATAATTGCAATGAGCGCTGTTTAGCCACAATGTGGCACTAGAATATTTTTAGACAACCTGTTTTCAGCCATAGACAACTATTAATCAAAAACTTTCTAGTAATATTAAGATACCCTCAAATTCCTTGGACTGGAAAGTCTCTCTTTCATCCAGTGGATTTTGTTTCAGGGGGATGATGTACTTGTAACTAGAGCACTTGATAAAGAATTCTATTTCTGACTATCAAAGACTTCCTGCATGACCTTAATCAAGTAGCAACATCTCTGATTCAGAGATTCTGGATGCAAGTCCCTGCTTTCAAGGGATGTTGAGTGTTAATTAATGGTTTTCAAGAGTTTTGAAATCCTAATAGGACATAAAATACTTCTACAGTGATTTCCATATTTCTGCATTGTCTTTTTCAATTAAAAAAAGCACTTCTGCTTATTTAACTGTCATTTACCTGCTGAAAATTTTTATTTCAAGTTCTCCACAATCAGTTTTGTAATTATTTACAAGCTTTGTTTTTTCATCCTTCATGCAATTTATCAGAGAGCTCAAAACAATAGCCCCTGGACACCAACCACAGCCATGTGACCATAAACCTCCTGTACCCCTTATTCATATCATGTTACAACAGCCAGAAAGAGACCAGTCTCTTACCTGCATTCTTGTAATTCTCTGCTTTATTACAGAACCCAAAACTAGTATGGCTGTGCTTTGTCTCACATAGCACATTTCTGGGAAACATTTGCTAATTAACTTCTACTCCCTCTGACAACAGCTGCTCCCGCAGCAGCGAAGCAAAAATATACTCTCTGAGCAATGAAATATTTTTAGTTTCTAGGAGGCTGGGTAAACACATTTTATATATAATCAATGTGTGTGTGTGTGTGTGTGTGTGTGTGTGTGTGTATGTATGTATATAATACAGAGAGAGAGAGAGAGAGAGAGAGAGCGCGCGCGAAAATAATTGTTTAAAATAATAATTTTAGAGATCAGGTGTTAGGCCTAAACTAAGTTTTGGCTGAGGTCCTTTAAGAGCCAACGTAGGTAAACAATATTCCTTTCCCTTGTATTTTCAGTCAAATTTTAATTAAGCAGCAGTATGTCAATTACTCTCACCTTGTTTGTGGTGTAGCTATCCCAGATGATAAGTTTGCCATCTTGGGAGGCACTAACTAGAAGTCTGGAGAGAAAACAAGAACAAACAAACAATCATTGCAGGCAAATAAGGAGAAAACAAAGCCAATTAGTTTCAAATGGAATGTTACCAAATTACTAAGATGTTTACATGAATGCTTTAATAGTATCTTTTAAAAAGTACAATGCAACATCAATATTCTGTTAAATAACGTGCCTCATAGAAACAAGAGCAGATGCACTTCATGTTAACTGTTAAATATTACAGCAGTGAACAACAAAGCAACTCAATAGTAGTTGCATTGTTATGTGGTTAAATCACAAGATAGGGAGTCAGGAGATCTGGGTTCCAATGCCTAACTACTACTGGCTTTGGGAACGTCACGTACAGCTCTATGCCTTCCTTTCCCCACATTTGTAAGATAGGCATGGTATTTTTTTATGTTATTTTGTCTGCTCCCAAAGACAGCAAGAAGTTTACTTTTTGATTGTCAAAAGATTCTGAGGATGGGGGTTGAGAAAATGCACAGAGTTATTAGTAAGAGTATTTTAGTTTGCTTCCCAGTTATTCTCAGAAGTTCATCTCGTTTCCACATACTCTGCATTGTCTTCTGCAGACCTTCCTTATTAAAGGAGTCTGGGAAAAGGACCTGAGTATTCTTCCTCCCACCCTCCCCAACAATGGATCTAGAGATGTACAAATCAGGTGAAGGAGAAGTAGCAAAAATAATCCCTAAACAGCACTGAGGTCTCTTGATTCCTTTGACACATTGGAAACCAGTAACAGGCACACTAAAAATCGGCAGATCCAGCTAATTATTTGAACTCTTAATAGAAGCCCATCTTCCCAATTTCTGCTTATTTTAACATATGGTAAAAAAGGATGGTTCAGGATGAAAGCCAATAAATACATAAAAAAATAAATAAAATCCAGTGTCCAAGTAATGTTAAAACCTAGGCTGATAGAAAATTTAGTTTACAGAGAAGTACTCTGCATTGAAGGGTAGAGTGCAGGGAAGGAAGGGACGGGTTTTCTTTTGTTTCCTTTGGGGGCGGGAGGGGAATCTCTCCTCTCTCAATAGAGACTGACTGAAATACACCATTTTGTCACAGTGGTATTCTTGGTCTAGCTTAAAATATGAGCTTTTGTTTCCAGGCTTCTTTTATTTTGTAAATAATAGGTTTTCTAACTCCAAGAACAAAAAGAATTCAGATTGCAGGAACAATCAGACAAAAATAGCTGAGTGTGCCTTTTTCTGTATTAGGGAAGCAGATGTAAAATGGAGTTCAGATATGTAATATTTCATGCTCTGAGTCCTGACCCTACACATTTTCTTTCCAATTTAATACTCGGGCTAAGAGTTTGGCTATTCATCTTAGAAGATTCAAAGTATTGTGCCAAGACACCACATCATTTCAATTTCCATCTCAATATCTGTATGTGTAAACCTAATTCAAGTGAAAAGTCCAAGTCTCAATATGCAAGTATTGTGTGTAACAGAACACTGGTTGTCTAACTTCCAAAGCGGCTACTATCCTAAGAGGCCTTTGTGAAAAAAGTGTCATATTTACTTATTTATTTTAAACACACACAGTTGTGAGAAGGGTCCACATCTCAACCCAAGTGACAAAGAGTCCTGTGGCACCTTAAAGACTAACTAAAAATTTTTTTAGAGCATAAGCTTTCGTGGGCTAATACCCACTTCGTCAGATGCAACTCAAGTCTCAACCCAAGTCTCTTCTTTTAAAGATACATTCACCATACATTCAGTGCCTGGCTATGACAAGTCACCTGGCCAAACACACTGCTCTTAGCTTGCTATCAGATCTTTTATTCACAAATCTGACTCTTCTATTTTTCAGATTATGGTGTCAATACAAGAGCTACTTTAACAGTACAATTACAAACTTTGGGTTACGGATCTCTTTCATACTGAGTGTACACAGTGCCTTGTCCTTAATTGGGGCTTCTAAGTGTTACTACAATATGTGCTCAGGGTCGAGCTGATAGCTGTATTTCAAGTCAGGAATGAATTTTCCCTGAGGTCAGATTGGCACAGACTCTGGGCATTTTTCGCCTTATTCTGCTGCATAAGGCATGTGTCACTTGCAGGTTTAAACTAGTGTAAATGGCAAATTCTCTGGAACTTGAAATCTTTAAATCATGATTTGAGGACTTTAGTAATTTGGCCAGTGATTATAGATCTATTACAGGAGTGGGTGGGTGGGCAAGGTTCTGTGGCCTGCAACGTGCAGGAGATCAGACTAGATGATCATGATGCTCCTCTCTGACCTCAAGTTGATGAGTCTATGAGAAAGAGCTGTGGTTGCCTAAGGCTACTCTACTGTGCACAGGTAAAAACATTGTTATATCACTTGAATCTGAGTTTTGAACCTTTAATCCAATTAAATGAAAATAACCCCTAGCTGGCTCCGCTGAGATTGTGTTTGCTGATAAATACTACGCTTACCTTCAGGGGATAACAGTATTACCTGATTTATCTAAATATTAAAACTCCATATCATACACTTTTTAGCCTTCTACTTCCTCAGGACAGGAACTGTGTATTTGTACAGTACTGAACAGTTCTAGCACTTAAATTAAAATTTCATTTAAATGTCACTAGCTAATTTCAAAAGCTTTGTTTCCAACAGATTCAATTTCAAATAGCATACCTGAAATTTGTTACAAATCTTCAAACAGAAAAAGGAGACAGGTCAGGGAACATTTTCTGTTTTAGTAGTCTCAGGTATTACTTATCTATTTATGCTAATACAAACAATTTTCAGACAAAAATATGATTTTCAACTTAATTATGTCCCTTCAAGTCATAGCATAATCAGTAAAAATATTCCTGCTGTAGAGTAATATTTGAATCTCTCCTTTATTGTTAGCGGTATCGGCACCTCCTAGAAAAGGAGAAAGCTGTTTCAAAACTTGGGGAGGATGAATCATGTGTCAATTGTCTCTAGTGAAAACAGCTTCACCTGGAACTTAAAACGTAAGTATTGTGAGTAGTGATGGCTGTTTCCTACATGACTTTCTAAATATGCTAACAGTCAGAGTTATTTCCTGAAAATTGTATAAATAGACTGATTGGAAAGGAAGAAAATGCAGTGGGATGGAGACTGTTTCAAGTCAACTACTCTTTTTAGAAATCTGAATGAATTTAGTGTTCATAAAATGCAGAACTAAAATACACTGGGTTTAAACGGACAGTGAGTTATGTGCTAAACTGCCTTCAACAATATAGCTCTGCAAAACCACCATCATGGATGCACACTATAAAGATGAGGCTATTGTAGACAGGTAACTTTAAGGCTATATACCTCTTAAGGAGTGCTGATATTATGTTTGAGGGAGATCATTTCAACCAGAAGATATACGTAAAGCCTTGTTCCCAGATCTCTTAGGTTGTTGTACAATATATTTGAAAGGAAAAAAAATTGTGTTTTTATTAAAGTTACTAAAATATCTACCTGACTGCCTTCACTTTTTGAAAGAATGATAGATAAAAATAGGGCAAAACATAGGTCTATGATCTTGATTGTGACATCAGAACTAATTTGGTATTTCCTCTAGCTGGCTTTGCTCTAGTTGTATAACACAATCCTATTGCTAAAAATGTTTACATTAAGGGAGGCACCAGGTCATCACCCACACCAGCCCCTACTCAGCTGGGGCTGCCTCCTACCTGTGTCAGGTGGCTGTAGCTCCCAGGTGAGTCTCTCCTGACCCAAGTGGGAGAGGTTCCAGCACTCCAGCTGGAGTGTCCTGTTTTTAAATGTTATGAAGTTGGCAACCCTAATTTGCCATATAAAGTGCAATTTGCAACACTGGAAATAATACACTTCTGACAAACTAATACAGTACTGCTATGAAATAAAATGAGATTCTACAAAACATATGAAACTTCAAATTAAACTGTTACACTATGTTTATCTGTTGCTCTGCCAACCCTGAGCAAGTCAGAAACTGAAAATAAAAATGGAGTACCACTCCTTTAAAAATATTTTCCTCCACCCTCCCGCCCCCTCCCTCAACCCAAACTAAGCACTTTGCTACTCTTGCACTAGGTATACAGTAGAACTTCAGTTATTACCACCAGAAATAGGAACTGACCAGTCAACCACACCCCTCATTTGGAACTATGTAGTCAGGCAGCAGCAGAGACAAAATAAGTAAGTAAATAAATAAAAAGCAAACACAGTATAGAACGGTATTAAACAAACTACTAAAAAAAATAAAGAGAACATTTACAAAAAAGATTTTGACAAGATAAGGAAACTGTCTCTGTGCCTGCTTCATTTAAAATTAAGATGGTTAAAAGCAACATTTTTCTTCTGCATAGTAAAGTTTCGAAGCTATATTAAGTAAATGTTCAGTTGTAAACTTTTGAAAGTACAGCCATAATGTTTTGTTGAGCATTATGAACAACCTCCAGTCCCAAAGTGTTTGTAACTCTGAGATTCTACTGTATAAATAGACCTAGGATTTTAAGTTATTTAAGAATAGTACTGCTTATCAACCTTGTGTAAACAAGCCCTGTACTTAAGACTGAATTAACAAGATCACTTTCATTAAATTAACAAGGCTCCTTTCAGTAATTTCTGAAGATTAGAAATGTACTTGCTATGAGCAGATTAATGCACATATTTACAAGATTAAAAAGACGCTAATTCACCTATTCCTGTGAAGGAATACCATATCTACTCATTTTAAGATGCACAAATTCACCGGGCTGCATGCTTTAAGATTCTTATAAAAATACACATTATAGTAGTCATTTGTCATCAACAAGGATACTGTTAGCATCCATTTTTTAACTGTCTGGAAATCACAGAAGGACTAATATCCTTGAAAAAAATAAGTGCCTATTTTAAAATGCTTCTTCTAAATCATTGACAACAGTATTTTTCAGGCAAGAAGGGGTTGATATTTTGTAAATTAATTTAAATTATGATGCCAAAAATATGGAGATTAAAAAGGAAAAAAAAGTGACATTTAGCATTGCTAAATTCTCTTAGTACCAGAATAGAAGCAAAGGTTATGAAACTTGAAATGAAGTACCCACACCTGCATCCAAGATCCCCTGCTCCTCAAAAAGAGCTCTGGTATTTTAAAATTCTACTACTAGTAGAAAGGACTTCAGCCTGATTATAGGCATGACCTGAAATGATGAATCTCAATTTCTAATCATAGTATATGAAAAACCAAACTGAACTTTTCCACAAGATCTTAATGAAACACAAAAGATCATCCTTCTGTGCTAGTGACACTCACCTGGAATCAGTGCCCCAGTGCATTGCATAAATTTTAGCCAAGTGCCCCCTCAATGTTCTTCTAGTACGCATCTGAATTCGACCCACTGGATCAATGCTGGCTGTGATCTAAACAGACAAGTTACTACTATAGACCTTAGATTCTGCATTTATCTTGCTCACAGAATATTCGGATACTTCATTAACGCAGGAACACTTAAGACTACTCTATTGCAGAAAACCAAAAGGATTCAATGCACACATTTTGGACATGTTCACTGATTTAGACAAATAAATTGACTAAGAAATATGTTAGTCCTATGCAGTATTGTTGGGTTATTCTCTCATTTACTATTCTTCCCCAGGCTCAGCTCTTTATCTGAGAATTGTAGGCAAAGCCCTAGCTAAATATAATTGCACAATAAGAACATGCATGTTATCCAGGCCCAGTGGGAAACAACTGCATGCATTAGAAACTCTCAGAAGCCTAGGCAGGACTATATTCAGTTTCTATCTTCTGAGGGTTCCCCCTGCCCCACACAATAGAGATGCACTCAACAGAATAATGCAGCTTTCTGTTTTTAAAAAGGGGCAGAAGATGGGGTGTTTGTATTTGAGGCTTTAACTGCACCTAAGATCTTGAAGATAAACTGCATTTCGAACAGCAGATTTTCAAATTATAATATTAATATTTTATCTAACTTTTAAAAGGATAAAAGTATATTCTGGAATGAGTAAGTGAATAACAAAGGCAGGAAGAAGTCAATACACTGTCATTATACCATTACATTCAATATAAATAGTTTCTTTGGCCTAGAGCAAAGCACTGGCTAAAAAAATAGCACAAAGTGCGTTTCCAAGAATATACTGAATAAATGAGCACACATTACAGTGGATCCAAAACAGTTTATAATTCCATTTTACAGATAATGTCTGCATACTTGTCCTGTCTCCACCTAAAAAAATTATTTAGCTGAAGCATTTGAGTAAAGAACTCTGCTTCATTTTGAAAACTGCCAAGACAGATTAATGTTCAAACTAATAGATTGGGCCAGATTTAAAATTCCTACACAATGCCCTTCCCTCGTATAAATACAGTAGCTTTTTACAGACTTTTGCACATGGGAAATATTTTAGACATGAAACTTAGCCCATTTATTTTACATTTATGGGCAATTCTCTTTGTCACATATAAAAATGTCCCAAGTAATTTAAATGCTGAAAGAAGGCCTCTTGCTCACTGCATCACTCTTGCTTGATGCTGCAGTGCTGAAGCTGTAGTACTGTATTTCTAGCATTACTCACTTCCATGGCAACAAACTGACATCAGACACAGGATTATTACTATCAGTTCAAGCAAAAGGGATTAAACTGGCTGGTGAAAGGTAAAATCTGAACACACATCTGGAATAGCTCCTGGTAAAGGCTTCTGTATAAATGGCCTTCCAGGTTGCTCCAATGTGAGAGTCCTTCAAATTGTAGATCCATCTGTATAATACTCATATTTAAAAAAATAAATAAAATAAAAAAAAAAATCAGGGAAAGGAACTCAGTGACCTACCAAGGAAAGTACTACTTGATCCTATTACTGGCAGTAGTTGGCCATGCGTAAGCAGTAGGATCTGAGCGTAATCAAAAAAAAAAAAATCACACCATGCAAAGAGTCAAAGGAAGCTAATGTTGCCAAGACAAGACTATAGGAAGAATTAAGATATAGTTCACAATTTACACACACAACTTTGTGTATTCACATTTTCCTATATAGATTTTTGCAAATAAAATGTGAGCATCTGAAATGAGTGCTTACCTGAGCCAGAGTGGCATCTGCACATGCTTTTCTGGCATCCTGTAACAAGGGAAAATTAGAGACAACACATCAGACAGAGCTTAATACGTGCTGAACCATTTATGCTGACAATTCTGTAAAAGCATGGAAGCAAAACTACTAGATTTGGGAAAATCTTGCAGTTATGATCACCCCAAGAGGAGAAATTGGAAGAGGAACCTACCAAGTCAAACTTTTTTGCCAATGTGTGTCTAGTATTCTTACTGAAACCTTTATTTATTGAGAATATAATTCTACCATTTAGTGGGCAAGGGAAGGAAGGAATGCTTAGCAGCAAGTTCCAAAACGTGATTTCTGGTGTAGTGGCTTATCCCTGAGTACTTACTGCTGACATTCTGTGTGTGCATCTTATAATGGATGGCCAAGATCCAGAATGCAAAGTACAACGAGAAACTTGGACTCCAACAGGTGCCTTAAATAGGGGCTATATACAATATACATTTCCAACTCTGTTTAAGGAACCTAAATCAATGTGTTACATAGTTAGAAAACACTTCAGAATAAAAAAAATCAAACTAAAATAGCCTGAAAGTACATTGCTCTTCACCTGGCCAACAAATACTTTAGTCAATGCTTTAGCGCTTAATGCTCCATACCTCGGGTTTTTCTGGTTTGTTTTTTTTACAACCAGATACTAAACAAAAATGCAGGAAGTCTCTTTATTGGCGCCAAACTTTTGTTCTGTTTAAAGAAGTTTAAAATTAATGAAGACAGGAAGACATGACATTAATTTCTTAAACTAGTTATGTACACAAAAGTCTAGATAACTTGTGAGTTGTCCTACAATGGTCATTTATATGGATGGAGTCAGTTCAAAAAGAGACGCAGCTATTTTATTCATGTTGTGAAAATTTATAATTGCTTAGGCTTCTCACTGAAAATACTTCTAAGTGCATACTAGTAAGAAATGGTGGTGTTTACCATTTTAATTAACACAATCTGGAAGAGGACGTAAACAGCACATTAATGAAATATGCAGGTTATACAAAACTGGAATAAAGTTTCATTCACCAGCCAAAGGACTTGGCTTAGAAGCAAAGGCTCCCCAGTCAAATTTGGGCTGTCTATTCAGAAGTATTAGTCAAATATAGGAAGAGAACTATGGCTCTACAGCAATCATACTGTACTACACATGTTGTCAAGAATCAGAGGGGTAGCCGTGCATACCTCACCCTCCCTGATTAGAGATAACAAGCTGGCTCAGCCTCATTGGACCAACCCTGTTATCTTCAACCTCGTTCTTGCCTACCTATTTATACCTGCCCCTGGATACTTCCACTGCATGCATCCGAAAAGTGGGTATTAGCCCACGAAAGCTTATGCTCTAGTACTTTAGTCTTTAAGGTGCCACAGGACTTTTTGTTAATATTGTACTACAGCATTCAGTTCTGGGCACTGCATTACTAGTAATACTGAGAAATTGATAGGAGTTCAAACAAAATTGACCAGGGATTGATTTATAAAGAAAGACTACTAGACTAAAAAGGGAAGGGGATATAATATTCTACTGTTATGTGAAAGGTGTAAATACTCTGGATAAAGAGAAGTGCAGGAAGGTACAGGGAGTTACAATTAAGTAATAGGATTAAGAAAAAGAAATGTTGCCTAAGTATGAACTGCTTGTCAGCAAGAGCTATTGAACTGTGGAACAGCCAAGGGAAGAGTTGGAAGCCCCACTACTAGAGAGAGAGCATGAGAAAATGTAAGCTAGGGAACAATCCTGAATTGCCCCAAGGAAATTAAATGAGTACATCTTTTCCATCTTTAAATTTCTGTAACTGTATCCATGCAATTTGGCAACAGTTTGAGAATGTTCTTTACTCTATTTGAGCTTTCTTTAAAACCGCATGCACACACACAAGGATGTGTTTAAATTACATCATAACAGGATTTAATGTTAAATACGTATCCACAGTTCTGCTCTTAATCACTTGATGACAATATTAAACAAAAACTACAGGGAAATAAGTGAACTCTGTCATACTATTAAATCTGTGTCTGTTTATATTTGTGCTGCCATGAAGTCTATACTATAATCACAGGATACTTGCACATTTTCATGATGCAATATAATATGGTGGAAGAAATACAATGTCCTCCATTTTGATATTGTTGGTGATGAAATCCCCTGACCTTTAGAATATTTTGCTATGCCTAGACTGACAGGCTAGTTCAGACTGTTGCCCCATCCATGTAATCACCCAAAGTTCTGGATATATTTAGCGTGTTGAAATTTTCTTTTTCTAGGGCTAAACATGGCTTCAGGAAGACGACAGTAAGGTTGACTGGTTTAGATGAAATACTGAGACCATCTTAAGAATGAACTTCATGTGAGGTCTTCACACCACCGTATCCCTCTGCAATATCATACGAGGGTTTGGCCATAAGTGCCTGAAGCGCACGCATTCTTGTGGCTGAAGTGATAGCCACTAGAAAAAGTCTTCAGTGTGCTGGTGTAAAGAAAATTCTGCAAGAGGCTCCATTGGAGACTCAGTGAGCCTCTGGAGGATTATATTGAGGTCTCAGGCAGGAGTAGGTTCTCTGACTGTTGCATAAATTATTTTCTTAAAGAGCTATTTCAGGTGGGTTCAGAAGGGCTCAAAACCCTCAGGGTGGGGAGGCTGATAGAATTCTAGATCATAGAATATCAGGATTGGAAGGGACTTCAGGAGATCATCTAGTCCGGTGGTTCTCAAACTTTTGAGAACCGCGACCCATTTTTCCTTCCTCGGCGGACCCTTGTATGTCCGCCAAAAACCTGCCAAATATATTACTGCCGCATTCAGCGGCTTTTCGGCGGACGTGCTGAGCACTTCCGAAATAGCTCGGCATGTCCACCGAAAAGCCGCCGAATGTGGAAGTAATTCATTCGGCGGCTTTTAAGCTGCGGCAGGAGCTCGTGACCCCCCTGGAAGCGCTTGGCGACCCTCATTTTGAGAAACCCTGATCTAGTCCAATGCATTGCTCAAAGCAGGACCAATCATCCAACCAATTTTTGCCCCATATCCCTAAATGGCCTCCTCAAGGATTGAACTCAAAACCCTCAGTTTAGCAGGTCAATGCTCAAACCACTGAGCTATCCCTCCCATCTTCTTCTCCACTTGCTTGGGGGAGGAAGGAAGAGTGGCTGAAGTTTACCATAGTCCTTTGGCTGATTCCAGGATTTCTTCATTAATTGGGAGAATGATCCTGGCTGGTATTGTCACACTCACATTATTAAATAGCTCATGATACTGTTCCTGTATGAACACAGTCTCAATGCACAGGGTCTCTGCAGTTTGAGACAAGAGGTCCTTGAAGGCTTTCTATATGGGGACTGGTGTCACTGGCCTGATGAAGATTCCTTGGGTGGAGGCAGGGGTCGTTGTTGCCTTCCTGTTGTTTTCTGCTTCTATGCACTCACATCCAGTTCCAGTGTGGCCTAGCCATTGACGCCATTAGGCAAGAAGGAACAAGTCAGCAAGGGCAAGAAGGAGAATACCTCCTCTTCAAAAGGCAGCACCAAGAGGTGTTATGAAGCAGGTTCCAGTGCTGGTTACGTCTGTAATACCAGAAATGTCTCCAGAGACTTTATGGATTCCTCCAAAGCACCTCTCAGGTCTTTGCTCATCTCCACCACAGGTACTGGTGCCAGGTCTCTCATTCTGCCTGACTGCTTGAGGGATTTGTCCTTAGATTAGTCTGTTTCATGTCTCTCTCTGGAACATCCCTTTGGTCTTGGAGTTATGTGTAAGCTTGGTTCAGCTACAGGAGTTGGTGTCCCATTTGTCAGGAGGCAAAGATTTCAAGACATCTTTCCACAACAACAGCTGTTGACAAGCACAACCTGCAGGAAGCAGAAGTGATGTTCTCTCCCTGCACTAAACCTATTAAGTCTTGCCAGTGTAAGGACTATATCTTGGCTTCTGTACCTCACTTTACTTCTGAGCTGGAAAGACAGAATGTATTTTGAGCAATAGTCCAATGCTCGCTGGATCACAACTACTGCTTTGGAATATTTTTAAAAATAGTCAAAGAATACAAAATCTAATTTATTTTTTGGACTTATCTTACACAAACTGAAATTAAACTCAGTTTCTCTCAATTTATATAGTCAGTTTCTCTTTCCGCTTCATATGTGTTTGTGTTGTTTCCAAAGGATTAAAAGACATTGGGAATAATTTTGTTCATGTTAAGTTCCATAAAATCCTTTTGAAAGAAACTTACAAAACTGTCCATTTGACAATAATCCTTTTTTGGAAATATTAAAACACGCCTCTTATTTCACTGAGCATATACATGGTGAGTAGATGTGCCAGCAAATCAGAAAGAACCAGAGTATATTTGCCATGATCTATAACTTAACACCAATAAAACAAGATGACCTAGTTTTACTTGTGTAAACCTTTGAGCATAAGCAGGAAATAAAATCTAGACAGTAAATAAAATGTAATGTAGTACTGCAGCCAATCTTTTTAAACTACTTTCTGAGGAGGGTTGTGAGGAAGTTTATTCATGCTAAACTTCATGGTGAGTGATGAATTATAATTTGCTTAGTACTAGACTCTACTAAATACTAAACCATGATATTATCTAAAAGTGTTTTACAAATCAATCTGAAGTCTTCATAAAAATACCAGATATCCAAATTTCTAAAGCATCAGGTTTGAGTAGCTTAAAGTTTCATGAGAAACATATATTGGCCTTTAGAACAGGTTAAGATACAGAAATGCTTTTAAATATAATCTGTACACTCATATTATTCTGTGTAACAATTATAAACTTACTGGAAATTGGAATGGCTAAAAGCAACTTTATATGGAGTTGCCTGTGCTTACATTTATTAACTTATATTAATTTCTGAAACATACTGTGAAAGTTTCAGCCTAATAAACAAGTCATTTTTGTTCATCTCCCATCCTGTTCCTAAAATGACACAATTGGCATAAATATTAATTGCATTAACCTAAATACACACATTGATTTAATTTAATACATACTCTGATTTGATTTTTCAGTTGCTCAGCCTCCTGGCGTAACTGGTCAAGTTCACTCATCTTCCTGTGCTAAAGGTGGGCTCTGCTGCCACCTCTGAGACAATCAGAAATCTGAAATACAGACACAAGGATTTATTTTAAAAAATAAAATAAAATCAAAGTTTGATAAATTAGTGGGGCAGAATGTCCTTTCAATATAGCTAGAACTCAACCTAGAATTTTTTAATGATGAGTAAAGTCAGCTTCCATGGGTCCAAGGCCATATTACTCAAATCTACTCAGAACAAATTACAGTCACAACCTTTCATATCTACTGTTTGGTTCTTCATGCCCATGACAAATAAATGTGTAAAATAGTTTCCGCCTCTTTCCTCTGGTCCTATTGCATTTTTCTTACCATAAAATATCTTCTTAATTGCACTTTTCACAAGCTATCATACTCCATGAGCGAAATGCTGATTTTTTTACAACGCTAATTGTGATAAATCCTTTTTCCCTTGGGGTGAATTCTGTGTGAAGTATCAGTGGAAGATCTGTTTTTAATCAAAGAAAAGATAAAGATGTCTCTAATATTTATAGACTGAAGTAAGAAACTGAGAAGCCAGGAATACGATAATACAATAAAGTTTGAAGTGTCAGGACAGCTGAGTAAACAGGGATTGTTCAAGTCCCTATGAGGCAAAAGAAACCAAAAGGAACAGAAGATTTGGGTGAGAAGCACTGGAGAAACCCAGAAGTACCTGTTGGGGAACCTCATTTAGTTTTTTCTTGCTGGGTATTCAAATCATACTGGAATAGATATTTGTAATGTTATGTGCCATTTCTACTGTGAATGCACTCTCTTTATCCTGTGATGCAACTGAAAAGCAAATATGAGCTTACAAAAATTAGATGAAATATTAAAATGTTTCATTTTATACAATTACATTTGTTCTCACGCTTGTCACACAGCCCCACTGTAATGCTTTTCATAATTGGGGTAGGACTAGCCAGTACAGAGGACTAAACAAAACAAGTTCAACTTAATACAAATAGCTAGGTAACACTATTTCTCTGTTTTTGAGATGTATTCTAGACACTATTTCATACAAAAAAATTCACCCAAAAATCTTATGACTTAAACCTGCTTTAGGAGTTCAGATAAATTACTTCAGGTTTGATTAGAAAAGAAAAACTTGTGGAAAGCAAATGAGATATTTTAGAAGCTGCCTTGAATCTTCCATATTTAGTATTGTCCACACTGCTACTGTTCATTGTTTGCCAGTCATATACAGTTGATTACAAATGGCCATAACAGATTATGCATATTTTATGCATGTATTATCAATGGACACTGTCTTGCTTTTAATTGCTACCCTTGTGGCCATCATTACCTTTTTCAGCAAATCAAACCTTTGCATTCCTGAACTTTGAAAACTACAATAGATATAACTTCTTATACTGTTAAAATCATGGTATAGAAAGTGTAGCAATGTTCAGAAAACACAAAGCCCTCTTCTCCAAAAGAAATTCTGGCAACTGTTTTAGAACAGCAATGAGTGATGGTCTCCTAGGATAATGACTTAAGATCTCATTCACACTTTCTATAACAGTGTTAAAACAGTTTCATTCTGTCTACAGTATCAATTACACAGTTTAATGAGTTGGAGAACCTGCTGCTGACAGCCATTTTCTGCAATAGCTAGTGTAGATCCTGAGTTATTGGCTAGCATACATGCCGCTGGCTGCTTCATCCTAGTAGGAGATTTTCTGTAAACAATCAAGAACAGACAGAGCTAAAATACCAACACTGAACCACCATGAACTTCCCACAAAGGCAATTTCATTCCAAGATGTTACTCAAACAATTTAAATATCTTTTGCTAAGTTTACAATACTTTGCCTTTAACAGAAATATTTTTCTAAATACAACTATAATTTTCCTTTAGCATTCTACCCTAAAAATTCAGTTACCCACAAACTGAGTTTCTTTTAATGTGGTAGTACTAGGCACTAATGTAAAATTGCAGAGGTACAGAAGCAATTCTAATGAAATTTACATTTAGTTGGGGGGAACAAGGTATATGGCTGTGTCAGAATTTTAGAGCTAATATGAAAGTGGAACATGAGCTCAATTTTATAGGCAGATCAATAAATTAACCTTTTTAAAATACTTGAATTGCATAAACATCCAAACCAATTTATAAACATGACATTATTGCTGGGCTAAATTCTTAAATTAGAGCACCGGTTAAAAGACTTAAGATCAGTGTTTAGGGGTTTTTTAATATATATTATATTGGTTGTAGAAAATCTCATTTAGCAAGGTATTAAATTTGAGCTAATAAATTGCTGTCATATTTGTTTCTCCCTTTAAGGGCTATCAATAGCATGTATGAAAATCTAAAGAATGGAACTGGTCTTTATTTCTGAAAAGTAATTAGGTAACTAGAATGTATCCTTCACCACTAAAGAACATGAATGCTGTGCTAGCAGCTTCAGATATTATTCTATTGGGATTTAATCCGCCTTTAAAAAAACAACACCACCTCACAGAAACTTGAGTCAGTCTTACCCAGGAGGAAAAAGATAATGATAATTGCAAAGTCCCCTGCCAATCAACGATGAGATGGTATAGTGAAGGCAACTCAAACAAACAAAGATTTAAATCCACCAGTAAAGTGGAAAACAGATGACCTGAAAGTAAAGTGCTAATGCTCTCTAAATAGGGTCATTCTGTTGCTTTCTCACAGCTCTCTATCATAGTAAAAAGTACTCTAAAATACTTCAGAACTTTAAACAGCGCTCATAATCTATATCAAGACAAATAATAAAATGTCCAAAACTTCTGACACTATTATTTACAAATATACTGTTTTCCTCAGCTGTCCAAATTATACTTACAATAGAAACTTGAGTCAGCTCCTACCAAAAAAAAAAATAATATAAAAATCTCCAGTCATTGTTCCAGAGCCCAGACTCTGTGTTAATGTGGAACTAGGTCCCTTTTTCCCTTCAGATTCCAGGGTCATAGTTAAGCTCTTGTAGGACTGTTGGTTCAGCTTAATAGCCCATTCAAATCCAGTTAAGACAAAACCTGCTGAGAGCCTTATGCTGTCCACTATCCTTCTGACCAACATCTACCATTCTGTTTTCTTTCACTTCAGAATATTCTCCACTCTGAGTTCAGTACCAGGGACTCATCTGCTGAACCCCACACCAGTCTTGAGAATGGAGCAGTCAATGCTCATCTTGTTTTGACAGCTCAGCTCTTTCTGCTGGAGTTTTTTGTAATGCAATTTTGACAATGAAAATCAATTCAGAGCAATAAAGACACTTGACTGTACAGTGTTCTTTAGCATAGAGGGTGTCAAATGTGTCACTTTCAGCTTCACCATAGATCAGTTAGGCTGCAATTACAACAATTTTAAGTAATTGTTTAGCCCTATTTTATCTGGTCAAGAATATGTACCATCAAGCAGAAATAAGTCTCTGGTATTGCATCTTTCAGACAACTCTTCACCTCTATGAAGTCGTGGTATCCTCATTTTACAGGTGGGGGAACTAAGGTCCACAGGTTAAACTATCTGCTCAAGATCACAGTATCTTAATGACAGAATCAAGAATACAACCCAGGTTTTCTGGCTTTCAGTCTCCTACTCCAGTCACTGGGCCCTGCTGATGCTGTCTGTGGCAGTATCTTTAAACAGTATGATACGGACTAATATAGCAGCAGGCAAAGGACTAGCTATATATCTGTCGTGCTACAGGACATGGTGCATAATGGTTCCAATCTTCTACTCATGCCAGAAATTATAAGATTATAAACAATGGAATTATATTCTTCACCTACTTATTGAAATAGGTTTGTTTTTCTTTTTTAAAAAGTACTTTAAAAGTCTTGAAAAAAAGACAAAAACTGATCCTAAAATCAGAATAATGTTGAGGAAGTTCACCTTACAGTGACTGAGCCTGGTAGTATCATTTGAATACAATCAGCAATTTTTAAAGATATATCAGATGTGTTTCCTTCATGTTTGTGCCTTATTGCTTAGTGAGGTGTGCAATGAAGGATACTACTGCAGATGTGTAACCAGCTGAAGTGGGACATTGCTATGAGTGCCATATAGCCATTAAACATATAAATGTATTAGTATGAAGTGAGTATAGCCCAAGATGTTAAACAGTTAGTTTAGTGGACAACAGATGTTAAGACACTCCAAAATATGTACCCACATTTCTTTCCACAAAGAAAAGCCTTCATTAAAAAAGTTAAGATAAGAAGGGTCCAATGATGGAATCTCCTTTAACATACCTTAATTCCCACATTCACCATTTTCACTGATAGACACTGCGCATCCTTCTGTATGTCCCACAAACCCTTAGTCAAGTCTTTGATACACAATGTGCCTAATAGATAAGTCTTGGTTCTACTATAGTAAAGAGTTGGGGTTTCATATATAGCTATACTACACAACACCATACTCCTAATGGAGTCACTCTATGCTGTGAAACCTTGATTGCAGCCTTGTATTTTCTAACTAGAAACCATCACACCATACATTAACTTACCAGCATATGGGTGTTTAAAGATGTGTTAATGTTGCTGAATATAAGTTAACATTTTTTGTGATTGTGAGGAATGTGATGTGTACATTGTTTACTGTTAATGATTAGAGATGCAACTTCTTTACAGAAGGGGCAATCTGACAGTAAAAGTGGTAAATGATGGGAGATGGGAGTTAAGAGTTGTAAGGAAACCTAAACCTGATATTTCCTGACCTTTAAGGGTTGGGGTGAGTGGCTGGTCACCAGTCATAATCTTAACTATTTTTTAAAATATTCTATTTGTGTGAATCTTGGTTGAAGCTGTTATGTACATCATGTGGAAAAGAGGAAACAACAGGCCCTTTCACCATTCAACATAATATATACATGTAAATAACAATGACAAAAATACAATATGTATAGAAGGTCAAATCTTTGATACACAACATGCCTAATAGATAAGCCTTGGTTCTACTACAAAAAAAAGTTAGGGTTCCATTTCTAGATTCTCTGTCAAACAAACAATTTTCTCTTTATATTGAAGACATCCCTAACTTCACTCCTCCTTACTACTATCTCTTCCTGCTTCTGAACTCCAATAGGTGCATTTAAACAGGGGTATCTCCTATGAATCCTATGAAAAAGCAGAGCCACTTTCCAAATCTCTTCACAGTTTTCAAGGTTCACAGGCACTGAGTCAAGGTCTCTACAGGAACCTTTGCCTCAGGGTCACATCTCTCTTCAGTATACTTTCCTCTGTCCAGTTCAGAAAGGTACTCCTGTAGAATTCAACCTTCCTTATCTACAGTACATCTAAGCTCAAAAATGCCTTACTTAAGCACTTTATGAGCTTAATGAAAACGTCAGCATATTATGTCCTCAATATAGGATCTAGAGTACTAATGAACACTTCATTTGTCATCCAAAGTGCTTTATAAACAATAAGCTACCTTGTACATATGTATTGGGGTTATTGCCCCCATTTTACAGACAGATAAATGCCTTGCCTCAGTTTAAGGAACTTGCCAATGATATTTAGCAAGTAAGTTGCATAGTCAAGATAGCACCAAAGTGTCCGGATTTTTACTCACATGGCTCTAGATATACTGCTTCAATTAAGCAAATACTATACTTGATTTCATGGCACTACACAGCTAAAAATATAAAAAAATGTGGATGCTTGTCTGTTTTACATCACAATATATTGCATTAACAAGATTATATCATAACAGTGAGTTAAACACACTCCTTCATTCAGAGTTAAAAATCAGCCAGTATACATTACAAACTCCTCCAAATTCCAAACTTGATTTCTAGCACAATGCCACCAGAAACTGTTTAACCCAGATTTCCCATTTCCTCTGCAGGCCCTTTTTTGGTTTAAATATTAACAGGAAGTTTAATTCTTGCCAGCATGACTGAGAACTCCCTGACTAACACTCAGGAAATGAAAAGCCTAACCCAGCCACGGACATCAGAATACAGAGGTCCTTCTAAACAGATGGTTTAAGATTTATGGGTGAGCCAGCCAGCCAAACATTTTTGTGACTTTTCCATTCCTTGTTACCAAGTCTCACAAAGTAAATTTTATGCTAATAACAAACCTCAGGGGAGGGGGAATACATACCTTTTGTGCTAATTTGAATCAAACATCACAAAATATTTTTGACTATGTACAGAAACAAGTCAGCAGAGTTTTCTGAGGCTCCAAAAATAAATTCACCTTTTCTTTAAAGCCAAATAACCCCAAAACTTAACATTATTAAACTGGAAGGGGCACTGTGTGGAAATGAGTTATTCTTGCTCCCCATACATGGGCCAATACAATACAAACTTTAAAGCTTTTTTTGCATGGCAAAGCATTGAACCAGCTACGTTGCTACGGAGAAGCTGTCAGCTTGACTGGGAAGACATTATTGTACTTCCATTTCTGTGGTTTTGAAAAATTTTGCTCCTGAGTCAATAATACCGTAATGATACAAAAAGCCATATACGTACATTTTGTTTTCAAAATTATCACCTTGGGGAGGTAAACTATTATCCATCAATCTCATACTTACCTCCTTTCCCCTTGAATGTGCTACCGTGTCCTCCAGAACACCACACACCACTTCATCACACCTTCACTCTGCTCATTTAAAATCTCCTTCCATAAACTGAACTGCTTGAGTCTTTCTGCTGCAAGACTAAATCCCCCTAATCTTTTTGACATAAATATATCTTGTAGTTATTGGGGGGGTGGGGGGAAGAGACATTAATACACACCCTTGACAAGGTAATTTATTATTCCTTGCAGCTTCAAATGACCCAAGTCCCTCATTTAATTTGTTCAGTTACTTGCACCACATACATAGTTACTTCATCGCCCCTTCTCCCACATTTAGCAGCTAGATAACACATCATATTGATAACTTATTAATGTAACATATGGAAGCTTTTATTTCTTATCACAAGAAACTATTTCAATACTCTTGCTGCACCTCAAAGTTGCATTTTTTAAACACTAAAAGGAAAAAAATGTGCAAGCAATATATTTAGGTACGTGAGACTTCTGAAGAATCACCTATGGCGTAATGGACTCTTGCTATTTCTCTTACGGAGGAAAGGGAAGTTACCTTCATGTGTTTTTTGCAAAACAATTAACAGGCAAGTTATCTATACAGCTGCAATAGTAGTGTTTGAGCATTAAAATCTCCAACTACGTACTGTAATTTGTAGCCATTTAAAACTTTATGAATACTAACACCACACAAAATAGTTATTGTGAATGGGGAAATAAGCTCAATAAAAAGTGTCCCAGTACAATGTTTCTGCCCTGAAGATAAAACTTACTCGTCGCAATGAACAGTGCCACTTTAATGAAAGGAGTGATGTATTAAGTCCAATCCTACTAGCATTATCATTTTAATTTACAAAGTCTAAATAATTTGAAGTGCACTATACTAAGCTCAGTCTCATACACAGACTGACATTTACGTTAAGTTTTGAGTTGTGAAAAGGTCTAGCAGCTCTATTTTAAAATACATCATTCTTTAATCTACATGGCATAGACTTCAATTGCCTCTTCAGAGACTTAGTGTGTGGTTATACTCTAGAAAGGGGGATCGGTGGGGAATGACAGTGGGGCAAAGTTTACTGTACTTCACTTATTCAACTTCTTCTCATTTTACAAAAATTTAAAGGTACCCCTTGTTTTAAAAAAACAAGACTTGTGAACTCAGTCCAAGCTTTGAGAGTAAAATTGGGTTCTTCCCCTTCTATACATCACAACCGGTAAAAAAAAAAAATATTGTGCAAGGCAAATGATTCCCTATTTCAAAACTTCAGTAGAAAAACAGAAAGTTCTGATGATAGCATTTTGCTTGCAGTTTACTGGTGATGATGCATGAGAAGTAAAATAATCCAGCTAGACTGTATTATTGATGGTGCTAATCATATCAAAGTATAAAGGTTAATAATTAATGACTGCCATATGACTGCCAAACATGAACTGGATAGGTCACCCCTTAAAACTGTTACAAGAGATGGTGCTCACAAAACTAAATTTCATCTCCTGAGAACAGCTGTTTTTAGGAGCTATTGAACGTTTGTGAAGTCCTAAATGGCCATTACACTTTTTGAAATATACAAGAAGTCACACTCAGGGGCCTACATTATACTCACCAGACAGATTAGCAGATGCCATCCTAATCTATCATATGCTATGAATCCTATTAGTAACACCAATGCTAGCTTGTACACTTTCACAATAGCAGCGTCTGCAAGCAATGAAGTGCCCCAAGTGCCACTGTTTAAACAGAATTCTGAGTTTTCTTTAGCAGTTCTTAACACTGATATTTCTTGCAACAACCTTCATCAAAAATTTAGCCTGTTTCTAAAGGGATACCAACATTCTAGGTCACAACTCCAGCTGAAAATTGTGCCCCTACTGTTCTAAGTCACCCCTAAGATTACTATAAGAGAAAATGAAAAAAAATATTTTCTTTAATTGTGTGTGTGCGATAGCACTTTTTGGGTGATCAGTTGAGTTCCACCTTTGTTGATAGCACATGCCTTTTCACACTCCTTGCAAGAGGGCATTTACAAATAACAATAATAGAGCTGATATTGAACAGGAAGCAAGCTGTAGCTATATACAGAGAGAAAGGGTAGAAGAACAGGAGTCAGACTGAATAAATTCATTGGTGAAGCTTTAAGATCCACGCAGAGACATTCTAAACCAAAGGAGAAGAGACATAATATTTTATGCTTTCAATAGTTTAGAAAAATACAATTTAATATGTTCTGAAATATTCAATTTTCTAACAATCAGTCATTACAAAAATCAACTTGAGAGCATTCCTTTAAGGAATTCTGATCCAAAGTAAAAAGGTCTCACTTATTTCTCAGGGCCTCCTGAGACTAAACTACAACAAGTTATTCCTCTGAGAATTCTGCATCACTGCGCATGTGCAGAATTAATGTTCCCTGCAGAACATGGTGGGGAAGGAGGAGGAGGAAGCCAGAAAAATGAACATATTAAGATGGGTAACAGGCCTTTAATACCACATGATGGCATTATAGGGAGGGTTTGGTAAAAATCCGACAGCTTTCGAAGTCTGGGAAACAGTGATCTAGACGTCCTCCATGTGTCTAAGAAAAGGACATAGGAGTTCCTGCTTGGAGAGCTTCACCAAAGCTTTGATATGACACCATCCTTTAGTCAAAGATAAGGCAGAACTTGCCTCCACAAGCAGTCAGTGGAGCATGTTAAAAAGTGAAGGATAAGCCAATGCTAAAACCATAACAACTTCTCCACTATGCAGAAGAACTAAGAGCCTACCCCTCTAAAGCCATCTCCCTGTCAGCAAGGGAAGAGAATGGGATCAAATCTGGTCTCTTATTGCTGAAGTACTACAGTAAAACCTCAGAGTTATGAAGCCCTCAAGAATGGAGCTTGTTCGTAACTCTGAGATATTTGTAACGCCAAACAAAACATTATGGCTGTTCTTTCAAAAGTTTACAACTGAACACTGTAACTGAAATTAATACAGCTTTGCAACTTTATTATGCAGAACAAAAATACTACTTTCCCTTTATTTTTGTCAGTAATTTAGCAATACTGAACTGTATGTTTTTGTCATTATCTCTGGTGCTGCCTGATTGTACACTTCTAGTTCCAAATGAGGTGTGTGTTTGACTGATCAGTTTGTAAGGTTCGCAAGGTTCTATATCTGCAAAGCAATAAAGCTGGCCATAACTTCAATTTCTGTTATTTATAACACTTCTAAAACAATTTAAGAATATTAAAAATTACATTTTATCAAATGTAATCTTAACTTCACACACAGGAGATATATCTGATGCATTTCCTTCTGTGCTCCAATGGCATCAGCCTTTGCCAGCCTATTTGTCAGTTTCTCACACACAAACATTCCTATGACTTTCATGCGCACAGAATGCCCTCCCTGAACTGATCTGCAAGTCCATTACCCTCTTCTACAAATGTTTCAAGATTCACCTCTGTCACGATGCTTAAAAATCCCTAATTAATTAATAATGGTTTGAGGGACAGATGGGGTAGCAATTACAAGTGTATGTATAAGCACTGTGTTTGATTGCATCCCTCTACCTCCACCCTTCCAATATCACTTATTCTTGATTGGGTGCTTCTATTTTATCAATTTAGTACATGAAAGCAGCTTCTCATGTTAAATAGAAGTCATTACAAAAATTAGGCACTACCTATAAAAAGATGCTGAACATTCATTACATCTTCAAGACACTGCATAAAAGTAATACTCAACACCCCTGTGAGGTAAGAGGTGGTTAACCCGATTTTACAGATAGAAGCCAGTTGCCCAGGCCACAATAGACATTATCAAAGGCAGAACAACAAGGCAAGAGGGGATTCTTTCAGTCAAAATTCCTAACTCATACTGCATTGCCTCAAGTTACTTGAAAGGCAAAAGAAAAACCAGGGCTTGATTTTCAGAGGAGCTGATTCCCCTACAATTTCCAATGAAGTCTAAAAATCAAGGCCTTAATTTTTAAAATCCTGATATAATAAATAAGACTAACACAATGGGTCAAAAGAACTCGAGAGAAATTCATCTTTAACAAATTTCAGGTGACTCTCAGAACATAAGCTTTGTCATTTGCAGAGAACAGTCAATTCTAATTATATAGTTTAGATTTAAAAGAGAGCCTTAACACACTTACACAAGAATAAAAATAATGTTCACAAATATGTAAACACCCACTAAAAATCTGCATTGTGAAAAAGTTAAAACATTGTTTTCAACATTAGAATTATCTGTATCATGCCTTCAGATCCAAAGCACTACTAATAGTAACAATTAAAGTAGTAAGAAAAGCTTCTTAGCACTTAAACAAGGCTGTTACTATTCATCTTAAGTGAAAACAAAATATTGGGAATTATAAGAAGAGGAAGACAGACCTCAAAATCACCAAAAGTAGCACTGAGTAAAAGAAAAGGATTTACAGTTACAAAGTATTTCAAATTTACCGCAGTACTCCCAGTTTAGAGGGTATTAATTATTTGTACAAAGAAGTTTTGAGGGTTTTTTTAAGACTATGTACCTCCAGCACTATATGAGACTAACCAGTGGCCCACTCCAGGTGGAAGATATTGACATCCACCTTCCTTTAGAGCTGTTCGTGCATTTAAAACATCTCTCCTCTTCACTATGCAGGGAGACATCGGACAAGAGTGTCAACGCAGATAAAGTAGATCCTTAAGTCTGCTGTGTCAGGGTAATTGGGGATTATACTAAGTATAAAGCAGGAACATAAACTGAAGTGCAGTAACCTGTGATTAAAAAGCTAGTTTTTTTTTTAAAACAATCTTGACTTATTTTAAAATGTTTACATAATTTTAAAATGTGTTTTTCTGCTTGTATAGTAGAGGATTAGCTAGAGAATTCACTTCTGGTGACCAACATTAAGGTTAAACTATTTAGAATATGGGTCATCCTCATCCAATCTCTAATTTAAAGATGAAGATTTAAGGAGGGACTAATAATTTGCCATCAAAAGCAGAGTATAAATATATTTCCATGAAAATTTCTGTCTCACATTCACTCATTTTACATTTTTAAAAGAAATCAGCTGGTTTATGATCACATCTTCCTAAAAACTGAACACATGAAATCTTACTGTCCCAAAATACCCAAGTCTTTCACCTCCAGGGAAGGAGATGGAAAAGCTGGGGCTAAGAACAAATACAGTGTTTTTAAGACGGTTCAAAAATACAAAAATAGCAGTTTCAGAGATAAAAGCTTCTACTGAAAACAGAGAATTGCTTTCTCTCATATCAAGCCAGTTTTCTGTTTCCCAATTTTTCAAAGATTTAGAGAATTGTTACACTGGTAACAGCTTGACCAGACTGTCTACTAGAAAGTCGTCAATACTGAGGTATCCGTTAAATATAAGCTTTGGTCTTTTCCTTGGAGATTTCTCCCCTACTCCTCACTTTTCCTTTTCTTCAAAAAGATATTTTGAAGAAAGCTTTTAGATTTCCATCTTTTTCCACATAACTCCAAATCTTAACATACTCAAATGAAAAAAAAATAGAAAGAACTTGCTTTAAAATTATTAGAAAGAGTTTTTAAAAACTGATGCCAATGATATACTGAACACTCTCCTAAGGTAAGCCATCAGCTGTATAAACAGGTGCTTCTCTAATTCTGCTTACATTCTCCTCCCTCCTGACCCAGCAGTATAAACATAGTCAAACACAGGATTTAGGAGCCAAACATGCTGCATGTTTGTCTGAACACAAACCTCCACCCCTTCCTAAGATTATTTTATATGTACACTGGCTACCTCCCACAGACTGATATCTGAGTTTTATCAGGACTGAATTTCCCTGATGGAGACCTTTAAAAGCAGTCCACACCTGAACACTCTGAACATCTAGCATAACCATATGAAGCATTTTCAACTCACCGGAGTACTATATTGATAGGGATTGCACCAATTAACCTTGTAGGCCCACAAAAGGTTGAGCTGGACCCTTTAAGGTGGAGGTTTTTGGAAAGCAAGAGCAGAGAACTTTCACCTTGTGCCCAAATGCAACCTACCTGGGCTGCAAAGGAACCCAATGCTTTCGGCAACTCTTCAGTTTAATATTTCATTTTTTGTTGAATATTAAAGGATAAAAGCAAATCAAAACATAATGGATGATCTTGAGAATTTAAGCACAGAATTTTTGATTTCTAGAAATACATGACAAGTTTAGGGGTTTTTATTCATTCCAGCTAACAAAATATTTATCTGAAGTTTGTAGTATCACAACTGAGTCCGGAATAGTTTCAAAAATTGTCATCTTCCATTTAAATTGAAGTTATTTCACTGCTGTCTTGACCAGCTAAAGCTTGTTCTTTAGTGAGTTACAATAGAAAGAATGTTTCCTAAGCATCTACTGAATAGTCATCAGTGCCTGAATATTGTCAGACACAACAACTCCATTCCTCTTTATTTTCTGTAAGTAATAAATATTACATCTAGACAAAATATTTGAGAGTAGAACCAAATGTGGCTGTATTACAGAATTCTCCAGTAGCAGTTAGAAATTCGCAACAACTTGCCCAGCAAATTAAGGTGATGTTTATCTAAACAAGTGTTCTATTATGAGGAAGTGAAGATACTGCTGCAGGAAAATAAAGTTGAAAAATTAACAACATGAAATTGTACAACTGATCCACTTACAGCCTTCATCAAATTTGTATCTACCCGAGTTCTGACTTGTTTTTTTCTAAGTTCTCTCATCTCCGAAGCACACTGCTGCAATACTAAACTTATGTCACTTAGCAGCAAATGGTAGAGAGTGATAACTATGCATGTATTTATGACTGTATTACAAACTCACAGATATATATTATTCGTTTCCCCTTTTACCCAGCCTCCAGATAAACCCACAGTGTCACAGTTTAATTGGAAACTTTGTTTTGTAACTATTTTATCTTTGACTCCCCAACCACCCACCTTTCTTTATCTGTCATTTTGGACCTTATACAGACACTGTCTTCAGGAAACGTATTAAAGCCCATCATTTAAATAAAATGATCATTCTAATGTGAACATATTTTACTAATATAAGAGTGTGTCTAAAAAGTAAATTTATCTCATTGTGCAATACACTACTGCAGTTGATGCATTCAGCCACAATACCACATGGCTCTATAAACAGGAACTACAATAGTAGATAAGTCCTGGGTGTGGTCTCACTCAAGACACCAAATACAATATTAAAGTTTGCTTGTCAAATATACATAGAGCTAATCTATTTTAATTCAATATTAATGCTATACAGAACTGTTTTTTCCTCAGTTTCTCTTCAAAATACAAACACAAACTTCAGAGAAAAAAATGTTTATGCTGCCCCATGTGCCTAAACAGCTCCTGTACACCAAGCTCTTCCCAAGTCTTGATGCTTCCTCTTCTGTGAAACTTTGTGCTTATACCTGCATTTGGACTGCATTGTAACATACAATAGCCATGTAGGTGCTTGACTGTTCATGTGTTTGGCAAACTCACTGTTTGTATAACATATATACAGATGGCACACACCACCTGTAGAAATGAAACCTCTACAGAATGAATGCATACTTCAAATCAAAACTCAAATGGATAGTTCTGAAGGAGTAACATCTTCAATAGCTTTATATCTGTTCCAAAAAAGACTTTGCAGCAGCTGTATAAACAAGAACTCTCAAAATGAAAGTTACATACATTCCAGTTTTGTGTTTATTAATTTGCACTAAAGGAATAATCATACCTTGAATAAAGTTTTTACTTTCGTCTCATACATATCTAGTAAATCTTGCTTTAACGTACCAGTTAACCAGGACTCAGTTAATTTAACCAACACTATGAGACAAACAAAAGTGAAGTTTTATATAGCAATTATGTAGGGTACCACGTAAAAAAGTTATGTTCTAGGAGTCCACATAAAATAACCTTCTCAAAATACAGTTCTAATGTGGCAGAACAAGTATGCAAAACACACACACACACACATATATATACCTGTTTCAGTTAACTGTTTTTCCACTATTAAGTCTACTTTAATAAATAAATAAAATAATAAAATAATAATAATAATAATATACAGAAATTCAGCCACAAAGATTTCCCTTAGTGTTGATGTGGGGAGACTAAAACCAAACTCACTTGTGACAGCTCTGGTGGGCAGGGTTCAAGTACATTAGATTAGTGTTGCTTTATTTTTCTTCTTTAGCAGGGTACAAAGGATAATGTCTGACAAAAGCAAAACTCAGAAAAGATAATTAAGAAATGTAGAGTGTGGAGTTAAAGGACGTGCCAGTTGGTCACTTCCACAGTCATATTACAAACTTGTCACTAAACACATTTTAGGTTTTCACAATACTAAATGGAAAAGTGCTAACTTTTGTTAGTATGAGAAGAGTTTAAATCTCACTTTTGTCTGAAATAATGCACTGCCAGTTTAAGCTGCTTGCAGGCTAGCAAAGGCTGAACAAATTGAGCTAACATCCGATACCTTCAGCTGGTCCTCTTCCCTTCACAGAGAAAATAATTTAAGTCAATGAAATTCATTCCAGAGCTTCCTCCTTTTTTCAAGGGAGAAAGCAGCTTTTGTATCACATCCCCGCAGAATGCAGCAGATAGTTAAAAGAAGTGTTTTGCTTCTGAATAGTAAAGTTTCAAACTGTATTAAGTCATTGTTCAATTGTAAACTTTTGAAAGTCACCATAACGTTTTATTCAGAGTTAGGTACATTTCAGTTATAAACGACCTCTATTCCTAAGGTTTTCGTAATTGAAGTTCTACTGTACATACAAGGCTTGAAAGGTTTTGACTGGGCAAAACAAGTTTTTTTGCTTGCTTGTTATCTTATAAGTATTAGGAATGTCATGCCTGGTCTTCCCTAGATGCAGAATGGAAATCTAAAATGTGATTTGAGCTCTCTCACCCCTTAACTGATAATACAGAGTGTATGGAATGGTCCTCACATTACTGGGTGAATCTCACAAGAATTTTCTCCCCTCCTCCATGTTCACTACGTGTGAGAACAGGGATAGGCAACCTTTGGCATGCGTGCCAAAGGCGGCACACAAGCTGATTTTCAGTGGCACTCACACTGCCCAGGTCCAGACAACCGGTCTGGGAGGCTCTGCATTTTACTTTAATTTTAAATGAAGCTTCTTAAACATTTTAAAAACCTTATTTACTTTACATACAACAATAGTTTAGTTCTATATTATAGACTTATAGAAAGAGACCGTCTAAAAAAGTTAATGTATTACTGGCACGCAAAACCTTAAATTAGAGTGAATAATGGAAGACTCGGCACACCACTTCTGAAAGGTTGCCGACCCCTGTATTAAAATCAAGTGTTCAAAAACCCCAAACAAGTGATATTTCCCCCCTTTCATGGTTACCTGTTTTCATAAGGCACCATTTAACTAAAAGGAAGAATGGTCTTGTGATTAAAGTACAGGAATAGGAATCAGGATGTCTGGGTTCTATTCCCAGATTTACCACTAACTGTTTGCCCTTGGGCAAACTTCTTAGTCTCTCTATGCCTCAGATTCCTTGTGTGTATTGGCGACACCTTTCCTGTCTCCTATATTTGATGATGTAACAGGTTACAGATGTCATTCAATCAATGTCCGTCAGGTACTATGATCTCCACAGAAATTACTAAAAATATCTTGCATGGCGATGCATAAGTAAAAAAAAATGAAAGGGTAAGCCTTGCTGTTAAAAAGCTTAGAGCAACTTTTAGGAGCTGTATTACTGCAAAACTGTCATGCCAATTGCTATAGGACAATTAGCCTAATATAATTAAGACAGAGTCTTGTAGCACCTTACAGACTAACAGATCTTAAGGATCATGAGCTTTTGTGGGCTAAGACCCACTTCATCAGATGAATGTTGTGGAAATCTCCAAAGGCAGGTATAAATATGCCTGCAAGAAAGCAAGGTAAATTCAATCAGAGCGGAGGGGATGGGGGTGCGAGGCCCACTTCCAGCAGCTGATCAGGAGGTGTGAACACCCAGAAAGGAGAAACTGCTTTTGTAATTGGTGAGCCATTCACAGTCTAGATAACTAATATAATTAGTTACTAAGTAACTAATATTAATAAACCAATATGAAACCTCCAACCTCAGTTACCAATAGCTCTCAGCTCCTGAATTTACATTCTTCAAGTAGCATTTTGGTTTTTGGAGTATTTTAAGAATCAGAGGGGTAGCCGTGTTAGTCTGGAATTGCAGAAGTGACAAAGAGTCCTGTGGCACCTTAAAGACTAACTAAAATTTTTTTAGAGCATAAGCTTTTGTGGGCTAATACCCACTTCGTCAGATGCATGCAGTGGAAGTATCCAGGGGCAGGTATAAATAGGTAGGCAAGAAGCAGGTGGGAGATAACAAGGTTAGTCCAATCAGGCTGAACCAGCTTGTTATCTCTAATCAGGGAGGGTGAGGTGTTCCTTTAGCAGTTGAACTGGAGGTGTGAATAGCGAGAGAAGAGAAGCTGCTTTTGTAGTTAGCTAGCCATTCAAAATCTCTATTCAGTCCCAAATTGATTGTGTCAAATTTGCAAATGAATTGCAGCTCTGCAGTCTCTCTTTGCAGTCTGGACTTGAAGTTTTTTTGCTGCAAAAATGCTGACCTTTAAATCTTCTATGGTGTGTCCAGTGAGGTTGAAGTGCTCTCCTACAGGTTTTTGAATATTGCCATTCCTGATATCTGATTTGTGTCCATTTATCCTTTTTCGTAGGGAGTATTTTAAGTTTCCCAACAGGGTAACTTATGATGATAGAACTGGCCTGCCAACTCTAAACCCAAAAATAAGATTAAAAACCAAAACATGATCATTTAAATATTACATATTTAAAATCTGTAGATGTGTTTAAAAATACCATTGTTAATAAGAATTGACTGAAAGCAAGAAAGTCATGAACAGCTTCAACTGACAGCTCTTGCACAGTAAATGCGGGTACTTTATTATTATTATTATTATTATTATATTTAAAGAAACATATAAAGTGTACTACTTTTGAAAAACTAGTGAAGAGAACTTCAGAGTTTCCTAGAAGAAAATATCAAAGATCAGAAATACAGCAATGCCAGGAGTTGAATCATCACAGACCAGGTCCAGCCATGAAATTTACAGAACAGGACAGTAAGGCCTTGTCTAGAGAGGAAAGGTTTACCAGTTTGACTTAAGTCGGTTTCTAAACAGATAGAAACCAGTGCAAACCTCTATGGGTCTGTCTACACAACATTTTGGAGTGAACTTCCCAGTTCAAGGTGACAGGCTCCTGCTATTACTCCAAAAATAGCTGTGTATACAGCGTTTTCAAGTTGCAGCTCAGGCTAGAGCTCAGGTTCTGATGCCTAGTTATACAGGTGGGTTTCAGAGCCCAAGCTCCAGCCGGAGCTGCAAATTCAAAGCACTGCCTACACAGCTATTTCTAGAATACTAGTGTGGGCCTGCAAGCCTTAGTCTGTCAACAAGGGCTGGGAGCCTTGCTCCAAAATGCTATGTAGACATCTGTTTCAGTTTTGCTTAAACATCCTCTCAACCAACATACACTAAACCAAACTAAGCTTTGTTTAAACCAAATGTCCAAACAGCCTTTTGCACCAGTGTTCCTACACTGACTTTTTTTTTTTTTAAGTCACCTTCAGTTATCTGATTAATTTACTTAAATGCAAAAGGCACTAACAGTTAGGGATGATTTTGCTGGGAAGAGACTCCTCTCCCACCACACATTTCAACTTACAGATAGAAGAATATCATTGTTGCTGGAACAATTGTGCTGAAGGCAGAAACCATGTATGTGGGTTATTATTACTACTTCAAGCCAGGAGGTGTGACAGCACTTGCAATACGTACACCCCCTCCTTCCCCTCCCCCCCCCCCGCCCAGTTACAACACCTATGATTGTTGCTCTTAAGGTAAAATGTGCATTCTTAACTGAAATTATCTGTTAATGTGTCTGTCCTACCTCGTTTCATGGCACAAATTAAAAATTTGAAAGGATGTGTCCTACATCCTCCATGGAAACTGCACAGAGACTGAAGGCTTTATTGTCGATGCTCATGTTTAATTACCTAAATAGTAACAGTTATTTGTATTACAACATATATAATCACATACTAAAGATACAACATCCTGAAACTGACCAATCCAAATTAACAGGTTCTTTGCTACAATAATTTCTTACTGTCTACACTGCTGGTCACTAGTATGTGGCATCATCATTTGCAAAGAGCAGGAAAGTCAAAAGAACTTTCAAATTCTATTGTCACTCATCAGAAAGCAATAATCTGAAGAGCTTTTGATTGCCTAGTAACAGTGCTATGTTAGACTTAACAGCTGCATTAAGTTGTAAACGTGATCAAGTTTTCTACTAAGAATATTCAGCTAAGCTAGAACATAGTACATCAACCTCCTAGAGTGTGGTTCGAGCCTTGGATTATTATTTATTGAAAATGCTGTGAACCACACAGTTCTTGATGGGCACAGTTTAGATACAAACTATCTTGCCTACTTCCAGCGAATCAGTCTGGATAAAGATTTACATGACTTCTCTCCACCACTGGGTTGAATGAGTACAATGGCCACATTAATAGGATACAGATGACAATCTGACTTGGGTTCACTGGCATTCCCATTAATGATGAAGTCCAGAGCGTTACTGTTCACACTACTTGAAAGCAACAGAAGAAAAATCAATGTGAGAACCCAATATTGTTCCTAGCTAACTGCTCAAAGTAAACTCCATATCAGCAGTTCTCAAGGTGAGGGTTGGGACCCGATTTTAATGGGGTCACCAGGGCTGGCTTAGACTTGCTGAGGTCCGGGGCCAAAGCCTGAGCTCTGCCACCTGGGGCTGAAGGCAAAGCACCACTCCCAGGGCCAAAGCCCAAGCCTCAGAGCTTTAGCACCCCTTTGGATGGCACAGCTCAAGTGGGCTCAGGCTTCAATCCCCCCTCCTGGGGTCATGTAGTAATGAAGTGATTGCAGTGCAATGAAGCTTGAGAACCCCTGCTCTATAGCATACAGATGTAGAATATTTCCCCTTAAGAACATTCTTAAGATATTTGGGTTATCTTTTTAAGTTGATAGCTTTTGTTCTCTTTAACTGCAGTAGTGTTCAATTCCCCTCACCCCCACCCCCCGCCTCCGAGCTGTAGATTCCTTTTAGGACAACTTCCTTGGTGGCATGATCCTTCAACTTCTCCTTGGTTTAAGCACCCTTCAGTTTCAAAGTCAACGCAGGAAGCGTTTCTGGAGTTTATATATGGGCCTTCTTGCTTGGGGGGGGGGGGGGGGGGAGGTGTTTTTTTTCCCAAACTGTAGGCAGTGCTCTGGCCTGTAGCTCAGGCCAGCAGCTTCGGCGGCGCTCTGTGCTCCTGCGAGGCAGCGTGTCTAGTTCCCATGGGCCGCGCGGAACCAGAGACACTGTGCGGCATGGTAAGGAGGCCAGTAGGCTAGATAAGCGGCAGGGGCTCCTAGGGGGAAGTCAGTAGGGACAGGGAGCGGTTGGATAGGGTGGAGGTTGTCAGGGGACGGGGGGTTGTATAGGGCGTGGGAGTCCCGGGGGTCACTCAGGAGGTGGGGGGGGGTAGATAGAAGTCAGGGTAGTTAAGGGACAGGGAGCAGGTGAGGCAGGTAGGGGGTGGGGTTTCAGGAAGGGGTGGTCAGGGGACAAGGAGCGGGGGGGGGGCTGGATGAGTTGAGGGTTCTAAGGGAGGCAGTCAAGGGGCAGGAAGTGGGTGGGGGTCAGATAGGAGGCAGGACCAGGCTCTTGGGGGTGGGATAGCCTTCTCACCTGGCCCTCCGTACAATTTTGGAACCCCGACGTGGCGCTTGGGCCAAAAAGTTTGCCCACACCTGCTGTAGTAGCACAAAACAACTAAAGTGCACTAGCTAATTAAAGTGGATTTACAGAGCAGAACAAAAGTAGTTGGGAGTATAAACCCCAATCTTGCCCTCCTTCATCCCAACATTCCATAGCACACAGAAAGCTTAGTTAACACACTTTCTCTTGTCCACTGTTGATTAGACTGATGCAACAGGGAGTTTTGGAAAATTAGGATTAGCAAGCATTTTTGGCCCTTTCCCCCCCATAATGGAATATCTAACGGATTGATGAATAAAATCTCCTCCTGGAGAGGCACTCATGAAGAGCTGCCCTCTCCCAAAAAACCCCACCACATTCCATTGTTACTAGCAACGGTGACAACAAACTGCCCCCAAAGACCTGGGTGGCTCTCGTACTTCCAAAACACTTGGCATTAACACCTTTTGCATTTCCTGACTGATTTTAATCATCACCTAACTGTTCCATCAATAATGTTTTTGAAGTATAAGTATACTATATACTTAGATTGTAATTTATGTGTAAGGTTGCTTCCTAAACTGATTCCCAACTTTTATAATTCTCTCTCATAAATGCGCATATTGCCAAGTTGAGAAATACAGTTTGTCAACACAAACCTGGATGTAAATATTAAAAAGTCAATGACTAAATTTAGTCTACTTACAAAATTTACATTCATAAGGCTACTGTAATGTTAGAATTCTTACTCAAAAAGCATTATTACTGCTATCTCAAGAGACTTGATCACCAATATCATACATCTTCACTGGGCAAAATTACCATAATACGAGATTTTCTAGTCTTATTTAAAAAAAAAAATTTAGTGTCTCTAAAAAGTTCAGGTTCCTTCCTCACATAATACAATTCTCTCTCTACCTTGTTCATAAGCCTGAGGAAGCCTGCATGAAACAGAGAAAGAAAATGTTCAAGATTTAGTAATGGAAACTGGAAAGGAATCAGAATGAAGAAAAGCCACACCCTAAAGCTGCACACAATTACATATTGCATCTAAGCTAGCTTTTTATGTCTTTGTTGCTTTATATATATTCATCTTAACAAAACCAGAGAGCAATGCATTTTACTGTGGCTCGGTTTTTCTTTACAGTGATCTAAAGTAATCTTAGAAATCTAAAAAAAGATTTACTTTTCAAAGAGAAAAAACATTTGAGAAGGTTTAGGAGTGGATGGAACAGCTGTAAAATACCACATTTTGGATCTATTTTACTTAAGCTCTAACATATAGCAATGCTAGCTGTACATATGGAATGCAAAGGCTGTTATTTTGTTAAGCATATTATATTACACTATCATTTTAGACAAATAAAAGGGTTTAAAGTATTTCAGAGCTGGAATTTCTTTATGCAGTTACCAAAAGAAATGACCAACTGTTAAAAGCAAAACCACACTAAAAATTAAAGGTTTTCTATGGAAGTTATATGTAAAATACTCAGCATTCTAAACCAATGTATCTAGCTGACACACTGCAATTGCAAACACATATGAAGAATGAATTAGGTTCCTGAAGGTATCAAATTTTTCTTTAGGAGAAACCTAGCTTCATAACAGATACATGGAGAATTAGATCCTGAAAAAGAAGTAAGTAGATTACCACTGTTGAGAGGAGACCTCTGAGAGAATGTTTTTTAGGTGACTAGATACAATACATAGGGCTGGTCTGCAGTAGGGGGCGGGATTGACCGAAGATATGCAATTTCAGCTACGTGAATAAAGTAGCTGAAGTCGGCGTATCTTCGGCCGACTTACCTGCCATCCTCATGGCGGTGGTGGGTGGCGGTGCGCTCCCCCATTGACTCCAACTTGCGCCTTTCGGCGAGCTGGAGTTCCCGAGTCGACGGGGGCGCCGTTGGCGATGGATTTATCGCGTCATAACGAGACGCGATAAATTGATGGCCAAAAGATCGATTGCTACCCACCAATCCGGCGGGTAGTGAAGACATACCCATACTTAGCATTGATTAAAGAATGAGCCTCTGCCTGAAATTTCCTTTAGGAACACTTCCCTCAACCCAGTCACACACTCACCTCCAAAACTGGCACCTTTAAAGAGACAGTAAGTTAATACCTCACACAAGACTAAGGACAGTCTAGGACCCTTACATGGATTAATATAATTTGTTCAGAGGTGTAGACAATAGAAGTAACAGTGCACCAGGACTAAGGGTATGAGTTAAACCACCATTATCAGACAAAGGAGCTCAAAGGTCACATGTCTTCTAAAATATATCCAAAAGTGTTGTGACAAGTGTTATTTTGGCACCGAAAATCTGTTCAGCTTTTCAGACATGAAGCTGGAATCAGAGATTTGACTACCTTCACTGTGATTTGATATTCTGTCATTGTAGGTTGCAGTGACACTTGAGAAGACTGGATAGTTCAGGATACAGAAAATAGGATCTTTTACCTCAAGATGGTTGGTTTAAAACTCTGGTGAGTTGCAATTCAGACCAGCTCAGTAGATAATTGTCTACACTACAATTGTATCACAAATGGCACTAACTGCAACTCTTTTTGCAGTTCTAGAGGAGAGGCCAATGGCACAAATGTAATATGGAAAGTGAAGCTCCCTCTCATTCCTGGAGCTAGCATCTCCAGTTCAGGGTAGAAGCACATCAGTGTCAAAGGGAAGATGGATAAGTGGCAGTTTGTACTGCTTCTCATGATTAACCTGTTTTGTTAAACTACAAATGCTATCTTCCAGCTTCAAAAAAAGGTAGGTTTACGCTACTCATAATTAACAATCACACCAAAAATATTTGGGGGAAAAAATCCTTTTCCTTAGGATACAGGAAAAAGTTTTACTAAAAATCCAACACAACAGAACACAACTGAAGTGACAAGTAAGAAGAGCAAAGAAATCTAACCATACTTGAGGAAATCTAACCTCCTTACCTGAAATGTAGAATCCATGTTTACAAGTAAAAAACGCATTAGTTGCACCCTCAGAGTCAACCAGTCTGAACTAACTGAACTTGTAGCAGTCTGTCCAGGCACCACAACACAGTTAACTTAATAATTCCTTGTCAAGACTGGAAGAACCAATTTTGGCCATAACAACTCTGGCCTAATCTTCAATGGATGCAAAGAAAATCACTCCATTTCACAGTTTTTTTCCTAGAATTGTAATAAAACACCTTTAGCTTCAATAATGCTTGAAGCACATTTAAAAGAGAACAAAAAATGATAAGAACTACTAGGAAACCTGAGATAATGAGAAAAAATATACACTGTAGATTGAAAACTGTAAGACTGCAATGTAGAGGGTGGGGAGAAAGGTAAACTTGTAAAGGACACGTGATTACCATATCATGAAACAAGGTTAACTGGGGTGTATTATAATGTATCTGCATGAAAATGCGATTTTCCAATACTTGATTGTTTGACAACTATGCAAAGTGAAGATTAGAAGCAATTTAATTTTTAGAAAATGTAAACTATGAAAACAATGTATGTTTAGAATTTGTGTCATCTTTTATTACTAGATCAGCTGAATCAATGAGTTAAAATGGTTTTGGACAGCTTAAAGGATAGGAAATTCCAACAGCAGCATATTTTCTTCTAAAAAACAAAAAATATGCATTAAAAATCAAAGGAGTGGAAGCAGTATGTGTTGTTGATCCAAGCAATTTACAACCAATTCCAGCTGTGACAGAGCAACCAACATAATAATAATCTAGCAAATACCTACAGTAAAAATTTAACATTTCCCTCCTAACCAGTTTTCAGAGATAAACAAATTTCTAGCAAAAAGTTGCTTCGACACATTTAAACACCTACTTCAACCATTTTGAAATATACTGTACCTTTAGCATTCACACACATCTTTGCTAGACATCTGAAATAATGAGCCCTTCTTAAGTTATGTACCCTCCATTAGACAATGCAATGAATTAGATTTTACACAAGGTCATGCTGCTACGATATAGTCTTCATCTCCTGCCTTACTTGATTGCCCCTAATACTGAACACATTAAACCAGTGAAATGAAGATTACAGGCTACGAGTATTTTGTGAAAATGCTGATGGTTTTTACTGAGGAGGTTATAAAAGCAATCTTCAAGAGATAATGTAGTATTTGATGCACTTTGTTCTTTTAGTAATGTAAAACTGGTTTGACCAATGCTAGAACCCTACACACCAAGCCACTACCAAAAAAAAAAAAAAAAAATAAAGTGTTCTACATTACTTAAAAGCAACAGTGTAAGATCTCACCCAAACTATATTCTAAACTGAAAAGTGTACAACTTCCAATGGTAGCAGAACCTAGATGTGTTGCAATTAACTTGCACAGCTCTTGAGAGGAAGAACAGGTTCAGAGACGCTCTCTCCCCTTGCTTAATATTGACCCCACGATACAATTAACAAGTTAGTCTAACACCAAAGGGAATATACATCATCCAGTCTTTGCGGACTACTTCAACAATGATTTGAATAAACATTCATCCAGACAGAATGGTCCTATTGATGTATTTTCTGAAGCCACAATAAGGAGTACCCTCCCAAAAGCTCCATCAGCTGATAGTGCAAGTGTAGCTGTGTGAAAACATCCAAAAATACACAAGATCACACTCCAGTCCAGGAGATCACTTCTGTTGGACAGTATGCTCTCTTGGCCCATAAAGCTACTGCTAGAATTGAGTACAACTTTAATGCCTTCAATAGTTACACGGTGAGGTGGAAAATAAAGCATTGCTCCTCAATAGCTCAGGCTCCTTATGTCAATACTCTCTACAGGTGTTTCTGTAATCATAATGCAGCTTATTGAGAAGTGCAGGGACATTAAACTCATGGAGGCTCAGTGTCAGAAAAAGAAAAAAAGTCAACCTAATCGGGATGGAAACTTGGTGGTGGCTTTCTCAAATTTAAAAACAGCAGATATATGTTAATGTGGGTAATGTGTGAGCTGATTTAACAAGTTTACATACACAACCGTTCTAAAATTAGATTCTGATTAAACTAAACTCATATCCCAGGACATTCACTTCTTTAGAAATCTAATTTCAAAGAAGGCTTTTCAATTCCATGTTCAAAGACAGTCTGGTCAAGGTCTGAGATCTTGACTCTTCTGTATGGCCCTCCTATTCTATCAATATAGCCCAGTTATAACATTCATTTCAATTCCTTTTTGACTGATTGCTGCTATTTTAATCTTCTCTCTGTAATAATGGAGCTGTTGCTGAAGGAGAGAAAAACCCATCCCTTGAAGAGCTGAAAACTCCAAAAACTGCCCACTGAAGGAGGTAACAGCCAATTAATAGGGGAGCAAAAACAAAACCAAAAAAACCCCAATAAGAGTATGTGGACTTTTCCCTTTTATATGCTCTATACAATAGACAGGAATCAAGAAACTACCCAGAGACAGAAATTACAGCATTCTGTTCAAAGAAGTTGAAACCTGTCACTCAAGAATGACTGACAAAACTAATCTGTCCTTTTTTTCCTGGAGATTAAAAGGGAAGCCCAGAACCATGAATGATCTGAGAATGTGTGTGATACATGACATTCATGGGAGTACTTGCAGAGATTTCTCTCCAATCATATTCTCACCGAATAAGAAAGCAAAAGTTAAGATTAGCTGTTCACATAGGGCAGCTTCTCAAGATGCAGAGTGAGAACTTTTTGGTGGATATGAGCACTAGAGACTGGACACTTTTTAACTGCCTCTGAAACTTCACAGATAAGGGCACAAATTCCAAAGAACCAGTTTCAGGGAAACTTCTTCACCATTTCATGTGATGAGAACTTATGGAATAGGTATGAATTTTTTTTCCCCCACCTCTTAAATTTGACTTGATTTTGCTGCAGTGAAAGTCAGAACATGGGTGGAGCCAAGCTTACTGTGGACACAGCATTGTTTGTTTCCTCACATACAGTTCAGCCAGCTCAGTTCCTGACCTGCAATATTCATATTATTCTAGTGAAGGGTTAATCTAAGGGCTAAACTAAGCCTCAGCTGACTATCACGAGGACTTGCATGTATAAGGTTTACTCAAAGTAAAGTATGGACATTTTGTTTTTTCAAAAGTTCCTAGACATCTTTAAGTGACAAGTTTCAGAGTAGCAGCCGCTTTAGTCTGTATCCATTAAAAAACAAAAACAAAACAAACACACACCACCACCACCACCCACACAACACAAACAGGAGTACTTGTGGCACCTTAGAGACTAACAAATTTATTTTAGCATAAGCTTTCATGACAAGACTCAGATGCAACAATCCAATTTGATTTTTAAATATTGAACATCTTCAAGGTTCTCTGTTCATATATAGTTTCCCCAACTAGGCTAATGGCGTTCAATGAATCATGAAAGAATAAAATCACTGACCTGATGAACCTCATTCACAGTTACAAATACAATCTGTATAAAAGTAATGATTGTTTACACAATGCCAGTTCAACTATAAGAAAAATCGGAGTGATCAAGTTTATTTTTCTCTTTGCTACAGGTTTTTAAGTGGCCTTTTAGAAGAAGTATTCATTGCCAGACCTGTGAATATCAGATAATGAAGTAGGGTATACTCAAGTCATCTACTACATTAATCTTGAAAGACAGGTAATTTGCAATTTTCCTGACGTTTCGTTAAGAAAAAAGGATTTTCATGCCCTTGCTTACCAATTTCTGGAAATTTTATCACTTCTCATGCTTCATAATCTTCTCTGAACTGATAAGCAATTCTCTAAGTGTGGTCAAGTAGCAAAGAAATTATTTATTTTAACCATTCACTGTAATATACTCCAAATGAAGCTAACCTATACAGATATTTGACAACAGTATCATAGGACAAACTAGCACAAAAAGCAGAAAATTAAAGATGTGCCATACCATACTTTTATCCAGCTGTTCACAGCAAACATAGTATGTATAGCAACCATTCTAATCTAATGAGATGCCTTCGATACTGAGGTACAACACAACTGAATACAGCAGCTATATCAGAATATTTGAATTGATTCATACTTCAGCAAGTTCAAATTTGTACGGTAAATCTGCTGCATCCTCCCCTTGCACAAATCAGTATAGAGGGAATTTGTAAACAATAAACTTTGGTATTCTTATTTTTTGAATTACAACTCAACCTCCCCTTATTGTCACACTCATTGCAAAGATAACCTTACATTTCAGAAGCAAAAGACAATGGCACTTTAAAGAATCAAACTACTACCCCCTTTTCTGCTTTGATGAGCATTCAAGTCAATTTTCACTTCTGATCCATTAGTACTAATAGCGTACTGAAGCCAGCATTTCCCATAGTACTTATAATTGACATTACAGGAACATAAAGCTGAGTACCAGGTGAGGTGAAAGGAACTTCAGAAGAGAAGGAATACAATAATTTAAGAAGATTTAAAATAAAAATGTACTATTATTAAGCATTATCAGTGTTTGCTGTTGAACAGCACAGAAGAAGAAAAGAGTTCCTGCCTCAATGAGTTTATAATCAAACAGAGCACACAAAATGCAGAAAGACTTTCTACAGCATGTGTATGGGAGGGTGACAAAATTTTTGATGTGGGTGGATCAAAGTGACTTCATCCAGAAAGAGACTATGCAGAATGGACTATCTCTGTTACAAACTTCCAGCAACAGAGATGACAACTAAGATGACAGAATTTTTACTTGGAACAACAAAGTATGGAACAACAAGATATTGCACAAAAAGCCATTGTGTTATCCCTGGTTGTGCCTAAACTCAACTTTTAGGGAAATCTATAATTTTACACAGCTGTTAACACTAATGTAACTCTGCAGATGACAGCAGGGGAGGGAAATACTAGACAGAATCCTCTGTTTTTGTTTTAAAATCACCATGTTCTCCAAGTGCACCATGAGCCTGGTCTACTCTTAAAAATTAGACCTACCTAGTTATGTAGCTCAGGGCTCAGGGCTATGAAAAATTTAGCAACATAGGTAGGGAGACCTAACCCCCAGCATAGACCCAGCTAGGTCCACAGAACAATTTTTCCATGGCCCTAGCTACCACCTCTTGGAGAGATGGATTAATTAACATTGACAGAAAAACCCCTTCTAGCAAGGTAGGAAGTTTCTGCACTACAATGGCACAGCTTCAGTGCCATAGCTTTGCCGCTGTAGTGTAGATATGAGTAGGTATGGATCATATGGCAGTACGTCATTCCTCACCTGAGACATGCATTCCTTAGTGCTCCTGCCATTTATCTCCTAAAAATGCATAGTGTAGCTAAGGCCTCAGGCCGAACACAGAATTAGCAATGCTGTTTCAGCCTAGAGGCCTACAAGAACAACCTGTGCAGGTAAACAGTATGATTAACCACAACAGAAAGAACCTGATTCTTTTTAACTTGACTATTTATTCCTAAAAAAAGCCTCCTGACCAAAACTTTACTTTCCAAAGTAAGCATTTAAGATAGTACTGTCAAAACTAACATCCCTCAAGAGTTCAAAATACTGCAGTTGCAAAATAACAGTTTCATATCTGATATTTTAAGTTCAAGTCATGGTTCATATCATCCCCTGCTGTGGAAAAATCTTTGGAAGGGTAAAAAAGTTCTGTGGATTTGACCACATGGAATGCCAACTGTTGCTGCCTCATGGAGTGGAGGAATGCTAGTTGACACAAAAGTGATGCAAGGCATGGGCTTGCAATACATCAAGGCATCAGAAAGAGGCTGTCTTTCAGTATAACAAGCTCTGAATGTGGTGGCCACTCTATCATTGATTCCTGTCTGCTACTAGCTCCACTAAAAAGAAAGGAAGCTTTGATACTTCAGGGTTGTGTGACATATAATCCACAGGATTTCAAGGGAACACATGCCATCCAGAGAACCCACTACACAGTTCTGCTCCCTCCAGAACCCCAAATTTGTAATGCTTATGAAGTGGGGCTCCTACCAACTTGGTCATATTCAGTTGTGCTCTCCACCTGAAATAGTCAGTCCCAAATCTCACTTTTGGTCCCTTATAATCTCTTCTAATGGGCAATGTATGGGGCCCTTAAGTATCTGAATACAAAAATCCATCTTCTTAGTACTTAAAGTTCAGAATTATTCTGTGGACACAAGTAAAACATTTTTACATCTCTTATTACTATTAAATTCCAATTTTTTTAGAACTGAATAGGAAAGTCAAACAATAAGAACTGAATGCCCCATTTCCTTCTTTGGGCACGGGCTCTTTTTAGCTGTATCTGCTTTTTTTCCCATGTACATATAGCCAATGCTACTATCGCTCCATGTGGGCTGAGACAGCTCCCTGAAGCTCAACTAATTTAAAGCTCCATTCCTTAAAAAACAGATGAAGTATTGGGCTACATGCTTTGAGAAACAAAGAACTCTCATTCTGAAGATTCTTTGCAGGAAAAAAGCAACCCCAATGAGCTATTTGGTTAGTTTCTGTGTCCCTTTCCCAAATTGTGGTTCATGTCTTTCTGGCTATGTGACCCCAATACAGGTTAAAGAAGTTTTGAAAAATGTGGTGCAGTTCTACTACAAAGGGATGGCAGGATTCCGAGGGATCATGCCACTGAAGTTCTACCTATGGGCACATGGAGGGCATAAAATAGACTGAAGGAGGTGCAGGGAGAGAGACAGCCAATAGATTCACAATTATGTAGATCCATTGACTACATCCTTGACCAAGGGGTAACTGTGGGTTAAACACACTTAAGTTTGGTCTACAGTAGAGTTAGGTTGATGCAAGATAGCTTATGTCTACATAACTATGGAATTGTCTACACTTATTTCACTCCTGCCAACATAACTGCCCTGCTATGCCAACTTAATAACTGAACTTCCACGAGCAGCACAGAGCCAAGGTTAATGTAGTCATGTAGACACTGTCGCTTACGTTGACTGTTACTGGCTTTCACGAGATACCTCCCACTGACTGTACAATCAATACAAATGATCCTGGTGAGGATGTGCACTCCTGACACAAAGAGCAAAGCTTAGACATGCACAAGCGGTGCAATTACTGCGGCAGCTGTATGCCAATGTAATTTTGCAGTGTAGACGTGGCCTTACAAATATTACCAAAACCTCAGATCTGCAGCAGAAACGTGGATTGACTCTGCTGTTACTTTATGATAGAGAGGAACCCTGTTCTCAATGGCCTGTGAAAAATTAATTTGAGCTTTGAGCACAATAATGCACTTGTCCCTTAACAAAAAAGCTTTCCCCTGCTGCTTGACCTTGATAAAATCATAAATCATGCTGTTGATGACATTACCACTGCAATGGAAGTGACATCAATATGAGTATTAGGACCTTCATGGTGGGATTAAATTGAAGAGTGGTTGTGTTGGAATACCGTGTTTAAACACAGATATCAGAAGTCAAAAATAGGAACATTAAAGACATGAAAAATTAATTTGTATTTAAATCTAGATCATAAAGACTCACCCAGCATACAATCCATCAATGCTCAAAAAAAAAAAAGTGGTAACAAAATTTAGTTTATTTCTTTTAAATGATCACCATCTATTCTGTTCACTAATTAAATAATTTTATATTGAGACTCTGCTAAGTAAAGATTAAGATTTTATAATTTACTTTAGATATAGTGTACACAGCAAATTAAAATATCTAAACTACCATAGTAATCCTTTTCCCTTTACAAATAAATACATACCTGCTAATCAGGAAATTAAGTCAAGTTGACAACGATCATCTATTGCCCCTGTTCAAACCACATCACTTATTACACTGTGTCTACACAAGCATTTTTGTCAGTCAGGGGTGTGGAAAAAAACTCAACATCCCTGACCGAACATAAATTTCACCAACAGCAAAGCATGGATGGACAGTGCTATGTCAGCAGAAGACTCACTCCCATTGACATACCACCTCCAACAAGCGGCAGTAGCTCTAAAAATGCCGATGGGAGAGCTCTCTCCTATCGGCATAGAGCAGCTACAAAGACAACCTTACAGTGTTGCAGCTGCATCTGTACAGCTGCACCATTATAAGGTCTGCCATGAAGACACAGCCTTAAGGTAGAAGAGCTCTACGTTAGAGACAAGCTTTTGAACTCTCACCAACTGAAACTAGTCCAATGCAAGATAATACCTCACACACCTTGTCTCTCTAAGGTACACCAAGGCAGCCAATTACATTTTATTAACTCCTACAACTTTTAGCAATGTGACTTAATCCATATATTAAGATTCCAACAATCCAAAAATGAGAGATGGTCATCCTAAGCAAAGAGTTCTTAAACTCTTTTCTCAAGTAGGACAAAGCTCAGCAATTGTCCCTAAAAAACATCTACGCACTTTTTCCATGTGCAGAATTAGTGAAAAAGTGTTCTGGTCACAAGCCCTCATCCAGCAATGCATTGAAGCTCATGTTTAAAGTTAAGCATGTGAGTAGTGTCATGGACTTCAGCAGAACTATTCACACTTATATGTCTTGCTGGACTGGGGCCTTAGTGTTATAAAGGAATACAAGCTGTATTGAAAATTAGTTTGGTTACTTATTTTCCTCCATAGATAAACTTTATGCTTTACCTTTTATATAAAGACAGATTCCCTGCTTCAAAAACCTTTTAATATTAGGGCCTGATTCTGCAAAGCACTTTGGCCATGTCAATTCTTACCACTGACTTTAACAGAACTATGCAAGATGATCCCCTTGCAGTATTACGGCCTTAAGACAAACCGAAAAGGACTCCAGCTGAGGAAAGGACTGAACAATTGTACTTGAACTGCCTTCCATCCAGCAAACTTACTGCTCAGTCCTGGCTATACACTAATATGGTAGCTGTAGCTTGCTCAACTGACCTGAACATCCCTACCCTTCCTCTCCCACCCATCCTTACTGAATATAGTACTAGGAAGAGAGATTTCAACCTCTATAAGTATCTTTTGTACAAAGACTTGAATAGACAGGACTTAAACATTACTAGTGTATTTGACAAATTTCAGTGACTGAAATGTAAAAATTGAGAAGCCCAAACAATTGAGCTAGTATGCCAGTCTTAACAGAAAGAGGACACTAAGATTTAAACCATTCCAATGGATATACACTGATTTACTACTTATAAGTTCTCTGAAGACACAAATATTCATGTTAGACACCAAAGTTAAGAGAGATTTTTAGACATACCCATTTAAGTAATCTCAACAGGGATTTAAATCTGACATGATTTTTCCAATTTTATAGCAAACCTTGCACATTCTAAGCAGCACAACTGTTCTGTAACTCTTCCAGTGCCACAGTCCACTGTAAGCTTTCATGCAAAAAAAGTTCTCCTTCCATCAGCCTTTATGCCAGTTCATAAACCCTGATTGCTTGTAGTCTCCTAGTTATCATTACATTTTGTCCTGCAAAGCCAATAAAAAGCTATACAGGAATTCAGGAAAGCGGCAATGGAAACACTATCCAGTTCAAGTTGGTAGTCACCAAAAGTTATAGCCATCTTGAAAGCAGTTCAGTGACCCCTTTGTGAAATGTACTGGTCTCAGTTCAAATCTAGGTGGTCAGATGTTCACATCCCAAAATCATAACTGCCATCCAGGTCAGCAGTGGTATCAAGGACTGAACAGGAGACTAAGGAAGGGTAGAGGAGTGGAGACTTCCCAAACACTCTTGCCCCCACCCCCTCATAATTAAGTGCCTTGGAACACAGAACACTGCTTCTCTCAGCAGCCACTGTGCATGGGGGAGTGGGGCTGAAGAGTGGTGTTCAAAATTTATCTGATGCCTTCCAGTCATAGGCTGCTACAAAGGTAGAACCTCTGAGCAGAATCTAGAGACAGCACACCACAGTAGAAGTTGCAACAGCTGGAAGGCAGGGAGCCTCAGCTACTCACCCGAGTATTGACCCTCTTGGACAGAACCCCCATCCCAGCCTGATTTTTTTTTGTTAACAGGTTTATTCCTCTAGGTAGTACACATCTAGGGAAGAGTGGGAGAAGAGGACAGAGAAGACACAGAAGCATTGAATGCAATGTAGAAGGGAAAAAAATGAGAAAGAGAGGGAGAGAGAAATAAGAGAAGAAACCAAGAATGAGAACATCACAGGAAAAAAAAAGTCAGATTTATTTTACATAGAAGAGAAAGTGTATGTGGAAGCCAGGAAAGGAAAGATGGTCTAACAACAAAGCAATTTGGTAAATTGTTAAAGGACTAGGAATAAAGAGATTGGTGTTATCTCCCAACTCTTCCCAGAGACTCTTGTTCTGCATTTATACAATGAGATTCCAAATTCTGTTGCAGCCTCTAAGTACTATTGTAATACAAACAGTCTTTTTTTAAAAAAAAACAAACAAAAAACCAACAACACACTAAATAGAAAGTTATTTGAAAATATATTCTAATTACTTATAATACAAGACAGCAAGTACATATATTTCTTTAAACTGTGGTTTCAAGGCCCAGCCTGGAGATATGCTATTTTTCACTCTAGATAGTAGACTGTCTTCAAGCTAACAGGCATCAAGGAAACTCAAGACCTGTTTTTGTATGAGTTCATATTTATCTTTGTGGAAAAAAAGATGTTGCAAGTAAACAGCAACATTAAAAGATCACATTATATTATATGCAGGCCATCTTCTTATATCTGGAGATTTGCCAGGATGCTTAACCACAAAAATTGGAATGTGGCTTGAAACGTCTTCCCCATTGTCAAAGAACTGACACAGCTTAAAAAAAAAAAAATCACTTCATTTTCTCAGGATATTCTATTCAATGACTGAAAGTGGAGGATTTGAGAAAAATGCTACAAAATTGCATCTAAAAAACTTATGATTAAATCTTATGTATACAACTCTAAGAAGCAATAACAGGTTAGAGAACACTCAAGTAGCCACACCTACAAAACTACTACACCTGGTCTAAGAGCCCTATCTACTTAGGCTCTATTTTTTTAAGTGTTTTTGGATTTCATCTGGCACCAACAAAAAAGTTTGTATTAACAAATGTGTTCATATTAAAGAATAAAGCATTTCCCTAAAGTGCTGGAAATCCAAGTACAACCCTTTTCTGAGAATTGGAAAGTAAATTGACTATGAAAGGAAAGGAAAGTTAAAATTGACTAGTGTAGCTTTATTGTCCAAACTAAGTGGAAGAAATTAGGTTTTTAAATATTTGAGTACATTTTTCTCTATTTATACTATGACCATGACATAAGTAATAAACTTTTATACTAAACTAATAGAATTTTTAACGCAACGTCTCTTTCAACAAAAAGACAATTTTATGCAGCTTCTAACTAATTCAAACTTTTTCTTCAAAGAGCTGCAGTAATTGTAGTTTGACTGTCCATGAAGTCCCAATTCTCCCATAATACTTGTCAGAAGCATTCAAAATACGAAAGAGCTACTGCATAACACAATTAGAAACTTATTTATGGTCATTAACTGGATATTTTTAATCAAAAAAGCTGATCAACATGTCTGAAGTAATTTAATTTTTCTGCTCAGCTGCTAATCTCTGAAAGTGTCCTAACTGTGCTATTAACATTCTCTATTGTTTGTTAAATAGCTACAGTTAGCTTGGTACTGTACAAGACATAGAATTTACAAGCTAAGTACATTTATGTTCTGCACACTGGACTGGACCTTTCTGCATTAAAACCCTCATCAGTGTCTATTCTGCAAAACCGGCTGAGTATCAACTCACCTCATTCTAAAGATGTACACAATTTGTTTCCAGCCCTGACAAGTATTACAAACTTCAAAACACAGCGATTTTTAAGTATTCTTATTTTCCCACATATCGCCATACACAATTACAACTACTTAAAATTAGTATAAAGCAGTATTCTAATTAGAGGCTCATGATATATTGGCTGCTAAAATCATTATGCAATGAAGAGATGACAGAAAGATAATGTCATATTTTGAAGTACGGGATTCACTTACTGGGCCACTGGAGCTCCTCTTGAAAGTGAAAAGAGGAACTGCTTATGATGTCAGCAGCAGCACTAGAGTAAAAGGGCTTCTGAGAGTGTGCTAGGCAAGGGAACTCCCACAGAAAAAAATATGAACTGCTAAGGGTTTTTTCAAACCATTGAGAAAGTTTAAAGTGCAAGCGAGGACCAACCTACAAGAATTCTCTAGTCATCCAAGTTTGAGCCTGTTGAATTCAGCTTAAGGTCCAGAGAACAAGGCACCCAATCTTTCAGTGTTTGCATCCAAACAGTATAAAGTATTCAAGTGTAGATAAAAGCTAAAATGACTGTAGTTTCTGCCTTCTGTCATACTAACTTTCATTGACTATCAACACATGTTCCTGGATCAGCAATACTTTGAATCTAGTGTATGGCTCCAGTTTATGAAGTTTATGAAAATAACTACATCAATTTAAAAATTAGAACACTGAATTTACAGGCCATTCAGCTATAAGTCCAAGAAATATTTCTTATCTGGTTTTAAATAGCAGAGGAAACAGTCATAACAATAAACAAGTTATCAGGCACAGAAGAGGTGCATACTGATTCCCAGGCAGGTTGTCTGCCAGCGCTTATGAAAATTCAGGGCTTCGTAACCTGAAGCATAATTCAATTGCTATAAACATCAAGCAAGCTGCTGGTGATCTTTGTACAGACAACACTTTCACGTAACAGACAGCGGTCTCTATCCACTAAAATCTTCAGCTCCCCTAATACTCATTACTTTATGAAGTGTGCGTGTGATAGGACTGCCACACTGCAACATATGCTTATCCTTTCTAATAGTTTAATAAAGTACAGGAACTTTTACTTCCTTCCTTAGCATATTATAATCTGATTTGGAGTCTCGGTGACTGCAGCAGGATACAATCACAACAGGAACCCTTGCCCCCATTTGTCTGCCTTATTTTGTCTGACCTATGGAAAGTAATAAGCCCCATTTTTTTGTTAGAGCACTTTGACAAGAGCATCTTCTAGAACAGTGGTGCATGAACCCTGGGGGTTTGTGAAATGTAACAACAGAGGGTTCTTGGGAAAAAATTCCCTAATGGCAGACAGAGCTGTCCAAAGGGACCCCAGGCAGCACAAGGCCAGCAGCCCGGAGCTCCTGTACTTCCAAGAGCTAAGCAGATCAAAGCAAGCATATCTATCACATGGAGACAGAAACTTCAAGACTCCTTATAAGAAACGGAAAGGGAGGTGGATATTTTTTGCTGTTTTGAAAATTAAGTAGGCACCTAGTATAGTTTGTAAAATTATTATGAAGAACAAGTTTAAGTTTTCTTGCAACGTGCGTTGTTTGCCTGGACTGCTCAAGACTTGAGTAATTGTGTAGAAGGAGCTCTCTGAGTTTGCTTCTTAAATACCTTCATGCTCTTTCACATCTGATACTCCTTGATGAAACAGCAGCCCTGTATTATAACAGGCTTATTCAGAGTGATACAAGCTCGGAAGAGTGTTACAATTTTCATAATGTACTAAAATACTGCAATGATAAATAAATAATTCGTAAGAAATAATGTGTAATAATCATGTCATAAAAACAAAATTTTATATTTCCAAGATCACTGCTTTTATAATTTATACTCAGATAAAGGAGAAAATCCCTGGAAATATTCATTTTTAAGAGGGGGTTTGCAAGACAACATTTTAGGGAATAGTGTTCACAGGTTGTTAAAGTTTGGGAACCACTGTTCTAGGGCATACATTTAATGGGAATTTTACAATTTAGAATTAGCTATGAGAATTAGATTTCTCTTTTGATTCTTACAGCATGCAATGCCTACTTTATTAAATTTTACTATGTTATTTATTGAGTATGACCATAGCCAGAAGATTAATTTATATTATACCATCATAAACCTCAGTTGACAAACTTGATATTTATGTTGATGCATTTTAAATACAGCAAAAATCTACTGTAAATACAGCCCAATACTTTACACCAAACATGCCATATATTGAACTTGATGGTCTGAGCTAATGAATTGTCAGCCCAACAATTTAAAAAAAGGTAGGCAGAGGACAAGGAAGGGGAAGAGAATTCATCTTGAGCCTGTCAATATAGCTTATTCTACTGAGATCAAAACAGAACTTATGGCATATGTCACTAATACCGAAACAAGAGGCATGACATAGGCATAGTCTCTGTAAGTTCAAATCTTCAAACAGATCAATGATCTTGTCTGCCCTTAAGATTTTCAACTTTTAAAGCCCTAACAACAACATTAATTTTTGCAGAATACCATGTAGTTCAAAACCATAAAATACTCTGTATTAAAACGGCTACACATTTTCCCCGGTAAAAAAATGTCTGGGATAATGAGAGTTGCCACAAGCATTGAAATGACAAATTCAAGCTGTCCCAAGAATGTGCCAACCATTACTATTGGTCATTTAAATTCAGTCTCTAAAGCAGCTACCTTATAATTTGAAAGTGAACAACTGTATATTTTGTCAGAAAAATCTGTTAGTAATCTGTCTGAGCTTCCCACAAAGCAAAAAAATCCCACCCACAGTAAATACCTGTGTAAAGCTCCATACACTTTCAGATAAAATTCTAAAGCACCTCTATTTATAGACAACATGATTTCAAAATAAGTTATTTCCTGAAAACAAAATACACATTAGCTAGAACCTCAGAAGTGAAATTTACATGAATTTGCTTATAAACAAATAAGCAAACAGAACACGAACGATAGAGATGTTTGGAACATAAAATGCAGAAAGTTTAGAACCAGCTAAAAAGCGAAAGGTCTTACATAGTTTTCATAACAGACAAGAAGTACAGAAGTATTTGACTTTAGGGAAAAATGAATTCTTCTTTATGCAGGGGGAAGATAAACTGCTACCTGCTTTTGCAATTATTTAGAATATGAATACAGTGGTTTACAACAGCAACAACGAAAGGGTATATCACAACCATGACTGTTACGAAGAAATAGGTGAAACTTTCATGTCAGCTATGCCTATCCTCCTTGGTGGTTGTGATTCTTTACTTCTGTGATAAACCCTTATGGCAGGCTTGCAAAATTCAACTCACTCAATTTTCCTGGACCAAGTAAAATTTTGATTACTGAATGAGGGTGAACAAGCAGAGTTGGTGCCTTACCTGCTAGAATGCTCACAAGGTTGTAAGGCTGCATTAAGGAGTTTGTGGAACTGCATATTTTGCTATTACAATTTTTTTCCTTTCTTGAAAGAATTGTAGATAGTCCTTCATACTTTTATTCAACCTTAAGGCATCTGCCATTGTAATGAAAACCAAACAACTTTCTAATTATGGACAATCCAGATTTTATAATTAAGAATGCTGGTGGATGGCACAATAGATTACAGAAGGAAAGCAAAGTAAATTTTGCTCAGAGGACTGTGGAAGCATTAGATAGTCAACCATAAATACAAGTGACAACATCTGGAGCACAAATCAGAATTACTTGCAGCAACAATCGAACGTATGTAAAATGCTGTTCAGATATCCAAAATTCAAGTTATCCTTAGCATGTGTCAAAGATGCTTCTTTTCAGTCACCAGAAATTAGAGATTTTGAAGGCTAAAAATTAGGTACTTTTTACAGAGCAAAGTTTTAATACTAAAAAATATACCTAGAGCAGTGCACAGTGTTTCTCCAAGACTAAGAATTACACAGTCAGATGGTTTCTTCTCTTATCATTCTTTTCTCTCACTGCTTATCCTCAGCAACTGGCTTTCCCTTTTTTAAGTTATAAGTATTCTCTATGAAAATGTCAAACGGAAGATAAATCTTGTCCTTGCCACTTTTGCTCCGTTTTAGGGCTAGCTGCACTCTGTCCCCTTTCTGGTCTCTGTGTACATCCTCTCAAGTCTTAGGCCTTGCACCTTTACATATCCTGGGATGGAATTCTACAGTTCTCCCACTCTTGGGCTTCTCTACACAAACATTTAATTCATGGCAAGCTGGGGTGTGAATCTACCCTGCACTAGCACACCAAGCACTGTCAGTATGTGTCAGCAAGCTCCACATGAACAGTTCGGTAATGTTCTTTGATCTACTCCTGTGTCAAAGAGAACTAGATTAAAGTGCATTAACAAACTATTAATGTGCGTCAGCAGGGTCCACATGGACAGTTAGTCCACAGCAAGCTAGCATGGAGTAGGTTCATGCTCCTACTTGCCATGGACTAATTGTTCACATATATACGACCTTAGACCGACCAGATCCTGATTGCAACAACCTGTGTAACAGTGCTTATTCAGATAGCCTGAGTCCAGGAATCTGCCGTTCTTCCCTTCAAGAACATATCACCTTTGGCAAACAACAAAACATCTTCTTAAAACAAATTATTTAATTCTGCAGTAGGAACAGAGCATATAGACAAAAACAGATTAGAAAACATACATACATCATCTCTACCTTATGTTCTGATGGTAACCTAAGCAGGGTTAACATCTTTAGACTCCTATGACAGATGTTTCTCTCTCAGCCTGACTGCCTTGCACAACTATCTGTCCCCTTCTCTTGAGGGGGTAGTAGCTTTTAAATCTGCCCTAGTTCTTCTGATCTCCTGTGTCTGCAGGCCTCTTCCTCTCATAGCAGTGTCTCTTAAGTCTGAAGCATTGGCCATTCTTTTACCTTTCTGCCTGTTTTTTTTCCCTGAAACCCCCATATTAAACTAACCCAATATATTAATATAGTACACACCAGAACATATAATATTCATAAATTACAGAGCAGCTCTAAAACAGTCACAGATTTGGAGAACCAAACAGAAGTCAATGTTCAAACTAGCATTTCAAATTACTGACACTGACCAGTGAATGATTATTTTGGAGTCTCACCACCAATCATGTTTATGCTTCTATGAAGTTCCAGAAATTTTACTATGATTTACATACAAGAATGAAAAAAGCTGATCCCTAATTATAGTATGGCTAGGAAACAATGAGTATATATACAATGAATAGCAAATAGGCACTGTGTCCTAAGACATTCCCAGGTTATAAAATGTAGGCTATGTGGTTATCCTTTAGCTAAACAGCTAAGACTTTAATGCATAGGAACTTAAGGCATAGAAAAAAAAAAATCAACCAGTGCTCTTTAAGTTTAACACACTGGACTTCCAGCTGAAAGTCTTCAACCTAAATACAAGTCATTCTTTCTTAAAATTGAAATACTTTCACATCAGTGAAATCTAATTTCAATACTGCAGTTCAACAATTGTCATAAGCACCAGGGTCAAATTACATATACTAATATTAAAAAATCTGGATACACCATTGTTACCTGAGGTTCACAATGCCAATTTTTATTTTTTTAAATGGGTAATAGAAATTTTTCCTTCATAAACCAATACATTTTCAAATGGTTCTATCCAAATGCCTGTCTTTCTTCAAGACAAACCTTTCCTCTATGTCCACTTTAAGACCACAATAAACAAGGCCTTGATTTTTAGTGCTGTAATAAAAATAATACTCTACTTTTAAACATTTATGCATATTTTTGAATATCTACATTTTTGCTTGCATTGCCTTCTAAGGCAATTCAGATTATCATTAGATGAAAAAGTAATCAAGGACATGGTTAACAGTCAGCTCAAAAAGCTTTTACTGTTCTGCTAAACTACCAGTTGGCTTAAGTATGTGCAGATTGTGTATATATTTTTGGTCAATGCAAAAAAAGATTTCAGCTGAGAAAACTGAAAAATTAATATACACCAAACAGCCTTGGGAGATATTAACTGTGATCCAACACTAAAACTGATCCATATATAATTTTTAAAAAGTTAATTTGCAATTTTGGTTGCCAGAAAAAAATCCTGATTTTTCAATTGCATAAACTAGTTTTTAGCCTGCACTTAAGGCTATGGTTAGAAAACACCCTTGCTCTCCATCCTTTATCCTATCAAAGTAACAGAATCTAATGACCACAAGCAAGTTACTTTCAGGGTTATCAACCTTCTCCCTACCACAACCACTAATATGTTATGGCAAGAAATGTTGGCATTAGTCACTGTAGGCATTAGGGAGGTGGGAAAAAAAAGTCCTAAGAAGATTTGTCTAATATTAATTCAACCATATGACTACATGATTTCTCATTTCCATTTGTTAGTATCAAACTAGTTGCTAAATGGGAGTCTCAAAACAATACGGTATGCCATATGGCTAAAACTGGATATTAAAATTGAGAATATCAATTACCAATCCACTAATGCTGAGAGCCAAAATCCACGGACAGTAAGAATTTAATCCAGTTCAAAGACTGCAACATGAGCCAGGCCCTACCTACAGGAGGCAAAACCTACAGTCATTTAAGCAGAAAGCTACAAAATACAAATTTCAATCCCAAGAATAAACTCAATTAGTAAATGCATCATCTCCTTACTACTTCTATACCCTTAACCTGAAGTGGCAGGGAATCAACCTAACAAAGAAAGACCATTTAACTTGCTTTGTTAAGAATATATTTCTGGATCTCAGCTTTCTGAAGGGACCTAACTTAAAACCCTCTTAAGGAACTACATAAAAAGCACAGATTTTAGCAAAGTTACATATACACTTTATATCCCTACATTCTGATTTTATTTCACACTGTGGTTGAGAAATCATAACTCAAAACGTAACTACTAAGGAAAATAAGTTAGTTGCTTCCTACGTGACCTAATTTAAACCTTTAGAATACCAGGAAGTTGTTACACACATCAGCCAGTAACATCTTGTTTGGTTTGGGGGAAGGGTGATAGACACACACAAAAGATTACATATAATTTGTTGCTAATGAATATATTCCAAATCAATCACATTTACATGCTGGGTATACAACCACCAAAAGTCAAAATACTCTTCATATTCCACAATAATTGCTAATTTCTAAGGATATTATATGTGAATAAGGAAAATAGCTTTTAATTGTTTCAGTTTTTAAATTTAAGATTGCTCTACTAAATGTTCACATTTGGATAAAATTATTCATTCAAATGGTAGAAAACACTGCTAGCTTTTTTTACCTTAAGAAATTGTGAATTCTCATTAGGCTTAACATTCCATCTTCAAGTATGTCTCTCAAAGTGAGGGTAAGGCATCAAAGCTGTTTCAGCTGGGTTTACATTAGATTTTGAACATGAGGCACCAACAAAGATTTCATGAAAGGCTGCTTGCTACAAAATGACCTGGCAGCTACAAGGACTAAGCAGGGATAAATGTAAGCGATCTTAGTCACCCAATACAGGAACCTACTTTATTTTTCAAATTCTTGTTCTTACCATGAAAAAGAAAAAAATCTGAAATATTAAATACCAGTGAAGCTAGTTTCAAATTCAATGGCATAAAAAAAAATAAATATTCAAACAAATGTAACACTGACAGGTTCTTAAAGAAATGTCCTTTAAATGATTTATTTAACTAATTATATAAATGTAGTTCATTTATTCAGTATTTATCTTCATTTTGGAAAATGCTAACATTGTGCATTTCCAGTACAAAACACAAAAATGGAAACAAATACCTTAATCACAAATAAGGTTTTTGTAGCCCAATACAAAAGTAAGCTATAAAACAGATTGGTTATTTAGAGTATAACCAATGACAAATGATGGATTATGGAGAAATAAATCCATAGAGCAGTACTAAAACTCCTGATCCATTATCAAGAGTTTAGAGGTCATCTGTATACAAAAGACATTATAAAGCAGCAAAATATTTTTAGAATAGTGTAACATGTATTTTAAACTACAGTCATTTGAAAATGCTTGGGAGTAAATCTCTTTTATTAAGTAGTAACCAGAGAGTTTATTTTATTGAGGATGTTTAAGTTAGAAATAAGGTTAACACTAGTATAAATCATCATCATCATCACAAACTACCAACAGGAAATTTATACCTTTCTGGAATATTCAAAATGACTTTAATATATAATGTAATTTTTAAAATAGGACATGTACCATATAAAACACAGAAAAAGGTTTTAATATCCAAATAACCTTTTTCTTCCACCTATCTATAATGGAAAGAATAATGCCCTAAGTATGACAACTATTTCAGGTCAAATGCAGTTTTAAAAGCCTCCACAAATCATCTGAACATTCTCAAGCAGAAAGGAGCTTTCCCCTTTGTATCACAAAAAATGACTACTTGAGGTCTGATTATTTCTAGACTGGTAAAACAAAATTTTACAAAGCCATTCATAAAGGATTTTACACACACATTCTGGATTGGGGAAAATATTTTTTAAGAGTCTATTTGTGGCTAAAATAGAAAACAAACAAAACATTTCTAAATGCCAATATAACAGGCATTAGATTGCAGAACAAAATCACGTTACTGTTTTATCCAGTCACAGCTTATGTGAAAATTTCAATAAAACTATTTACTCCTCCCACCTACTCTATCCTCCCATGTATTTGGGGGAAAACCTACAAAAATTAAAACAGAAAGAAAAACATTTGCTTTACCGTTTCCCCAATCCCTTTCCTACCACAAAAAAATAGAAGAAAGCAAACAAAAAGCCAAAAACCATCCAAAATACAAGTAAGGAATAAGATCTAGTTTGGCAGAGCTATGATGAGGAGAAGTGGAAAATGAGAGAGCTGCCTTGCTGCAAACGCCATCTTGTTGCAGTTATTGGGCCCAGGCACAGAAGGATCCATTCATTCACAGCAAAAAGAAAATCAAACACACCCTCCGTAAACTGCAGCCACCAAAACAACTGCACTATTATCATCTCACTCCCCAAAAATACACTCTTATCTAAAAAGACTGATGCATAGCACTTATGAAGAGTTTAGATCTCAGTGCGAGATCTTATTTTTTCACATGCATTTTACATACAAATCGACTGCACTTGATTCACATCCTTCTGCTCAGCAAATAAGCTTCACAATGTGAATAAGCCTCCAACGACTAGGTGCAGAAATGATAAAACCGCAAAATGTTATGTCTCTCATTTCATTTTCAGTTTTAAATCCCTTTCCCTTGAGTTCAGCCAGTTGTCAGTAAGAACAATTTTGCTGGATTTTTTTTAAAGCTTCCTTTTATTGTTTGATATTCTTTCCTCTTTATTAGGTATTGTCTGTACACTAGAAACAATGTGGCAGTTAACATCATGGAAAGGATGCCTTATTTGAAATAAGTCCCAAGTAGTGAGTTGGTTGGAGAATATTGAAAAAAATTACATTTGTTAACATTTCAGCTTATCTTCACAAGTGATGAATTGACATCTTGGAATAACCTCTATGTCATTTTGACTCTTCTAGACACGGTATTTTTTAAAGTCTTGCCTATTCCCTAATTTCATATTCATTACTTACATACACAAGACTGTACATCCTTTTTCATTTTTATATGCAACTTTAGAATTTAAATTTAAGAAGCTACACTCTGAAAACAGCTTTAATGGGTAAAAAATGTACTGGAAATCTTTTCATAACTAAGCTGTGCACTTGGGGGGAAGGAGTTGTTTTTAATATTTTTAACATTTCTTCCAAGGAGAAACTCCCTTATTCTGCTGTAGCAAACATCCTCCATGATCTTCGATATTACACTTACAGGCACACAAAAATATGCAGCACCATAACAGATGGAGGAACAACAAATATACAAGCTAGATAAATCCCTTAGCTATGTTTTTTTTAACAAGACTACAGACCATACCCACCCTTACTCCCACAGTAAAAAACAGTGTGAACCCATCCTCCAAGCCTCAGATGTTCCCTTCTCTGGGCTAGGGGCTGCTTGGAGCAGTCTTACCCTGCTTGTCTCACCCTTGTCTCCTCTTAATCAATTTTCCACCATTACAGCAGACACACACCACAGCATTTTCTTAAGACTCTCCCCCCACCCCCAACACTCCCTCTGTACGGATCGGCTTCTTTGCCAACTCACCTTTATACCTTAACGCACACACACAAAGAACAGCACAGTGCCTAGTGTAAACCACTCCAGCCTAATTACAATTAAAAATGGAACCCTGCAAAACCCCGGGTTCTCCTCCCTTCTGGTCTTAAAAAACCCTTCAAAAGAAAGACTCTCCCACTCCTACCCCAACCCCTTCCTCCCCCAGCAGCTAGAGAGAGACTTGCTAGGGGAAGCTGAAAGGGGGGGGGGCGGATTTTCAATCTTTCTATGCTAGTAGGCGCTGGACAAGCTGGGGGCAGGAGAGATCAGGGGACGGGGTGGCTGTTAGTGAAGGGGAAGGACAGGAGAGGGACTGAGAGGGGTGCAGGAGAGAAAGAAGAGGGGGGTGAAAAGGGCGGGGAGACACAGGGAGAAGGGTCATGGGGAATCTGGGGAGTGGGGCAGCCGGTGAGGAAGGACGATCCACGGGTCCCCAGGCCCTTACCTGCCCCTCCGGCCGCTGCTCATTAACGGGGCCGCTGTGTCCGCCGCCCGCGGCCCCTGCCCACTCCAGCTGCGTCCCCACTGGGCTGGGGAAGCCACCCGCGCTGCGTCTGGCCGGTCCCGGGGAGGCGACGGCTCGTGGGTGGGGGGGGGGGCCCTGGCTCTCGGCTCCACCTCGCGCTCTTGGTCCCCGCTCAGCTCCCCGCAGCCATCGGGAAGCGGAGCCAGGCTGGGCGCGGTAACCGCCCCGCCCGTGCGGCCCGGCCGGGAAACCCCGGCTGCCGGTCCCGCCCCGCCTCCTAGGCCGGCCCTCGGCCCCGCCTAGCGCGGCTGAGGAGGGTGAGAAGGGCCCTGAGGAGAGGGGTATGAGACGGCATGGGAGGAGAGGAGGGAAGTGAGGAGGGCAAAGGGGGAAGAGGGGAAGAGGGGAGGGCGGTGGGATGAAGCAGCAGTGGTGAGTGAGAGGCAAGCGGGGAGAGAAGGTGAGGGGCACTGGGGTTAGGGAAAGCAACAGAGAGTCTTGTAGCACCTTATAGACTAACAGATTTTAGGGATCATGAGCTTTTGTGGACTAAGATCCACTTCATCAGATGAATGTTATGGAAATCTCCAGAGGGAGGTATAAACAGCAGGCAAGAAAGCGAGGTAAATTCAATGGGGTGGGGTGAAGTCCACTTCCAGCAGGTGATCTGGAAGTGTGAACAGCCAGAGAGGAGAAACTGCTTTTGTAATTGGCGAGCCATTCACAGTCAATATTGAGTCCAGACCTGAGGGTGTCGAATTTGCAGATAAACTGGAGCTCAGCAATTTATCTTTGAAGTCTGGTCTTGAAGTTTTTTTGCGGAAGGATGGCTGTTTTGAGGTCTGCTATTGTATATCCAGGCAGGATGAAGTGTTCTCCTACAGGCTTTTGTATATTGCCATTCCTAATATCTGATTTGTGTCCATTTATCCTTTTTCGTAGGGATTGTCCAGTTTGGCCGATGCACATAGCAGAGGTTCATTGTTGGGGTTAGGGAAGCAATGGATAGGGCCACAAAGAGATTAAGGAAGAGTTGAGGAAGCAGCATTATTTGTGGTGTAAAGCTCCTGGTAGTTTTAGGAGCTGGAGCTTTTGCACTCCTCTGGCCCTCCCAGGATTCATGCCCACCAGACAGAGCCAGCCCATTTCACATAACAGCTCTTTAGTAGCCTCGCATAAAACAATGGGAGCAGAAGGGAGAAGGAGATGAGGAGAACAGAGATCAGGCCAAGTGAAGTTTTTCTAGCTATGCAGCTTATTTCTCTCTTCGGGACCATGAAACACACAGTGGTCAGTTTCACTTTCTGGTTCCCAGGCTCCATACCGCAGTGTTTCATTTGTTTACTTGGTCCTGCCTCGGCACAGGGGCTGGATTTGTCTTCTGGAGGTCTCTTCAGCCCTGCCTGTCTAGGAGTCTAAGGGGAAATGTTTAAATCCAGAGGTAACAGTCTCCATGTCAAGACAACTTTTCCAGCAGTTTAGATTATGTAAAGGGTCACCAACTTATTTTAAAAAGTTAAATTTTGAGCCTAGCCTAAGTAAAGGTGCCCTTGCAAAGAAAACAGTTCCTTTTATTACAAAGTAAATTTACTTACTATGAGAATAAATTATCCCCCCAAAAGAAAGTTGGGTTTGAAGAAAAGAAAGGACATGACAATACTGTAGTCAGGGACCTCAGTGAGATTATTTTATTTTATTTTATTTTATTTTTTAAAGATATAAGAAACCTATTCACTTTCAGGATCTTGGAGAAAAAGCTACTAGGCAAGAAGGTTGGCAGTAGTTCCCTTTTACTTTACCACCGGGACTCAGAAACCAAGCAGTGACATAATATAATCAAACACAGATGTCCCTATAGGGTTTTATTTGTATTACAGCAGTGCCCATAGCCCCAACAGATTGGAACTCAGCTGTACAGATATATAGTAAAAGATAATCCCTACCCCGATGAGTTTAATCTAAATAAGAAAAAGCAAGGATGGGAAACAAAAGTATTATTCTTATTTTACAGCTGGGGCTTAAGGTACAGAGAGATTAAGTGATCTCCTGCATCCTAGTTTAGTGACCTAGCAACAAGACCTGCTTTCCTAATGGCACAAAAGTAAGTATACAAATATACCAGTCTTTTTCCATTAACAGTCCCACATGCATTTTCCTGTACTTTATTACATTAAGTCACATGTGAGGATTTCTCTTCTTGCCTAACTACTTACAATAAAGCCCATAAGGGCAAAACAAACTCTTTAAAATATAGCCAGTAAAACCCACATGAAAAAGGTGGTTTAAAATCCTGTCTGTATGTGTACTGATAAAGCTAAAAAAGAAAAATAAGACCAATTGCTTAATAAACTGAAGAAAAGAAGTTGCTCCTTGTAGCTTCAAAACTTTTCTCAGTAATTGTCTCCTTCCCTGGGGTTTAAATTGCCTAGTATGTGAGGAAGTGCATGCTGGGAAATGTTTGTTTAAAAAAAAAAAAAGTGACCTCTCCACCTCCTCAATTGGGTGGTTATGAGTAGTTACTAAGAGTAAGGACAGTTTTGGTTATTATGATTCAAGAGAATGAGTTACTTGATGTGTTTTTGTATAATATGAAATAACTTAGCTAACTGTTTTTGTTTATTTTTGTTTCTATAATAATTATTTAAATGTGTTTTGAAAAATCCTACATCCTGTTTTTGAAATTCAGGATTCCACCCTCAAATTTACCGGTAACAAAACAGGAAACTTCACTTAGGTGTCTAGAGCAAAGGACTAAGCATCACAATTCTTGGATTACATTCCCAGTTATACTAATGGTTTGTTGTGTAACCTCAGGCAATTTGTTTATGCCCCATTTCTACAAACATGTATGGGTGTTTACCTCTATGCACAGGATCAGTCCCACTGAAGTCAATTGAACTACTCGTGTAAAGTTGGGCATGTGCCTAGAAGTCCACAAGATTGTGGCCTTGATCTCTCTCATGCTTAATTTCTCCCATCTGTAAACTAGTGATGAAATTTAACTACTTCAGAGGCTTATTGTCTGCTTTACAGGGTGTTGGTAAAATGTTTGAAGTGTAATTATAAACACAACTACTGCCATGTTCCAGTCAAAACAGCATCTTCTCTGAGCGGTTTCTTAAAGGGTATATTTCATCACTGTTTATAGATATATAAGTGGGAATTTTTTAAAACACTAAGATTAAAATGTAATTTTTGAGACCCAAAATTTGTGTTGAATTAAGGGGAGACCACTCAGTATTAAATATACAAAAAAGAGATGGCATATAGAAGCTAAAACATGTACCATTAAGCTGAGTACAGGCCCGCATGCTCTTGTGAAATTTCATCAGTTTTAATTGCCAAAATAGATTGGCCCATGTCCAGGCTGACTATGTCCAGAAGTGTGTTGGCACATTGGAAGTCCAAAAAGGTATTTTGTTTTTAAATGAGGCTCTGAGCTTGTTGAGAAATAGAAAACCATCTTTTAGTCTTCCGAGTGGTATCTTTCCCTGGGGTTAGGTCCCATCTTCTTCCCTGTATTACTAAACTGAAATATATATGTCATGAATCATTTGTTATAACCATACAATAACAAACCAGTGAATATTTCTTCTCCCTAATTTCAAGCACTTGTGACACTAAATGACACACATTCCTACTGCTTTGCCCTGCTTTATATGTCTGCTCCATTCTTACATGCTACGCATAAAGGGAAATTTACATGAATCCCGAGATTTTAGAAAAGATGCTTTCAGAATGGTAAACTACTCCTAAACCAGGAATCCATTTCATTTTTACCTTTTTCAGTATTGTATGAGAACCATGGACTAAATTCAGTGCTATGTTAGATGTGGGCTGTGCAACCTACTTCAGTATGTGAGGCGGGTGAACAGACAGAACCCAGTCCTTGTATCTAATTACAAGTTCTTCCTCCCTAAGTGCATGCTCACAATGCAACTCTGGAGCAGTTTCTGTTAGAAAGGTTCCTAGTCCAGTAATTATAACTCAACTCCCAACAAAAATTATGAATAATACGAAGTTATACTATTAGTCTGAAAAAAAGCGGGGGGCGGGGGGACATTTTCTTTCTTTCTCTTTCTTGACTGACTGACTAACTGGACAAGTTAGTTCTATTGCATTTTAAAAACTGTCAAAATGGTTTCTCTTTGCTGTCTTCATATAGTGACAGTTTGAAAGTCACAGTGTACACATAATATCCATTTTTCAACACAGCAAATGCCTAATTTTCGCATAATATGTTATATAAAATGAAATGTGCTTAATACTATAACCCAGAACAAAAGTATGAAGTAGTCTCCAAAGAAAAGTGAAAGTTTTATGGGAATCTAGTAAAGCTTAGCTGTCAGATGTCAGCTGAAACAATGGTTGGAATCCTGAAACATATTTGCTAGTATAGCTATGACATAGGTGGGCAAACTTTTTGGGCCAAGGGCCACATCAGGGTTCAAAATTGTGTGGAGGGTTGGGTAGGGAAGGCTGTGCCTCCCCAAACAACCTGGTCCACCCCCCTATCCGACTCCCACCCACTTCTCACCTCCTGACTGCCCCCCTCAGAATCCCTGACCCATCCAATCCCCCGCTACTGTTCCTTGTCCCCTGATTGCCCACTCCAGAAACCCCCCCACCCTAATTGTCTCCCCAAGGACCCCACCTCCATCCCCATCTAAGCCCCCCTGCTCCTTGTCTCCTCACCGCCCCCTCCAGACACCCCCCATCCCTTAATCACCCCCAGGACCGTACCCCCTATCCAGCCCCCCTGCTCCCTCTCCCCTGACCCCTAGCCACACCTCCGCACCCTGACAGGCCCCCTGGGACTGCCACGCCCTATCCAACCCCCATGTTCCTCGTCTCCTAACTGCCCCCCAAGATCCTCTGCCCCTTATCCAGCTCCCTGGCCAGGCCCCGACCCCTGTACCATGCTGCCAGACACTCTGCTGCAACTCATTGCCGAAGCATGCAGCCCTGCCCCACGCAGAGCACTGCTCTTGTGGTGCACTGAAGCTGCGGGGAGGAGGGCAGCGGGGGACGGGGAAGAGCTAGCCGCTCCAACTGGAGCTCAGGGGCCAGTTAGGAGGAGCCTGCAGGCCAGATCCAGCCCACAGACCATAGTTTGCCCACCCCTGAGCTATGGCCTGGCTACCTAGGCTTCAGAAGAAACTTCCTCTCTGAGCAGGTTATTCATTCCATAATTCTCCTTTATGGAATTTCTTTTACTTTCCTCTGAACCATCTGGTATCATCTGCTGTTAGAGAGAGGATACTAAACTAGCTGGACCTTCAGGCTGATCTGGTATGGCAATTTCTATGTTCTTTTCAAAACTGCTTCAAATATGGCTACAGGGCTTCACATGGTTATAGACTGAGTCTGCTTTTTTACTATTACGCTCCCAGAAACCCTGTGATCTTGGGAAGCAAGAGTCTTGCAGGTTGCACTCTAACATCAGATCAGTGTGTTATGGTGCACTGCATGTTGCTAGTAAAGCTGTGAAAAATCGTTCAGTTGCACAGGAACTATAATCCTTTTGTGTGGAACACAAAGAAGCTGGTTGATAAAATGAGAATATACAACTTAGTGTAATATCACTATGGAACATTTGCAAGTAGGGAACAGTTGTGCCATACATAATTTTAGTTAGCTGCCAGTTCTAGACTTAGAGGACTTCCCCTTTAGACCAAGATAGTATTTAATTTCATATTCAGTGAAAGTTATATTCTAGCTTTCAACCCTCAGACTTCACTCACACTCTTGCAGTCATGTGATTGCTGCTAACACAAAAAAAATTGAGGTCCAAGGGTTAAAAATTTTTGTGCAGACATTAATGTGTGAACATTAACTTTGGAACCATTGTGTACCGGAAATACTGTCTCCGCCCTGCCCCCTGAAGCTCTTGAACTGAAAGGTGGAGTAGTCAAGTGGTTAGAGCAGGGAAGTGGGGTAACAATTATTGGGTTGTTTCTTGCTCTGCCACACTTGCATGTAATCTTGGGCAAATCTTTTCACCTCTCTATGGTTCAATCACCCCATCTGTAAAAGAGTTACAATAATACTTGCCCACAGGAGTTTTGTGAGACTTCGTGTTCATAAGATGCCTCGATATCCTCGCATGAAAGGTGCTAGAGAAGTGCAAATATTTTAATTTTAGTGCTTATGCTTGGTTAGAACTGGGTTAAAAATAAATGGACTCATATATGACAATTTCTTCTGTTGTCTGTGAGATCTTGTTTGGCTTAGCAATATCTGTGTTTAGCAGGTCTCTCTTCTTCACCAAAATTACATAATATTTTAAAAGTTGCAGGGAATTGAAAGTGTTATTTACCTGAAGGTTATTTTATATTTCAGATTTCCAGGTGCCTCGAATTAATACATTGCAACTTAATATTAAGCAAATAATTTGCAACTTTTTAGAATACGTAATGCTAGTCCACCTATAACTAAATTCCATATCTTCTGTTCCCAGCATGCAGTGGGGCTTGTGCAAAATTTGAGAAAACCTCTCTACTTTGATTGTCCTAAAATATGGCCAGGAACATATGGGATCATTCTTATTCAGTAGGTTATTACAACTAAGCTTAACCTGTTTCCTTTTTTACAGAACTAATATATACTGATTATCTACATCCACAGCAAGTGAGTTTTGGGTCAAAAGCTATATATTGAATGAAGTAGCCGAGGGGCGAGGGGGTGTGCACATGCATGCCAGGGCACAAAATCTTTCTTGCCCTTTATCTTGTTGCAAATGAAAAAAAGATAAGTAACTTTTTTGATAGGTGAAATATTATCTTAAGTCAGTCAGCAGAATTTACAGTACTTGCACAACTGATAAAAGCCCTGGTCCTGCAATCAGCTCTGTGCTAGACCCACTGCAGAGCTCAGGCCTCATTTATTATTTCAAATATCTTGCAAATTACAATGAACTTTATTCATTGTTTGCAATGATAATCAAATTAAGTAACATTTAATAACCCATTATAAACTTTAATCTGGATACCCATTGTTAATGTTGCAGATGTTATGGATTGCAATTGCTATACAACTTAATGGTAAAATTGAATTATTCTATTTATACATATGCTTAGAATTTCCAAATTTTATTCCTAGGGCTTGGCTATGGTAAGTGCTAAGTGCCTGCAGCTCTCACTGATCTTAAAACAGGGATCTCAAATTCAAATCACCATAAGGGTCACATGAGGACTAGTACATTGCCCCCAGGACCGCATCACTGACACCTTTTAATACAAAGATACAAAAGCCCCCACCCCTTCCCACTCCACCCCCCCTCTTCCCACCCCCATTCCAACTCCTTCCCCAAAGTCCTCACCCCAACTGTGCCTCCTCCCTGCCCCTATTCCAACCTCTTACCCAAATCCCAGCCCTGCCTCTTCTCTGCTTCCCTGCCTGAGTACACCATGTTCCCACTCCCTCCCTCCCTTCTGGAAAGTTCTAATGCCACCAAACAGCTGTTTGGTGGCAGGAAGCTCTGGGAGGTAGGCAGAGGAGTGGGGATGGGGCATGCTCAGAGGGGATGGAGGCGGGGACAGGGGGGTGAGAGGAGCTATGGCAGGCCACAGGAAATAACTTGACCCACGGGCCATGTGTTTGAGACCCCTGCCTTAAAAGGAGCCATCAGGAGCATGGAGTTTGTGATAATTTCAGTAGGGGGCTCCAAAACTGGATGTGATTCAGTGACAACTGAAGTCAGTTGACTTCCATTGAATCAATTGATTTCAGTGGGCATTGACTAAGGTCTTTTGAGAGAAATAGTCTTATCACAGATGACAGGTGTCTTAAAAATATATTTATATGGGCAGAAAGATTAGATGTCAAAGCAATTTGAAAATCATCAAATAGGGCTATGAAGAAAGGGTATTGTTTAGATAGCAAATTACCAGCTAAAATTCAACCAACTTAGTTTGGGGAATACACTTATTTCCCTATACCAATTATCTTCTCTTTTTTATTGCTATACATTTAATCAAATAGAGACATTGTATAAATTAAATATTTCTAACTTCAGATACTCTTTCAGAGAATAATATGAAAGTGTGATTTAAGAGCATTGGTGTAATTCTGGAATATGAGATGGTCTCTTGGTTTATTATTTTGGTTGTTTTTAGAAATTTTAGTCCTCTAAAATTACTCAGTTGGAAGTCACCAAATAGAAGCCTTAGCAATATGTACTTTTCTGCTACTCGTGCATTGTTGTTGTACATTAAATGGAGCCATAGAACTTTTTCTTTTTTCTACCTGGTCCTAGGGAATGGTATTTATATCTATCTGGTGATAATCACCTGTTTTCCCAGAGTCTAGGAGCAACTGAACTCACCATAAGATTCATACAGCATTTTACTTGAATATAATTTGTAAAGTTGCAATAATTCAGATAAAATAGCAATATTATTTGTATGAAAAAAATAATCACTTTCTAAGAAACAGGAAAACTGCTAACAAAATACAATAAAACGTTATATTTCTAAACAATATGTAATAATGTCACTTGCAAATAATCTCTTTTGTGAACTGAGATATACTTTGGGGAGTAAATTAGATCTTTGCTCTTCTTGTTTAACAAAGATCATTCTCTTGTGGGGTATGTGATATATCCCTCCTTCCCTCTCTCTTATTTTAATAAGAGTCTCTGACTCCTGCATACTTGGAAAAGGATAATGTTCTCACTTTAATTGTTACACAGAAAAGACCTAATAGAGATGGCTCTGAAAAAACTAGATAAGTAGGTACTGCTAAGGATTGTTCATTGAACATTGTTGGTGTACTTGAAACTGTACAGTATTTAGAGAAAAACAGAGTTCCTGCCTGCCAGGTGTTCAGCAGGGCTATTAGGTTTTGATTTAGTGAAAAAGTAACCTTTATTAATCTGTTAAATTAATAAAATTTGATATATAACACTTAGGGCAATCTATAATTTGGTTGAGTTCTTTATCTTTCTTTCTGTCTAAAAATGTATATAAGTTAAACATGAGTAGGAGAGTATTTTATATGTAATTTAAAGATGGCAGAAAAAGTGAGCATTTGGCAAAGGGACTAGAAAGAGAACTTGAATGGACTATTAATAGCCAATCAAGTATCACTGGCTGATTAGTAGTAGAAGTAGTAAATATTTCTATTGTGGAAGTGCTCAAAAGCCCCAATTAGGGGCCTCGTGGTGCTGGGGATGTACAAATACAAATAAGAGGCAATCCTTACTTTCAGGGACTGTAAAGAAGCCAGATTTTGGAGATGAGAGAGGATTCTGGAGCTGGAAGATTTTAGAAATAGACTGAAATTGATTTTTAAAAGGTAAATATCAGAAAAATGGCTAGGTGAAACTTACATATTATTCAATAGTCCTGCTTCTTGTGGTATTCAGAATCTTACCTGCTTATCTGTTAAAAATAAGATTTTATTACTTTTTAACCAATTTACATTACAAAGTCACCACAGCAGTGGGAGAGCAAGTTGGATTCTATTCTAGCTCATGAGAATTGTAAACCAATTTCCTGTTGCAAATCTTTATTATTAGTGATAGTGCATAAGCCAGAAAAAAAACAGCTCTACTTTCAGATCCCAGGTTGAGCTTGCAGGGCTGCAGCATTAACTGCTATGGCAAATCATGCTGGGACTTCCACTAGTTTGGAGGGGATTCCTGCTCAATCCCAGCTCCCTCAGAACCTGCTAATGACCCAGTCAAGTGGATGAACTTCTCTCTCTTTCTGTACACCTATCACTTCAACTTTTCTCCATCAGAAATTTAGGAGTGGATGAACCCTCCATAGCTTATAACCTTTAAGGTCAGAAGCTGCAGATGAACCCTCTAATAAAGGTCCCAGCTGAAAGTGCACTCCAGTTTGTGCAGTCATATTATTGGATGTGTGGATTGTTAAATATGTGTGACCTCCCTCCCTACTGCTGTTTATATTTTCAATAACTTATGTATTCATGTATATTTACATTTGCACCTAATACCTTGTCTAAAACATGTTTAAAAACCTATAAAGCAAAAATGTTAATCTTACACTTCAGTCAAAACACAGGCTTGGATTTAGTCTTAGTCTGATCTCTTCCCACCAGCATTTTAATAGCTGGTGTCTTTTGTCTGAGACACTGTACACAAACAATTCTGGGAAAAGCTCAGTGCCAAGGAAATTATTGGCAAAGGTTTACAGACCAATTCCTATTTTGTTAGTAGCTCCAGTAGGGGTGAAATGGTTATTTCTAATGATTTTTAATGTCTAATGTACTAAGGCCAAATTTTAATATGATACAGTATCTAACAAAATGTTAGTTCCATATCCTGGCATGTAATTTTCTGCAATTCCTGTACATAGCATCTGAATTGGCACAACATAATGTGGCATTGTTTTATTACCAGGGAGTATACTTGGTATCTATTTGTACTGATTAAATGTTTATACATATCTGTGTTTATATATAACAGGGTTCAAAAAAGAACTAAGTTCATGGAGAATAGGTCCATCGATGGCTGTTAGCCAAGATGGGAGGGATGGTGTCCCTAGCTTGTGTTTGCCAGAAGCTGAGAATGGGCAACAAGGGATGCGTCATTTGATGATTACCAGTTCTGTTCATTCCTTCTGAAGAACCTGGCATTGGCCACTGTTGGTGTTTATGGAGATTAAGTCCATTAATGGCTATTAGCCAGGATGGGTAAGGAATGGTGTCCCTAGATTCTGTTTGTTAGAGGGTGGAGATGAATGGCAGGAGAGAGATCACTTGATCATTACCTGTTAGGTTCACTCTCTCTGGGGCACCTGGCATTGGCCACTCTCGGCAGACAGGGTACTGGGCTAAATGGACCTAGGTTCTGACCCAATAGGGCCTTTCTTATGTTATTATATAAGTTAGGTGGAAGTGCAGATAATTTATAATAAGCTAACGGCAGAATTTGCCTGTAAAGATATTTCAGCAAAAGCTTTGTAAAAGTTTAATTAAAAATCAGATGTTTTGAGTAAACTCCTATATGCCTTGATTTACTACATGTATCTATACTCTTATGAAAATATTTATTTTCATCTCATATAGTGATAACATTTATTAATATACTATAGGGGAAAAGTTTCACTCGGGGTAGCATATATTGTCATAGAGTCCATGAGCTCCTTTCATGATCATATGTTAAAAAAAATCTGTTATAAATGAGAAATTCAGAACCATATTCCCCACCATCAATACAGGTGGTAAATATCCCAGGTCAGATCCTAAGTTGGTGTAAATTGATGTAGTTCCATTTAAGTTGTACAACTATGCCAGTTTACAGCAGCTAAAGAACTAGGATCCTCCCCAGAGTGATTTCTATGAGAGTTCCCAATTCCATCAGCCTCTTCCCTAATCCTGCTGTTTGCAGGCATCTTCTGATGGTGTGTGTTGAAACAGGCCAAGGACTATAACATTTTATGTCTGTTGTGTTTATGTCTGTGTGAAGGCAGGTGTGCAATTGAATGGTCTTGTAAGGGGATTGATGGAAAAGTTAGCCTTGATTTTGATCTGCTTTAAAGTCACATCCCATTTGGTCCAACAACAGCCAAAAAAACCCAGCCACCCACCCACCCACACCCACACACACACCCCCCCCACACACACACCCCCCACACACACACCCACACACACACACCCACACACACACAAGTGAGACACCCAAAAACCTCACTGTGCCAGAATCATTAACTTGCCTTTCCTCAAAACTACATGAAACTTTGAGTTTTTCAGCATTTTAACTCAGAATCATACATTAGTCCCAGCTCCATTCAAAGGGATCATGAACATTTTGCTACGCTGGAGCTTTGCAGGCTTGCTGCTTTTTGCCAACCCTTATTAACAATGCAATGAAAACCATGGCTGTAGGTTTCCAAGGAGGGTCCCACGTAGCTAATTGTCTAGATCACATTCAATTTTTAGTTTGTTTGTTTTTTTAAATCATAGTCAATATGCAATGAGCTCAGGAGGAGGAAAAGATGGGAGTAACTAGCTCCATCTCCTTATTTACATTCTTAAGTTCCACGGTTTCTTTCAACTTGCCTATTGCTGGGGAACAAAAAAGTTATTTTAAATACATTCTGAGACTGGAAAACAGAAAATTAGCAACAGCACTCTGGCCAGGAAGGAATCTTCAGGGAGGATTTTTAAGGAGGAAAGTGGGGTGCGGGGAGAGGAGAAGCTAGTTAGGAGGGTTATAGCATGATCTAGTAGTAAGAGCAGGAAGGACGGGGAACCAAGATTCCTGAGTTCTATTCATAGCTTTTCCCTGACATGTAACAGGGCTTTGAACGAGTCACTTATCTGCTCCGTACTTGAAATTACTCATCTGTTAAATGTGTACATCTGGGAAATGGATCCTAGCACCAAATGTCTAGCTGCAGCATCAGTGTGGATGTGGGTGTACGGAGTTTGGGTCATGCACAGCTCAGCAATGTGGACTCTGCGGTAGGTTTGTGTAGCACATGCCTATTTGCATGCTACCCAGGACCTGGATACATGTTTCAGTGTAGATGTATTCTAAGAATATTTACTTAATTCACAGCGGTGTTTAAAGGCTTTTCATAAGCCACTCTGAAATCCTTTGAAGAAAAGCACTATATAAATATGCAAAGTAGTATGAACAAATGGGAAAAGGTGCCTTTTTCCCAAGTAGGTGTGAAGAGATGCACAATTTTGGTTGATAGTAGCCTAAAATCTGCTGCATGAAGGAGGCGGTGAGTATGGCTTAGGGATCCATTCCCCAATCACAAGATAACATGGAGAATAAAGACAATTGAAGGACAGTAGTATTCCTGTAGGCCTCATCCTACTATCTTAATGGGCAAATGAATTACCAGTAAGTACATATAAAACACTTCTGTAGATATGCCTCTCCTCTTATACATCTTATTCCTGATTTGAAATGAAATAAATTACATGGGGACAGTGCATATTGCTCTACGTCCATGTGTTCTAGTGGTCCTCATAGATAGTTACACATTCTGGAAGACCTAGACCAATCAGCTTTTATTGAAAGGGGCAACCCTCATGCATCATCTAATACCCTGCACCCACATTAAATCAATGTAGTCAGCATCCCATACTTCAGCCATATAATGGCACCCAAAAGTTCACGGAGAGGGCCTTTCATGAGTAAATCTCAAAGCACTTTACAAAGAAGGTTAGTGTTGTTACTTCCAGGGCTGCCTCTACCTTTTTTGCTGCCCAAAGCAAAAAAAAAAAAGCCGCCCAAATTCCCGAAGCAAAAAAGAAAAGCTGCCCAAAGTGCCCAATTGTGCCGCCCTAAAATTGCCCCAAATGCCGCCCCTTAGAATGTGCCGTGCCGCCCCAGACATGTGCTTCCTCGGTTGGTGCCTGGAGCTGGCCCTGGTTACCTCCATTTTACATATGGGGAAATGGAAGCACAGAAACATGAAGGGACTTGGGCAAGCTCACCCAGCTGGGCTAGTGATAGATCTGGGAACAGGATCCAGGTCTTATGAGTCTCAGTCTAGTGCTTTGTTCACTAGGTCACTAGTTTTGCAGAGAGCCCCATACTGTGATACACATGTATGATTTGCAGTGCATATTATTTTGTAGCACAAAATAACAGAGGGTGTCTGTTAAACCAAGCTTTGTTCTGTATTTTTCACACACTTGTCCATTTTCCCCTCTGAAACAGGGGATTGCCCAAGCTGGTCCTGCTCACTTGTGCTTTGCCCTTCCTCTTTTTAGCCCCTTTCCATTTTCCATTTGTTCACACTGTGCTGGAAAGTCCCAGTGGAACAGTCTTTTTGTGTGTTTCTCTGTAATCAGAATTGTGGCCAGACACTTCCTCCATGTACTGATGATTATGCATTGGGCTCTTGCTCTGTTTTTCCTTCCTATTCATGTGTGTATCCTTAGCCAGCATTTTGCCCTATATTTTTAAACTCAGTTAGCCAGATCTTTGCCTCCAGAAGAGCTCCTTTGTCCCATCCCAGCTGTGCAAAGGGTCTGTAAAGCTGCCCTATCTGGATAAATGATATTTTCTCATCATAGGATAATCTCCATGTAGCATAAAGCCAATATAGCTGGCTCTATGCTCCCTCTTCTGCCCCTCCCTATACCCACTGTAGGGACATGACCAGAGTGCTGCTGTGCTCTGGTGATCCTCAGCCAGAGTATTGATTCCTCGGGGACTGTTAGCTGGTATAAATTAAAGCAGCCCAGTGGTTGATCAAACTTGTGCTGAGAGCTGAAAAAACCCCTGGCAGCCCCAGGTATTGGAAGAGTACAAAACTGATGTATAAACATCTTTTTCCATCACCTCAGGTTATGCACTGAGCTTAGGTCAGCTAAAGCTGGGGACTGGATGCTGTAAATATGCCCTGTCCTCAGCATCTGTACGGAAACTAAGGAAGATGGGGTGAAGGTAGCCACAGTTAGGTATATAGAAGCCTGTCTCATCTTCCCTCCCCCATGCAATTACTGTAAATGTAATAATGATACTGGACACAACAAAGTGAACCCTAGGTGATGTGGCATTATCATCATGATCAGAGACGTACTATATATTTCTGTGTTTTTTGCTAACTAAATTACCTGTGTATTAACATTTCAGTGGCATGAATTCAAACTCACAAAGCAGCTGATGAGTAGAAGTTAATACTAAATATATTTTCCCTTTTAAGGGTCTTTTCCTCAGGGGGATCATTGTCTCATTGAACAACTAAGAGATAAACAACAAGTACTGTGGAGATGCAGAGAGTTTAGGATCCACTTTGAGGATTCAGCCTAACTACTGAAATTTCCATGATGTCAAATGCATCCGTCCTGCAGTAAAGTGTGCCCATGGGAAATACCTCCAAATACAAAGGAGAATCCGCTTATCAAGTTGTGTGTCAGTTTCCTACAGAGCACTCTTTACTCCTTGACAGAATGAAGTTTCAGGAAATGGCCACAGCCATCATAGGGAAGCTGTTACATAACATGCTGGAATTATTGACGAGAGCACTGTTCCTCCAAATAGACCATGTCAGATTTTATTGCTGCAATTGCAATGTAGATTCAGTGCTGCTGCAGATTCCAGGAGCTAGACATCAACACAACCAGGTTTATAAATCAAAAATATTTCACTCTGTGTTAAGATAATAAGAATCCAGTGCACAAATTTAGGAGTTTATTCCAGTGTCCATTCGTTAATAATCAAACAAAGCCCATAGAGCCAACATTTGTGATACAAGTAAGGACTAACTAAGGCAGACTCGGAAAATAAACGCCTTTTCATTTTATTATAACAGATAGTAAAATTAATGGATTCGCTAAAGGCTTATTCCTGTTTCCTAAGAGCCAGTTTTGGTGCTGGGAAATTTCACTAGGGCTGCAGCTAGGATGGTGGTGAAAGGGATTTTGCAGAACATCTGGCTTCTTGCATCCCTTTCCATGGTGGCCACTGGCAATGGATCATCTGGTTCTGACAATGAAAAAGAGCTCAAAGCTAAGAAGGAAAAACTCGTGCCTAGCTAGCCAGGTGGACATTTAAAAGGCAGTTCCAAAAGAAGTTGCCACGAATGCTACATAATGTGCGTAGATGTTTATCAAAGCCTTTGCTTGTGCTCCACCTGGTAGACTGTTGTTTAAACTGCCCTGTGAGCCCTAGGGGCTGAGGGTGCAACATGGGAATGATAAAGAACTGGTTAAATAAGGAGTGCAAAGAGCTGTTGCAAGAGGAGCTGTGGGAATCATTAGACACCAGGTCCCATGATATATGAGCTTAGTTACTTTGGTTCCCTATTGTGAACATTTTGGATAGAAGAGCAGTGCATACTGGGAAAGGTAGAGAAAATTAGTTCAAAGAGTGCATTAAATCAGGATCAGTTAATTCTTGTGATTTGAGCGCAGCAGATTGGGGGAGCCCAAATACAGCAGTGATTATGAAAGTGATCCACATATTGCATTTCCTCTCTTGACTGGGGCAGGAGGAGCTAGGATGGGAAATTCATGGAGATCTTGGGAGGAACAAGAATGAAGAAGTCTGTTTTGGGGGCAAGGCAGAGAAAAGATGATAAACGAGCTGAAGATCCCCAGTGTCTGGTTCCAGGTTTTATTCTGTCTTGCTCTTTGTTCTTTCAGAGAAATGACTGTTCTATGTATCTCAGTGAACTCAGTCCCTCTGTGAACCAAGGGTGAGTCCTCCAAATGACTGAATGAGAACTTTCCCCATAGCCTCCAGGATCTGATTACAAAGCATGGCCCAACTTTCAAACCACTTGTCAGCAAGGATCCCAGTTCAGCGATGCCCTCTCTGGCAAGCATCTGTTAGGAAAAAATGGCTGTTAAAAACAGGGTTTCCATGCAACAAAACAAAACATACACAAAGTAAAACTTCTCCTAAGCCACAACCCAGGGGAACAGCTAGAAACAGTTGCCTAGCAGAGCTGGCTCTTTAACTAACGGTCAAATGAGAGAGTACTGGGAGTCTGGGGAAGACTTTAAAGTGATTGTTTACTTGAAAATGGTCCTTCAATGCAGGTTCCACAGTATTCAAATAAAATAAATGAAAAAGCACATAATAAACTTGGCCCCTGTTTACCTCTCCTCCCCCTCCCTGTACTCCTCTCTCCCGTTATCTCCCTTTTCATTTAACCTTTCTCCCTCTTCAGACAATGACAGACCACTGAACACTAAAGTACAGAGATTTGAACACCCCACTCCCATTGACATTCATGAGAATTGGGGATGAAATATTCATTCCATTGAAGTCAATAGGAGTGTTGCCACTGGCTTCAACAGAGACAGGATATCACCCTAGGTGTTTAAATCCTCTAAATGGCTGTGAAAATCCCATGCTATATGACCTGTGGTGCAAATGACAAAACATCATTAAGGAAAGGAGGGTGGAGCACATGCTCAGCTTTATGGATAAGACCTACCACAAACTGAGTGATTTCAGTTATTAGGGTTGGAAGGATTTAAATCATGGAACCTCATGGTAGTAATCAGGAGCCCATTTGAAGGGATTTTTATCTGTATTCTTATATATATTTTTGTGATACTTATAGCTTGTTAAAAATAATAAAGAAAATAAACCAAAATTTATTAACTGTTGGGAGTGTGAAATTCTGGGATAAAAGCTAGAAAGAGGTTCCTTAAAATGCCACTGAATGGGCATTGGCGTATCTTTTCTAGCCCACTCTTGCACCTATTTAATCAATAGCAAAACTCTCATTGATTACAATAGGAGTAGGGTTGGGTTCATATTCTTCTGAGCTAAAATACATCCTCCTTCACAGAACGTATCCCTAATATCTCACCATTGTCACACTTTAGTGGCTGTTATATGTGCAATATATCCTCCTCCTAATTGAAGATCTCTGCTGTCTCTCTATTATCATTTTGGTTTCCTCCCAGGATTCTCAGCACAGGGTTTGCTATTTTAGTGGGTAATCGTATTTGGAGATAATCCCATTTACAGGTTATCCCTCCTGCAAAACAATCTTGTTAATAGTTCCCGCACAGAGCAAACAAGGAATGGATAGTGGCAGCTACAAGAAGATTGGTGGCGAATTAAGGCACAGGAAAGGGTATGTCTACACTGCAAATAAAAACCCACGTCTGCCATGCCAGCTGACTCTGGCTCCAGGGTCTTGGGCTCTTTCATAGCTGTGTAGACTTCTGGGCTTGGGCTGCAGCCTAAACTCTGGGACCTTCCTACCTCGCAGGGTCCTAGAACCTAGTTCCAGCTTAAGCCCAAAATGTCTACCCTGCAAGGAAATAGCCCCTTAGCCTGAGCGCCTTGAGCCCAAGTCAGCTGGCACAGGCCAGCTACGGGTGTCTAACTGCAGTATAGGCATATCCGGAATCATAAGAGTCCTCGGTTCTAGTTCCAGACTTTGTGTGGCCTTGAGGAAATTACATCTGAGGCAGAGAGATTAAGTCAACAGGCATAGTAATTCTCCTCTGTAGGGCTGCCAACTTTCTACTTGCACAAAACCAAACACCTCTACCCTGTCCCTCCTCCTAGGCCTCACCCCACTCAGTTCATCCCCCTGTCCCTCTGTCATTTGTTCTCACCACCCTCACTCACTCTCACCACCCTCACTTGCTTATTTTCACCAGGCTGGCTAACGAGGCTGGCTAACGGGGCTGAGGTGTGAGACGGGGTAAGGGCTCCTGCTGGGGGTGCAGGCTCCAGGATGGGGCCAGAAATGAGGAGTTCAGAGTGCGTGAGGGCACTCATGGCTGAGGCAGTGGGTTGGGATGCGAGAGGGGGTGAGAGCTCTGAGGTGGGGCCAGGGATGAGAGGTTTGGGATTCAGGAGGTGGCTCTGGACTGGGGAAGAGGGTTTTGGAGTGCAGGAGGGGGCTCTGGGCTGGGATAGGGGGTTGAGCTGCAGGGTGGGGTGAGGGTTGTGGCTGTGGATGCAGACTCTGGAATGGAGCTGGGGATGAGGGGTTTGGGGTGTAGGAGGGTGCTCCTGGCTGGGACTGAGGGGTCTGGAGCATGGGGAGGGGGATCAGGGCTGGGGCAGGGGGTTCAGGTATGGGGGGAGGGGCTCTGGTTGGGGGTGTGGGCTCTGGGATTGCACTGGGGATGAGGGGTTTGGAGTGCAGGGGGGTGCTCCGGGCTGGGATCAAGGGGTTTGGAGGATGGAAGGGGGATAAGGGCTGAGGCAGGGGGTTGGGGCCCAGGAGGTGGTCAGGGGTGCAGACTCCAGGCAGTGCTTACCTCAAGCAGCTCCTGGAAGTAGCCAACATGTCCCCACTCCAGCGCCTACGTAGAGGTGCGGCCAGGTGGCTCTGCACTTCCTCCATCCATAGGCACCGCCCCTACAGCTTCCATTGGCTGCGGTTCCCAGCCAGTGGGAGCTGTGGGGGTGGCACTTGGGGCAGGGGCAGCATGCGGTGCCCTCCAGTTCCTACGCATAGGCGCAGCCAGAGGGCTCCATACGCTGCCCCTGTCCCAAGTGCTGGTTTGAAAATATGGGTCCCTTCATGCATGGAAAATGTCAAGTTTTATTAGAAAAACATAAAACACCAAAACTGAAAAGCTTTTGGCCAAAATCCATACATTTTTGGATTTGGGGTTTTCAATTTTCAGTGAAAAGTCAAAATTTTCAACAGAAATAAGCCACTTTACACAAACATTTTTGTTTAGCCAAAAATGCAATTTTCCATTAAAAACTGTTCTGATGGAAAATTTTTGACCATCCTAAAATCTTAAACCCACCCAACTCTCAAACTAAGAATTTCTAAACTGGACAAATGATCCTTTAACAAAACAGATACTCAGACAGGCATTAATCACTCCCCATCTCAACAACAATAAATAAATGATCTCCACAGACACACACAACTAAAAAGGAAAACCATTATCAAGCTGTATGATTAGTTATTTGTCCAGAAGCTTTCACCTTCAAACTACCCAAACAGATTTGTTTCAAATTTTGTAATAAATTCCCTTTTAAACTTGACTATTTTACTGTGGGTTTCACAGTAGGATTGATGACATTTTAACCTCAGAATTCTAACTACTGAAAACCAGGGAGTTTATACTATAGTGCAAGGGACCTACCAACACATCCCTTAGCTACTAAAGCCCCACAACAGAGCTATAATATTGCTCTGTTTAGGCAGAGTTATGATGATGATGTGTATCATGCTAATCCAGCAGAACATAAGGACCATTGTATTTTCTGTAACTTCTGCCACAATGGTACCAGTAGAGATTTGCATTGATAATATAACAGCAGCAAAGCAAGCCTGAGAATTGTTAGATATGTCCTTCTTTTTTTTTTTTTTTTTTTTTTAATCTGAGAACCCAATCCTGCAAATAATTAAAATTCCCACTGACTTTAAGGAGAATCTAAGGCTCAGAAAGGATGCAGTACCATCGAGGTTTGAAATCTAAGGCTGTTGTTCATTTCCCCATTTTAAAAAATGGTAGCGTATAATATAGTGACTGTCTCAAACACTTGAGCTTACAATAGTGTTACTGCAGTATTTTGTTATTTGTTTGTTTTGAGGATTGATTGTATGTGTATTTTATTTACTTTGGCTTCAACAATTCCAACTTTTTTATTTAATACAATTAAATAGTTACATTTTCCCATCTCTTCCTTTTGATTTCCTTAATCCTGTGGATTTTGGGTTACCATCATAAAGTAACTAAAATAAAACCACTTTCATAAGTTAAAAGGACAGTTAGGAGTAAAATCATATTTAAAAATAATTCTTATCTGCTTTACTAATGAGATCATAGTCTATTAGAATTTTAAAGAGTGAATGTACTTTTCACCATATAAATATTGGATTATTTTGTGCACTTCACTAAGTTTGCATGATAAAAATAGACTGATCAGTTCCTTTTTCTTGGTCTCATGTACTAGTACAGTGGTTCTCAACCAGGGATATGCAGAGGTGTTCCAGAGGGTACATCAACTCATCTAGACACTTTCCTAGTTTTACAACAGGCTACATAAAAACTACTAGTGAAGTCAGTATGTACTTAAATTTCACACAGACTATTTTTTATTTATACTGCTCTGAATACTGAAATGTAAATAAAATATTTTGATTCCAATTTATTTATTTTATAATTATATGGTAAAAATGAAAAAGTAAATAAATTTTCAGTAATAGCGCGCTGTGACAGTTTTGTATTTTTATGTCTGATTTTGTAAGCAAGTAGTTTAAGTGAGGTGTAATGTAAGGGTGTGCAAGACAAATCAGACTCCTGAAAGGGTACAGTGGTCTGGAAAGGTTGAGAGGCACTGTACTAGTACAATGGGGTTTACTTCTCCACAAGAAACAGTTTTCATAGAAATAAATAAATAAATGAAACAAATGAAATCTTTCCAGTCATTTTTGTAAACCTCCCCCTCCCACACACACCCCTCCAAAAATTAACACGGGGATCTCAACTAAGAGCACTATGTTGCTTTTACTAATATGCATCGGTCAGCAGATATACATCTGAGTACAGAATAGCTCTGTGACATTTGGTATTGACTGTGTTGCTATTTATTATTTATTAAGCTCTGTCAGCATGAGCATTTGTGGTGCTGTTGTGGCTCATTTATTTATTTTTTCTCATAGGCAGGCATGCATGAGTGGGTGGTGTCATATGGGATTTAAACACACGCTGCCTCTGAAAGGCATTTGAACCCAGACGCAAGCAGTGGCATGTCAGGCTGTGGGGGGATGACTCCTCCTTTTCTAAATGTGAAAATTCATAATAAATCTTTCAGGTTCTGAAGTCCTGTCCATCTTATGTTTGTACCCTGCTGGCGAAAATTATCTTCAGAAATAGTAGTCAAGAATTATTCTGGCACAGTGCATTTGTGTAGACTGCATTATCTTGCTGAGAACCACACTTGCTCAAACTCTGCTAGGGACGTAGGGCTGGTTTATATTACCACTTAAGTCAATGTAACTTACGTCACTCTGGGGTGTGAAAGACACTCCCCTGAGTGACAAAAATTACATCAACCTGAGCGCCGTCCACACCAGCACTGTGTCAACAGGAGACACCAATGTAGTGCTCTAGTATAGACTTGCCCTCAGTTCATGTCAACACTACAGACTTCTGCCAACACCGCTCTGTCAGTCAGGAGTGTGAAGAGTTGTGATACCTGATCAACAGAGCTGTGCTGCCAGAAGTCCGTAGTGCAGATGCAGCTATCCCAGCAAAACTCGTGGTGGTTTTTACTATGCTAGCACAGACCGCAGCTTTGCCAGTGTAGTTGTGTCTCCATTAGGGGCATTTTGCTGATATAATATATGAAAATTTTTATACTGGTTAAGTGCTCATAGGGAAGATATGCCCAAATTGTAGAGCTGAGTGCAGCATAAGAGGCTAGAGAGGTAGATTTTAAATGGCTCCAAAACCTAGTTAAAAATCAGTGAGTGAAATCTCATCCCTGTTGAAGTCAGTGGGAATTTCACCATTGACTTTGGTGGGCCCAGAATTTCACCCAGTTACCCCAGTTCTGCAGTTGCAGTCCTTATTCAAGCAAAATTCCCACTGCAATCAGTTAGTTTTGCCCAAGTTCATAGTATGGACAGAATCTAAACCACACTTCTGGATTGTCTATACCACCTGTTCTGATCATGTTTGGTGTAGAGATTTTACAAACATCAGACCCAAATTGTGTCTGTGGCTACTACAAAGCAGCACCACAATCTGGGGTATTTCTAGAGGGGAAGAAATATCTTGTCTTCAGCACTCCTGAGCTTCTCCCTAGGACTGCTTAGTTGAAGCATTTGAGTGAGGCTACAAATCACATTAAAGCCACATTAGGATGTAACCTGGACAGACAGGGCCTAAATGTATTCTATGCTGTTCTGCATTTAGAGAGGTGGTAAGGGAAATCTGTTGGGGAGGAAGTTGAACTTCCTGTATTAGAGTTGTTCTGGAGCCTCCCCTGAATACAAGACAATGCAGCAAAGGCCTCAAATATGAATCACAGGAGTACGAGACACGCAGGACTTTATTGCCTCCCAAAAATGCCCTTCTGAGTCCCTAACTGTGGTTGTGGAGTTGTCTGTAAATTCATGAATAATCTGTCTCATTTTTGGATTCTTATCAGTTGCCTCTTTCTTTACCCCTGCAAATGAGAAGAAACTCCCCATGCCTAGTTTCATTTCTGTGAATGTTGCTTCTGATTTGTGAAGAGGCTAATTGTATAAATGACTGCACAGGTTGAGCTATGAGAAACAGGAACTAAATGGCCTGCTTGCAGAATCAGGACCTAAGTAGGCAAGTGACATACAGTGCAAGGGTGTGGGTGGAGGGATGTGTCAAATGTACATACATGATTGTTATATACCTGGATTAATTTACAAATTTATTTTTCATAATTAGACATAGATGAAGTAAGTACCAAACTCTCTCCACCTGTCTCTCATGCCCTCATGCAGTTGCTGATTTATTGTCATGGTGACTTAAACCTGCAGTACTTCATAGTACAGTTATTCCTTACAGATCAGTACAAGGAGGGTCATCCATGTGTAAGAGATCACAGATATATTTATGTGAGATTCTTAAAGGAGGGAATGAGTATGGTTTTTATCCTTATCGTATGGTAACATACACTAGCTGCTTAGTTCTACTATCATCGAGTCACACCTACAAGTCATACTAAAAAATAAGGGCTAAGATCTGGTTTATGATTGACTCTTGTGGAAGCAAAGTCAAGCCCCGAAGAAATATAGTTTTCTCCATTGTGTGGTCACAGAAATTCAAGATGGGAAAACCTATCCTGTTTCCAAGCTAGAACAGCATTGATCCTTATACGTTTTTGTTACTCTGAGCAATTTCTTGGACCCATCAAAAATCCGATCACTTTCACAAGGGATATTTATATAGCACCTTCCACCCAGAAGCATTGCAAAGTGCTTTGTAGCTCATATGTATTTGCTTTTCCTATTTTCAAATGTTTCATTCATTTCTGAATGATGAAACAGCACAAGTGGAAGTCTCTCTCGCTCTCATCTCCCCACCCTTTGTCTGTTTCCTCTTGCAAGTCCTCTCACCAGAGAGACACAAATTAGCAATACACCGAACCAGCTCCTGAAATCACTAGGCTGTGCTGAACTCTCACTGTATGAGCTGATGCAATGTCAGCCTTAATGGTGCAATAAAAAAATATTGCATAGATAGCACCAGCAAAGCACAGAATTGAGCAGCTTTGTTTATCTCATGTCACATTTCCCATGGACCACTTTCCACAGCTGTTTATTACACCACCATGTTCAACAGAAATACCACAGAATACCCCAGTTAAACCAGACCTGTGAGTTATAGTATATACTCTATAAGAGCATTATATTACTTTAGTTGATAAATAGGTGGCAATGAAACTTTAATTGAAAAGTTCCTCAACAAAGCATTTTAGCTGGGGGAATGGAAAGGGAATAAAGCATGAAAGAATCATTCAATCAAACCAAAGATATTCTAACTTATTAATTTTTGCATTACAGTAACATGTAGAGCCCCAGCAGAAGTCAGAACCCATCATTCTAGGCTCTATACAGACAGACAGTGAGAGACTGGCTTTGCCCCAAATCACCTACTGTCTAAATAGACAAGATAGTCAAAAGGCAAGAGAAATGAGATATTATCCCCATTTTACAGTTGGAGAACAGAGTCATGGAGAGGGGAAGTGATTTGTCATGAGGTTACACAAATAGCTTGTGGAAGAGCTCAGAACTGAACGCAGGTCTGCTGAGTGCCAAGACAGGGTCTTAACTGCAAGACCATTCATCTTGTTAATGGTAATGTCTTCTCCTGGGATGTTTTGTCTACTGCCTCTATTTTTTTAGAGTGTAAGCTCATTAGGGCAGTCTTAATTGCTACCTGACAGTGCCAAGGACAACACATAATACATAACAGTGTGTGACACTGTCCACAGTTATGTAATGAAAAAGTCTCTTGTAGGGAAGGAAGTGTAGTCTGGTGGTTAGAGCAAGGGACTGGGAGTCAGGAGTTTGGAGCCGTTTTCCCAGCTTTGTTATGGATTTACTTATGACACTGAGTAAATTACTTAAGTCCTTTGTGACTGTCTTCCATTTGTACGGTTAGGATAAACAACTGATTCATGAGGTATAGGAGGTTTGTTATGAATTAGTGTTCATAAAGTGTTTAGAAATACTCAGATTGATGACATTGTGAAAATGCAAAGTGTTAAAATATTGAACAGGCAGATGACAGTGGAGAAAAAGCTGGGCGTGGAATCTAATGTGAAAATTTCCCTGATTTCTTGGGGACCAAAATCCATTTGTATGGAGAAAGCCAGCAAAAAGACTGTGCATCACTGAAGCACAAAATTTTGAGGGTGTATTTTTGCTGAGAGTAGGTTTTTTTGCATCAAGAAAAATGAAAATAAAGAGTCTTTGGCCCTTGGAGTTTCATTTTATATCCTGCTACAAAGATCTCTAGTATCAAATATGGGGTTAAAGATCTCTAGTAACAAATATGGGGTTAAAACAGAGTGAAAGGTCAGGCTTGCCTTTTTACAGATTAACACAATTGTAAAAATTATCAGACTGAATGAATTTAGCCACTCTCTCACTCCATCTGCAGTACAGTCCTCCATGTACTTTACAATGAAAAATAAGAGAACAGATATTTCCTTCTTTCCTTCCCATATTTCACATGACCCATCTGCAGTGAATTTCAAGATCTCAGAGCATCACAGCCATGTACAGACACATTTTAGGGGAGATTAGATAGTTCTCAAGGCTGCTTGTTGTTTGATGTGTGTATATATGAGTCAGCAGAAAGTTCCTACTCTGACTGTTAAAGCTTTTCTGGGATTGGAGTCTTTTCCTCCTGCCCATCTCATGAGAGAATCTGTTAGCATTTTGTGGCTGAGATCTATATCCAGGAGCAGGAATGCATGTTTAGTAATGGGTTCTGCTACTAACATCAGCAATAAATAAAGAATATATGCAAAATGAGAGCATTCTTAACCTCTGAGGATAGGACAAGAAACAATGGGCTTAATCTGCAGCAAGGGAGGTTTAGGTAGGACATTAGGAAAAACTTCCTAAATATCAGAGTGGTTAAGCACTGGAATAAATTGCCTAGGAAGGTTGTGGAGCTTTTTAAGAGCAGGTTAGACAAACACCTATCAGCGATGGTCTAGATAATATTTAGTCCTGCCATGAGTTCGGGGGACTGGACTAGGTGACTTCTCGAGGTCCCTTCAGTTCTATGATTATTATGCTGCAAGACTGCTGAAGTGGGCAGCTTCATTGAAGTGCGTGCCCAGCATGGACTGGCCGTGAAACTAGTTTGAACTATTGTATGTTTCATAGGGTTGCCAGGTGTGTGGTTTTCAACTGGAACATCTGGTTGAAAAGAGACCCTGGCAGCTCCAGTTGGCAATGTGGACTGGGCCATTAAAAGTACGGTCAGCGGCGCAGCGGAGGCCTGGGGCTAAGACAGGCTCCATACCTGCCTTGGTTCCACGCAACTCCTGGGAGCGACCATCAGGTCTCTGTGGTCCCTAGGTGCATGGGTGGCAAGTGAGGCGCCAGCCCAAGGGTCGGCTCCACTGTTCCCATTGGCTGGGAACCACGATCAATGGGCGCTGTCGAGGCAGCACCTGCAGGTGCAAGAGGAGTGCACGGAGCCTCCCGGGCCACCCATGCACCTAGGGGCTGCAGGGACCTGGCAACTGCTTCCTGGGAGCTGCACTAAGCGCTGCCAGGACCCCAGGCCCCAGTCTCATGCCCTAGCCCAGAGAGTCCCTTCCCGCACCCAAACTCCCTCCCAGAGTCTGCACCCTGCCCATACCCGAAGCCCCTCTCCCAGCCTTGAGCCCCCTCCTTCACCCCAAACCCCTCATCCCCGGCCCCAGCACAGAGCATGCACCCCCAGCTAGAGCCCTCATTCCCCTCCTGCACTCCAACCCCCTACCCCAGCCTCCTGCACCCAAACTCCCTCCTGGAGTCTGCACCCCCCCACGCACACCCCAACCCCCTGCCCTGAGACTCCTGCTGCACCCCAAACTCCTCATCTCTGGCCCCCCCACAGAGCCCACACCCCCAGCCAGAGCCCTCACCCTCCTTCCGCACCCTAACGCTCTGCCCCAGCCCAGTGAAAGTGAGTGAGAGACAGCGGCAGAGGGAGAGGGGACGGAGCGAGTGGGGGCCAGGGCCTCAGACGGGGTGGGGGAGGGGTGTTCAGTTTTGTGTAATTGGAAAGTTGGCAACCCTAATGTTTCAGGGTGCTTGGGGAACTATAAAAACAAGCCAGTTTGTCTTACCATAGAGGGTTAGTACTTAGAAGAAAGCCAGGATCCCTATAAGGCCACTCAAGGAGGGCTGAAGAATCCCAGAAAGAGAGCTGTGACCAACACTGAGAAGGAATAGATGAAGCTATATGAAGCAAAGAGAGGACTCTAATGGTGCCCTTCTAAGATCTGGGAAAATGCATTGTTGCAGGTGTACGAAGAGCAGAAAAGAAGTTGAGACTGGGTTCTCAGACCACTACACCAATGCAGCTGTGCTCCTGTAGTGTTTCTAGTACAGACATGCTAAACTGACGTAAGCAGCAGTAGCTATGTTGGCGAGAGAAGCTCTCCTGCTGCCATAGTGCTGTCTACACCAACGCTTAGGTTGTTATAACTTACGTTGCTCCTGGGGGGGCTTATTCACACCCATGAGCAACTTAAATTACACTAGAGTAATTTCTAGTGTAGACAAGTTCTAAGGTGTGGAGCTGTGGACAGATCAAGGATACCAATATTCAAGAGCCACTAGCAGCTGCTTCTTCAACATGGGAACATTTGGTGATACCTCAAACTCTCTGTTGAGAAATGCAACTTGCCATCTCTCTGTTGTAGATGTTAGATTTGCACTTGCTCTCAGATGGTGCCAATATATGTGAAAAGAGGAAGTGGGGTAGAGACCCAAGCAAGCAGCTTATCAGACAGATTTCCTAGGCTGGGCCATGTTTATAATAAACACAGAGATGCTCACTGAATTCTAAGTAAGAAATGGGCTTCTTGGGGAAGGGAGATGACTGAAGAGAGAGGCAGGTGCTCTATATGGGATGTGGCTAGCATCTATGATCCAAGAAAGAGACTAAACTGAGCGGTGAGGAATTTAGATTGGTGGCTTCATCCCAGCAGGGAAAGTACTTCTTTAACTGCCCGCATTACAGTCAAGGGAGTTTACTTAAGATTTATTTACATTAGTGTAAAGGAGATCAGAATGTGGCTTATTGTCTACACCACTCCTATTTTTGATTTCTTTCTGTCTGTCTGCTTGTCTGTCAACACTTTATAGTGTGTTGGCCACCTGTGCTTCTCTGAGGCCTGATCTACACCTCAAACTTAGGTGAACCTAGCTACATTGCTCACGGGTGTGAAAAATTCATACCCCTGAGAGATGTAGTTAAGCCAACCTAATCCCCAGCATAGACGTTGTTAAATTGACAAAAGACTTCTTCTATCTACTTAGCTGCTGCCTAAGGGGATTAATTTACTACACCAGGGGTCTCCAAACTACGGTCCAGGGGCCGGATCCGGCCCACAGTTTTGATTTGTCTGGCCCTCTAGCTGAGCAGGCATGTGGAGAAGCCGCAGCTGCCCCCCCGCCCGACCACCCGCAAGCTGCTGCCAGTGCCCCCATGTGCGGAGGGATGAGTGCCCCCGCGGCAGCGCCTGGAGGAGCAAAGGGGGGGATTTTGCATATATTTGCATATATTGAATTTTTTCACAGTCGCTTCATCCCATGAAGCCCCTTCAAAAATTGAATATGGCCCTCATCTCATAAAGTTTGGAGACCCCTGACTACACCAATGAAAAAAACCCATTCATCGCTGTAACGAGCATCTATATTACAGCGGCACTGCGGTGGACATGGCCTTCCTCATATCACCCACTGACTTCAGATGGGGCAAATCACATGAGGGGATGAAACAGGATTTGACCATGTGAGTGTTATGTAATAACACCATTACACTGCAGCCAGCTCTGAGGTGGAACATAGCAGCCTTCCTTGCTAGTGGAACATCACAGGGTTGTCTTTGTATTTATTTTGGTAAGTGAAAAAATGACTTATTTGTGTGAGTCTTGTCAAAGTCTGGCTGGGCCCTTAAAAGAGAGTTGGGTTCAGTTTCACTCGTGATGCAGCAACTGTCCCCCAGCTGATCATGAATGGGTGGCTTTATAGCAGTTGTCGGACACAGCTGGGTAAGGGTCATAAGGCCTACTGAGCGAGAGACAGAGAGAGAACTCAGCTGGGAAGGAGGGGATGTGAGAGAGAAGATTTGATGCCCTTACTCTTGGGAAGGAGCTGATAGGAATCAGGTGGAACGAGAACCAGGGAAAGGCACGGGGAGAGAGTTAGCTCTGTCATGGGCCCTCAAATATGGGCAAAACTGCAGGGAGGCAGCCCTGAGTGTTGTGTTTAGTTGAGGAATGGAACACGGGGAAATGTAAGAGGGGGAAATGCTCAAGCCAGGATGAATGGAGACTGTTTTAGTTCGGCTTTTTTGTTTGTGGTTTTCTGTTTTCTCTTGGGGGATGCCTGGGAACTCGCTTCTGAGAGTAGAGTGGGACTGCAGAGGAGTCTAAGATGGGTGAAGATACTGTGTTGATAATTAGAGTTGTGTGGGATGTTGGTTGTATGGGACCTCGATACCCCAGCAGGTGTGAGACTTTAAAAAGGTCTGGCTGAAGGGCAACACACGAGATGAAGCAGACCATTGTAAGGATGGAGTGGTTGGTGGCAAGGCTTCAGATGATGAGAGCTTGCTAATGCCTAGCCTTGGGGGGCATGTTGTCCAGTGAGTCATTCTTCTACAATCTACATATGAAATTTAAAGGCATGCAAGAGGTATCAGCCTTCTCACTCATTCATACAAAACTCTCTGACTTCATTTAATACCCTGTTTAGACCCCTAGTGTTTGGAGAAAGCTATATGCTCGACAGACTGCTTCAGTCCATTACAGGACCAAGTGGATATGGCTACAGTGAAGAGCTGGGAGTTGAGGGCCCTCGATTCAAGCCCTTCTCTGGCTACTCCTACGGGAATTCTGTATCACTGCTCATCTGTAGAATTCATGTCCCCCATATATTTCTTTGCTTCCCTGCAGAAAAATTACTTCTGATGGGGAAGCAAAGGGAAACCTGCAAGAGCAATCATGCGCCCCTCCCCAGCAGCATAGGCAGGTTGGTTCAGGCAGCTGGTAAAGACATAAATCACTGTTAGGATGGGGTGCTGGGGCCTGGGCAGTCATGCGTGTGTTAGAGAGAGACACTATCACTCTTGTTTGCTACTGCAGCCCGCTTGGCATGGAGAGGCAGGGCTTTGGGATGTTTCTGAGGAGATAGGCATGGGGCAGAGCGGATTGTAGCAGTCTGTCTGCTTAATGAATTGTTCTTGCTGTCTTTATGAATTCCCCCATGAGTATAAAACAATTGTAAATGTTTTAAGGCTTCTTTACATTGCCAAAGTGGTGTAAATGACAGTATGGCCTTATAAATGCTTATGGTGCTTTAGTGATTAGAATTGGTCTAAATTTTTTGACTGAAAAAAAATCCTATCAAAATGTGCTCCATGAACTGTTTGATACTGACCTTTCTGGAGATGGTCAGTAGCCAATACACATTGTGAGTTTGATTCCCCAGTCCTCACTTGCTCTTCAGTTGCCTATGATGTAACACTGAGCATATGGTTGCATATATTTCTTTACTAATCATAGAATCATAGGACTGCAAGGGACCTTGAGAGGTCATCTAGTTCAGGCCCCTGCACTCATGGCAGAATTAAGTATTATCTAGACCGTAACTAGAAATAAACGTTCAAACCTAGCTACATTACTGTTAGACAAAAGGGATTTGGGGATTTTATCCACCCCCTCCCCATTCCCATTCTCCATACATTGTATTGTAGTTTAAATAAATTACCAAAATAATTGAGACTGGCATGAATATATTGCATTATTTTGACAAAATATGCAGAATTTTAAAATATGGTGCATATAATTTTTATTTTTTTGTTGCAGAATTTTTAATATTTTGGTGCAAAATTCCCACAGTAGTAACTGGCTCTGTGCCTTTAGATGGGTCATTGCACATCTCTGACTTGGTTTAGCCCTCTCTAAATGGGGGTGATAATATTTACCTCCTCACAGTCAGTCTGGGAGTGAGGGAATAGTCACAAATTCATGCAGATATTTTTTCACTGGTGTTTCTCTCTCCCTCTCTCTCACCCTTAGTTTATCAGTAGCTGTTTCTCTGTCTACTCCCCTTTTCACACTCTTCCTGATGCAGAACCTGAATCCAGTGTTTTTGCACCAAAACCCTTTCGAGACTGTTCAAAATGGGGCAAACCAAGTCTTCTGCCTAATTACCACATGGAGCAACCCTGACTAGTCAAACCTCAGTTATGCTCAACTCTTTTCCCCCCAACCCCACTCCCACCATCATATCACTTATGCAGAAAATCCCCTTGATTACCCAGACAAAGCATTCAGCATCCTTGCCCCCTATGCCATTTGGATAATTGAGCATGAGCTGTGCTGTAAAGAGACATTCGTTCCTCTCTAGTTTTCCCTGGTTTTGGCTGTCTCTCTCCAAGGCAGGATATTTATCTCACAGTGCAAACTGGGGGCTCTTGCTCCTCTGCTTTTCACCTTCAGGGATGCAGATTCCCTTGTGATGAAAACATTACTAAAGTGGGGTGGCAGCAAGAGGAAGAATGCAGCTTTCTGGAGGTCCTCTGTCAGGGCAGAAAGTTCACAATACTCTTCAAAATACTTCATTAAATAAATCACTCCTCAGGGTAGTAACTGAACGGCAGTAGCTCAGCTTTCACACTTAGGCATGCTGATGCCATCTTGTGGAAGAACGATGGGATGACAGTGGTTTGTAGATACATGGAAGGGTTGTTCTCAAGTCTGTGCACAGCTTATTTATTTTTAGGGCCCTTCTGGCTGGCTAGTAGCACTAATGCTACTAGTCTAGTGTCAATAAAAGGAGCTGTTGTGGCCTTCACAGCTACACCGCTATCTTCTACTTGTTTCTCAGAGTTCTGAACATTCCCCTGGGCTTTGCCCCTTTCCTCTCCACTTGTGCTGTGGCAACTGTCTTTCTAACTTGAGGGATGCATTCTGGAGGAGCTGCTGCAGTGAAAACAGCAGCACTATCTATCTCAAGGGCCTGAACAGAACTGTACAGCCACAGCACCAGCTAGACTGAACTCCCATGTGGCAAGGTGGAGCGCTAGCCACAGAGGCTACCAAGAAGTCCAGTGGATTATATATCACAGAGCAAGGGTTGAGAGCCCTTAGAAAAAGACAGATAAACCGATACACAAGTTGAGTGAGGAGTGGTGTTTGAATCCAGATCTGCATTAGTCTAGAATCTAGTTCAGATTTTAGGCTGAATTTCAGGAGATTTGAGCCCCAAAATGTCAGCAATCTCACTTGATCAGCTGCTATCACAAAATACGAGCCATCTGGTTAGGCAAGTTGCCATTGCTCCTGGGCCTGCCTTTAAACTTCTCTCCCCTCAGCTTCTTTCCTCTTCCTGTAGTTAGTCATATTGTGTGATAAGGGGGTTAGACACCTTGATTCTGGGGGCTATTATTCACGCTCACAAGTTGGTTACATTTGTTTGGGTCTCTCCATTCTCTGTACAACTAGTGCTAGATGTTCTGACACAAGCTTTACTGCTACTTTGGATGTCCTTACCCCACCCCCAAACCTCCTCTACTTCTTTCAATTCTGCTCCCTGATTCCGAATAATGTATCAACTTAGATTTTATGACTGCCTCTCTTCGCCTTCCCTAATCAAATCCTGTCCTCTATAAGCCTTCTAAAAATGGTTTTCAGTAACCAATTTGCTTAGAAGTTAACTTGCAAAAGCCTTGCAGGGATATTTGCAAGCACAAAAGTGGGGATGGCTTGGTGCATCCCAGAGCTGCGTTTTATTCTGAGTATTCCCCTACTCCTCCAGTGACTCCTGCAAGCTAGGCTGCTGTTGCCTTTTTGCAAGGCAATAATGCCTTGCAAACATTTAGAACAGAAGTAAACTAAAACCTCAAACCCCAGATGGGGACACTCTTGAAGTTTACATTTTTGGTTGTAATATGTAGCTAAGACTAGGTGAGATTAAACTTGTAGAGGAAAATGGGACAAATCTAAGAACAAAACAAGGAATGTTTCAGACGTCCTGTGTATTCAGTGTATAATGTTCCATTTCAAAGTATGTTACTATTTCCATATACACTGGGAACCAGGTACCTACCATCTAGAATTCTAAATGAAGGAACAAAGAAAGCACAAATATAAAGTCTTAAAAGGGAAAGAAATCTGAATGCATTTCTTCCTCTTAGCTGTCCCCTATCTCCCAGGATAACATACTTTATACACTAAGGGCAGATCCTCAGTTGGTCTAAGTTGTCATAGCTACGTGGTTACAGTTGCAGTAAACAGGATGAGAGTACAACTGTCTGGGGTGTTTTTAGGCATGCTTTATGTTAAGGATCCATGTATAGTTTATAAAAGATTAATAAATGAGTAACCATTTATTAAAATTTCTATCGATGGTTACAGATTCCTTACTACTATAACCTTTAGGCAAGGTACTTATATGGCACCAGCACCATAGTATTTCACTGCTACATAATCTTTAATGTATTTATCCTCACAAGAACTTTGTAAGGTAGGGAAATATTATTATTCTCATTTTACTGCTGGAGGGGAGGCCCAGAGGCTAACTGACTTGCCCAAGGTCTCACAGCCTGTAGCAGAGCAGTGAAATAAACTTGGGGTTTCCCAAGTCCCAGGATAGCACTTTAACCACTGAACCATATGTAATCAGCCTTCTACTGATGTATTAGAAACCATCTATAATCATAACTGTTCATGTCTGTAGCAGACATAAAACATCTATTAATCATTAATAAACCTCTGAATAAAACCTTCATACAAAGTATGGTTGCTTCCTCTAAGTGTTCGTAACACACCCCTTTCTGTAGTACAGGAGTGCAGAACACTGTTTATCTCAGGGATGAGGGAAGTTATACCTGAAAGCAGCCAGATTCATAGATATTCAGATGCATGGTGGAAGGGAGTTCAGTACTTGTGGGTACCTGCTGACACAGCCCAAACTGCCTGCATGTGAAAGTTTTGACTTAGGCAGCGACCATGATGAATGCAGCTTTTGTGGTACGTCATAAATAGCGACAGAGAAACAATCCCTGAGACTCTTCAGCATTTTGATGGCCTGAAGATCAGGACCTTACACCGGATCCATTGTAGTACAGGGAGCCTCCAGTTCCTCACAAAGCAACTACAAAACACTGCTCAAGCCAAATCCTCCACTCATTTACCTGAATAGTAGCATTTCGTACCCACTTTGCAAAGATGTAAGTAACAACACAAAGTGCAAGGTTCTGATCTGTCAGGCCTAGTGTGTTCTCATCAGCCTCTCTGTATATTAAGGGGCTCACATGACCCCCCATTACTGTAATATCTGAGCACCTCACAATCTTCACTGTATTTAACCTCACAACCCTTCTGTGAGGCACAACCTTCCCCCCTCCCGCATGGCATAGATGAGGAGTTGAGGTACAGAGAGACTAAGTGACTTGCCTAAAGTCATGCAGGAAGTCCGGGAATTGAGCTTGGGTCTCCCAGGTTAATGTCCTAACCACTGGACAATCCTTCCTCTCTTGCAGAGAGGAAGTGGCCTGTGCCCATTGGCATACTGCCAGCCATCTGAGTATATACTGGGCTATGTTCCCGCCTATCATCAGCCTGTTATTTCTTGTTTCATTTATAGGCTATTGGAGAGCTCAATGTATTTGAAAAACAAAACAAGACAAAACAAAAACACACACACCCTGAAGGAAAGAAAGGAAGTGCTGCAATGCTGAACCACTGTACTGCTGGCTTTGAAACAGGAAGCTTTTCCACCCTTCCTCTAAGTACCTGAAACATGTTAACTAACAAGCATTTGTATTTTAAAAAAGATGCAAAATATCTCACAAAAGACCTCTCATTTCCCCTGTCCTTAATGACCAGTCTTTCCCCAGAAAGTCAAACTACACTTGTCATGAGCTCTTGCATTTTATTTCTTAGTATTCATATCACAATTGTCTGTTAAATTTTAATTGACTTTTTTTATGCCACACAATAAGAGCTGAGTAAGGAGTAAGAGAGGATCTGAAATAGAAGCTTTTCCCAGTGGTGTTTTGATGCTCTTTTTGTGCCTTTTTGTGCACTGGATTTGATTTTAAGATGTAGTATTCCATAAAGCATTTTATTGCCTTTTCCATTTTTATAGAGCATAATTCCCCTAAGATGCCTTCTGTTTCCATAATCCACTCTCAATCTCATTCAGCGGCTTTACTCACAGTTTGAAGCTTAGTTGCAGGCAAACTAAGGAGCCTGAGACATTTACCAAAACAAAAAAAAAAATTGCAAAAAGCTCAGTGAGCAACGATGTTTCCAGCAGATAGGGATGATTAGAAGCAGAATCCAGGGAGAGCTGAGTGCAAGAATCTGAAAAATGAATGTATGTCAGCTATTTTTATTTATATTTAATTTAAGGGAGCAGCTTTTGTGTGTGTATCATTTACCAGTGTTGTCAACTCTGATTTTTTCACCAATTTCATATTTGTTTCGGTCTGAAAGCTTAAAGCTCCTGGAGTTCTGTGGTCATTTAAGAATCTCCAAGTTGTGGGTTTTTTTAATTAAAGTGAAAACCTTTAGGTTTTTAGACTTCAAGATTGCTGAGAAAAGCTTGAAAGCATGACCTCACAAAAAGTCTGCACTTATTAATTTTTAAAATTTTCACATTAGCCAATCACTTGAAATACTGGGGGTTGGCAATACTGTATTTGCACAGAGCTGTTGGATTAAAACAAGTCTCTTGCCATGAATTACCGCAGAGGAAGACTTGGGTTTTTGTAACTTTGAGTATGTCCACACAGCAGCTAGACACCCGCAACAGGCCCTTGCCAGCTGGCTCGGGCTGTGGGGCTGTTTCATTGCTTTGTAAACTTGTGGGCTTGGGCAGGTGCCCAAACTCTGGGATGCTCCCATCTCACAGGGTCCTGGAACAGGGGTTCTCAAACTTCATTGCACTGCGACCCCCTTCTGACAACAAAAATTACTATATGACCCTAGGAGGGAGGGACTGAAACTGAGCCTTCCGGAGCCCTGTTGCCCCGATGGGGTCAGGGGGAAGCAAAGCCCAAGTGCGGGGAGTTGGGGCAAAGCCAAAACCCAAAGTCTTTAGCCCCAGGCCCCAGTAAGTCTAAGCCAACCCTGGTGGCCCCATTAAAACAGGGTCACAATCCACTTTGGGGTCCCATCTCACAGTTTGAGAACCACTGTCTTAGAGCCTGGGCCCCAGCCTGAGCCTGGAAGTCTACACAGCAATGAAACAGCCCTACATCTTGAGCCCCATGAGCCCAAGTCAGCTGGTAAGGGCCAGCCGCGGGTGTCTAGTTGCTGTGTACACATACCCATTGAAGCCACTGGAGCCAGAGAGCTGCACCTGAATTATGCCTGCAAAGGAGTGGGGATGGGAGAGGAGGGAAGCACAGCAGTAAGGACTAAATCCTGGTCCCATTGAAGTCAAGATTTTCAGAGGACACATGCTCAGCAGAGATTTAAATGAGACCAGAGCTTGGCCATAACTTGCAAGTTGCTGAGTAACCCCTACTGCTATTAAAGTCACTGGTAACTAGAGTACTTCTCGGGAGGTGCTCCTCACCTGCAGGCTTGGGTCCATTGTACTCTGGTTAAACAAGAGTAAGTTGCCTGTACCAGCTGCTGTAACTATGCTCAGCAGAGTCTAGCTGGCAGCATCATGACAGCTCACGTTATACCCCACACAGATCCATGAAATCCTCCAACTGTGCTTTTTTTGTGGGGTGGGTGGGAGAGATGCAGCTAGAGTTCACACTAACTCCACGGAGCAGTGCTGAGCAACTTTGGGACATAGGTGCTGGAACTAGGGGTGCCGCCGCACCTCCTGTCTTGAAATGGTTTTCATCATATACAGGGTTTACAGTTTGGTTCAGTGGCTCTCCGCATCCCCACTATACAACTTGTTCCAGCACTGCTGCTTTGGGATGTCACAGCAGGCTTAGAGGCAAGTCTTGGAGTTCCATTCTTTCTGAACATGGATTCAAACCATTTCCCTGTTCTGTTCTGAGGCAATGGGGGATGGAACTGAAGATCAAATTGCTACTTTCTCATAATTATAGCTATTTGCCTTTTGGAGCTGTAAAAAGCTGCTTTCCATTTTGCTTAAAAGCACATGCCTGATTCGCCCCTCAGTATAGTATTATGCAAATGGTTGGAGTTACTCCTGATTTAGGATCTGATCCAAAGCCCACTAAAATCAATGGGAGTCTTTCCATTGACTTTGGATCAGAAACTTACACTGGCGTAAAAGGCTCCTTGGACCAAGACAGCTGAGTAATTTCAGACTCTTCCAAACAGTCCTGGATTCAAACCAATGGCAGAAGTGAAAGACTCCATATCTCATTACCCAAATTCCCTGAGCCAGCCAGTCCCAGAAGCACAGTGACATTTAATATAATTTCAACATTAAACCCACTCTCAACTCACAGCCTTCATGGAAAGCAGACACTGCACATCTTCCCAGGAGGCTACCTCATGTTTGGATAATTCCTTCAGCTGCACATTTATTTTTCCCACTTACATTCTAAGTAAAACCCCCCTCAGAGATTGATCACTTCTTTGCTTGATTCAGTAGAATCTCACCTTCCAAAGCACTTGCCATTTGCTCTGTGTGGATCCCCAGTTTGTCCACATTGTGGCCACCTACCCGGTCAGCTGGAGCTAGCTTTGTGTGTAACATTTCAGGCAACTGCATTATCACTGAATAACTATTCCATTAAAGGGAAAAAAGGAATAAACCCCACATAGATTAACACATGCTCCTGCTCTGAAGCCCATCTGTGTGCAAGGCTGAACCTCATTAGCTGTAACACTCCTCCAAGGAGCAGCATCAGCAGATTTCAGTCTCAACAGCAGGAGTAAACTTATTAATGGCTTTTCATATCAAATAGCGCCAATCCCCCTGACAATATACTTAAATAAACTTGCTCTTGAACCACTCCCTTTATTTGGCATTAGCCTCAGGCTTCTTCTCCTGGGACTGGCATCCACCTGTCATTTCAATGGCCATTTGAGGAGTGCTGGCAGATTCTGGAAGGAACAGGTGCTGAGATGTGGGGCCTGTCACTTGTTCCTTTTGGCAGAGGCTGATGACCAAGAGAATATTTTCATAAGAAGATTAACAGCAGCTAAAGATATCTTGGGTTTAGCAGACTAGCAGTGTCATAATCGTGAATACTGAGTAGACAGCTTTGCCTACGCTGTAAAATAAAATTCCTTGTCCTTTGGTTGGATTTGCAGATGAGTATTTCCTGAGGGCGGAGGGTGCATGTTAAAAGGAGTGGATGTTTTGAGAGACCTGGCTCATGACTTGTTATACCAGCCATCTAGTTCTTTTCAAAAGCCCCTTCATATTTGCAAAGTGACCAGACAAGAAGCTCTCTTCTGTGGCCTGTACCTTGCACCTGAGAATTTCAAAGCACTTTAAAAATATCAATGTAGTAAGCCCAAGTAACTCTTCCTTGTCATCCCACAAGTATCATCCCCAACTGGGAAAAGAAGGTGTGGAGCTGAAGCTCATGCATTGAGCTAGGAGTGAAACTAGAACCAAGAAGTCTTGCCTCCCAGTCCTGTACTTTAGTCAGGATTGAACCTGCACTGGGAGTGTAGATAGAAAGAACATAATTATCTGAACTAGAATTTGGCTAAGACCAGAAGGACTGTATTAGTAGGCAGTATGGAGCTGACCCTACACCCAGTGACTGTAGGCCCTACAAACACAGGTGGCATCAGAGGGAGACTTAGGATTCTGAATTGCTATGATTTTTTATTTTTGTTCTTTTTTCTTTAAAGGAAAAGTTTGTCTCATACCCTTTATCTGCTGTATCCCTTACTGCATATGTTTTTCATACCTATCTAATGTTCATAGACGATGGCTAACTAGTTAATAAATCTGAACTAAGCAAGTACAAAGTGCGTAACAATGAATCATTTGAGTTGTTATAGCTCTGCTGTAGGTAGAGTTGAGTGTCTCTTTTTGTTTAAAGGTGGAAAATTCTAAGTGCTCTCAAGTCTGTTTGCTGACTCAGATTGTCTTGAAATTTGCCTTATGGGAGTGATAGGTAGTTTCAGTGGTCCAATTTGGGAGCACTCGAGCAAGGGATACGTGAAATAATTCTAAGCACTCCCAAGTGGTCTCAGTCACTTAGCAGCTAGCTCAGCTAGTGCACAGTGCCATTTGCCCCTTTGGGGAAGAACTCCTGGAAGTTACTAACCTCAGCATTTGGAGCTATAGGTCAGGGTGAGATAAACTGCCAAGCCAAAGAGACTGCAGTGCACATGTGCAGCAAGACTAAATGCTCTGTGGAAACAAGAGGTTTTGTAAGTAGGCTGTTGTCACAGTACCTGAGCAGCTCAAGGTGACATGCTGTGCTCATTGAACCCGATCTGTGCCCATGCACTGAGTGTGAGCCCCACACTGGCATCGTTCAGAGAATGGTGTGCTGTGAGTGCCTATGCTCAAGGTATGCCCTCTCTGCACAGTTAACTCAGGTAATTGGCGTCTGGGTTAGCCTACCCTGGGTGTGAGCTGCTACAGTTAAAAGCTCTGCCCGACTTCCTGTGTTCTCACTGGTGCTGCACTCTTGTGTGGTGCTAGGACATCTAGGTGCACATCTTAGGATTCCTTGTGCTGCAGTAAATTGAGCTGCTCTGTGAGTTTTTCCCAATGAATTGTGGGAGCAATTGTCTGTCCTTCTGCATGAAGAGAACTGTGGGAAGGCATTGGAGGACTCTGATTCAACTCTGCAGACCCTTAAGCACTGAGCCTACTCTCTGCAAGACACCCCAGACTTGCTAAATGTTGCCTCCTATTCACCCAGACCCTGAGGATTCCTCCTGAGACACTGTCTTAATAAGTCCTGGCAATTGCCAGCCTGCTGACAGTCCTCCTGGTAAGAAGATACCCTTGTGACCCTCTGGGGACACAACCTACAGAACTCAGTGCTAAAATGAGGCATACGTGATCCTTCAATGCACACATTCACCTCTGTGGAGCACAACAGAAGTAATGGCATATTCCCGTAGACCTTCCCCATGTCTCCTTATTGTGGCACCCCCTTTACTGATCCATTCCCTATGGTTATTGCCAGCTTCTACGGTCAGAGTTAAGGTGGCAGTGCTGACATGGTTTGCAGAGGCTTAAATTTAGCCAATCTCCCCGTGCTAGAAGAACAGGAGCTTCCACTTAGCAATCTTAACACTGAATAACAAAGTTTGGGAGGTCTCTGGGAAACAAAATGAATCAGCTTTTCCATATCTCTGTCTCCCATGCTTCATCAAACAGTTTTCAAAGTACTATGCCACTTGTAAGGGCAGATTCAAGCAATTGAGATGATTGGAAGCCTGGACATGTTATCATCCCTTTTCTTTCGTCCAATTTGTAGTGTACACTACAGCAGTAGAGCCAATGAGAAAGTGCTCTGTAGTGGCTAGAGCAGAAAAATGAGAGTTAAGACTCCTGGATTCAATTCTTGCTTTTACTACCAACCTGCTGTATAAACCTTTGGCCAAACTTTCAAAAGCACTCTCTAATTTGAGGGTATCACAATGTATAGTTGCCTGATTTTCAGAGGTGCTGAGCACTTGCCAATTCCAACAGAAATCAATTGGTACCCAGGATTAGAGGCTACTTTTGAAGATATGGCTTCCCTCAGTTTCCCCATGAAGGGAAGAGAAACCTCATTATGCATTTGTCCTTTATTGTACCAACTGCTATTATTATTTGTATTGCACAAGTACCTAGGAGCCCCAGTCATGGGGCAGGATCCCATTGTGATAGGGGCTGTACAGACACAAAACAAAAAGAGAGCTTTTGCCCAAAAAAGCTCACAATCTATACACATGTTTCTAAGAGGCAGGTGCGGGAAGTGGGCTTTGTTCTTAGGTTCAGATGAGTTTGTTATGCTTCCTAGAAGCTCTTCAGAGCACTGTGTCAGGTAGGTAGATAAATATTATTGTCCCCATTTTATAGGTGGGGAAGCGGCAGCAGAAAGGACAAGTAATTTACTTTCAGCTGGAAGCTGCAGTGTCATAGCTGTTAGGAGTTCCTCGCTCTCAGTCCTGTGCTCTTTCTCAAACTTCAGGGTGGCCCTGCATTCTGCCATTGCTGAACACTTAGGTCTTACAATCCTCTAAGTAGGTTTTGTTCATGTCAGTGCCCTGCAATTTCTCTGCTGTCAGTGCGTAACAAGTTCCTTAATCTGTGTGCTCATAAAGCAGAGCAGTTATGGCACATTTGTCCAATTACTATGTAATCATTTCTGGCAATTACAATACGCTCAGTTCTGGCTCGTCGGAGCTGCTATTCACTCCCCCGTGATGAAGCGATCTGCCCCAGTCTCTCTCATTTATGATGACAGCCTGATTTGTGCAGCTTTAGCAGAATGGGAGGGGAGGTTACCCCAGGCTGTGGTTGTACAGCTGCAGGAGAAGCCAACAAGGATAATCAGGAAAAAAAAAAAATTCTAAAGGAGATGCATTTTTCCCTCCCATCTCACATAAAGGACAAATCCGAAACTTTGTTATAGAGCCAAGTGTATCCCAACACAACTGCCACAAATATCCATTCAAATAAATAATTGAATTTGCTTGACCTGTGTCAGGGCCCCTTGCCCACTGACTTTTAGTGAACAGGATTATAGGCAGGACTGTTTGCAGACATAGCTAGTTGTACACACCTATTAGAGAATTTTGATGGAAAGTGAACTGTGAATTTGCGATTGCAAAGGATTCACACTAAGAGCCATGTTTAGCCTACCTAGGTTCAGAAACACTACCACATGACCAGTCTGGTCACTAAAAACTACCCAGCTCACCTTGAATTTCAGATGCTTGTGCACAAGCTAGAGGCCATGAATCATTCCAGTTATTCTGGTAATAAATTTTTAATAACCAAGAAATTTAATGTGGATAAATGTAAAGTAAGGCACATTGGAAAAAATAACCTCAATAACATACAATATGATGGGGGATAATTTAGCTACAGCTAATTAGGAAAGAGATTTTTGGAGTCTCTGAAGATGTCCCACAATGTGCAGTGGCAGTCAAAAAAGCAAACAGGATGTTAGGAATCATTTAAAAAGGGTAAAGAATAAGATGGAGAATATCTTATTGCCCTTATATAAATTCATTGTACGCCCACACCTTGAATACTGTGTACAGATGTGGCCTCCTCATCTCAAAAAATATATACTGGCATTAGAAAAGGTTCAGAGAAGGGCAACTAAAATGTTTGGGGATTTGGAAGAGGTCCCATATGAGGAGAGATTAAAAAGGCTAGGACTTTTCAGCTTGAAAAAGAGGAGACTAAGGGGGGATGTGATAGAGGTCTATAAAATCATAAGTGATGTGGAGAAAGTGAATAAGGAAAAGTTATTTACTTGTTCCCATAATGTAAGAAATAGGGGCCACCAAATGAAATTAATGGGCAGCAGGTTTAAAACAAATAAAAGGAAGTTCTTCTTCACACAGTGCACAGTCAACCTGTGGAACTCCTTGCCTGAGGAGGTTGTGAAGGCTAGGACTATAACAGGGTTTAAAAGAGAACTAGATAAATTCATGGAGGTTAAGTACATTAATAGCTGTTAGCCAGGATGGGTAAGGAATGGTGTCCCTAGCCTCTGTTTGTCAGAGGCGGGTGATGGATGGCAGGAGAGAGATCACTTGATCATTACTTGTTAGGTTCCCTCCCTCTGGGGCACCTGGCATTGGCCACTGTTGGCAGACAGGATACTGGGCTGGATGGACCTTTGGTCTGACCCACTTTGGCCATTCTCATGTTCTTCAATTAGAGAAAATTATCATCTGATTGCAGATAACTTGGAAAAAGCTAAATATTTGCTGTAAATTGTATGTTTGCTTGAGATATGAGCTTAGGCCAGATCCTCAGCTGGTGTAACTATGATGATTTATGTTGACTTCAGTGGTACTATGCTGACTGAGGATCTGGCCCAGTATTAGGGGAACTTTTCTTCCCAAATCTCTTTTTGATCTATGTAAATATACTCTGATTTCATCCACTGTTAAATGCAGCCACCTCTGGGCTGGATGCTAGGCAGACAACCAATGCAAGCCAGTTGCACAACAGGTTGTGGAAGATGTGCAGGAGAGGAAATATTGCTCCAGTGAACACAACCAGGGCAAACCCTGCTTTTGTGAAAAATACCTGGGCATTTTTAATCAAAGCAAACAGGACTTAAAGATCTGTTCTGAAAATGCCCCACAGGATAAACCATATGAAACTCAATCCCCTATCTTGGGAAGATAAAGGGCTGAGCCCTATTATTATACGTATTGTGCAAGCATCTCAGACATGGGTCCCTCTTTCTAGGCACTGAATGAACACACAGAGACAGTCCCTGCTTCAAAAGCCCAGACCTGCTGAGGTTAAAATGTGAGTTCCGAGCAGTCTAAATATTTCAAACCTGCTGCTTAATCCACAAAGCCAGCTCCTCCTAGATAGTAATTCATATATTATTGATGAGGAGAATGCATTTTGCACAGTGAATAAATGGTATTTGAGGGCAGTGCAGCAGGCAAAGGCAGGACAGGGGATGTCTTCTCACTGCCTCCAACTGTGTTCAGTGTCTACTGATGCTTCACTTTGGATGTTGCAGGTTTATCACTTAATGTTTTACAAAGATTACACTGCAGTGATCATAAATACCATTATGAATATACCACTTTGATATTGTTAAGGAACTTTACTATAAAGGGACATGAACTTGAATTTTATGACAGACCCTGGGTATAATTTGCACTGGGCTATAAAGCTCATGAATTATTGAGACAATTTACTTCCCTGCCTGCATTTCCTTCCTGAGCGAGCATGTGTTATTATGCTGCAAGCTGCTGACAGTGACGCAGGCGCAGACCTGCTCCAGCAGCCTCTCTTCTCATCCCTGGCTCTAGCACAAGGCTAGAAGATCACAGCTGTAACCAACTAGCAAAGCCAATCAGATCGGACAAGTAAGAGGAAAATTATCTGCTGAAGAGGAAAAAAAGTGAAGGTTCTGAGAGCTGTGAAGAGCACCCTTCCCTGGAGCTGGGGGAACTCTCTATAAACGCAGGGGAGGGTTTTGCCCTCCATCTGAGGCACCACATGCGGGGAGAGGGCTGTGCATGCACACTAATGATTTGTAGAAAATGTTCGTGATTAGGAAGATGGCTGGACCGCGAGCTCAGAAGTTTACCACCCTTTAGCCAAGATGTGGAGAAAGCTAATCTGTGGAACCATGTCTGTCACTTCTAAAAATTAATGATTTGAATTACATTAGCACCTAGAGGCCTCCACTGGGACCAGAGCCCCATTATGGTAGGTGCTGTACAAACACAGAGTAAGGGATTCCACTGTCTTGGACTCGTTAAACAGATGAGACTGGATGGGAAGAGAAACCAAGGCACAGAGAGAGAGAAGAAGTGACTTGTCCAAGGTCAGACAGCCGGTCAGTGGCAGAGCCAGGAATACAAGCCAGAGGGTGAGTCCCAGTGGAGTTCCCTACCCACTGGCCTACACTACCTCCATTTTTCTCCCTCCCCCCCTCCTTCCACACGCACACGTGTTCTGTCAGAGTGTAAACTCTGCAGGGCACAGACTGCGTCTTCATGGGTGTTTACACGGCATTAACTCCACATGCCGTGATCCTGACTGAGACATCGTAACAAACACATAGCAGCACACAATAGGCAGCAGCTTGACTTGGAGGGTGCCATTTTAGGGCGGGCTGCATTAGGAAGTAAAACCAGTTCCCACACCAGTGCTGCAGGGAGTTAGCCAGTTTCAGCACCCTTCCAAAAAGCATGATTGAGACTAGGTGGAATGTGGTCTCCATGGGCTTGCAAAAAATGCCCCACCATTGCTAACACCAATACAACTCCCGCATACCCTAGTGCAGAGGGGCTGCTGGCACTTTAAGCACTATATTAGTAAGACCTAGCTCAAGCAGTTAAAACAACATGGTGGTTAAAAGTCTGGCAACCACCAGCAGCTTGTATACACTAGGGGGTTCCAATACTGCCAGCACCAGCGGCGCAGAACTAGTGCTAGCAACAGTCTGAAAGGTTCACAGACTTACTTAGCCTAGAGAAGGCTAGTCTCACTTTCTGTAATGGTGAACTAAATAGTTTTGTCCTGTCTACACTAGCACTTAAATAGTTTCTAACAGTAGTTGAGAGACAGCAGGAGGGATCTGCAATGGCTGATTTTCATAGTGTACATGGACCCTTAGAGGTGAGTTTTGTATGGCACGTTTCATCCTTGGCTTATCTGCTGAAATTCCCAGCAAAGGGGCCACAAGTGGGCTGGTAATGTCCATTTTGTAAAAGAGTTGATCTAGAGATGCATCTCTTGTGCATGCCCAGGAGCTGTAAATGATAAAAGTGTCAGAACAGAAGCCCAGCTCATAACATTAGGATCAGTCAGAGCCTAATCAGAAATGAGTGCCGTGGGCCCATCTTTAACACAAACCCTCCTAAGCATAGAACAGCCAGCTCGCTTGCTCCTCCTCCTCATTTCTCAGGGTTCAGATTGCTCTGGCCAAATACAATTAAACCAGATTCATGGCCATTTAAAAAAGAAAAATCTGCTAAGTCTGAAAGCAGCCCTGGCTTTCTTTCATTGAAACAATGAAGTCCTTTCCTTGTATTGGAGAAGAGCAAGGTCCAAGAGCCATAAAGCAATGTCCTGTTGTTTTAACTATTTTTATTTCTGGCCATAAGATTATGAAAACATTATGCTTAATACGTCCCTTTAATGCTACTGCTTTCCCAACCTCGTGTCCTCAGGCCCTGCCATTTGTTTCACTTCCTTTTCTCCCCTTTGAATTCACAGCACAAAGGGACCATCATCCCAAGAGGTTTGTTTTTTCAGCTGATGCACTTGGTATGCGTCTTTCTGTCTTCAAATCTATTGAGATATTCACTGGCTATAGAGCCCATAATGTGCAAGTAGACACTGACAATGCTGCATTGCATTTAATTGCCCAGATTCCTTGTATTGTGTCTTTAGATCCTCCCATTGGCTCATTCCTCCTATCCCCAAAGAAAAAAGGGAATGTCAATCTTTTCTCTTGTCTATTTTTAATTCAGTGGTGTGACTCTTCCTTCCCTCCACATCCAAAGACACTAGCTTTTTAATCCATCTAATCTTCATTCATCAAATGGAACTAGAGTTTTTAATCCCCTTCTCATAAAGGAAGAGTTTCTGGGCAGTGCACAATTTTTGCTGGGGATTATTTAACACATGACTAGGAATCTATCGCATGTGGGTAAAGGTTCAAAAGGAAAAAGTGTTACACACACACAGTGCAGTGCATGTACTCAGGTTAAAGGAATGCTGCCAAAGGACTTAGGGTTGAGACTGAAGCCACCTAAATCTGTAAATATGGCAGGGGATGTCACCTAACCAACTAGTCAAAAAAATAAAATAAAATCCAAAGATTTGTCGCCAATCAATTCTAAGAAAGCTGTAAATATTGATATTCTTGCATTTCTCTACAGCGTTGCACTGGAGGGTTTCTCAGGCTATGTTTACACTAGAGAATTTTAGGAAAAATATTCAAATGGGACGCCCATTCGCTTAATGAGAGCCTTAGTATAGACAAGACTGCAGTGGCTTCTAGGTCCTTAAATTTACTCTTTCTCTTGCTGACCGCTATTGTCAGTAATCGGTCTCTTTGGAGCCTAGATAACTCTTCAGGTCCTGTAATTTCTGGTCTTCACCAGGACTAGGCACAGTTCCTTTACGTGGTGGTAACATAGTTTGGTCACATATCAAGATCAGCCCACATTATAACATGGAAAGGCCACTGCCACTCTTAAGCACTGTGCTGTGCAGTTGTATGATCCCACAATCAGTGAGAATTGGATTTCTCTCCCTCATCAGGACAATAAATAAAACTTTGCACTCACTAAAATGAACTCCGCACCGTTCAGCTGATGATCTCTAAGCATTTTACAAACATTAGGTAAGCTTCATATGAATTGTGCTTTCATCACTATAAAGTAGGTAAATAAACTCTTCCTGGTTTTTTTAGATGGGAAAACTGAGACCAAAAGATGTTCAGGACAAACTTTTCAAAAGTGGCCATTGATTTTGGGTGCCCAAGTTGGGACACCGGGGTCTGATTTTCAGAGGTGCTGAGCACCCACCACCCACACCTGCAGTTCAATTCAATAGGGCCTAGGTCAGGGATCAGCAGCCTTTGGCATGCAGCCCATCAGGGAAATCCGCTGGCAGGCCGGGATGGTTTGTTTACCTGCAGCGTCTGCAGGTTCGGTCGAACACAGCTTCCACTGGCCGCGGTTTGCCATTCCAGGCCAATGGGGGCTGCAGCAGCGGGAAGCGGCATGGGCTGAGGTTGCCAATCTCTGGCCTAGCTGATCAGGTTCTCCATGTCTTGATTTGGGCACCCTGAAATGGGGACACTTCAGATCAGTAGCCACTTTGGAAAGGGTTCGGCCCATGTGACTTGTCTGCAGTTACAGAGGCTGGATTATCAGCCTGGTATAGATTATTGGTGTGTTACACTGCTGTCTTCACCTATTAGAATACCACCACCACCCCGCCCTCAGGAAGGTGGAGAATGTAAAGAGAAAACCACCCTTAAAAATGGATTTTGGCAGTGAGCTGACTGTCTCACTCATGTACTAAGCAGATGTAGATAGAAATAAGATTCTTCCAAAAAAGGGTTCCCTGTCTTAAGCTCTTGAAGCCATAAAAGGTTTCCAAGAATCTATTGTTCCCTGGGGACTGATGGCCTAACCCTCTTCTACAGTCTAAAAAGGAGAGATCACTTTCCATCTGGGGCCAGACACTGTTACTGGTAGGTTATTGACATCCTGTCTGAGCAGCCTTCCTAGACACTGCAAACATGGTGAGTGCACTGTCTTTCCTTGCTGTCCCAAACTGTAATGATTGGAGCATTTCTTCTGTGTACCTCTGATATTGATTAAAAACCTTTCAAACAACCTGTTCAGGACTTCATATGAAAACCTATTGCAATATAGATCTTCGTAAGGCAAACGATATCAAAGCAATCTTGAACAGCTCTAACAGATAGTAGGCTCATATTTTGTTAATTGCCTCATCTAAAATTATTTGGATATGCTTGAATAACTACCTCATTAGAGAATTCTTGAATTTTTTAATATGTCCATTTAAATTCATTTCTCTTGCAAACTTTAAAAAAAGTGTTTAATAATTAAAGCATTTTCTAGGAAAAACATGCAGGATTAATTCTTTATGAGTGGAGATGTGGTGATCCTAGAGCTTTCTGAAAGGTTACTTAACACCAACTCAGCATGTACTCTATGTTTCACAAAAGGAAAGGATGCTGTTTTAGACATTCAGAGTTTAGATGACTATAGCACTAATAAATAATTACTGGCATTTATGCTGTGTCTTGTCTAAAGATCTCAAAATACTTTAAAAACTGGCTATAAAAATAGTACCAACACAGAGAACACTTCACTCCTTGCTGAATGCAGCCATCTCTGGGATGGAATATTGTGGCTGTTTAATAGTACACAGCAATATTACACAATACTTTGATAGAAAGCAAGGAGTGTCCTGTGTTGAACTGAAAATACAGGAGAAAAGTACTAAGGATCATCCATACAGAGCTGGGAGAAGTGAAACCATAAATGTCAAATGGATTGTTCCCTTGTATTAAGGATCTGCTCTTGCTTTCATTGACTGCAATGCGCAGAATCAGATCCTAAATGAAAATCAGCCATTAAGTTCCAAACACCCCCAGCAGCAAATAACCAAGGAGCCAGCCATTGTGGAGAAAACAGTAATTGAAATACATGAACAATCATAACCGCATCAAATTAAGCTCACTAAAATAAACTCAAAACAAACATAGCTGGGTGGGTGGCTTTATGAATGTATCAGTTTCTTTGTTGAGTCTCACTGCTCTGCCTTTGCCTCTGTTAAAGATTTCAGGGATTGTAGAGTCAAATATCCAGACTGATAGCTAGATGCAGTTAGCATCAGGACACAAGGCAAGAACCAGGAGATCAGTGCAACTTTAGGGTTTCTGCCTCATCAGAGGAAAGTGGAGCGGGAGTTGGAGACAGAGCATTAGTTTCCATTGCATATTCCCAGCTTTGGTCAGTTAATGCCACAATTAATATTATTTACAATTAGGCAGTCTCTTTTTAGTTTGGCTTATCTTCAGTAGTTGAATTACAAATGCCTGAAAATAGCCATTTATAATGGAAAATCTGACATCCCCTCCCTGGTAGGGAGAATGGAAGGTGGCAGCTAAAAAGACTCTATTTGGGGCCCAAATTCATAGACATTATTAACCTAGATGAGTTCAGAAATCCCATATTTTTCCGAACTTGCCCTGTTCAGTACAAGGTGAATCAGGTGACTGATTATGAGTTGTTATCACGCTGCTTGCTGCCATTAAGGATAGGATTAAGGGCATTTAGGGAATTAAGAGAGGCAGCATCAGCTAATGGTTAGAGCACAGGACTAGACTTCATGAGATTTGAGTGCTAATTCCATCTCTGACATTGGCTTGCTTTGTGACCTTGGTCACTTTATCTTGCTGTGTTTTAACATCTACAGTGTGGGCTGTGAAAATCAATTGACAGGTATAAAGTGCATTGATCTCCTTGGAGTGGAGATGCTAGACAAATACAAAGCATTATTTTCAATATGGGATGAGAGCGCCTTGTTTGTTACAGGAATTTAGGTGAAATTCCTGAATCCCTCATTCACGCTCTTATTCCTGGTGGGATGAAGTGTTTCCAGAACTACGGAGGTAAGGAAAACCTTTTAAATGAAGACTTAGACAGTGAACAACTGCCTGTATCCTGGCATCTGTAGTTTGGCTTATCTACAAATTGAAACTGATGAGCAGCACCCAAGCTCTCAGGAGCTATATGGTGAAATTTGAAAGCTGCTTAATGCAACTTTCCATAGGGATTGAAGTTCAGGGGATGTTAAGAACCTAATCCTGCCTTTGCTAGCCACGCCCAGAGCTCTTACTGACCTTTGTTGCAGTATGTTGGCCTGAGAATCTCTGCTAGGTCAGGATAGGGTTGAAGATCTGGAGGGGCATAAGTAAAAATGCACAGAAAAAAATCAGATACTTTGCACATTATTTATAATAATAATTAGAACTTTAGCCCCATTCTACTCCATCTCATCTTGAAGGATTATAGAAGGTTCTACAGATTATTAACCTGCATATTACAGAGGACCACTCACTCTTTACCAAAACGCCAGAACACAGCAGCAACATTAGGAAGAAGACTGACTTTGGCAATGCCAGCAGTGGTAGATAAATTGGAATTCACATTTAAGAAGCAGAGAGAAGGGGAAGAGTAGAGAGCATAGATAGGAAAAGATGCCATAGCCTCAGTAGCTAAAACAAGCAATTAGAGAGACGGGGAGGGGAGGCCCTTTAGAGAATAAAATACTTTAACTTCCCTCTTTCTAGGAATACAGGAGTCATGCAGTGAGTCTGTGCCTTTTCTCCATTCTATTTGAGACCGTGTTTCCTTCTTTCACTTCCTGGACTGTCATCAGCTCTTTCCCCAGGATGTGCTTTGGTAATGAGGATACAGGAAGATCTTCTTTGCCCTGGACTCTGCACCACAGGAGCAATGCTATAAACTAAATTTCTGTGGTGAAATGCAGGGCAGTTTGCTATCCGTGGCAGTTGCTTTTAGGCTGGCTTTGCAGAGCTGCCCAGGAGTGAGGCCAACATAGCTCCTGAACACAGATGAGCTCAGGCAATAATATTTGGATCTGGATCCAGATCTAGATTTTGAGCTGCCCTTTGGGATCTGAGATTTGGATTTGAGGCCTTATGTGGTATGGTAACTTTTCAGGGTCACTCTGCTGAAAATGTTATCTCTGCTAGGGACTATCAGTCCCCAGGCAAGTTCTGGTGATGACTTACAAGCAGGAAGAATTGTAAAAGTGAAAGCATTCTGGGGAAGAGAAGTCAAACTGGAGTTATTACTCCCTCAACCCCCTTGAACGGGCACCAGCCTTGATCTAGTCAGAGGGCCTTGGGTGGTTACAAAACTGGGCCTTAGCCGGCCATTTCCTCCTGGCAAAACTGCAGCTCTCATTGTTCACAAACCTATTCTCATCATTGATGTAACAATGCAAGTCACTGAAAAGTGCAGCACCGCCCTCTAGTGTCACCAACTGGATTTGTTGTTTGCCCAGTTATGTCCTGTCAGGCTGTGCAGCAATAGAAATGCGGTTAGGAGTTTCACTCCAGCAGTTTTGACAAGTTAAATCTTTTACCAGGTTGATGTTTTCAGTGGGAGACAAGAGACAGAAACATTCAGTGATCAGTATAAGCTTTATCACTGTGGACAGACAGTAACATGTTTAAAACCAAACAGATTGGAAAATTATAGTGATTATTCAGTCTTTGTCTAGACTAGGATGCAAAGGTGTGTTAGAACAGGTCAGCTGTCATGGGCAAAATTTTCAAGTGATTTAGGCTCTTACATCTCATTTTCAAAAGTGAGTTCAACAGTTAGGAGCCTATGTCCCATTGGAAAATCAGTGGAATTTAGGCTGAGTGCCTCAGTTGCTTTTGAAATTGAGACTTTGGCTATTGTCAAATTTTCTTCATAGCTGCTCTCTGTAACCTTGTCTTCCAAAATCTTCCTTGTAACCCCTCAGGTTCCCCCTTAAAGTTTAACTCTTACTTCTATGCTACCTTGTCTTTTAGAACATATGAATGTGGGTAAAACGTTCAAAATGCCTATCTGCCCACGTTCTATGACCTCATGAGAATCATCAGAACACAAAACTAGGTAAATGCACAGCATGATGGCACAGAGAATTTAATGTTGATTAGAGGTGCTTGAAAATATTCCAATTTTTAATGAAAGTTTTTGACCAAAAAAAGTCCTCTTTTCAACAATTTTATATTATAGGGTCTTTATCTTGTAATTCAAAAGTTCTCACACAAAAAATTAGAAATAATTCAGTTGTTTTCTACCATTTTTCCATAAGCTCTAATGTTGACAAATGAAGTAATAAGGAATAATTTGAACAACACATATACACTGCTGGTTATTAAATGAACTGTAACTACTCAGGGAGAAATATCTGGATTTACTGATGGCAGTTCAGCTGAAAACAGCTGCTCAGTGCTCAGTGGCAGTTAAAAAAGCAAACATAATGTGACAATGTTTAAAAAATGGGATGGAAGATGCTTAAAATATCACCATATCATTTTATAAATTGATGGCATGTCCTCACCTGGGATATTGGGTTCAGTTCTGTTCATACTATCTCTAGAAAGAGAACTCTTTTGCTTCTCCTTTCAGAGATGAATGATAAAAATGAGAGGCCTGGAGGGACGTTTCTTTGAATAGAGACTGTGCAGATGAAGACTGTTTAGTTTAGAGAGGAGATGAATAATAATAACTAATAATACTTAGCTCTTATACAGAGCTTAACAAAGGAGTAGGCATGATAGAGGTACAAAAAGCAATGAATAGCAAAGGTGAGTTGGTGAGAAGGTTTCTATCCACTCTCTCTTAGTACAAGAACAGGGGAATTTTCAATAAAATTGAAAGGCGAACTTAATAAACATAAACCTGATAAAGGAAATCCCTTTTTATTTTTTTTATTTTTTTTATTTTGGTACACATGACAGTTACCCTGTGGAATTCACTGCCACAACACATCCCTGAGGCAGAGAGCGTAGGAGGATTCAAAAGAAGATTAGCCATTTATCTGGATAACAAGAACACCACAGTTACATCACATATCAAACCAAGATGGTCATATCTAAATGATATTTAATTCTCATGCTTCAGGGCACAAGTTAGCCTCCAACTGAGGGGAATGAGGATGAAATGTCACCTGTGGGCCGTCTATTCTTTATCGTTCACTAAGAGGATTCTAGCACCTTCCTCTCAAACATCTGATTGAGGCCACTGTTTGAGATACAAACTAGACAGATCATTTAGTTGATCTGATATGGCTGAAATGTAGTAGGAAGGATAACTGCTGGGTCCTGCAACAGATCCATGTTATGGCTACATAACATGGTCATCAGTAGGATTTGAACCTGTGGTCTCTACTGCACCAATTGCTACCATTTCAGTTATAACTTTTTAGATAATGCTTTCTTAGCCAGAAGGCCAGGCTAATAATACTGTCTTTAACTATGAGTAAGTGGTGGCATGGTGTAGTCTCTGAGGCCGGCTACTTAGAGAAACGACAACATTCACTCCACCTCACTGTTACACAGAACTTTGGAAAATAACTTCCCAGGCTGGGCTGCTGTAGCAAGTGGAAAGCTTGTTACCTTGTAATTGACAATCTCCCTCAATGAGGAGGATATAGTGTTACTTTTAGATTCATAGATTATTTAAATGGCTTGCTGGTTGCAGTGACTGAGAGTGGGCTACTATGATGCAGAAAAATTCAGTACAATCAGGAAATATGTGGGACTAGTCACTAATCCTAGGGACTTCAAAGTAATGGAGAATGCAGTGCTGGCTGTGGGAAATGGCCTTGGATACTTCACTATGTTAGGGAATAAAGCACTGGTTGTTTGGATTAAATGGAGACTGTATCTGAACCACACTGGATATGGTGCAAGATGAATTTCCAGCCTTTCTTTAAAGAGGATTTAGATATTCCCCTAGGTACTATCCTGATAGAAAGGCTCAGTGGGTAACCACATGCCTGCTGTACCTCTGGCCTTGGGGTGGAACGAACAACTCTCTGTATCATGGGGGAGTAAAAGTGGGGGAGGGGAGGATGGTAGAGAGACAGGAGCACACTCAGTAAGTGTACCCTGCTTACCTCCCCTTTCCCTCTCCCCCCCCTCCCCCAGTCAGCTATGAGCAAGTCAAATATAGACCCAACACTTCTCCTGGGAGCCAGATGCATGAACTGATCAAATGCCATGAATCTGTAGCAGAGACTCCAGTCTCCACTCTGTTGGTTGTCAGGGAGAGCTTCATTTTCAAATCTTTAGCACTGGTCTCTGGGCAGTTCTTACAGTAACATATGTCAGAGAACAGTCTTTTAAAAGCCATGTGAGATCTTTCTCCCATCATGGTTCCTTCAAAGAATCTGGGGCTACCATTTAAAAAACAAATACCTGAACAGTTGTACATAGCAGCTACCTCCTACAGCTACCAGGCTGGCCTCAGCAGAAAAGACCATCAATCGTGTTCTTATTCTCAAAAGACCAGCTAACTTTAACTCCATCCTAACACTTCCTGTTCTAATCACTAACTGCACTTGGCACTCAGACTCCCACTCCTCACTTAGGCCATGATTCAGGATTGGAGTAACATGAAATTCTTTGGATCTTGGAAAGCAAGCTGTCCTGTTTGGTAAATGGTCTCTGATGGCCCATATTTCTGGCTGCTCTGAGGGACCAGTGACCATTTCAAGAGGCCCAGCTTTCAAATGATATATAGAATAATGTATTTTTTCCTATCACTGATGCTTCATGAGATAGCAGATTATAAGAATCCCATTAGTTAGATTATTCTCTTGTGCATACCCTATGTTCTGTGCTTTTAACTTAGCCCCTTGCCTCATGACCGTGCTGGTTGTGTTTCCTCCTGCACATCTAACTAGAAAATTATTGGAAGCTGGCATAGACCTTTTGGCTTATTCCTTTCCACATAGGCTGAGACACTGACACCAGAGCAGATAACAGAGTACAAAGGCATCTTCGAGATGTTTGATGAGGAGGGCAACGGGCTAGTGAAAACGGATGATCTGGAGAAGCTTATGAGCTTGATGGGAATCAACCCGACCAAGAGAGAGCTGGTGACAATGGCAAAGGAGGTGGACAAAGACAGTAAGAACCTCCCCAGATCCTATCTTTTACTATATTTCCTACCCTGAAACCAGTGTGTTGAGCTGCCTAGGTTCTGTGGTTCACAAGAGGAGTCTACAAGGCAGGATAGACCTTAACTAGACTGCTTCTCAATGACTAGCATGTTAATGTACCCCAGTGCTTTGTTGTTCTTTTAGGTAAGGGCACCTTCAACTGTGACAGTTTTCTAGTTTTGATGGGCATTTATCACGAAAAGGCTAAAAACCAGGATGAAGAGCTGAGGGCAGCATTCAAGGTCTTTGATAAGGAACACAAAGGCTACATTGATTGGAATACACTCAAGTAAGTAGCAGACTTCCTGAAGGTATGTAAATATGGGCCTGATTCTGCATGATGCTGAAAACATACCCACCTCCTATCGATGTACAAGTGAGGAACAGGCTATGCCTTTAAAATAGGATAAAGAATGCTGAAGCTTTGGAAAGGCAAAACAGGTACTGGGATCTCAACACCCAGTCAATATCTGAGTTTGTCATTGAACTCCAGATTGACAAACTGACTAATTTAGATCCTGAAAATTGAATTTATTTGGATGTTATTTTACTGTCCAGTTGAGATGTTCTAGATAGGATTTTTTCCCCAACTGTTCAGTGTTTCCAGAAGATCAAGGTCCTTATGTCTGAATTACACTGACATCCAGATCTATGGAAGTTACATTCCAAAGAACACATGACCAACTGAAACAACAGTCAGAGCTAGTGAATAATAAAAAAAAATTTCTCATGAATCTTCATTCAGATTTTGAGAGTAACATATTTAGTCTATATTTGAATGACTTTTTGTTATCTTTCAGAGACTATGCTAGCAAAGAAGTTTACTGGTAAGAATATTGGCAGAAACAGTGAATTTAAGTCAAATATAGAGAGATTATTTTCTGAAATTGTGAAATCATATTGGAAACCTTAGCTACCATGCATAAAATGAAGATACCATGTGACCAATCAAACCATTCAACACAGCTCAGATATTGAATAGTAAATGAACAAACTAGGAACCCAAGAATCATTCACAGAAATTATTCTCTTAATCATTTAAAATAACTAACACATTGAAGAAAAATATTTAAGCCATTAGCAGACAATTTGTGAACAGAAATTAGTCAAATAACTCATTTGCTTAGATCTAATATGAATAAACAGTCTATAGACTGTCTTCAGCAGGCATAAAATGACATCTCTCCATTGAAACTCTGCTGATTTCACCAGCTGAGTTTCTTGCTCTTTGTATTATCAACAACAAACAAAACTAAAAATTAACCAACATGGTAAAAACAAAAGAAAAAGGCAACAATAAAAGAAAAAAGAATAAAAAGAAAAGCAAAAATTAAAAGATCACTTTATAAAAGTAGCAAATGTTTCTACTCTTCACTTTGAAATTAACCTAGATTTCCATATGGATATGAAAAAGGTATCTATTAGACTGGAAGAGATTAATTCATTTAGCTAACTCAAGATCATAGGCAAATATTCCTCTGGTTATCGAGCATTAATCAAGCTCCTGTTCATAAATGTATAAAAAAGGGGGGCATGTAGCTTGGAAATTTGTATGTTTATCATTCAGACACAAGGTTCCAGATTGTTTAACATCCTCAGAATTTAGCCTTAATAAGGAAAGAAAACAAACATTCTTTAATTTAAAAAGCCTGGGATTTGCCTCAAAGCTTCAAGCTACCAAAGCTGGCAGAATCAGAGGAGCTATGCAGTTTGTACTACAATAAGTTCCAAGAGAGCTCGTGCAGGCTTCAGGCTCTTGCAGAGTCCTAAAACAAACCTTCATTGCTGTCCATTCAAAAGGAAATGAATACATTAGCCATAATTCCGCTGGAAAAGCAAGATCGTTCTGACTGTTCTACTCTTTCATGGGCATAGGGCTAGGACAATCAACGATTTGGCCAACAGGGCCAGAAAGTGCTCAACCCCCAGTTGTTTCCCATTTAAGCACTAAAGGTCAGATTTTCAAAAGATCTCAGCAGGTTGGATGCACTTTTTGAGCTGGGTTCTTTTGCAAGTATGGCCCCAAGAGGGTGCTGACCACTTAGAAATCTGTGCTACAATTCTTTGGGAAATCTGGCTTCAGATTAGAACCCAGCCTGTACTGTTCTAATGAGTTCTGTTTTCCCAACTCACGTGATGTTTCAACAAAAGAAAAAACAACTTTAAATATTACCTTGACATTATTTCAACTCAAGAGTGAACAGTGCTGGTGCCCTTATTCCCCTCACCTTTCTCCCAAGGACAGGAACACTGTTTTGAAGCGAGCTTCTCTGACTGCTTTGGTCTGTGGATCATCAATGTGCTCTGATGATGGAAATTGCCTCCCTGACTTTGAATTATGCACCCGGCACATGGCAGGCATGATTGCCTGTATGCATTACAACTAAACAAGCAGAACATAGCCAGATGGGATAGTGGCAATAATAGCCAGCACACTTTTGTGTCCTGATACATACAAGATACTAGCAATCCTTTCAAAGCTGCAACAGCTCCAGGGACACTTGGATAAATGTGTGTGTTTTCTTACATCTGCTAAAGATCTCCGTGGAAGTGTCATACTTTGGTGAATTAGATTTCCTTTCTTCCTGAAAATTGGTGTTAGCTGTACTATGCCCATGTCTTCAGATACACACAGGACTAATTCTGTATCTGAGAGTTTGTGATTGGCCAGTCCAGGCTTTTTTAGGATCAGAATTCTCAGACTCATGGGCTAATACCATGGGTGAGATTTCAAGAACTACTTTTCTTCACTAAGTGGGATTGCAGCATCTCAAGTTTCTGTTTGTGTTGGGGTTGGATATAGAGAATGCACTAGAATAGACACTGTAAGGAACAATCCTAATCCAGATTGCTTAATAGGGCTTTTCCGTCTCTCACTTGTGTGATACTGTGTGTGATCACTTGGATGTTTATTGATATAATTCTATTCAGGTTTTCCATTAGAATATGAACAGAGTATACCAAAGGTATGGGCTAATAATTAAAATAGGGGACTGGGAATCAGGACTTCTAGGTTTAATTACTTGTTTTACCATTGATACGCTGTGACTGAGATTTTCAGAGATGCTGATCACTTGCCGCTCCCATTCACTTTAATTGGAGTTGTAGGTGCTCACAACTTCTGAAAATTAGGTCATGTATGACCTTGGCCAAGTCACGTAGCCACTCCAAGCCTCAATTTCCCCACTTGTAAAATGCACCTAAATACTTACCTCTGAGGATTGACAGAAAGAAGTTCATGTTTGCAAAGTGGTTTGAAATTTACCTATGCAAAGTATTGCCAGCTTTGGTCTGTATTTTTAGGTATGTACTGATGAATGCTGGAGAGCCACTAAATGAACAGGAGGCTGAACTGATGATGAAAGAAGCTGATAAGGATGGCGATGGAACCATTGATTATGAAGGTATAGTATCCATACACAAGACTCTCTGGCAAATGAAAGGTGCACTGGGAAGATTACTTCCAATAGCCTGTAGTCAGCAGTCTTGGATCCTTCTTGCCTTCCTCAGAAGCTTTGCCCACAAGAGTCACCCATTATGACTAGGTGGGTATATTCCACACAGACAGTGTCATGCAACTGTGAGAGGAATGTGTGATCTAGGACATAGGGCTGAGTGCTAATGCTGGCTTTGACACTGACTCCTTCTGTGGCCTTGGGAAAATCACTTAACCTTTTTGTGCCTGAATCCCCATGATTTTGTGTGGCCCTCCCTCCCCCTCTTCCTCCTCCCTTCTCCCTGTCACCCCAATGAGGATAATATTTTCTTATCTCTTAGGAGGGTTTGTGAAGGTTAATTATTAGAGAATGTTTGTAAAATGGATTTAACAAGATTTTGAAAAGTGACCAGTTATTATGATTGCTTCAGTTTTGGATACCCAACTTGAGACACATTAAAGGGACTTGATTTTCAGAGGCCGAGTGATCAGCACTGTCTGAAAATCAGGCTCCTTTAAGGTGTTTCAAGCTAGGATTCCAAAATCACTCGTCATGCTTGAAAAGTTTGGCCTCTGTGTATTGTGCGAGTTCTAAATAGATGTGACTTCAGGGCTGATAATCTAGCACCTTTCACCAGCACTAAATTAACTTTAAAATATTCATTAAGGAAACCAAACTCTCCAGTTAAGTAGTTCTTCCTGTAACAAGAAAAATGGGGACTGAAGTGCATGAACATTCGTCAGTGGTGTCATTTATTTAGCAGAATTCAAGAGGATTTGTCTGCTCTTCCAAAATAATTTATCTATATGACATTTACAGTCTGTGTGAAACCATTTTTTATTTCTGTGCCTTCAATCTTCAACCTCCACAGAAATCTGCTACCATTCCCAATGCAACCGGAGAGCACTGGAAAAATATCTGTTCATGGCTTGGATTGACATTAAAAGACTAGTCAATAAGTGGTTGAGTTTAATGCAACTACATTGCATTTTATCTGACCTTTCAACAGAAGGCAGTAGAAGCATACAGGAGAAAGAGATCACAATACCAATCCATTATTGACACATTAGTCAGACTTCTTGGAAAGGGTTTGGATTGTTACAGAGATTTTGGATGTCTCACTACACTATCTTTTCATTAATACAATATTGCTTTCAGGAATTTAATATTTCTCTGTTCTCCATTAGAAGATGAACAGAAATTTGTTTTCATTAATGAATATGCCCTAATAATACTGAGTCCTTATACTGGGTAGCTCTTTAGAAACACAGGTACCAGCATGCACCAGCTCAGACATCTTGGCCATTATCTTTTCTTTCAATGGCAGGGCCCAGTTGCTTCAGAAGGTGCAAGAAATCCCATAGTTCAACAATCTGCCCATCGAGGGAGTGCCTTCCCAAACCTCTCTTTAGTTAGAGGTTGGCTTGGGCCTTTTAGCATGAGGGTTTACATTCCTTTTTATCCTTGGGATGTTCTACAAATATCAATTAATCCCAACATCAAATTACCTCCATTCTATAGATACCTTCACAGTGATGTGCCCAAGGCCAGAAAATGAGCCAGAATTAGAGCTTGGGAGTTCCTGGCTTTCAGCCCAGTGTTTAGATCATTGGACCACATTCCTCTCCTTAATATAACCACTTGTTCCCTGCCCTAACAACTGCCATCCTGTTCCTCCTACTCTGATGTCTTCTTGCTGGATCTCTGATATGTTCACTTCCATCTCAAGCAGGCCATTGTGGAGCAGAAGGAGGTAGGGAAGGAGGCCCTCCAGCTACACAAATGGCTGTACCAAAAAATGGGGTCAGCAGAAAGGCTCAATGTGCAAAGTTTGTATTCAGGTCTGATCTTCCCTAAGGGTTGGGGGAGTCCAAACACAGGAGTGCAATTCAGACTCAACTCAAACTGCGTTTATGTCGACATGTTCGGTTCCTCACGCCCACTCCCTATTTGCCACAATGTGAAATTCCATGTTTATCACGTATGTATGTTGCCAGTGCACTTTGTCTGGGAGAAGCAGAGGCAGAGCAGGGGTGAGAGGCTTATCTCTAACAATAGCTGACAGCTTAATTAGCTCTTCAAAATTCATTACCGCACAGCAGAACTTGCCTTGACAGTCTGACAACACCAGCTTGGCACGAGACATTTTCTCACTGAAGAGCAAGAGGGATAAAAATGAAGCCATGGGGGCTGCATTGCTACTGGTTTATTTTTAAATGCTCCAGCATTTCATTTGAGGTGCCATGTAACTAAGGTTCTGTCAGTTTCACACTTACAATTATCTTCAGGTGAGAGCTGAGCAGGCAAATTCCCACTGCAAGAGGGAGGCGAGATTCTTGTGAGATGTGCAAAAGAAATTGCTCATGACATTCTTTAACTGGAAATGAAAATATTACAGTATCAGAGGCAGCCCTCCCACTACACTCTCAGACAATAAAGACTGATTTAAAAAAATTTACCCAAGGCAATTTAAAGACTCCCGTAGACTCCAGTGGCCTTTGGAAGAGACCTTCATTTTTACTCTGAACTAGTGATTGTGTCATGACACTAAAAATCCTACTACATTTGCAAAGATCCTGATAGGGCTTGTTCTTTGCTGTTGTCACCCTACTGACTTCAATGGAGCCGCATCAGAGAATTTGCCCCATGGTGTGAGCATAGAGCTGTGCAACGGGGATGCATGTGATGACACAACAGAGGGGATCCCTTTCAACTTCTGGAGCAAATCTCAACCTTTGGAAATTCAGATTTCAATGAATAAAGCACTATTTAGCCAACAAGAATCCAATTAGTGTGTCTGTGCTTCAGGCCCATCTTGCTGAGTGAGCATTATAGAAGTATTGTGCAGTGCTCCTTGCCCTATCAACCTGTGATGAACCCACTCTATGGCTTGTGCACAAGTTAAGTGTAATAAATCCTGCCTTGTCTATGGCTCTCTCCCTCTCAGAGTTTGTGGCCATGATGACTGGAGAATCCTTTAAGCTTGTTCAATAGAGTACCACAGAAGAACCATATCCTTTGTTACAAAGATCCTTCCTAGACACCCTCACCTACAAAGGCTGCAATTCCTCTCAAGATGCTGTGATCTGGAGATGTCTCTGAACACCACTCATACACTACCCACGTCTGAGTAACTTCACCTGGCATTCACAGCAGGAGGAAGCTACAGACCAGAGCAGAGCTGAGAGACTCCTCTCACAGCAAGTGTGGAAGCTCTTGTGGGACAGTTTCATTTATTCAAACAAGCTGTTTTGGGCTATGGAAGTCATACAAGAGTCATAATTTATGTTTATTAATAAACTTTATAAAGAAGGTTTTTCCAATATGGCTTTCAAGAGTCCTGTGAAAAGAACATAGTGTACTTGGGAAAGGAATGCATGTGCTTTGCCAGGACTCTCATTTCTCCTGTATAAATCATTCCTGGGACTGAGCATTGCTCCCAGGTCCACACCTACTTTAATTCATCTCAAAAAGAGTTCACACCTTGGTTAGAAATGCCTAAACTTCACTTCTGCATGGCAAACTAAATAAAGCTTCCCGAGGGAGTGCCTGAGAACATGAGTCACGTTGCACTGAATTTCAAGCTCACAATAATTCAGTGTTTCAAGTGGGCTTGGAAAAAACATTGAGGAAACCTGTGAAATGATGCAGTCAGGGTTGGGTAACAGATGGAAAAGCCTGTAATGCTGCAAGCTGGTTCTGAACCAGAGCATAGCACATAAGGGGATGGGCACTGGACTTGTGGAAAGCAGAGGGAGTCCTTGTAACGCTGCATGTCTGTGCTCCAGAGTGGGTTAAGGCAAGCTATTAAGTTAGGAGAAAGCACTAGGGAATTGGTCCCTCCTGGCACATGCACTGTTCATTGTGGGCCAGATTTTCAAAAATATTTAGGTACAGTGAGGGCACTTTTGAAAATCCATTTGGTGCCTATCTGCCATTTTTGATCCAAATACCTTTGAAAATCTGGCCATTTGCCCCTATATTTTAGAATTAACTGAAGTTATTTCTTCTTACCTATCTGTACCCTCTTGCTCAGTAAAGCTTTTTAAATTCAGAAGACCCATCACTCAACTCTTGCTGGGGAGAGGAAGGGGAAAGCTCATAGGATCTTTGGCTAAAAGTATATGCTACCCTGTGAACTGAACATAGTGCTTATTTCTGCATAAGAGCTTGGACTCTTCCTACTGCATCAGGAGGTTATTGAAATGAAGTAGTCAAGTGAAGATATTCACCTGAAGACAAACACTCAAGTGGCAGCAGTTGTTGTTTTGGACTATATTCGAGGAACAGATATGTTGCAATGGTTTAACTAAAGATGTGATTTTAAACTGATTTAGTTAATCTAGTGCAAACCCCTGTGTGGACACTCTTAGTTCAGTTTAAACCAGATTTATTGCAGTTTAGCTTAAGTCAAGGAGGAATCAGCTTAAGCCAAAACAGCAATGAGCCACTCTTAACCAAAATAAGAGTGTCCAGTTTTTAAATTGATTTAAGTTAAACTGTCTCAACTCTCTTATGTAGATCAGGCCTAAACAAGTGCTATCTCACAGGCAGGAGTAAAACTGAGCTGTTTGCAAGTGACACAATCCAGGGGCTTTTCAGGAACAGTTCTTTCCATGCTAATTCAGAGACCTGACCAGCTAGGTTTTTGGGGGGGTTTTTTTGGCATCTATAAAGCTCAGACATCATTGAAAATATGATTGACAGTCTTCTTTAGCCTTTTATATATTTGCATTGCAGTAATGCCTAGAGGCCTCAGTCAGGGATCAGGGCTTCCTCGTCCTAAGATAATTATGAATGGGTCCATAGTATTTTCCATAGCACACAGTCCTATCAAGTACAGGATAGTTCAAGCAGGCAGCTTACACATATCTGTAGATTTCACAAAGGCTTCACTTTTATCTACAAAACACTGTCCAGACCAGTCCTTGTCTTACTCCAGCAGCTACCAATCACATCCTCAAATGTCTCCTCAAGCTTGCGGCACATGCTTTGGTCAGTGAGCAAATGTGAATTGTTTCTGCCAACTCTGAGACAACATGAAGAGCTCACCCAGCACCAATGTTCCCTCTAATTTTTGACAGGCTGTGTGCGCAAAAAATTTCTTCTGTGCAAATTTTTGTGTGTGCAGTGTTTTGCCGTGTGCACGGGGGTTTAGGATCACACGCACACAGCTTAGAGGGAACAGTGGCCAGCACCCATTTCATGCTCAGTCAAGGATCCCATTAGATGATCTGCACCTATATGCTCTTTTGCAACAACAGGCCTTCACTCTGTTCCAGCAATGCAATCACAGGAACATTCCTTTAAAGTCCACGGCCATCTCCCCTCAAGTCTCTGTCCCATTCACTAATAGTTTGAACAGACCGTGTCCAAACATGAAGGACTCTCTTTGATCCCTAATATCTCATTCTTATTTACTAGCTTGGTCTTTCCTTTCAACCCTCTATGGCTCCCCCTTCACTCACCTCTTAAGTAAAATAAGCAAATATTTTTTCAAACCTATCTTTATGTTGATTTCCAACAGGCACAGTTCACCAGAGGGTAATTTTTTCCCTAAACTGCCTTGGGGAAATCCCCCAGCTTCCTGGAAACCACCAGCCTCCCCTCCAGACCAATTATAAGATAACTGAGAGCAGGTTTAATATTTCTTACCATCAAGGCCACAAACCTTCAGTGGTAACTTCTCAGCACTTGTTTGCTAATAAAGCTTCCTATGCAGTGCAGGCTACTAGCTCTTGGGGGGATAATTTTACTGGCCTACTTCACAGGGGTGTTGGGAGGGTTCCTGACATGACATCATGATTCAGATGGTGTCAGTCTGTACCATAAAAAAAGCACAAGTTGTCCTGGGTGGTGGTAGGAATGCCGGACGATCCCTTTGTACCTCAGCAGTGGGCAGCAGATTGAAGAATCAGCAGGAGCTCTCACCTCACCAGCCAAGGAAGCTGGGGGATCTGTGGTGGGGGACAGGAGAGGAGGGGGAGCTGCACTCCCCACTTGATCACCTAGAAATAGGAGCTAGAATGTGAAATAAGTTGAACAGTGAGCTGTAGGCATCAGTCTTACCACGTGAGCAGGCCCCAACACCTGCACAGAGTCCAACAGACTTCAGCAGGTCTCTGGTAGGGTGCAGGGGTTCATTTGTATATGGTGCTTTGCAGAATCAGGGCCTTCGTCCAGTTGGTAGCCTCCATATCATCAAACCTCCAGCCTTTTTTGGCAAGGCTCAGCAGCGATACCTAGGACTGAAATGGCTGTAGAGATGGAAAACACCTCAAAGCACCATCCTCCAAATCAGACTTGAGGAGCAGTGGAGCAGGATGTGGGCAGGTTACTCTGCCTGACCTACTTCAGACAGTTCTATGGCCTATGCCCATAGAACCTGAGCACCCTCAGTCACTCCTCTATTTATCCTTGCAACATCTCCATGGGGCAGATCCATAGGAGCCAAAGTGAGCAACAAGAAGTGGTGGAAGATGGAGATATACCCCCCCCCTTAAGAGTAAAATCTGGTTTTAATTACGACAATTTCACAATGAGCAGAATTACAATTAGCACATTGCAATTGATTGTGTAACGTCCTGGGCCCATCTCATCACATCCATCAGGACTCTGGGAGGCAAAAGAGACACACCACAGAAACTCCATCTGGTTTTACACTAATCCCAGTGCAGAACTTTTGAGAGTTTTAGCCTGTGCTGTCCGAATACAGAGTGCAAGCGCAACCCGTAACTGTACTGAATGTAAAAAAAAATAATAATCTGAAAAATTGGATGGAAAATGGCAATTTTTCTCAACTAACAATTTCCATCACTTTTGAAATTTTCCAGTTTGTTTGTGACAAAACAAAACCTGAAAATCCCCAAATTTGGAGAGCAAGGGAGGGGTATTGTCAAACCAGCTCTACTCAATACATAACTTAATATCAAATCTCAGTGCTTTGAAGTAAGGAGCTTCCCCTTAACTGCATCATATTACATTGAATCACTCTGTACATGAATACTCTGAAAGTTACCACAGTATCCTTGCAAAGTGTAGTGTTTGGGACCATTACCTTAACACTGTTTAAGAGGGGAATGAATGTAAGAGAAACAGAAGGAGTCTGTAGACAGAGGAAGCTATGTTGTAGATAGGTTGTGAAAGAGGCAGGATTAACTTGTGCAGCATTTCAGTATTCGTGTAGCTTTCTGCAAAAATAGCATTACGTCTCAGTAACCATACTGGCAAATTAACGTGAGTATGAACACTGAAATCTGTGTCAAGTTCCAGTACAAAATATGCTAGCTGCCTGCCACAGCACTGGCAGGGGAAATATATTCCTTGTACCGACAAAAATGTTGGCAACCACTAGAGAGCACCAGTTTTCTAATCTGAGCACAGCTATATTTTAGTTGCTAATTTAGCACCTCTACCAGGAGCTTCCTGCATATCATTTGCAGAAAGGGCCTGCTGCCAGGCTTGAGGGTGTAGACCTTGGAGATTGTTTGTGCAACAGCTCTCACCAAGGAAGATGGCAAGCTTAGGGAAGACAATACTGGGCTGTGAGCATATCTGCTGAACCTAGTTATTTTAGTAATAATTCCTAGCTCTTATCTAGCACTTTTCATCAGTAGAACTCAAATGCCACTTTACAAAAGGCATCATCCCCCTTTTACAGATGGGAAAACTGATGCACATGGCAACGTCATTCCGGATCCTCAAAGGTATTTTAGGCACCTCATTCCCATCAAAATGAAAGGAGGATCTAAGATGAAGTGATTTGTCCAATGTCACCCAGCAGGCCAGTAATAAAATCTAGGTTCCCTGTCTCCTAGTCCAATGCTCTATTTGCTAGACCATATTTCCCAGAAAGGCCAGCCTGCTAAACTAATCCACTGAGCAAAAGACAAGTTGCACAGGCCACTGACCAGGCTGGCTGAGAGATCACTAGTCAACACAAGTGAGAAGGGTTTAGCATTGGAGGAACCTGCTGAGGACTCTCAAAAGTCAATTGGCAGGCAAGGAGGATGTTTAAGAATCTTATTCCATCAAGATAGTGACTAACAGTGGCCTGGGACTCACGAGACATGTTGATTTTCAACTCTGACCCTGGCCTGCTGGGTGACCTTGGACAAGTCCTCGTAGCTCACTTTACTTATCTGAAAGATATGGATAATACCACCAACCTCCTTTGTAAAGAGCTTTTGAGACCTACTGATAAAAAGTTTGATGAAAGAATTCCCCCACCCTCCCTCCCTTTGGAATCAGCCATTCTGGACTTTCCCCATTTAATCATTTTAAAAACTGTTTTAATTGGAAAAATGTTAGGTAGGGCAAAACTAAGTAGACAAAACATTTTAACAGTCCCATGGCATTTAAGTCTTCACAGATGCCACTTTACTTAACAGCAGGAAGTTACACTTGGGGCACAATGCCAGTGCAGGCACAGCCAAGATGGCAAACAGTAGCTGCAATGTATCAAAATTTGTTTTACAAAAGTATAGCACAGAAAAAAAAAGGAAACTGCAGTGATGGACCCCACCCTGGAAAGACCTCTGGGGCCTACTCCTAATTTCTTTTGAAGTCCAGGGCCAAACTTGACTTCCAACATATAACAGCAAGATCAGGCCCTTGCTCTTTGTTATGTCTGCAGCTAAGTGGAGGCAGTGATGTGGTACATTTAATACCATTTAATCTCCAGCAGGGAGGAATGTAAGTTGAGCAAGAAGGCCACTTGGGCAGCAGAGCATGTCACCAAGTCAGCAGCATGTGATCTGAGAAAGGCAGTCCCAACTACATGGGAGGTTCCAGGGGCAGTTCAGGGTCTGTATAATCATTTCCCCTCACTAAATGTCTTTTGCAGCAGCCTTAACTTAATCATTAAGTTCCCATTTGGGCTGGAATCAAACAAGTAACTTCCTGTGTTTGTGAAATTTGCTGTACAAAACACCCCTGATCCGTTCAGCCAGCAGAAGAGTGTGTTCCATATACTCAAACTCCTGTTACCAAACACCAGGACTTCTGAGCCAGTTTGCAGATGGGCCGAACCAGGGACAACTCTAGCTGAAGCCAATGGGAGTTGCAAATCCAAAGTACAACTCCTCTTTAGCAGCCCTAGTTCATCCAGTACCATCATAGACTGGCAAAAGCAGGAGTGGTTTTTGCAAAGCCAGGTGCAGATGTTAGGAGCCAGATTCCACCTATTTGATTGGATCTTGATTTTCTCTTTCTACTCTTTCAATCTGCTCTCAGAAGGCTCCTCACCCCTCTAGCAGGGCAGGAGAAGGCTTAATGGAGCCTTCTCCGCCTCAGGACACAAAAAAGAAAAAGAAAAGAAATCTCTCAGCAAAATGTTTTTTTTTTTTTAAAGAAGAGAAACCCAATACTAAATGCCAAAGGTTGGTGCAGAATTCCCTGGCTTGGGAGATTTGTGTTAAAACTACCACTCACTTCCAAACCCAGCTGAGCCTCTTTGCTTCTTCTAATAGAAGTCAGACTAATCACCAGTTCCAGTCAATAGGGAGCTTAAAAACAAAACTGTCACCACTGACAATAGGGCTAGGAGGGAAAAAGAAAACAGCCCCAGGGCCCAGCCAAACACCTTTGTCAGAACAGAGGACAGCATGGGAAATACAAGTTTACACATTGTTCTTCCCTCCCACCCCTCTTTGTACCTGCACCTGAGAGTGCAGATGAATGAGTCGGTGTCCCAGGAGTGAAATACCAGAACTGGTCTCTGTTGTCATTCCAGAAACTAGATCAAAATAAACCCTCCCTAGAGAACAAGAATGGAAGCGGGAAAGACATAACACCCATCCCACTTGCCATGGTGCCTTGTCACCTCTCAGTTTAAATGGTACTAAAAGATGCTAATGATTTTGCAACACTTTAAACTGGTTATAGTCCAGCCTGAACCCCATCTACAAAGACCATTCCCCTCTAATGAAAAGCTGAGCTCACAAGTCTGAAAGCTGGTGATGGCTAAAGGAAAAACAGGAAATGGGAAAGATGACCTGCATTCCAAAATGAAGAATTTTTAACTGATGATGGTTTAACTGATGCTTTCTTTTGTGCTCTGCATATAAGTAACAGTAAACAGCTTTCCAGAGCAGTGGAATCATAGATTAGTCCCTACAGAGCAGCGGTTCTGTCATACAGAAACCAGGGACATTTTCCCCTCTAGGTTTTTTTCCTGACACTGCAGCTTCCCTCACAAAGAGGATATTCTTCTGCAATAAATACACATTTGCTAACTATGTCACAATGACCAACCTACTTTGAGACTGGTGTGGCTTCCCCTCCTTTTTAGCCTTGGTCCTGTGCATTGTTCTGATAGTTCCATCATTACCAGTGTGTAAATTGTGTAGGGCTTTAGTTCTCAGTCAGGCAGATACTAGATGGATACTGGAAATGCTTACTGCTGGGTAAGCAGCAGCAGTGCCCTATTCAATGGGGATTTTTGCCCAACACAGTGGTTGCAGCTGTTGCTTTTCCTGCCTTCATCTTTTTCCTCCTCCTGAGTTCACTTTACCCTTTTTTCTAAAAGATTTTGTGCACTCAGTTTCCTCCCAACAGTTACAGTAAAGAGGACACACAATATCACACTGCCACTGGAAAAAGTATTCCAAAATCAGAACCTATTCAAGCTCAAAGGACTAGAATTTTTTGGACCTGCAGTTTTAAGGGATAGAAGATTTATAGTTTCCATGCACACACACAAAAACTGTTAGCATGCAAGCCCCACAATCCCAAGAGAATGCAGTGTGGAGTTAAGCTACATGATATGAAACATCCCTTCAATGATCATTTCTATTGTTCTATGCTTCACATCTTTTCTTGAAGAGATTTCTATTGGACACTTTCCTCTGTAACCCTTCTCTTAGGTTACTTAGATCTCACAATGGCAGATGGTTTGCTTTAAAAAGTTAAAATTTTATTTTTAGTTTAAAAAAATCAGTGAAATATAAAATAAAAATCCCATAAGTCAGTCAAGCACTGCAGCTTTAATATTAACTTTTTCTGAAATTCATACTACTGACTTGTTGTGCTGACAAGGCATTCAGTGTTTACCAGATCATTTAGTTTTTCAAACCCATTGGGTTCAGTCAGCAAAAACCATGAACACTTGAAATATCTTAATAATACCAAACCATGTATAAAAGTTTCTCCTAGAGGTTAATTTGCACTGTAACTGCATCAACCTCTCCCTCCCCATCTTGAAAACGAGGGTTTTTTTTTAAATGATTCGGGTCTCCCATATTTGGCACAAATTTATTTTCCCTTGTCTCTACCCACCACTGTGGAAATAACAATGTGCATTTCAATTCATGAACTATAGTAGAGTCCTTGGGTGCCATTTTCCTTCAGTTTAAAGAACATTCACCGTTACGTAGCAACGAGTTCAGTGCTTCAGCAATTTGCTGGACAGTTAACCTTCTCAAAAGAAGAGACAAGCTATAGAAGCTCTTGAATTGGCACTTGTTCAAGACTCCACTTCTGCCTCAAGTTTGGGAAACTCCATCTTCTGTTCAGGAAGAGTGCACTCTTTGCGTTGTTCTGGCATCTAATGAAGGTGTCACTATCACAATACCACGCGGCTGACTTTTTCATTGCTATATCAGTACAAGGGATTATTTTTCTTTGGCAGGACAGAAACTAGCATCCATGTATCACCAGTACAGGTTATTTTTAAACTGTTGTCCTCCTATTTCATTTAATACCCTAGAATCGTCAACAGAAGATTACTGCAATTGCAGGAAACATTCCTTTCACATGACAGATCATTGACAGGGACATCAGATTAGGCATCTTCCCATGGTTACCTGCATATAACATCAAACTTTTAATGTCTTTAGTACTTCTCACAGTCCTTGTATTGCTCTCTCTCTCTCACCCCTAAATGGGCTAGAGCTGAGGTTGGCCTTCTACTGCAACTTGTGGTTCTTCTGAACTTGGCTGCATCTCCAGTTCACCAGTCACAGGAGCAGATGAACCTTGGTGCTGATTTGACTCTTCTGGTGCCACTGGCTCAAGGATGTCATTGAGCTTCTGGACCACCAACACCGTCTCGATGTAGGGCTTAGCCATTTTGATGGCCTCATCATACGAGGGTGGCAACTCCATGGCATAGAGGCTGTATGCTGGGGGAGACATGGTGTTCCTATCTATATCCCCAAATGGAAGTGGATGTGGGGCACTCTGGGGGTACTGGAAAGAGCTGTATGCTGTAAAGAGAAGGCACAATAGGGCTTGAACAAGTGAATAAAATACATCATTGTATAAAGATTGACACTATTTTTCCAGTAAATTGTGATCTATAACTGTCATAAATGGAACCCACCCATCCCCACCCAGAAACCAATCAGGAGAAAATGCTTTTGTTTAGACCCATCTAGTTATTACAATGAGGTGTCTGACATAATGGATACATGCTGTAACCCAGACAATAGGAGACTTATTAGTTGGACTTCTACCATTCTGGTTTTGTGCTATAGCTCCTGTAAGAAGCAGATTGGCTGGGACGGACAGAAGTGAGGTAGAACAAAATGGCGGGGCAAGAATGGATGCATGTGAGGACATGCATAAGGCCAGCCCATAAGGGATTTATCTGAACCTTTAGAGCACTAAATCCCAGTTGCCTTCTGCCACTTGCTCATTGTGTAGACTTGGGTAAGTCACTGAGCCTCTCTCTGCCTCTGTTTCCCCATCTACAACATGTGGGATGATAGCACCTCACAGGGCCTGAGGTGTTGTGAGGATCAGTTAGTGTCTGCTTTGAAGATGTGAAGTGCCAGGAGTATTGCAAACCCAAGTGCTAGCATCTCCAGGATTAAAGTCTGAAGCACCCCTGAATAATAGCCGCTGAAAAACACTCACAGGTCACGGTGCTGTGAGCGGTGCTATCACCATCAACGGCAATGACCGTCATATCGTAGGGGCGTCTAGGGAAGGTTTGAACAGGGGGTCTCTTCTTCCGGCAGCAGAACTTCACACAGCTCGCTGTGATGCCACATAGCAGGAGCATGAACACTGTCAGCAGAATCAGCCTAGGAGATGCAGGGAGAGAGAAGCCCATTGCTTTATTATCGATGCTTTTCCTCTTCCATGAATGGAAGACATTTAACTCAGAAGGAGGCTCTTTGCAAGGCTTGGCTTACCTACTACATAGAAGTCTTTTTTTATTGGTGCTGGCTCCCTTTGTGTGTAAATACCAGCATGAGAAAAGCCAGTCACAAACAATCAGCTTAATGTCCCCAAGCTTTGGTGCTACTGATCACCTGTTAAGCCCTTCCTGACTCAGGGATGGTGTTAAGTTAAAAAATTCACAGGCCAGACTTTCAGCTAGTGTAAATGAGCAGGGCTCCACTAATTTTAACTGATTCCAGTGGGTCTGTTTATGTGCTTAAGGCTAAGCATGTAAGTCTTTGCAGGATGAGGGCCTGTATTTATAAAACATTGCAGAAGTTTTATAGTGTAATGCAGGAGTAGGCAACCTATGGCACACATGCTCTTTGGCAGGAGAGCCAATTTTCAGTGGCACTCACGCTGCCCAAGTCCTGGCCACTGGTCCGGGGGCTCTTCATTTTAAATGAAGCTTCTTAAATATTTTAAAAACCTTATTTACTTTACATACAACAATAGTTTAGTTATATATTACAGACTTATAGAAAGAGACCTTCTACAAATGTTAAAATGTATTACTGGCACACCAAACCTTAAATTAGAGTGAATAAATGAAGACTCAGCACACCACTTCTGAAAGGTTGCCGACCCCTGGTGTAGTGGTAGTGTATATCTGTGTGGTGCCATCTCTATCTGTTGTATAACCTCATAATACACAATGCCTAAGTCATTATTCTGCAGAGTAAATGAGGGCAGTGCAAGAGTTTAGACTTCGAAAGGTGCTGTTTTCCCAGCATTCCCATATGGACTTCTACACAATACCAGATCTAAACCTCTGAACTACTTAAGTCCTCAAAATAGTGCTTTAGTGAGATTTATTGGGGCACAGGCATCTCTAATGGTGTATTGGCCCTCTACCCAGGGGTCAATTCCATCCAGTATACCTAAAATCTAGATTTTGGTGCTTCTGGCTCCCCTCTCAAATTTAAATTCTGGAGTTTGTTCCATTCTTGAAAGTGTTCTTGAATGAGTTAAGTGTTCTCATGAGCTTGTTCAGCAATAAGGCGTGCCAGCTTGGGATTGGGTTGCAAGAAGTGCCTAGGAATGTCCTAAAGAAAGAAACCCAGGATCAAAGATTTAAATATTCTCATGGTACTTTGGAGGGAATTGCTCCAGAACAGCTGACACACCAGACTTCCATGTTCTGATTCCTTCTCTCTCACACAATATACACATGTCAGAAGAAGAGATCTTCTGAGGGAAGGAAGTGATGATTACCGTACACTGCTGTAATAGTGTATAGCAGTTCTGAACAGCAAACTGATACATTAGTTTTACTGTTTATAAATGCTGACAGCTACCTTCAAGCCAGTCTTAATAGGTCAATTTTTTAAATGGTTCTGCATATCAAATCTCACTGAGAGGGTTTAGAATATTTGTAGACGCCTAAATTAGTCCAAATGCTAAACTGTAGCTAACACTGGCCAATTTGCACTGTATTCCCTCATTAAATTTTACAGCATACATCCTAACATATACACTCTGTAATTGCAAGCCAAGATGCATGTAGCCTGCAATATAATGGAGCGACTGATATTTAAGTCATAAAGTCAGCCAATAAAAAAAGGTTACCCATCAGTCAATGACAAGGAGTTCAGCAAGCCGGGAAAGAAAGAACATCATCATAACCAAACTATCTTCTCTCCCATAAAAGGGAGAGGGATAAACTCACGGATAAGCAAAACTGGATGCAATGCCAAGAACCGGATAAGCAAAACTGGATGCAATGCCAAGAACCGAAGTCCACTACACTGCACTGCTGATCCCTCTCCAAGCAAAGATTCAGCAAATTGTCTGTATAGAAGGGGTGCACAATGGTGTTGGAGTCAAGCTGTACCATGTCTGAGTTATGGGAATGGAATACACATCTAGGAACATGTCCCACAGAGCATGGAATTAATTACTTTTTCAACTAGCTCATCTGGGTTGTATTCCACTGGCACCTTTCATTTAACCACAGGCAGACTTGGCTAAGTCCTCCTCTGACTCAGGATCAGAGAGAAGTGTGTCTTTATTCACCCATTCCTACTATTTATTTGTTTACATCATCTCCCAAACATCTTCTATGTTAAGTAAAATAAATCTGAACTTACCAGACATACCACAGGCTAGTCCAGTTAGAATTATTCCGAGCACACCTGGAAATTAAGGTGGATTATATCAGTCTCTACATTTAAAATATTAAGTTTAGTAACAAAGCAACTAAATTTCACACTAATTGCAGAGTAGCAAAGACAATTAACAATTTAAGAAAATGAAGATAAACAAGAACTCTGTACTTTCCTTCATAAGATCATTGTAAACTTTTAAAAGTCAACTTTGTAAACAATTTTAACAGTTTAAAGACAACTCAGATGCTGCAATGAAAATTATAAAACAAAACAAACTATTTATTCCTACTGATGTTTCCATTGAAAGTCACAACCTCTTAGTTGCATCTGAAAATTACAGCTTAAGGCAGCTTTTTCATCCTGAATTATTCTCATAGTACTCTTGCCATGGCTGTAGTACAAACAAAAGTGCTGTAAAGGGAGCTGCCCATAAATACAAAAAGATGACATCACTTCTGCAATAGCCAAATTGCCAGAGAGGCAGAAAAACAGTATTACATTTAACAAGTTGTATGCATTTAGCATATTGAAAACCAATTTATGCATCCAGTCAATGGACTGTACTCACTCTTTTGTGCCATTTTAGCACAGTGGATATAATCAGAATATGAAGATTGAAGGGAGTTACTTAAACTAGCTGATTTTCTAGAGTGAAGATGTTGGAGACTGCACTTCTTTTCACTACAGAAAGGAGCTTTTTGCCGCGAAAGGAAAGACGGCAAAAAAGGCATTTCGAAGAAGAGAGTCAAGTTTGAATGAAGGATGTCACCCCAACCTCCCGAGTAGGTAGGATTGAAAGGAAAAGATGCTGAACTCGCTTTATCAAATTCGTGGGTTGTTCTGCTAGGCAGAGGCTTTCCAGAGAAAAGAGAAGCAGCAAAAGTCCAATCAGCCACCTCACTATAAATGAGTGAAGAATCCCACCGTGCTACATCATGATTCAAACAGCGTCAGAACGGTGCCTTTGCCCAAGCGAGGGCGTTTACTTACTGGTCGGGGCTATCGCAGGTCCTCTGGGAAGAGCAGAGCGCTGCCTGGGGAAGGAAGGAATCCGCATCAGATACAAACCCCAGAGAGCCCCGACTCTCAGAGGCCCCTGCTCGGCTGGCGGCATGTAGGTTTCTCATTCGATTTATAACCTCAGTTCAACCCGCCGCTCTGGAAATAGCCGTGCGGGCACAATCAAATATCCCCGCCGCGCTCTAAGCCCCCAGCGGGGTCCCGCCACGAGCTCCGGGGCTTGAGCCCGTCCCCGGAGCAGGGACTTTAATCAACAATCGAGCTTCCACGTAAAGAAAAGGCCGCTGGTGAGAACAAGTCACCACTGCCGAGCCAGAAGGTGCGGGGAAGGGGCGCCCCTATGCAATGTACGCGCCTAGCTAAGCTGGCTGCACAGAGCTGCTCAGGGGGCCACCAGGTCTTAAAACTCCAGGGCAGTTTCTTGAAGCTGGGGCTTGCCTGCGAGAACCTTTCCTCGCGCGGGGCAGCCGGAGCGAACGCACGTGCTCCTGCCCGCGAACAAAGAGCTGCACGGACCCACCTGCAGCAGCAGCAAGCTCCAGCCCGTGCAGAACCGATGCATCTTGCCAGCCATGCTCCAAAGCAGCCGAGGGCGGAGAACCGGGTCCTCTCCGTCCAGAAATACCTCCAACCACCCTGCGGAGATCGGGTCTTGCAAAGCCAGAGGAGCGCTCCTGGGATTACACCGAGCTCTGCGATCCTCCCTCCGGAACACGCAGCTACAGGCTGGCGACTGTGTCTGGGCAATATTTATCACCCTCCCCATGCCGACTGCGGCTCACATTCCTCTGAAGCCCCGCCCAGCGGAGAAGGAGGTCCGCCCCTCCCTGCTGTTGCTGGCCTGGTTCATTGCAGCAGGAAGGGGCTGGCACTGGGAAGGAGCAGCGGCGGGGCGGGGAGTCTGCGCGTACACGCAGCTGGGGGAGCGATTCCACACGGCTCGACTACGGGAGGATCCCGCGCTCTCTGCAAAAACCGGCCCCCGGCTCCCAGACCAGTTCACAAAGGGCCAGCAGCATCCTCCAGCGAGTTTGGCAAAGCCCACCTAGGGAGGGAACTTCGGAGCTGGCACCTGTGACTCTGGCACCAGGTTAAGGAATAGCAGCCTCCCCCCCCCCACCAAAAAAAAAATAAACGGTCTAGTCTCCACCTTTAAACACCCAGTGGCGTCCCTGGCAAGGAACACGTTACTTGTTCCCCTCCCATGAGCCAAACCTGAGCTGCTCTCCCCATGGCATCATCTGCCTTACAAAACTGGGGCCAGCCCTGGAAAACTGGAGAAGCAGAGCGGGCTAAGTGACCACTGCCAGCTGCAGTCAGACCCCATCAGTGCCTGGCCTGTATGATTCCACTGCTACAGCATGGATATACCTGCCACCTGTCTCGAGTCTAGTGGCTTGTTTTACTAGAGCACTGTAGGAATGGACCCCCTTCTTTACAGCAACCTTCTGTCACAATGACTTTTAAAGTATGTCCACAGTTCCCAGTTTTACTGAGCAGTTAAAGACCCACCTACAATACGCAACTGATTTTTGCTGATCCCCTGGTTAGTCACTGCAGGCAGGCCACCCTGTGTCTCATGAAGCATCATCTACTGTGCTGCACACCTTGGAGAACTTTGTGTATCTTTCCCCTCTAGGAATATCACAGCTGAATCACTAGGGTTAGGAGATGGGGTCTGGACAGTGCACAATGACATATGGGATAAGAACATAAGGATGGCCATACTGGGTTAGACCAAAGGTCCATCTAGTCCGGTATCCAGTCTTCTGACAGTGGCCAATGCCAGGTGCCCCAGAGGGAATGGACAGAACAGGTAATCATCAAGTGATCCATCCCCGGTCGCCCATTCCCAGCTTCTGGCAAATAGAGGCTAAACAGAGGAGCATGCAAGGAATGTCATTTTCAGGGAATTCACTGTAGTTCTGGAACAGGATTGTGTTGCTAATTATGCCAAATTTAAAACTTTGTTAAAACTAATGTTAAAACATGAAAACATACACAAGTTAAGAAGTAAGGTGCTGGACATCTGGAGTCAGGCTGGGGTTATGGGTGATTGTATGTAAAAGCTACAGGGTTTTCAAAGTACATGCATATTTCATATCCAGCACAGATCCAGATTGGGGTATGGGAGTTTTTTAAAGCGTTAGTGTATAGGTGTGTTCTGGTACGCCACCCATGCTGTGTAGCGAGAGTCCAAGTCCGTGATGGTGCAGGCGATAAGTATATGGGTGGGGTGCGTCCCTCTGTTTGTCAGGAAAGGGAAGGTGGGTTGCTACTACACAGTGCTTTCTTTGCACAGAGTGCATTAAAATGCACAGTAGTACATTAAAATAGTCTGTGCTTATATTTTGTCACTGGGAAACTGAGGCAGGATATAGGGGAGAGTAATGAAAGAAATGTGAAAATTTCAAAGTGAAAAAAGCCTGGAGGACAGAGGTTTTTGCTTTTTGTTTCAAATATTCAAAATTAGTTCACTTTTTGGGAAAAAATATGGGAAATATCCATTCTTCACTTCAAAATCAGAGAGAAAAGGAACCTATTATTCACTCAGAATTGCTCTGCTTTGATGAATAAAAATTAATGTGACGTTGTTGCAGAAATGTCATGAAAATTCAATTTCTGGATCACAAATGGCCCCCAAAATGAGGTGCAGATAACTTTTTGCTTGAAAATATCACAGAAAAAAATAAAATCACTTTCACATGGTTCCAGTGATTGCATCTGTATGTAAATAAAGGAGACCTTTTTCTCTCCAGTCCCTGCTGTGGTTCTCTACTCTGCAGCCTGTACATCGACTGTTTCAGTGGGACTGCTCTCAGTAAGTAAAGTTAAAAAAGGGGGAAAGTCCTTGCAGGATAGGGTCCTTACCATGAGCATAGAACTTCCACTGATGTCAAGAGAACAAAACAAAATCAGAATATTCCAAAGAGATCTATAATGCAGATAAAAGATCCACACAGTGAATCAGGCAGGATTATTTTGCCCTTACAGTATAAGGAAATAAGGAGTTCAGTTACCTTTAAAGAATGGCATCCTGGCTGCAACAAGACTCAGATATGTGACTAAAAGGACAATTCTAGATAGTAGGAGAGATAATTGAAAACGTGATAATGATAGTATATGGCTGGGAAAACAAGGAAGAGGAAAAGATGATTAGGACTGAAGAGCAGAGTTTATTAGTTAATTCAGGTGAATGGTGCAGTGGAAAAACAAACATTGGTGATGAGTCCTTTTCCTGGGAAAAGTGTGCTGAAGATATGGTGGATGGAAAGATGGAACTGATAAAAGTTATGGCAGTGTAGAATAAAATTAAGATCTGTCTGGAGGAGACAGCATTTTAAAACTTGCACAAAATTCCCTGAAGAGGCTGCTCAGGTGCCTGCCTGCTTCTCAGAAGTCGATAGCTGAGGGCTAGTCTACATTAGAAATGCAACAGCAGTTGTGCCGCTGCAGCGCATCTGGTAATGATGTTATATGCCAATGGGCAAGAACTCCAATAAAACCACCTCCATGAGAGGCAGCCGGTAACAATGTCGGTGAGAGAAGCTTTCCTGCCAACATAGCACTGTCCACACCAGCGCTTAGGTCAGTGTAACTTATGTTGCTCAGAGGGGTGGCTTATTCACACCTGAGCAACATAACTTATACCAACATAAGTGGTAGTGTACAGAAACCCTGAGTAATTGCAAGGATGCACTACAACAAATGAGACTCTTCCCGACACTTTAACATACCATGAAACTGATGTGTTTGGACTTAGGCTTGATGGAAGTTTGTTTGGAAGTATGAGTGGATTTCAGAAACATGATGGCATCCATAGGGAGAGTAGTTTGTAGGTGCTAAGATCTTAGCATCCACCCTTTGAATGGAAACATTTGGTAGAGTTATTCTGTAAGCCTCATGAACCGAAAGTGCTTTGTGTATCATGGCTAGGATGTGTAATTAACTGAGCCATTTACCTACGGGGACACCAGGGTCATGGGATTGTTGCTCATGGAGGAAGTGCTGCATTCACTAAGCGTTGAGTAACCTCTCAAAAGTCAGTGGCTATGCAGAATATAGCTAAGTGACTTACGTATGAAATTAGGGCTTACTCCATGTGTCCTCACACTTCCCCTTCATCACTAAATATAACAAGCTAGATGTTGCTCTCCAAGAATTAAAGAGTCAAACAGGATCTAAATTTCTATTAAAATGAGAGTGAGGCCTGAGGCAGGAAGTTCAGGTCCAAACTTCCCCAAAAGTACAAGGAAGCTTGGATCTGGTGACCCTGATTTGGGTCCACCTTACAAAGATGCATCTGAACTTCTGAAGTTCAAATCTAGATCTGGATCCAGATCCAAACTTCTCCAATGGTTGTCGACGGAAGAAGTTTAGGGTCCAAAGAGATTTGGAAATGGTGGTCCAAGTCAGGGCCATATCTAACAAATAGGGAAGAAGTCTTTTGTGTAGTCCACCTCTTCACCCATCCACATCTCAGTTCTACCCTTACTCACATGAGTAGTTCCACTGACTATAAATGTTGGACCTTATGCTGGTCTGACTTGCACTGGAGTAAATCAGGAGTAACTCTGTTGAAGTCAGTGGAGTTATATTCCTATAAAACCAGATGAAAGTCAAACCCAATTACTTAATTCGGTCTGCTCACGAGTAAGGGCTACAAGATTGGACTCATGATAGTTATTTAAATAGAGGTACTTGATCCAGCAAAATGAAAAAGCTGTGGCAAGAGAGAACACATCCAAGTTTGTTACTGATTCCAATCTCTGATTTCATCATGTACAGGGAGACCTGTTCTGCTTAGGGTACTTTGCATTGTTAGACTGATGTGAAGTACCCAGAATTGAAAAGATTCCCAGGAACATTGTTGTATATGCAAGCAATAATGTGTTTCCTGTTCAAGAAACAATTCCACAGATGTGAAGTTTAACCTGTGTGCTTTAAGCTTCTGCTGAAGTGTCACGTGAATGAATCCCTGAGGGCAATGTGCTATACCTTGAGTTATTTAGGCCAGTTAGCAGAAGAAGCTGGGGTGGGAGTAGAGCTCTGATAATATGAATTTAAAGATAATGTCTTTTCTTCACATCCACTCCCAAGCTTTCTCTCTCTAGGTTAGATAAACAGCCTCACCTACATTAGTGGCATAGGGCTTGATCTTGTGAGGTACATAGTGCCTTCAGTCTCCATGGAAGCCAATGGGAGTAGAAGGTGCTTGGTACCTTTGGGAGTGGAAGATGCTCAGCACCAGACAGGATCAGATGCATAGCAAACCAAGCCCATAAATAAACCTGCCGTTTGTGATTAGTTAGGTCCTAACTCATCAACACATGTTTCCTTCACATTAATTATTGTTAATCTGAGTCAGATCTCTTTGAAACATCCAACGTGACAGATACATGTGGCAAGCCTATGAGTCAACAATACATTCAACTGATAAACAATGGTGTCTTTTATAGCACTTCTTATGTGAGGATCTCAAAGTGCTTGATAAACATGAAGCTTCACAGTGCCTCCATAGAGAAAGTAAGGATTACTGAGGGACAAAAATCAGAGGGGTAGCCATGTTAGTCTGGAATTGCAGAAGTGACAAAGAGTCCTGTGGCACCTTAAAGACAGTTAGTTTTAGTGAGTCTTTGGGGTGCCACAGGACTCTGAGGGACAAAAGTAAAGTGACTTGTCCAAGGCCACAGAGTCAATAGAACAGAACCCAGGGGTCCCTATTCTTTGTTCTCTGCTCCAGTCACAAGACTATCTAGGAGTTGAGAAGGAGTTAGTTACTAATTTTATCACTATGTCTCCTAGTCATAGTCTTTTCCCCTAATCCCTGGGTCTACTGTCCTTTGCATATTATTATTATTTGTGGTAGTTGTGCCAGAGGCTCCTGTAAAAACTGGATTCCTGTAACACTAGTTACTGTACAAACACACAATGTGACCCAGTCCCTGCTTGGAAGAACAGACATTCACAGATATGTTACATGTTTTGTACCCCTCTTAAAAAAAAAAAAAATCCAAACAAAGAAACTCTCATTAATTTCAAAACCCTATTGCTGCTGATGGAACACTGAGAACTATGGAAAAAACAGTCCGTATGGAAGTATATTATATTTGTTATAATTTGTATTTATTGACCCTTTTTCATTTATTGATGTGAATCAGGAATAATTCCATTGAAATCAAGGGAGATATTGTAGGGAAGGTGAGATCAGAGTCAGGTGCAAGTTCTGTGTGCCCAGGAAGTCACTTGCTCTGGTTGCTTAGGCAAAAGTTTTTGATGCATGCTGTCATCATCAGGATTGTCACACTCCCAGAAACCACTGCAGTGCCACAGAGCAGGGTAGAGAATGTGTCTGTGACAGATGAAAGGCTGAGAAGCAAATTCCCTGTTTGTGTGCCTGTTTGGTCCTGAGCTACAAAGATTAAGGAAAGACAATAATTGGGAAATAACACAGTGCAGGGCCCAGTTCAGGCCTGGTGTCAGCAGGTGCCTACTCATTAACTTGTACCTGCTCATACCAAGTCTGAACTAGTCCTGCAAAGCCTACCATGGGTTGGCATTTGGTCATGAAGGGACCTTTTTGCATCTGTACAGGGACATAAGAGAGAGAAAGGACTCACTCTCCCCACCTTGCACACAGGCTACTGTATGGCTACCTGTGTTGCGGCTCCAGGTCTGCAACTAGAAGGGAAGAGGCAAGGAATAGACAGAGCTATGGTGCTGGCAAGCTATGTGCTGGCCTACATTGATGTCTGGCTGTGCAGAGGGAGTGGGCTACACCTGAGCAGCCACAGATTATTCTCCCCCAACCAACCACCACCACCAGGGAACTTCACCTGGAACAATGCCATGCTGAGTCCTACTGCTGGTCCACTGTCCTCCCTCTCAGAGTTTCTCATGGAGCACTTGTCTACATGCCATCCCCTAAAATGACTGCTTGCAAATAGCATGTTTAATGGAAGGAGCACAGGGGTGGGACCCAGGAATTAAGTTCTAGTCCTGATTCTGAGGGGCTAGGTCACTGGGGGTGAGTCACTTCCCATCTTTGAGATTCTGTAAAATGGGGGAAACAAGCCAAATCCTGGCACATGCTGAGCCTCTGAAATTCCAAAGTGAAAAGTATTAATAAATAAAATAAAAATAATTAATAATGTTGGTGCAAACTAACAAAAGCATAATATATAGGGTCAACTCCCCAGCTAGTATAGATCCATTGAAGTTAATAGAGCAGAGCTGATTTACAGCAGCTAATCTGACTCAAAAAATTTAAAATGTCCTTTTAACAGCAGAGAGAGCAACCTTTATACTGATTTTCTTTGCTGTTGTGTGTCTGTGTCAGAAACTCTGATGGTAAAGTAATTTTTGCATGTACCAATTTGAGGTCTTCGCACTATTACTCCTGCAATGAAGAATCAAGGCACTCTCTTTTGCATTTGGTTCTCAGTTTCCAGCAATGGCTGCTTGTACTGGGCTCTGTATAGCCAGTGTGCACCATAAATAAAAATCTGGTGATATAGTGCAAAAGGCAGAGATAGATATGGTGCGAACTCAACCTGGGCAGCTCATCATCATTGAGTTATAATTGCAGATCTGACAGGCAGCACTTATTTATGTGGGGACACTTAAAAAATTAATCGGAATTAATGACTGTTTGAATTTAAAGTGGATTAGTTAAACTCTTGTAAATTGTGTGGGTGCAATTCAGGTTATCTGTGAATTAAATTAAACCGAAATAAGATTATTTCAATTCTGAATGAAAGTATCCACACAAGGGTTTAATGCAGTTTAATTTATCCACTTCTTCACACTTTAGCTAATTCAGATTTATTTTGTTGAGTGTCCCCATATAAATAAACCCTCAATCCCTCTGTCTCTGCCTACACTTAAAATGCTACATTGGCACAGTTGTATTCACAATAAGGACGGGAGAACCACTCCTGTTGCTGTAGTTCAGGCCTGCACAACTTGGAAAGCAGCGAGGGCCATATTACTGCAAAAAAAACAGCTGTGGGCTGAAAAGCCCCGCACTTGTCCCGCCCCCATCCGCTCCCCCCGATCCCACCGCTTGGCTTGCTCCACCCCTACTCACCCTCCGCGGGCCGCACAGTGTGCCCGTGCGGGCCGCATGTGGCACCCGGGCCGCATGTTGTGCAGGCCTGATCCTGAGATATATTTGCTAGGTTGACAGAAGAATTCTTCTATTGACCTAGCCCTGTCTACTTCGGAGGTTAGGTTGGCATAGCTATATCTTCCACACTCCTGAGGGACGTAGCTATGGCAATGTATGTAAGTTTTCAGCGTAGACCAGCCCTCTGTGCCTTTTGCCAGATGGTTTATCCTCTCTATGCTCTACTTCCCCCATCTGTAAAATGGAGTGAATACTATTTACTGCGAGGTTGTAAGTATTAATTATAGTGTTTATAAGGAAGTGTGTCAGTGCTAAATAGTAGCAGTATTATTGCTTCCTGGGCCTGGTGTTGTGTGACAGTAAGGAGAAAATGTTTTTAAGAAATCTCAGATCAAGTATATTCACACAGAGTGAAGTAGTAACAGGACTTTACTGAGTTCTGCATTATTTTGGGACCATATTAATGTTTGCAGAGCTTAGAAATAGGCCTACCCCATACACCTTGGTTTGAACACCCTGGCATTTGGATCTGGATTTGGATCCAATTCAGAATTTTGCAACCCCAGATCATTTCTAGGTTTTGCATCTTTTAGGCCTGTTTCTGCTCCTGTTGAAATCAATGGCAAAATGGATTTCAGTGTGTGGCTGAGAATCACAGAGCCCAATCTCCTTGGTAAATTCTGACAATTCAGTCTTTTGAGTGGTTATTCTATGGACAACTGCTGTCACAATTGTGGAACAGACCTATAAGATTTAACTGATTGTTAATCTTTCTACAGATTTTTTTTAACCAGTCTATAGGCTTTGATAACTGGGATGTCTTGGGGAGATGGTGTAAATCTTATGCTGGGACTGCCCATATCCACAGCAAGTCTCCAATGTGAACAATGTTGGTAAGAAAGTGAGTAAGCAAGAGCCATAAGTTTGGGATAAGGATTAGTTCCAAGGGCAGTGTTGGCTGGGCTAGGGCACTATGGTTTAAAAGTCATGTAGAAAGGATTTTATTCTCTGTTAAACTCCACAAGTTTTCAGTATAATTTTTAAAGACCTTTGAGTAACTGAGTAATCTAATCCTACAGATTTTATTGCTGTTACATTCTATAGGAATTTTCCATGAGGACCAGGACATCCCTCACCCCAGGGCGTTGGAGGAGGAGTTAGAACCTTATCTTATCTGTTGTAATGTCCCATTATCTAACCTCTCATGCCAAAAGTTCACAGTGTCTTTGGTCCATCTCTTGTCTAGCATTTCCCATTTTAGTTAGCATTCACATGTCCAAAAGTCCATGAATGTGACCATCAGGTACCTGTGCACCCTCAGGCACTCAAGTGGTTAACATGTCACCACATGGAGTTAGAATAACAATGAGCTGTGTTCAGAAGGGACTTTTCAAAAGGCAGATCTCTCTGGGAGCACATTGTTGTGTTGTTTCAGGGTGTAAAGCAAGCCACTTGGCTGATAAGGCAGCAGTCGTTAATTATTTTAAAAGACTTCTGGTTTGAACATTTGCATATTTACCCTTTAGTGTTAAGAGACATTACTTTGCCTTTGTTCACATTTTGTATTCTTTCCTCAGAGACATGCTAGAAGAATACAAGCCCCTACAAAGGAAATGGAATATCACCACCTTAGATTACATACAAATATCCTGTATTATGCTGAGTGTTCGGATACAGAGGAGGCTTAGAGGTCAGGAATAGAGGAATGAAGAGATCTTCTGCCTCTGATACAAGCAGCAGGGCAGGATTCTTAGCAACCACTCAGAAGAACACAAGACCCAAGGCCTAGCTTCCACACCAAGCAACCAAAGGGCAAGTCAAAGGAGCATGTACTGCTTTTCAAAAGAAAGGTAAACTGTGCCCAGTTGTTTGTCATCCCAACTCACTGGGTAATATTCTGATTTGTGCTGATCTAGTGGCTCAGGTTCCAGTTAGGATACCTCACTGTCTGCTCCATACCTCTTCCATGCACCTCCATCATGTTAAGATGTGGTTCTTCTTAGCCCAGGTCTGCACTACACACTTACTTTGGTATAACTACGTTGTTCAGGGGTATTTAAAATCCACAGCCCTGAGTGACATAGTTATACTGATCTTAACCCCCTGTGTAGAATGATGGGAGAGGAAAAAGCAGTACAAAATTATTTTTGTCACTAAACTCAGCAGATCTGTCTCTGAATCCAGAGAGGGAGCAGATCTATTAAGTAGGAAGATGCCTTTTTTACAAAATCACTCTAGGACGCTCTTCAAGGCTAGCGTGTTTCACTAAAGATGTAAAGCTGTTAATAGCCCAATAAAGACAACTACTAGGGTAAATACCTCAGGAGATCAGCATATTACTAACTGCAGACATACATTATGAAAAATCTTAACAGGGACACTGTCATCATAAAGCTAATAAAAAGATTCCTCACCTATGTTACTAAAAACACCAGACATTTATATTAAAACTGCAACAGTTTTAAGAATCTGATTTATTGTTCACTCTTAATGTTACTTGTTTAAGACCAGGCACTGCCAGTAGAATGTTGCTTTAGGCACATGGATAGTCCCAATAACTAAGCATGTGTGTCAATGTCGGCAGGATTTGGGCCTTGATCTTCGCTCTTCAATAGGCCTGGCGCTAGACAAAGAAACCAAATTAGTCAAGCCCCCTGTTGTTCCTTCTCACTTTCTGATTGTCATGTGCTACCAAGAGAGACAAAGTGGGTGAGGTGTTTTTTATTGGATTAACATCTGTTGGTGAAAGAGAAAAGCTTTTGAGCTACACAGAGCACTCTCAGGTGTGGGAAAGGTACTCAAAGTGTCACAGCTAAATGCAAGATGGAACAGATTGTTTAGCATAAGTAGTTAGCACATATTCTAAGGGACCATTCAAGATGAAGTGGCCCGTTAACACCTCAGCAGTCGTAGAACAAAAAGGGGTGGTTAGTTGGTTACAGAGTGTTGTAATAAGCCATAAATCTAGTGTTTAACAAAGTTATGAATTTAAGCACCCAGGCTTGTCTTTTGAAGGTGTACATGGTTCCTTTTAGCATGAGGACTGAGAGGTCAGCTATGCAGTGATTGTTTTGTGAACAGCATTCACCCACAATGATATGGTGTTTTTACCTTTTTTCATTTTTCCGTGTGAGTTCACTGGAGATACCATGATTGGCTTCGTTTAACCCACATAACACTGCTCTACAGCCAAAATGCTTCTGAAATAAATGTAGTCAAACTTTACTAATTCTGGGTCACTGAGAACGAAAATGATGCTTACAATTGTTGATTGGCTCTAGTTTTCAAGATATGCTATTGGGTCAGTATATACGACCCTTGACATGGGAATGGCAGAGGATAAGTGAGTTGTAAAGGGAAGGGATCGCAATTTAAACCAGAAATGACTAAAATACATCTTTAACTGGATCTATGAATAAATCTATGACTGGGTTTGGACAGTACTTGCTTTTTAGGCAAAACAATGAATGATGCAATCTGAAGCTGGTATTGCATCATACAGGATATGAATTGCATCATGTTATTCCTAGAAGTCATGGATGATGCAATCATAATAAAGCTTACATCACTCTGCTGAACAAATTGCCCTATATCAGCTCTAGAAATCATACAGTGTCATGCTCTCTTATTTGTCAGTGTTTGCTTTTGCAAAGGGACACATTTCTGTTTAGCCAAAGTGAGCAGAGATGCCTCGTACTTGTGTGAACAGTGCAGATAACTTCTGCTATGTTTGTGGTGAAGTGACTTTTGCATCACAAAAGCGCAGTATAACCAGTATGGTTAAGAAAGCTTGTCACCTTTATTTTGGCTGCAAAATTGGAGATCAGGACAAGAGGTGAGCCCCACACATATGCTGCAACACTTGTGCAACAAATCTTCGCCAGTGGTTGAACAGGAAAAGGAAATCTGTGCCTTTTGCAGTGCCAATGATTTGGAGAGAGCCAACAGATCATACCAGCAATTGTTACTTCTGCATGGTGCCTCCAGTTGGGAAAGGTACATCAAAGAAGAAAAAATGGACTGTGCATTATCCAAACATTCCATCAGCTATACGCCCAATACCTCACGGAGAAGGACTGCCGGTGCCTGATGCACCAGAATCATTCTCACTTGAGTCAGATGAGGAAGAGGAAGAGGATGAAACTTCTGGTCCTGAACCATCAATGTCATAGGACCCACATTTTCTTCCATCCTCCTCCTCTGAACCACACCTCATAACACAAGCTGAACTGAATGACCTTGTCAGGGATTTGGAACTACGCAAGAGTAAGGCAGAGCTGTTGGGCTCCAGACTACAGCAGTGGAATCTCCTGGCAGGTGATGTTAGGGTTTCCATGTTCCGTGACTGTCAAAAGGATCTTGTCCCATTCTTCTTCATGGAAGGTGATCTTGTAGCCCGCAACAACATCGATGGTGTGATGGCAGCCCTCAACATCGTTCACAATCCAGATGAGTGGAGACTCTTCATTGATTCATCGAAGACGAGTCTTAAAGCTGTTTTGCTGCATAATGGCAATGTTTTGCCATCAATTCCAGTTGGTCATGCAGTCCATATGAAGGAAACCTATGACAACATGAAACAACTTTTGAGGTGCATAAACTATGACCAACATCAGTGGCAGCTTTGTGGCGATTTGAAGGTTGTTGCTCTCTTGCGTGGTCTGCAGACTGGATTCACAAAGTACTGCTGTTTTCTCTGCGAATGGGATAGTCGTGCAAGAGATTCCCACTACATCAAGAAAGATTGGCCACTCCGACAGTCATTGGAGCCTGGGAGGAAAAGTGTTCAGCATCCACCACTTGTTGAATCAAGAAAGATTTTGTTACCACACTTACACATCAAGCTGGGTCTGATGAAGAACTTTGTCAAGGCCATTGACAAAACACAAGCAGCTTTCAAGTACCTCTGTGGAAAATTTCCAAGGTTAAGTGAAGATAAGATAAAGGAAGGTGTCTTGGTTGGTCCTCAGATTCGTGAACTTCTTCGAGATGATGCATTTGACCATACACTGCGTGGCAAGGAAAAGACGGCATGGAAAGCCTTCCAGTCAGTAGCAATACATTTTCTGAGAAACAACAAGGCAGACAACTACAGGTTGTTGGTGGAAAACCTCCTCAAGGCATACAAAAGCCTTGGCTGCAACATGTCACTAAAGATACATTTTCTGCACCCTCATCTAGATTTTTTTCCACCGAACTGCAGAGCAGTGAGCGACGAGCACGGCGAGCGATTTCACCAGGACATTGCAACAATGGAGAAACGCTATCAGGGCAAATGGAGCCCATCAATGCTTGCAGACTATTGCTGGACAGTGACAAGAGATGCTCCATTTAATGAATACAAGAGACAAGCCAAGAAGCGCCGAGTAGACACTGAATAGGACTAAACTATGTATATAATAGTTTTTTGCCTTTTGTTTCATAATACATTTTATTTATATAACCCTTTTGCTGATTTTTAAAGTGTTACATAAACAGGACAGGTGAAATATTATCATGTAAAGCAACCATAAACACATGAAAAGACCTAGGTTTACAATTTATGATTAAAACTCTACTATCTACACAATATACATAGACATAAAATGTAAAAACTTAAATATCTTAGAAACAGTAGCCAATCGGTTGTTTTAATTGTCATATTTGAATTCAGCACATCAAAATACATAATAAATATCACATTTTATCTCTGAAGCAGACGACTTCTAAAAAATTATAGACCAGTGTAATCAGAGGGGTAGCTGTGTTAGTCTGGAACTGCAGAAGTAACAGAGTCCTGTGGCACCTTAAAGACTAACTAAAGTATTAGAGCATAAGCTTTCATGGGCTAATACCCACTTCGTCGGATGCATGCAGCATAGTTCTTGTTGGGGCATTTGAAGCATTGGATGAGGTACACCACATACTGTGATAGGCATGAGTAGGATCCCTGCATCTTGAACGGTGTGTTGTGGGCGGTATTGCTCATTGTAGCAGTGGAGATATATCTGCAGGTTTTGCATCTGTTGCTGTGGCAGGGTCTGGTTCTGTTTTGAGTTGGTGGGTCCTGCTCTGTGCGGGGAGCTTGCTGCTGCTGCTGAGCTTGGCAAGGTTAGGAGGCTGTTTGAAGGCCAGAAGAGAGGGTTTGGTAAAAGTTTCTTTCAGAATGTGGTCCCTGTGATAGGCCAATTCAGGTCAATTGCATCCTGAAAGAGTTAAATACTAAATAATGCTAAATGAGTGCTGCAAATGTATCAGAGAGAATTGATTCTTTCCTCGCTTGAAACTTTCAAAAATCGTATCACATGCTTTCTGCACCTGTTGGCCAAGTCGCATTGCATGTAAACAATTTCCTGTCAAATGGCAATAATAGAAGATCTCAGGGTGGTATTTTTCACGGAAGGGTAACTCTGTATGTTTCTCTCAGATTTCATTTGATTAGGTGGAACTCCAGATTAAATCCAGACCAAGAAACAATTTTGCAACCCAGCATATAGTTTATGGTAAATGTATTATTTTTGTATGCCAGCCAGTTACTGTTGGATTTTATTCTACACATGAGCCACTCTTGTTCTATTTTTGGCTGAGTGCTGCTTCATGTGAGGTCTGGGAACGTTGCAGAAAACACTCAAAAAAAAATAATCCCCAAAAAATCCCACTCACTGAGGCAGGAAATATTTCAGACTGTCTTTAGGGCCTAGTCCTCCTCCTCTAGGAAGACAAACTGCATTTAATTATCGACTTCCAAAGACATACGATCCGGCCCTTGTTGCATTAAGTTGATAGCTTAATGATTATTATTCTTTAAGTGCCATGAGAAATTCAGTGGTATCTCTTTTGTTGCAAACATCATAAGTTCACTGACTCTTAGTGGGAGTGCACCTGTACAAAGCAGCTGTACTCCGTAATTCTGTACATTTAACCTTCAAGCATGTGAGTTGTCTCATTGAAGTCAGTGGCTTCAATTGGAGCCAGTGTGATTGCTCAGATGTGCTTGTAGGATTGGGGCCAAAGAATGCAGCCTGATACTGCACACTTGGAACCTGATTTTACACCCTTAATCCATTTTGTTCATATTTTGCAAATCATGATTTGATGCAGACAATGAGATGACACTGGCTGATTACCCTTGCTCTTTCAAATCAGCTTCATCTTCTGGTTCTCATGTGCTAGCATAAAGCTGCTGTGTTTGGGATCCAATACTCTAGGGCTGATAGGCCTGATCCAAAGCCCACTGATGTCAGCAGGAGTCTTTCTCCTGGGTTCCAAAGAGCCTCACAGACTTCTTTGTTTCACTGTAAAAATATATATGTATAAAATATTTCCATGCTTATGTTTTTAATCCTTCTTTTCACCTTTTTAAAATAGAAGCTAAATCTTGGACCTTAATTGCTATCCCCTCAACATTCACTTATTCAGCTATTAAATCTAATCTAAACCTTAACTGGAACCACATAATGATTTGCATCTGGCCATTAGTATTTCAGTCCTGCAATTTACAGTCTACTGGATGATGGTGCAGACGTGGCTCAAAGCTCTTTAATTTAGACTGAGCAGGGGTGGACTGGGCGTCCAAGTGCCTGGCTTCTATTCTTGGTTTGTCTCTGGTTTACTGTAGCTTGGAGAAGTCACTTAAAAGGAGCTGAACACCACAGGTATTATTGACTTCTGTTAGAATTGAGGGTGCTCAGAAGTTGTAAAAATCAGCTCCCCAGTTTCCCTGCCTCAAAGGTCTGTTATGGAGATTAATTAATTCATGTTTGTCAAGCACTTTCCTTGGAGGACAGGTTCTGGGGACTTACATAGCGTTTCTATTTTTCTGAGATGATAGATATTGTTGCTTAAGCCATTTGGATTGGTGCTGGCACTAATTAGAATAGCAAAACAAATGTTTTGGATTATTGAAGTGTTAAACCGCAGGCTCTGGGGAAAGCAAGAATGATCTTTTTTTAAAATCCAGGGACTAAATTCATCCCTGCTGGAATGCCACCAAAATCAAATTGCCAAACTCCTATTGACTTTACTGGGGCCAGAATCTCACCCCAGGATTTTCTATTGCACAGCACTGTCTCCCAGTGGCATATGGTCAATGTCTGGTGGCTTTTGATACTCTAGATTATTAATCTAAATACTGTAAACTCCATTTGTCTGTCAGGAAAAAGCCTCAATGGACTGCATTAGAACCCCTTGTGAAAATTCTGACACCATCTATTCAGTGGGATGCTTTCCATGTCCCTGAAATTCACCTCCTCTCTGTATCCTGCAAAATCATCCCTGCCTAGGATCAAAAGCATACTTGTCAAGAGCAAACATTTAGCCTTCGGAATGTACCAGATTGCACAAAGAAGTAAATAGTTACAAAAATCCTAAGAGCGTAAAACTCCCTGACAAGGTCTTTGCTTCCCCCTCACTTATGCCAGCTGAACACTGTGCTGTTCTATTAATATTGACAGCGGGCAATCCTCAGCTGCTGTATATTGGCATAGCTGCACCAAAATCAAGGAGCTCTGACGGTTTACACCAACTGTGATCTGGCTCAATATATTTGTCAGGAACAAGGTTCCATCAAAGTCCATCTCAGCATCAGTTTACCCAATATTGCTGCCTCCCTCCTTGGTAATAGAGTAAACCTGTTTTAAGCTTCCCAGTCCTCCCTCTCATCCATTCAACCCCTAGTACTGAGGGAATTATGTGCTATGTGCTATACAAATACATACCAAAAGATAGCCCTTGCTCCAGAAAGCTCTACATGACAAACAGGACATGACAGGAGGACAAAATCGACTAATATGGTAGGAGGATGAGATCACAGAACTCACAGGACTGACACAAAAGCAGAAGTCAGAGCTCATCAGTTGCTAGAAGGTCCTCAAAAATTTCTTCACAGTCCAAAGTCATGCTTAGTCTGTTAGGCATTTTCCATCTGTCCTTTCCCGCTCCTCCCCCATAATTCCTATGCTGCCTCTTTAAGCTGATGTTCTACTGAAATCAGGTATGTCTGGTAATACAAGAGGTACATACCTGCAGTATATACATGTCTCTCATACATTTGGCAGTAATCAAGTTATTAAAGTAGGTCAACTCATGTAAATCTCATTATGGAACAACATAAATACTCAGCCCTCTGCAGTAGCTGGAAGGGCTAAGAATGAACAATTACTTTGCTTGTGACTTTAAGTTGTCCAAAGTGTGATAGACCCTGGAAGTCTCCTGGCAGCTGTTTACAGCTGTGTTGTCAAGAGGGACTAAGGCTGGGAGTGTGAGGAAGGTTTGGGGTGGCTCATTTCTTCTAGCTCATTTCATAACAAGAGGCTTTTGTATTGCAAGGGAAAGACGCTGGATGACTGTCTGACTTTATAAATACACCTTAAATGTTTTGTTTGCAGAGATATTTTAACTGTGTTGGTCACAGGATATGAGAGAGACAAGGTGGATGAGGTAATATCTTTTATTGGACCAACTTCTGTTGGTGAAAGAAACAAGCTTTCAAGCTGCACAGAGCTTAGACCTGAAAAAGAGCTCTATGTAGCTCAAAAGCTTGTCTCTTTCACCAACAGAAGTCCAGTAAAAGATATTACTTCACCCACCTTGTCTCTCTTGAATGGTTAGTGTAAAGAGAAAAGGGTGAAACTGAAATAATGTGCTCACATGGCCACTGGAAGGGAAAACACAAAGTTCCTTGTGCTACCAGTGTTCTCACAAACCCTGGTGTGTTATGCTGTGAATGACAGTGACAGGTTATTCCAGAATAATATACTGTGAATGGCAGTGACAGAGGTTATTCCAGAATAATATGCAGACCAGGAGTATAAATGTTTCTAAAAAGGACGTGAAGGGAATTTAATGCTTGTGAAAAGTGCTGGATGCTGATGTGTTCTTTGTTTAACCACAGAACAAATAGTAACAGGACAAGATTCCTTCGTGCTACCCAGCCAACACACCTCTCCCAAAGCCGTCACCTTGCGGGGGCAAGAGAGGAGTCCAATGTCCGGGGCCTATTCAGTTACTGGCTTCTCTGCTGAGGCTGGCAGTGTGATGTGAACAATGGGAAATGGACCAAGATTCACAAACGTATTGGCACACTGACCAGCAGTTGGATGGTAGACGCTTTGGGTCATTATGGCCTAACGCTGAATGTCAACTAGTACTTAGAGGTGAGAGGTTATACGTATGGCTAACTCCTCACCCCCCAAGCCATCTCTCTCTCCCAGGAAGATCCCCCTCTTTTTGTAGCGAATATAAATGTCTTTCTTTTTCATTGGCTTTTTAAAATCAGAAAGCATTGCCCCATATACATAAGATGAGGTAATCTGTTCTTCGTGTCTTTCAGAAATCTTCTCCAGTACACTGACTAATGCTAAAGCATTTCTCTTCCAGGGGGATAATGCATCACTATAAAAGATTAGCAGCAAATAACAGTAAGATATATGATACTAAATACAATTCAGTGAATCTCAGCAAAGCCATGAAGCTATCACAAAGATGAATTTACTGGGTGGATGTATCCCTTTCTCTGTACTTTCAGGGGTTTTAAGGTGTTTTGCAACTGGACATTTAGTAGAATTCTCTGTTTCTGTGTCTCTGTCATCCCAGGTTGTACTCCCCGGTGGATCACAAGTGGAAGGGGGATGAAGCAAGTGGGAAATTCTTCATTGCTTGTCATTTTTAAATTGCCACTGGATGTGTTTTGGAAAGATAGCCACAAATGCCTGGGCTGGATGCAGGAATTGCTGGGTAACATTTCCATGCTTGTGTTATGCAGGAGGTCAGCGTGGATGGTCAGAATAGTCTCCTGTGACCGTTTTTATGGGCCAACTTCTCATTAACAATCTGGCTTCTTTAAGCCACACAAGTGGTACCAAGGGGCCAGAATCTATCCATGAACAACAAGTGGAAAGTTCCCTTTGTAGAGGGGAAAGTGTCTCTGGAAAAATTGCTAGACTTCTTATTTTGCCAGCCACTCCCATGCCTCCTGGCTTAGGTTGCATATTAAGGGATGGAGAAGGTTTGCCAGGGCAAGCGCATGGTGCAGTGTAGTATCATGTAGCAGACCTCTGCCAGTGCACCACTAGTGTAAGTTAGAGTAGTCTAAAAGCTGCTGTAACTTACCCAGAGCCAGGCTGGAATCAGCATTTCATAATGGACATAGAGCTCAGACACTGGGGAAAACTGAGCCCTGTTAACCTCAGAAAACATGCTGTACAGACCAGAGTCCAGATTCAGGTGTCAATATGGGGTAACACCACTTACTTCAACAGAGTTAGTATGGCACAATTTATATCAGACTCAGGCCCCACATCTCTTTTTTTGTAGGTCCAGTGAATGTACTGCTTCATGATAGGCATGAATTGACAACAGACCATGGAATACAACCCCTTCATGAAGCACATTCCAAGGTGCTGGGCAGAGAAAACCGTCACAATGCAGCTGAAATGAACATGTGAACTAGAAATAACACAGAGAAAGGAACTAAGTTTTCAAAGCAAGATCACTAGTACAAATATCACAGCAAATCCTGAAGTCCTTGGCTATACAGCTGAATTACTTTACTCCTGTAAGTAAGCCCATTACTGACATTAGTGTTTGCAGGATTAGGCCTTACTCATTTTTTCTTGTTCATCATTGGGTAACACTCACTGTATACTGGAAAGTATAAGGCTGAGGGGACTGATCCAAAGCCCGTTTGAATTCAGTGGGAAAGTTTCCACAGATTTCCAGTGTGCTTCAGAAAAGGCCCTAGATGTGTCTGTGAATTAGAATAGCACCCTGCAGTTTCACCAGCTACAGTTGATTGAAAATACATAATGCTGTTTAAGAAGCTAAAGGGCCGTATGATGGGTCCAGTGACTGGCGCAAGGGCGTGGGAGCCAGGACTCCTGGTTTCTAACCCTGGCTTCATCACTGAGTTGCTGTGTGACCTTAAGCAAGTTGCTTTATTTTTCTGTACCCTGGGTATCCCATCTCTAAGAGAAAAAAAAAACAGGGATAATGATCTAAGGACTCATCTATATATGAAAGTTTTTCTGCATTAAGGCAGGACGTGAATTCAAAGTGGAGTAGCTATGCCTTGACTTTTATAAAGAATATTGGTATCTGTGGATGGCAGTTGGTTTAATACATGCTAATTATTAGTAGGCTGACCAGATAGCAAGTGTGAAAAATCAGGACAAGGGGTGGGAGGCAGTAGACACCTATATCAGAAAAATCCTGGAATATCAGGACTGTCCCTATAGAATCAGGACATCTGATCACCCTAATTATTGCTATGATTATCATCCAGCATCTGGCAAGGATGGGGTTAAAAGCCCATCCCCTGCATAAGAGCTGAAGCAGGTGTTGGTCCTCTTTGCTGATGAATGGTCACATGGGTGGGTTCAGCTAAAACTGCTAGCCTCATAGGTCACAGCCTATGGGTCTCCAGGAAGAGCTAAACAATTGCTAGTCCACTAGGAGCTACCTGAACTATTAAACTCTTTTGGTAGTTGGATTTGGTATGGAACTGCTTTCACACTGCAAAGGAGAATACTAAGGTGTATCTACCATTATGAGTGTAAACAACAGAAGTTTGACTGTTTTTATAACCACTAAGACACCTGACTGTGAAATGTATATTCTGGGCTAAAATAAGACCCTGATCCTGCAGTGTCTTACATGTGGGTGGATCCCCACATCCATAATGACCCTATGGGAATCAAGGGGGCTCTACACAAGTGTTGTGTTATGGGAGAGAGGAGGAGTGTCCGGAGCATAGTGGAGCTGAGCTGAGCTCTGGTAATCCTTCACAGCTCTCTAGAACTATCTTGGCTCTGGACTTTGTAGGATTAAGACCCAAATATTTTTCTGGTCTGGCATGTGCACTGTGGGGTTTTGCTTTTGTCATGGGCTGGTCATGGCTACTAGATTTAGATCCCAGTCCTGAAAAGATTTAATTGGGTTCTACCTGGATGATTCCTTCTGTACGATCAGGCCTTTATTTATTGCAGGGTAGTGTGCGGCTGTCGCATTGATTCTGATAGGATATAATTTGCATTCATTTGTTTATTTTTAGAAAAAACAAGGCTACATTTCTTTACTGGGGAAAGAAAATGCCCATGAAGGATGACTTGCACTTTCTCAGGAGGGTGATGTCACTTGTGCAAACAGGTAGGTGGTGGGATTGATGGGGAAACCTTGGTCAGTTAACTCTAGCACTTGTGCTGGAGTTCTATGTGCACTTCCCCGTTGTTTTTCCTCTGTTAACTATTTATTAAATCTATGCACTGAGCATCATTCAGTAAGGAACTGGGGCCAGTTCCAAGACTAGGATGTTTGGTATTTGTGCCATTTCCATGTGCCCATCTCTTGTGCAAATGCCTTTCATGCACACAGCTGTCTAATGTTCGTTAGGGTTATTTGAAAAACCCTTTTTTCTTGTTTCCCTTCAGTCATCAATCATTCTCTCCCCTCTACTACTAACATGTAGCAGAGGGGCACACCAGGAATGAAAATAGAAGGGCAGGACCAAGAAAAACATTTGCTTTAGAGAAATGCATCACTTAAATTCACAAGACAAAAGGAATTTGCATGAAGCCAGGGTGAAAAGCTGGACTTGTCAATAACATACTATTGATTGCTTCTCTGAGCAGCTACAGATGTTTGAGAGATGGTGTCACTTAAACAGTAAAGCGATGGCATTGTGGCTTAGGGGGGATGCAGAAGGTAGCAAAACAAGGGTGTAATGGAAAATAACTAACAATAAAATTCCTATCTGCTTGGGATCCCCCAAACCTGTTCTGCTACTTAAGATTCTTGACATTGTGCCTAATCCTCAACATGCCATTTCAAAAGGTAAACCTTGAAACAGGCCAAGCAAAGCAGTTCTTTCATCTCTGCAGTGTTCGCTGCCAGGTAAATTTGGCTCCCTTAGTTGCTATGTTGCCAGTGTTCCCATGCTCTTGAGGTCTTCTCAGATTGAAGCATCGAAAAGATAGAAGGTACAGCTATACCAGTGCAAATCAGGAGTAACTCCACTGCAGGAATGGAGTTACCCCAGTGTAAAACTGCTGCAAAATGAGAATCAAGCGGAAGCACTTTCTGGAGGGACTGGCTCAGTGGGTCTGAGTCTCCATTGCCCTGCCCTTTGTGCACTCACCTACAGCAGTGCAAAATGGTGCTGTTCTGATTGTTTTACACCTACTGTGCACTGGTGTAAATCTTTATATAAGGTACAGGTCAATAGAAAATGAAGCCATGGAATTTCCCAGTTCTACTAAATGGTGGTTTCTCAGGCAAATTTTAGACTAACCCTAAATGTGTTTTTTACAAAAAGTACAGCAGAAGGACTGTTTGCTGCTAGTAGGTGTTCTGTAGTTCCTCTATAAACAAAGCCTGTTATCTGACTAATTTTACCATGCAATAGACATGGGAAATTGGATGAGATTGTTAAAACCAGTTTCATGCATCAGACTGCAGAGATGTTGGGTGGTTGGTCTTTGAGCTGTTGCTGTTAGGATGAATGCAAAGCTTATTATTTATTATTAAGGCTTCTATTGCACTAGGGTGAAGTCCATCCTGGACAGGACTTCATCGTGCCAGGCACTGTGCAAATGTCTTTGTTACAGTCTAGCAAATGGTCCTTAAAACTTGCCAGACCATACACAAAATTATTCATTTATATTCCCATAGCATGTAGGATCCCTAAAACATGGATCAGGACCCCATTGTGCTAGGTTCTGTACAAACACAGAAGAAAAAGACAGTCCCTGCTTCAGAGAGTTTACAATTATAACCCAGTAGATGGATACAGGTGAGGAAATGACGAGACAGTATTGGTCAGTATGATAGGCAATGCTCCAAGCATACCAGCAGCCTAATCACTGATAAGTTTTTAGAGGCATCACAGCAAAGGAGAGTGTTGAGGAGGAGGATGTTAGATTTGCAGAATGTACTGGACAGCACTTTAGCATGATCACTGATAATGAAAACGCTGCCTTCTTTACTCATTTAAAAAAGACAGTGTGTGTGCTGTATACTTATGACATGGTTTTTGGCCCCGGGATGTGCTTTTGCTTTGTGACTAAGAAGGAGAGAAGTATACCTGTGGTAAGTCTGTAACCTCCTCCACCCAACCAACTGGTTTTGTTCTTCATTTTAATGCATAAACCCCACTTTATTATAATTAGTCCCAATAGGCAGAGTGCTGCAGTAATTGATGCGGTGTTTGGGAGAGTGAAGATGGTGTATGGTCTCTGGTTCTGTAATTTAGAGCATCCATGTCCTGTTGCTTATTTACTGTATTGCTCTCTGTGTGGTAGATACAATTTTTTACATATAAAAAATGCTTCTGTTGGAGATGAGTGGGGAGTTTGACATGGGATTCACCCATCCTTTCCCCATGACCAAGGCCCTGCTTTGCTGGTGACTTTCTTCTAAGATGGGCAGGAAGAGATTCCCTTAAAGCCCTTCCATGTGGTTCCTATGGTTTTGAGGGCCAAGAATCAGATTTTTTTCCCAGGGTGCTAAGCACCTGAAACTTCATTTGAGCTGTAGGCATTCAGCACTCTTGAAAGTCAAGCCAGTTTACCCATGCCTGGGGGGCTGCACTGAAACCCCAGACTCAAACATACCCTGATCTTTGGGAAGTTTGAACCTGGCCCAGAACTCTACACCATTGGCCTGTCTCCACTTGTTTTCATTTAATTTTTGCTTCCTTCAGGTTCCTAATCAGCCATTGCCTCTGCACACTAGCATTGCAGACTGCATGTGATTGCTGCTCAGAAGCAGTGTCTTAAAATAATCCTTTTGACAACCCCTAATTATATCCAAGAAAAATTGCATCCAAAATGCACCCACTGTCTCTCTCCAGGTTTAAATTGGTGCTCTGAGTTATCCCTTCAACTCCTGCCAGTGATTGGTGCCTGGCTCATTGCACAAAAACAGAACTGTTGTTATCCTGGGACACACTTGAAACACTTTCCTTTATACCTAACAGTGTTGAAACGGATTGTTTAAAGTGAGTGAATTTAAACTCTATCCAGCCAACTGGACAAGCATGTGACAAAATTCTAATAAATAAAAGTTCACTGATGTGTGCAATATAATTTATTTTCCACAGTTCAGCCACTTCTTGTGATTTTTTTTTTAGTCATCTTATAGCCTTAACTGTTCATCTTATCATTCATTCTGAGTCTATAATAAACCTTCTGTAGTGGCTGTGTGGGGCAATGGTCCAGATCCGCCCCCACTGTAAATTGACAATAGCACCATTGACTTTGGGTGAGCTATGACCCAAACTGAAGGTTTGGTCCAATATCTTAATTCCCTGCAGATAAATGGCCCTCGTTGTTGATCTATGGTTCAATTCTTAATGGCACCTCATTGTGGCTACCTAGCATCCAAAATATACGTTTTTTCCCTCTCTAGAATAGACAAGCAAGGCCTGGATGTTTCAGAGGATTGGGAACAGGTTAAAAACTTCGGTTGTATGTATCACTATCTTGAATCCAATGATGGTCAGATGTGTGTGTTACAGAATCAAAGCAATACTGTAGGTAGTCCTTGGCCCTACAGATCACGAGCCATTCATGACTGGAGAGTGGGAATAGAACAGCCAAGATAACTTAGCTAATCGTATTGTTGGTGTGAGTTGTGTTGTGCAGCCCATAGCTTTAGAAGCTGCAGGTGGAACTGCAAAGTCAGTGAATCTCCTTATTGTAGAATATCCATGAGACTGGCCCCATGCTTACCCTCCATGCAGCCCTCAAGTGAGGGCATGGCCTAGGGAGGGTGGAGGCATGGCAGAAGCCATTCTGCCCTTTTGTTGCACTAGGATGCTGGATGGTTCTATAGGGATGTCATAACAACATAGTTTAGAAATCCTGGGACTGCTCTACCTGATGCTGGGGAAATGCCCTGGTAGCTGGATGGTTTCCGGAATCTGGTGTTAGCAGGAAGAAGGCTGGTCCTGGATGGCCCAATGGTTAGGGCACTAGCCTTGGACTTGAGAGACCTAGGTTCAAGTGCCTGCTCCTCCAAAGACTTCCTGTGTGGTCTTGGGACAGCTACTTAGAACTCTCTGCCTCAGTTCCCCATCTGAAAATTGGGATTAAAGAACACTTCCTGGCCTCTAAGGGGTGTTGAGGATAGAAACATTGAAGATTGTGGGTTAGTGGGGACCACGTGAGTACGACAAAAGAATATGGGAGAGGTGATGCCACACATCCTGAATTCCTGCTGAGCTCAGAATGTGGCCCTTAGTGGGTAGAGAAATAATGATGTGAGCACAGGGAACTGGGATCTCCTGTGTGCTAAGCCTGGCTCTGATGCTGCCCCTCTGCATAACCTATATAAATGCTAAGTAGTCGTAACACACTACAGGGTGTGTTCTGGGTCTTACGTACGTATTGGAGTCAGTGACATGCAGTCAATGTGGAGTCTTCATAGTTCATCTGTCTCATGCACTATATACTAAGGGTGGGACTTCTAAAGGACCTTAAGGACTTGTGTATATGGAGAATTTGCACATAGCATGTTAGTGTGCAGATCGAAAGCACTCCACATGCACTAACTGGCCATGTGGACTCTGCTATCACATTACAGGTTCTGAACAGCAGACGATCAAAGTGCACTACAGAACTTCTAGTGCATGTATGGCCAGTTAGTGCATGGCAGGCTGATGTGCCGTAGATTTCCATCCCAGAATGCAGTGAATTCTCTCCATATGGATAAGCACTAAGTGATTTAGGATTTTCAATGGGAAAATCCTCCTGAGTTACAAAAATGCTTACAAACCTTACAGTATGAACCTTACCCACCCTACACTAACAAGCTAGACAGCATGTACAATATGGAAAACATCAGCTGCAAAGCTTCATATTTACAAAATCTGGAAACCCCCAGAAAGTGCCCGCATCACTGCACTTTGGTTATTTATTTTAAACATGCTCGTTCTATTTTCTGGCTTGTTTGGATACACTTCATTAATACTGTTTTCTCAATGTGACTCGTCCAGTAAGTCATTAAACTTTACATCCCACATTGGCTAGTTAGCAGAGGGCAAAGTCTTGCAACTTGACTTGTGATCTGGTGTTCAGTTTGGTATTAATTCTTCAGCAGAATCTACCAATGTATACTTCGTAGAGAAGCTACGTGATGCTTGCATTTTCTTTGCATCTTAGCAACAAACTCCCATACAAGGTCTTGCATATCATTAATTGAAGTTATTTATTGGAAGTCAAAATATCATAACCTTTCATGTAGCCACTGTGACTACCGGTGACCAAAATGGCTGCATCTTGGTAGCCCCATTGGAACATATAAAATCCCAAATGAATCGGGGAGAGCAGTATCTTGTAATGTTATAAGCTTCTTGAACCAACATTGGCAGTTTTGTAGGTTTTCTCATTATGAAGTTCTACAGCCAAATAGCTTAATAATACTTTGCATTGCTGTATAGACCCTTATATGTGAGCATCTGGAAGTGTTTTCCAAATACAAAGTCTCACAATACCTCAGGTAGGTAGGTAGGTATTTTCCATGCGTTACGAATCGGGGAAGAGACATAAGAAGGGATGAAGTAATTTACCCAAGAACACATTGCAAGCCAATGGTAGAGCCAGAAATAGAACCCAGGAGTTCTGTCACCCTACCCTATCCTAACCTCTAGCTTTGGACTGGATTTCCCCACTGTGTAGTAATTAAGATTTTCTGATTCTCTGCTCCCTACTCCTCTCAAACTTTCTTTTAAACTGTATTTCAGGAATAGTAATGGTACGAATGTTTTGAAAGCTCTTTTAATAGCAACAGGTGACTGGCAGGAGGGTACTTACCATAAGTTACATAGGCTTGTGTCCAATGAAGATGCCGAATATACCTTGAAAGATTTTACTCCCCACAGCTCATTAAATATTGGGCTCTTTGCTACCAATGAGTTTGACTTAAGTGATCTCCATACTCATTGGAGGTCAGCACAGCAAATAAGGCAGCAATGTGGCACTACAGTTCCCTTCTCCTGAACTAAGAATGTAAATCGTCAGTACCCATCATCTTTTGTGCAGCTCAGCTCACCAGTCAGAGCAGGTGAAGGCAAAGCGGAAACTTGGTACCTTCTGTTCTCCTCTGTGAAAAGAGGCCACATCGGATTTTCATGCCTTTGATGTCAAACTGTCTCTGACTTCAAATATTTCTATGTACATTTATTTTTTATAAACCCAACTGAGAAATCAAGTTTGTGACATCTAGATAGGTTAAAATTGCAGAGACATTAATGTGCTTGCCCTTTAAATGAATACATTTAATCTTTCTTATACCCAAAGAAGAAGGAGCTACCCAATGACATTTCCTCTTATCAGTTTTAAAATATACTGCTTGTTAGTCATCCCCTAACCACGTGGGATCAGACTGGAGTTTCACGCAGGGCACATGTCTATGCATGATTGTCTCATATTGGGGAAATGATACCATTCTCTGCAGCATCTGGTACTGTCAGAGACAGGATCTGAGGCTAGATGGATTGTTGGTCTGACGCAGAATGGCTGTTTGAAAGTTCCTAGGATAAAGCCCTATTTAACATGGCTGAATGAACTTGACCCAATAATACACATGGCATTTTCAAGTCAGATGGCTAAGTGTTGACACATGGATGGCTTTAGTTACTGATGAAGTGTCAAGAACACAGAGGAAGCCTCAGCCAAGATATAAATAAAATATAAGGTCTGTAACCTGAGCTAAGCTAATGCTGGAAAAGTTCATCTCTTATTTTTAATGTTGTCTGTGACTTTAGAGACCTAATAACTTTACGATATGCCAAGCCCTCAAATGATCATTAATTTTCCTAACAATTAGCTCTGTGCCTTAAAATTTAAGCAGGGTCCAGGGAGCATTGCAACCATCTGGATGTAATAAATAGTCTCCTGTAGTAGATTAAATATACACAGGACTAGGAGGCAGGGGATTTGAGTTCTAATCCCAATTCTCTGACACAGGCTTTCTGAATGGCCTGGCCCAAATCACACACAGCCTCTTCCCAGGAGCTGCTGACCCCTCACCAAGTCCCACGGAAGCCAGGGGGAACTGAGGGTGCACAGCAACTGGGCAAGATGAGGTCTTCAGTCCCTGTGTGTTCCCCCATGTGTAAAACCGAGCCTTTAGCACATATTGTGTAGTGCGGATTTATTTTTGTCAATGTCAAGCACTGTGATCATGAGACAAACTGCATGGCTGTGTCTTCCCTAGACTGTATGTTCTTAAAATGTCCACCTTCGTCTACCTTAGCGCAGTTTCCCATTGCTAGAGCCATGGGAATCCTAGCATAGACAGATGTTCTTGATCCCATGTTCTCTAACTCTTCTTGGACCAGGTCTAAATGTCAACGATACAATGGGTAAAACACAGAGAAGCTAGAGTGCTGGGGGCACCCGTTCTCCAGCAGCTTTTGATTACTAGCAACATAAAGCTCTGTGTAAGGGGCGGAGGATGGAGCGGGTATTTATCTATCTAATCATCATAGCCGTCCCTGGTGTAACTCTCCTTGCAAAGTGAGTGGCACCAATTAGTATGGTTATGCCGCTTATGATTACTCCTGGAGTTTTATTGTCCTGAGAGAGAAATGTCAGAGGATCAGTCCCCTGGTTCTTCTCTCACTAAACCTAGTTTAAATCCCCACGGGGACATCACTCCTCCTGAACCTCCAAGTCTTTCTTCCCACCTTTGGAGATGTTCTGAAAGCTACTCCTCTGACATCTCTAAAGGCTGGGCCTTGATGGAGTGGTGCCACTGAAATAATCTCATTCAATGCACATGAGCATGCAGCCACACCATGAAATATAGGCACAATTCCCACAGCAGTCCTTCGCTACCTGGATTAGCACATTGTCCCTCTCTGAAAAGGAGATTCTGTGAATTGCAACCAGATTGTACCAGACTCATTCTGCTCATCCTACAAATCTTTCACATGACAGACCTCACTTCCCCTTCCCCTCTGTTACTGTTCAAATATTTCTTGTCACATGCATGATTTATCAGTGGTGCTGCTACATTTAGTGCAGGCAGGCATGCTTCCCCACCCCAGCTCCTAGTGAGATCACCACCAAGTCGAGACAACTAGGCCAAGCAGCACAGTATATTTGAAATGTAGAGTGCTACACTTTTCTTGCCATGAATCAAGACTTTGTTTTTCCTTCAGATCTTGCTTCCCCATCTTGCCATTTGGAAGCTGCTCTGTGAATCGTTAATGGAGTATGGAGTCCAGTTCTGGGTTAACAGATCCCTGTTCACTGCAACAGGATCATGGTCTACTGACATCTCTTAATTGCATTTGGAATTCCCCTGGTTAATGAACTTACCTTCCTGCCTGTCAAACATTCACTTAACTGATCTTCTGCTGTATAATTTATTTTCATTTCATCTCTTTGCTATTCAGAAACATACTTCCTGAAATCTTCCCCCTTCTGGAGAGAATGTGGTCTATTTGCTTCAGTTCTCGCTGTTTTTTAGTTGCAGATGATGCTTTTTGACAGCATCTGTTTAACAAACTTCCTGTCACTCTGGGACTGTAGTTCTGACTTTCCCCTTTAGAATTTTTTGCTAGTTGATCAGTTGCTCCTTACGTCTGGCATTCCCCATATGATGATTCTTCTTCTGGTTTATCTTCTCATCGTGCATGTATCTCAGGTGCTGAACTTGGAGTTGAAACACTAGGGTGTTTCACAGACCTGTTGTGCAGCCTTGGGCATGTCATTTAATTTTTCTGTGCCTCTGTTTCCCCTGTGAATTTCTGTCTTGTCTACTTAGACTGTAAATTCCCCAGATCATGGACTGTTTCTTAGGGTATGGTTACACTTACAAAATTATAGCGCTATTGCTTATAGCGCTCGCCTTATACAGCAATAATAATAGCGCTATTGTATGTCCACACTGAGCTGCTCCAGCGCTATAGCATGGCCACATTTGCGGCACTTAATACGGCATTAAGAGCAGCGCATTAGGGCAGGTATCCCACAGTACACCTCTTCCTGATCTGGCGCAATGGCTTGTGGTAGGGGGGGCGTCACTTGCGGGGCATTCTATATCCTGTTTGAACTACCCATGAGGCTTTTTGGCATATCCCAGCAATCCCTGTGTTTCCTTCCACCTCCGGCGCCATCTTTCAAGGGTTTCAGCAAGACACGCTCTGTCTTCCATTGTCGAGTGCTGCAATGAATCCAGAACTGCTGAGGGACATGCTGACGACTGTCGCCAGCACATCTCTGTGTGCAGTGGAGTTATTCCTTGACATGCAGGATGACAGTGATGATTCTGAAGACGAGATCGAAGCGGTGAATGCATTCGACACGAAGCTGCTTGTCTCATTAACGGACATGCTCACGGCTGTTGAACGCCGCTTCTGGGCACGGGAAACGAGCACAGAGTGGTGGGATCGCATCGTCATGCAAGTCTGGGACGACGAGCAGTGGCTGCAAAACTTTCGAATGAGAAAAGCCACTTTCATGGGACTGTGTGCTGAACTCGCCCCTGCCCTGCGGCGCAAGGACACCAGACTGAGAGCTGCCCTCCCGGTGGAGAAGCGGGTGGCTATCGCGATCTGGAAGCCGGCTACCCCAGACAGCTACCGATCGGTGGCCAACCAGTTTGGGGTTGGAAAGTCGACCGTTGGAGTTGTGCTGATGCAAGTGTGCAGGGCCATTAATCGCATCCTGCTACGAAAAATCGTGACTCTGGATAACGTGCATGACATCGTGGCTGGCTTTGAAGAAATGGGTTTCCCTAACTGTGGTGGGGCGATAGATGGGACCCATATACCCATTCTCGCGCCCGCCCACCTAGCTGAGGAGTACGTTAACCGAAAGGGGTACTTCTCCATGGTTCTCCAGGCGCTTGTGGATCACCGTGGGCGTTTTACTGACATTAACGCTGGCTGGTCTGGAAAGGTGCATGACGCACGCATCTTCCGCAACACCGGCCTGTTCATGAAGCTGCAAGCCGGGACTTTTTTCCCAGACCAGCGGATCCCCGTGGGGGAAGTGGAAATGCCCATAGTGATTCTTGGTGACCCTGCTTACCCTTTAATGCCCTGGCTCATGAAACCGTACACAGGGAGCCTGGACAGCAGTCAGGAAAGGTTCAACTACAGGCTTAGCCGTTGTAGAATGACTGTGGAGTGTGCTTTTGGGCGTCTCAAGGCGCGCTGGCGCTGTCTTTATGGGAGGCTAGATTTGGCCGAGGGTAGTATCTCCGCGGTTATTTCCGCATGCTGTGCCCTTCATAATCTTTGTGAGCGGAAGGGCGAAGGCTTCACCCAGGCATGGTCCTCTGAGGTTCAACGCCTGGAGGCCACATATGCCCAGCCAGAGAGCAGGGTTCATGGAGGGGACCAGCGCGAGGCTGTTAGGATCAGGGAAGCCTTGAGGGAGCATTTTGAGGCTGAAAGCCAGTTCTAAAGTGAGGTGCAGATGGAGGGAGGGAGGGAGGGAGGGAGGGAGCATTCTTTTAACAGGAACAGGCATTTGCTTTTCTGTAGCCTGTAATAATGTATGTACACTTAATAAAAAAACCCATTTATTAAGAAGACAATTCATTTATTGAACAGGTATTTCGGTTGCTGAAAGAAAATATTGTGATGCATGTGAGGGGGAAGGCAGGGGAGGTGCAATGGGGGTGTCGTGGGGTCAGTCAGAGATCGGAGTATGTCCGGGTCTCTGAGTCTCCAGTGCCCTCACAGTGGCCATGTCCCCCGAACCCCATTTGCGGTGGCCAGTAAGGCATGTTATTAGGGGTAGACTGCAGTGGATAATGGTGTAGGGTCTGGGGGTTGTCCGGTGAAGACAGAGGGGTTGGAGGCAGCTGTGGATGGTGATAACCATTTGGCTGATGATACTGGCCTGGAGGGTACAGAGGCAAAGAAGGGGAAGGGAGTTGGGGCAAACGGTAATTGGGGTGGTGGGTGCGGAGCTTCTCCTCCTGAATGGTGACAAGCCGCTGCATAGTCTGCAATTGAAGCTGCAGTAATGAGAGCAGCTTGTCGGTGCTTTTCCGGCGGTGAATCGCGTTCTCCTTCCGCACCTTCTCCCTCAACTTGCTCTCATTCTCCCTCCACCTCTGTGCAACTCGATTCTCCGTTACAGCCTGTTGCATTACTTGCTGTACAAGATCCTCTTTGCTCCTTCGTGGCCGCTTCCTCAGTTGCCTGAGCCTCTCAGCTGTTGATAAGAGCGATGGCGAAGGGGTGAAGGACGACCCTTCTAAAATAAAAAGATACATTTCACAGTGGTTCCCTTGTAAAGAGCAGACATGCCTATCATTCCCCCGCATTCCCCGTTTGCCTGTCCCGCAGACAGCACAGATACAGCAACGGAGCCCCTGCCATGGTGAGTGGACTCCAGAGGCAAGGGAAATGATTTTTTTCCTGCCCTGAAAAGCTGTGGCGGGGGAGGGAGTGGGGAGTGCCGGTACGTTGCAGGAGCCACAGTGTGAGCAGCAGGCAGGGGGAAGGATTTCTCCCCTGCCCTGAAAAGCTGTGGCGGGGGTGGGGTGTGTGTGGAGTGCTGGGAAGTGGCAGGAGCCCTACTCTGAACACTGTTCCAACATTCTCCGTAGGTGTTTGTCCTGGAAGATATCTCGTTGCTTCGAGTCACTGAGGAGCAAAGGGAAGGGATTTTATTAAGATGCGGCTTCCGCCCAGGGCCATATGCAGCGTGCCTATGTGCAGCAATGCTCCCCCCACCCATTGTAGCACAGTGGCAGGGACTAGTGACCGTGACCGGGACGGGGACCACGCTGGCTCTCCCGGGAAACCTGCGCAGGCGCATTGCAAGTGCTCTTATTGAGACCTTTGAAGAGATTACTGATGATGACTACCGCGAGGTGATAGACTACATTAATGCACTATTCCACATGTAGGCAAGCATGCAAGCATCCCCTTCCACCCCAAGCTGCCTGCCTTCCCCATAGAAAAGCAGCTTTACCGCCGCAATGCACTGCTGAGCTGGCCCCTGCAACCGCCGGACTCTGTGGCTGGCCGCCCTCCTCCTGGCTTTAGAGGAGAGCTCCTGGCTGCATGCCCCCCTGCCCTCCTCCTGGCTTGAACAGAGCACCAGGTGGAATGCCCCCCTCATGCCTTTCCACCCCAAGCTGCCAGCCTTCCCCATAGAAAAGCAGCTTTACCTCCGCAGTCCACTGCTGAGCTGGCCCCTGCAACCGCCGGACGCTGTGGCTGGCTGCCCTCCTGGGTTGAGAAGAGCTCCTGGCTGCATGCGTCCAGGGACTCCTCCGTGCCCTGGATCGCTGCTGCCTCGTCCTCATCCTCCTCCTCTTCTTCATCCTCCTGCTCTTCGTCCTCCTCCTCACCCCCCCCTTCACTGGTGGGCTGGGAAGTGTCCGTGGTGGTCAATGGAGTGACCGTGGGATCACCACCAAGTATCGCGTGCAGCTCCTTATAAAATCTGCAAGTCACCGGGGCTGCCCCGGAGCGGCCGTTTGCCTCGCGGGCTTTGCGATACGCATTCCTAAGCTCCTTTACCTTAACACGGCACTGCAGAGTGTCCCGCTCATGGCCTCTTTCTGCCAAGGCCCGTGATATCTGCCCATAGGTGTCAAAATTCCTGCGGCTAGACCGCAGCTGAGACTGAACAGCCTCTTCCCCCCAGCAGCTGATGAGGTCCAGCACCTCACTATTGCTCCATGCTGGGGATCGCCTATTGCGAGGAGGCATGGCACGTGGAGTCATGATGATCAATCAGAATGATCACCTGCAACGATTCCCTGAGACCACGCCACGCAATCAGTCAGATCAATGAGAATGATCACTTGCAAGGATTCCCTGAGAGCACGCCACGCTTGGCTGGAGCAAACAGGAAGGGGATTTTCAAATTTCCCTGGAACTTTAAAGGGCGGGTCTGACGTGTGGTCACCTGAGGACAGGACAAAAGAGTTTGCAAGTGATGACCAGAGTGGCTCGAATGGGAATTATGGGACAGGCTGGAGGCCAATTAATACGCAGTGGGTGTCCACATTCTTCCTGTAGCGCTACAGCAGGTGCGCTACAGCCCTTATTCCCCATGAGGAGGTGGATTTATAATAGCGCTATAACTCCGCGGTTATAGCGCTATTAGTGCCTTGCCAGTGTGGACGGAGAGTAGGTTATAGCGCTCGTAGGGGCTTTATAGCGCTATAAAGTGCCAGTGTAACCATGGCCTTACATTGAGTCTGTACAGCACCTAGCACAATAGAGCTCCCATCTCAGTTGGGACCTCAAGGCTCTACCACAATGCTACTTCTACTACAAAAACAAACCACAAACACCCTCTGCCTTATTGTCCACTCATAGCATATGTAAGTATCCTGCTTTTCCTGGTGTGCTGCAACTAGAACTTGGCCCTTCACTACCTGAAACGCACCCTGGCTGTTGTCACACTTGTCATGAGGATTTTGCCATGTGAATACTTTGAAGTGTGTAGACAATGTAAAGTTGAGGATGAGATAAAAGAACTAGTTTTGCAGGGCCAGAGTATTTCTATGATTATTATTAATACCCAACACTGATCTAGCAATTGCAAACTCTATAGGACAGGAATTATCTTTTTTCAATCTAAATGATAAAGGGAATATTTTATTGTAGGCCTGAAACTAACAAACAATAAGGGAAGAGGTTTCAGCTGAATTTCAGAATAATCTACATTTAATTGAAGTTCATGGAACTCTTGACTCCTCTTAACCCCAAAGACTTATATTTGGTTTTCTATTTATTACTTGTTCATCCCTAAGCAAGGCTATGTCCAATCTTATGGTTGGATCTGCTTTCCTGGGACAGAGATGAAGCGGAACCATAAAAATGATCCTTTCTCTATTGGGGTAGTCAACTGGTTTTTGTCAAGATGCAAATTTCTTGGTCAAGGTATAATCAAGGTCCAGACTCCAGAGAAACATTTTTCACACCACAATAATAATAATGATAATAAGTAAATACAAATATTTTGCAGTACATTCAAAAGCATCTGGCAGTTCAGATTTGGCTCATGGTCTGCCTGTTGACTACCTCTGCTATAGATGCTTCTGCCAGAATGACCTGAGGCTGGCGGCCATCAGAATGGGCCGGGAGGTGGAGGCAGAAGGAATCTGCATGAGAAAAGCTGGATTGATGTTGACTGCATTAACAGTAGGTAATAAAGAGGCCGCCTCTCACTCAGCTATTACTGCAGTTTGAGACAGTTAATGACCACTACTGCCTCAGTATCCAATCCATCAAAAATCTATGGCAACGCCTTATGCTGAGAAGAATTAGGGTAAAAGAATAGGAACTATAGAAAGACTCAAACCGAGTAAGGTATTGAATGTGCAGTTTATATTTGATTTATTCCTCCACCAGGAAACAAATCCATTCTAGAAACAGGTTTTTATGGGCACAATGTTCTTTTAGTTCTGTAGTTTAAAATAGGCTATTGTCTCCTTTGCTTTAGATTTCTGCTTCCCAGGCAGGTGCACACCAGTTGGATGAGTGCTGTTTATTCCTTCGGTTCCTTTACAGCCTCTGCTACAGTTAATGGCAAAATGGTTGTTGAACTAAAAGGAATCGGGATCAGGCCTTTAAATAAGTTTCTACTAAATGCAAGGATTAATTTGCATTATAATGTAGCTCTTTGCTGCGATCCCATTTGAGTTGGCTTTGTCCATTTTATATGTTGCAGCCATCTTGAGGACTGTTTCCATTTCAATAAGAACTCTATGACACTTCTTAGGGCTGGGCTACACTACAGGGGGAAGGGTATCAACCTAAGATATGCAACTTCAGCTACGCGAATAGCATAGCTGAAGTCAAAGTACCTTAGGTCGACTTACCTGGCCATACCAACAGCGGCGGGTCGACCGCGGCTGCTCCCCCACTGACTCTGCTTACTCCTTCTCCTGAGATGGAGTACAGGCATTGATTTGGGGATTGATTTATTGCATCTAGATGAGACGTGATAAATTGATCCCCGATACATCGAGTGCTACCCACCAATCCGGCAGGTAGTGTAGCCATACCCTATCAGTCAGCTAATAGCCTAGATTATTTCTGACCTTTTAAGCTCCTTACTCCTCTGACAAAGCTAACATCACTTTTGAACTTGTGATGTCCTAAAGCGGTTGTGATACCCATGTCCAGCATTCAAAAGCTTGATGCCCTAGCAACCTGGGAAGGCTGCTTCCTTAGCAATGGAGTTGATAAATATGCCCATCTCTGGGTGTCACCGCAGATCTCACTTGCCCTTCCAGAGGGCAACAATTGTTTGTCAGTCCTGAGTTCCAGCTGGTTGGGCCGGTATGGGAAAACACCACTGTGCATGTGCAGAATTCATGTCCACCACAGCTTTTTTTGTTTCCCTGCAGAAAAATGACTTTTTGACAAGCAAAGGGAAGCTTGTTGATATGTCTGAAGCTTTTTGACTTGGCTCATTTTGATGTTTTGTCCCTACTCTGAGGCAGAACTGGCTCATTTAAATCCAGGAGACATGCCCATCCCTGGCTCTCACTGCTCCCAAACATTTCTCTCCTCTGCACCAAACTTCTGTTGCCTTTGAAGTGGATTTTTTTTCTTCTTCTTCTTCTGCATGGGGAATTGCATTGTCATAAAAATGTCTCTGCTTCCTGTTTCTTGTTGTTTTACCTGCTAAGATCATGAGGCCAAACTGTGGTGAGGTCACCCGGGGGCAACTGATCACAATCTCCAGGGGGCCTTTCACCTGGTTAAACACACACACACTTCATTTAAAAGCAAACCAAAAATCTCCTTCCCTGGGCTTCCATGGACATGGAGGGGAGATCCACTGACAGAAAACTGCCGTCCTGACCTTCAGCTTGCTCCTTGATTGTCTGAGATTGTGTAGGAGATGGTAGACAAACTATCAGGGCAAAGGAAATAGACCAATGTAATAGCAATGATGGAGTGACATCCTCTGTGAGCACCTTAGAGGGAAATCATAGCCATCTGACCTGCAGACTCAGAGCTTGCCCAGCCTCTATCAAAGTCAGTGGGGCACTTTCCATTGACTTCCAAAGGAACTGGGTAAGCAGGCAGGTAAAGCTGTCCCTTTAGACATCAAGGTGATGTCCAGCCAAAAAATATGTTCTGTGTGTTCAGTATAATGGATTTGGGAAAATCCCAAGTCATCAGGAGTTAACCAGCAGCCCATCCAAAGGATAAATGGACATTTTCCAAAGAAATGTTTATTTTAATGAAAAGGCTGTTTTCATAAAAAATGTTGGATAAGAAGTTGTGACCAGCTCTAGTGAGCAGCCAGCCTGATGTACTCTCTGGGGTATGCCATTCTGGGTTATGTCAGATGCCAAGTGAAGAGTGTGTTTATGACCTGTCCTTATCTTTGCCTTTCCTGTGGACACATGTGGAAAGAAGCCAGAAGTAGACTGTAATCTCTCAATGCCTTTTAAATATTTGAAAACTGGGGGAATATTGGACTGAAAGCCCTGGGCCTAAACCCAACCCTCCAGTTACAGTTCTGGTGCTGGGTTGCATCTAAAACTGATGGGGCCTTTTTTGGGTTCCAGGTCACTTGTCATTGAAATCATGAGATTTTGCTGTAGAGATGGCAGAGATCTCACAAGAACAGCTGATCTCAAGCCTTCTTCCACTCTAGATGGTGGAAAACATGTCAGAGTTGTCAGTAAGACCCCTGTGAACCTCAGGCTCAGCCTAACCTGGATCAATATCCAAGCTAAGCCTCCTGGACCCAAGACACAGTTATACCCAGCATTTATCTCCCCTCTTTACCACTCACAGATGAAGTCAGTGGCAACCAGGTATTTGGAAAAGAAAGTATCTTTTGAAGGGTTGCTAGTGTCTGTGGGCAGGCAAGTTGCCGGGGGAAGAAGATGGCTGATCAGTGGCTTGGGTTTAGGAAAGACTTAACTGATTATGTTTCAGGTTTGGAAAACCAGGAGGAGTTCAGATCCAGAGCCTGCTGTCCCCCAAACCCTTTTAGTCTGGGCTCGTTTCCTGCCAAAATCCTCTTCTGATGCCTTCATCAAATATGCAACTGGAGAGCAAAGAGTATAGTGGTCTATAGTGATCTAAAGTCCGCATTGACTAATTCCACCAGTTTCCTACTCCTAATGGGGTGTGTGTATGTGGGGGGAAATAATGATATTTTTAGACTATTTTAATGATAAGCCCCATCTGTCAATCTAGTTTGAGGCCATGTTAGTGTCAATCCAAACGAGTTATAATGTGACTGAGACTGACCAAGGACATGCTGTGTATGCCCTTGAGCTCAAAAGAGTTTACTCTGTAGCCTGATTTGTTCAAATATTAACAGATCTTGAGGGAGTAACTGTGAAAGCAAGGTCGGGTCTGATATGGATGCTTTTCTGCATGAAAAAGTCCTGTTGTGTTTGTTTGTTTTGTTTTTTTTTTAATCTGCCTCAGTGGTAGCTCCATCCACCTCCTTGTTCTTGCTCGTGTCTTAGGTACAGATGTTTTACTCTTTTTAAGAAGCTGTTTCTGCATGTTCTGATTTGCAGTAATTTGACTGACATGAAGGTAGTCTAAACACTGTTCTCAGCCAAGTGAAGGACATTAGCCCTGGTGATAGCTTGAGGGACAGTTTCACAATCTTGCCATACAAATAACTAGGGGCTTGTCCATTGCTTCAGTGAGACGCTACCTATGCTGCCGAGATCGGGGAAGGTGATCGGAGAAGCTCCCTGAGGGGTTATCCACTTTCCTGAGGCACTAACTAGGTTGACATAAGTTCTTCTGTCTGCCTAGCACTGTCTACACTGGGGATTAAGCTGTTTTAACTATGCTACTTAGGGATGTCGATTTTTCACACTCTTGATCAAAATTACCAGTCACCTTAACTTTTTAGTGTAGACCAGGCCTAGGCCAGAGTTCTTTTTTTTGTTTATTTTATGAAGTGCAGAAGATGGCAGAAACCCTGCTGTGGGAATGATCCAGGGTCATGAGGGCCACAGAGAGAGAAAAGTATCCAGTTTACCTAAGATCATGTCGGGAGAGTACAGAACGCTGCAGTGTGTCTCCTCAGCAAAGCAGGCTACTGCGAGCATATCAGATGTGTCCTCCACCCTCTGCACTGACTTTCAATAGGATATCAAGGCAAGAACAGAGGAATGAAAATAATTTCTGCTTCTAAAACCCCTTTCAACTGAAGAGTCAAAATCATTTTGCAAACACTAATTAAACTTCTCAACACTCTTGTGAGATGAGGTGGTGATGATGACCCTTAGCTTGTGATATAGTGCTTCAGAGTTACTGTTTTTGTAAGCAGTCAATACTGGCCTGGCTTTGATCCCATTGAAGTTAATGGTAAAACTCCCATTGATGCCAGTGGTTGCCAAATTAGGTTTATGCTGAAAGCTTCTGAAAATCCCACCCTAGGTTTGTAGGGTTTAGAATTACAAGGGACTCTTGTGACCATATAGTTTGACCTTCTGCATAACACAAGCTGTAAAATTTTACTGAGTCCAATAATAGGTGAGTATCACTTCAGTTTTACAGATGAGGGAAACTGAGGAAGGAGCTAGTGACTTGCCCAAGTTCATAGTGACTGAGCTGGGAATAGAGCCCACATGTCCTGATTCCCATTCCCTTACTCTAACTGTTATGTACATACCCTAAATATGCTGAATGTAAACCTCAGACTCTTAAATACTTGAATTAAATGGGAATCCTTTTATTCCTGCAAGATTATTTGTAGGCAAAAGTAGATATTGTCTGCTTACTTTAATAACTGCCTTTATTGCCATGAGATGCAGAACTCTGGTGTAATCAAAATGTACACATCTCTTGTGATCTGAATTTATGCCTGCAAGAGAATGGGAGTTAGGACTCCTTATGAGTTGTTGCATAAAATTAATGCAACAGATTGGAAAATATATTCACGTCCACTTAGACTAGCAGTGATTAATGAAGTTATTGTAAAAGAGCTATCTCCAAATCAATGGGACTGTTTATGTCTAGATGACCTGATAACCATTAGCTGTTTAGTGGGGATGTCTTCCTTCTCCCCCACCTCTCCTGTTTGCAAAGGGTGACTTCAATAATATTATTCATGTATTTAATAATTTTTCTTAATGAAATACCTTTTAAATGCATTAGTCATCTCAATATCCTCCAGCACGAGGAAGATTCGATAGAGTTCATAGCACACTCAGCTATGTAGTACAATATTCAAAGGAACTTGCTGTTAAGCAAAAAAGAGAAACTAAGGACCTCCAGAAGGTATAAATTAGCCTAGCTCTATTGACTTCAGTGGAGCTGAGCGATTTTACACCGGACGGGAGTTTGACCCTCTGTGTCTTGTAATCATAAAAATTATGAGTTAAAATGGTACCTTTTTAATGCACATATTTGCTTCTCTGCATCTTTGAATTATATCTGTCAGCTTAGACTTAAGTTTCTGTCTCCACCCTGGATCTGAAATAGTTTGACTTTGGTGACCACCTGTCTCACTGCAAAAGGCACCTGCTTTGATAGGGTTTTTTGGGGAAGGCTGAAGATATTCTTCCTATGGCAACAAAAGGGCAGGAAGGAGTTTTTGTAGGTGGGTCACTGGCTGAGTCCTTCTTGTATTCATCATTTTAATGCTGTTGGGATTTAGTTATATCATTAATGGTGGCGGTAAAGCACCTGAAGCCTTGGCTTTTTAGTTCTTATTATTTTAGATATTTAAATAAAAATGAACTTGAGTGAACTGGATTCTGCATCATCAACGCCATTAACTTTTTCTGCAATCAGAAGAACTGATGCTGGCGAAGTAAAAAGGAGAATTAGCATGATTTGTAATTTAAAATCTCAGGTCGAATCTGCTGTATTGTTAGGTGGAGCAAGTCATCCTTTTAATTTTAACACTGAGCAAATTTGATTGGGAAGTCGCTGACGCAAGAGAGAAAAATATTGGAAGTTCATCAGCAATGTCTCTTAGAAAGTAACTTTTTTGACTTTGAGTTGCTCTCATCACTTCCATTATTGTAAGAAAAGCTTGAGATATAACAAGGCCAGACGTAACCCCCACCCCAAATCCCTGAAAAGGGAAAGCTCCTTGGCAAGTTGCAGCTGGAGCCTCACACAGGCTGGCTTTTCTGGCTCACAGTCCATCCACTCCTTAATTATGCTTGGATTGTTCTTGACCAATATGCCAATGCCACAAAATGCCTGCAGATTATGACCAACCTGAGTGATGTGAGAAGTACCAGGAAATAAAGATGTCTTCTGTCAGACCCATATTCCCTAGGTCAGTCTCTTGGCTGGTGCTTCTAGCAAGGTTAGGAGGGCACCAATAAGTGCTGTTTGTGATGCAGATACCTACCGTGGTCAGAGACCAGCAAAGCTCATTTCACATGTATTTCCCCCATCTCCCTGCTGGAAAACCTTTTTAACTGGAGCAGAGACTTGGGGGTTGAAAAATGCAGGGATTGGGCAGAGAGGATGTGCTAATGTTCAGAAAGGTGCTTCACCCTGGTTCTGTTAGGCACTGCCTCTGTTTTCCAGGCTTGGCTATATCCTGTGAGAAACCTCATACATTGAGAGTGAATAATTGCTCAGTGTGGCAAAGTCTATGGCTAAATCTACACTGAGTCATTCTTAAACTATTATGTTGTTTTTACTTGCACAATAAAATGAACATAGGATGTCACCTGGTAAAAATCAGGCTTGAAATCACCACACGCCTCTCTACTAACTTCCAGATGAAACAACACAGAAATCTGAGTTGATGTGTTTTGCTTAATACTCTCATCCTGTTTCAAAATCCTGCAGGGGCCAGATTCTCAGATGGCATAAATCCGCATGAATGTCGGTGGAATTTAACATCAGCTGAGAATCTGGCCTCTGTTATATATTTGCCTCCTACCCATAAACTAAAAAATTAGCCCGCTTGAGCTGCTGGTACATACTACTGGACACCGCACTTAGAGTAGTAGATGGAATTACGAGAGGGTGGGGAAGAACTATGCCTGGGAAGGGGGTGTTTGTACAGTTCGCAGGCGCTGCCATTTAAGCATAAAAGTAATGTTTTATAGGCGAAGTTCTGGCCATGGCGCCACTCTGCAAATATTTAATTCTAGGTTTCCATGTGTGCAGAATATTCATGAGAGTGAATGGCAAGAAGACAAACAGAACCAGCATTCACCTCTGGGCAAACCATATGTTTCTCTCACTCTTTACCTGCCCAGCTGAAGCTGTGTGTTTACATTTGCTGCTTAACTCTCTGCATGATGCAGCTATGAAAAAAACCCCAACCTAATTAGTTGCTCATGGGGATATGCATTTAATTATCTTTTTCTTTAATTCATGTCCAGCATGCTTAGAGCACTGCTTGCAAAGGGAGGGGGAGGGTTGGAAGGAGTTACCATTTCTGAAGTAGTACAGTAACAGCTGTCTAGGAATACAGGGAGTGGCTGTTAGAATGTGTGTCCTGAAGGCTTCCTTGGGGTGAAAGACAAGTTGGATCAAATACTGCTTTCAGGTGGTACTTGTACTGGCCTATTTCCAGAGCAACTGAAGAATCTGGCTTATTCTCTTTTGTTTTAAAAATGCACCTGTGACTTAGTGACTGTGAATCTCCTATTAAGCTTGAGTCATTCTCCTTCTCCCCACCCCAAATGAGTTCTGTGACCAGAACTATGGTCTGCACTTTGCAGTGCATTGAACAGTGCGCATCTTCTGTTCCATTTCACTCTACACCTCTAGGCACTTGGATAGCAGGGGGATGAGTGCTGTTTAAAAGGGGTTTCATTGTACCAGCATTCACTAGCAGTGTGTTCCATTGCATAGCCTGTTTCTGACTCTCTAGAAAACAAGTGATCTGTTTATACAATATAGATCTGCATTAACCCCTGGACATGAACATTATGCTTTCCACAGCAATGATTGTTCAAATGGTCTAGTGAATAATAATCTAATATAAATAAAACAGATTTCCAATCCATATATACAGGCCTGGTCTTCACTAGGGGCAGGGATCAACTGCAGATACACAACTTCAGCTACGTGAATCACGTAGCTGAAGTTTGCGTATCTGCAGCCGACTTACCTGCCGTCCTCACGGTGGCGGCAGTTGGCGGCGTGCTCCCGCGTCGATTCCAGCTTACACCTCTGGTCAAGTTGGAGTTACGGAGTCGACGGGGGCGCTGCTGGTGATCGATTTCTCGCATCTTGACGAGACGCGATCAATCAGTCGCCGTAAGATCGATCCCTCCCCGCTGTAGTGAAGACAAGCCCATAGTGACTGAGATACCTAAAGAAACTAAGAGGCCAGGGAGAGAAAAAAGTCTTAATTTTAAGTTTTGTGAGAGATCTGACGTGTTTGAAGTCCTTTGCTGAAATCCTGGCATCAACAAAGTCAAAGTCAAAACTCCCATTGGCTGCAATAGGGCCAGGATGTCACCCTGGATTCTAATGTTACCTACACCAATGTAACTAGCTCCATTGACCTCAGTGGAGCTGCTTCTGCTTTACTCCAGTGTGAATCAGTCCCTGAGTGTCTCCTCTCAGGGTGTATTTGTTACTTGACTTCTAGTATCAGAGGGGTAGCTGTGTTTGTCGCTTTTGCAGATCCAGACTAAGAGTCCTGTGGCACATTATAGACTAACAGCTGTATTACAGCATAAGTTTCAGGGCTGAATATCCACTTTGTCGGATGGCATGCCTGCATCCGACGAAGTGGGTATTCACCCACGAAAGCTTATGCTCTAATACAGCTGTTAGTCTATAATGTGCCACAGGACTCTCTCTTGTCACTTTGACTTCCAGTGCATCCCCATAAACATATAGTCCAAAGGCTTGATTCCTAAGCTTTTCACACTTTGATTTTAGCTGCACTATTTGAATGCTCACCGAGGCCTCGCAGGATGGGCGGACAGATCTGCAGACAGAGATATGGATCCTACAGCTGACTTACAAATCACAGGAACAATCCTTAAAACACAGTTCCAGTTCCTGTTGAAGCCAGTGGGAGCTTCCCCACTGAGTTCAGCAGGGGAAGGATCAGCTCCAAAGAGGCGAGTAGAAGTTTGGCCTCCAGGTGTATGTGACTCATTTACAACATAGGGTGCCATGAAGCTTGGCTGTCAGAATGTGCGTTCTCAGCCTCCCACATTCCACTCCAAAGGTCTCAGTTACAGTGGCAGTGGAGGGAGAAGCTGGCGAACAAGAGATGTTGCCAGCCAAATTCATCCCTGGTGATAAACCCCCACTGACCTCACTGGAGTTACAGCAGGGATGAATTTGTACCCATGTTTTTAAGCCAAGCATGGCAATCTTTCAGCAGTGGATGCTGTTCTACAGGGATTCCTAGTAGAGTTCCTGACTCTCTGTGCTGTGAATGAGGCAGGCTCCCCTCTGGCACATGGCTTATATGTTCTCTTTCCCTTTTGTCTTGTCTATTAGGGATCCTAAGCTCTATGGGGCCGGGGTTGTCTACTGCTGTATCTATACAATGCCTCGCACACTGGGGCCTCAGCACTGCTATAATAAATAGGCATTATTAATAATGAAACCTTTTGCCCAATGTAAATATTCTAGTGCATGTGGAAAGCTCTGGAACCCATAGGTGCTGGAACTAGAGTTGCTGTTGCACCCCCTTGGCTTGATATAGTAATAACAACCCAAATACGTGGCTTCCGCTTTCAGCACACTTACTCTAAAAATTGTACTAGCACCACTGCTGGGGCCTGATTCTGCCCCTCTCTTCTCCGTGTATCCTGACCCACATCATCTTCCCCTTGATTCCCTGGAGTGTTCTGTGGTGCCACATTTCCTTTCATTTCTTGCCACACCTTAATTCCAGTTTCCACCTTGCCCTGGGGGGATTGGATGGATGGAGGGTGTGGGAAGGAAGTCTGGCGGTGGACGAGGAAGGAATTAACTATTTTGAAGCCAGAGAGGATTCCAGCACAGCGAAGTCTCTCCTAGTTCCGAAAGGTTAATACATGATTCTCAGGTGACTGGGCGTGAATTGCCCTGAGAGGAAATAGCCCTGAGGTAAAGAAAAGGAGGAAGCTTTTTACCATTGCCCACATGCTATGAATACTCTGCAGAACTTTCTTTCCCCTCATAAATTTCCGTCAGACAAGTCCTCCACCTGCCCCTACATGAGAAAAGAGTCCTGGCAGGAGTGGCCTGAGGAGGTGTCTTTCCTGCTCTGTGCTGACGTTTGAGCAACTTTTGCTCTGCTATAGATAAAGGAATGAAACATCCCTGCCTCCATGCAATCAGGCACGGTGCCTTCTGCTAGTCCTTTTTCCTCTGAGTTATACAGGTCAATGCCCTCATTCAGAAGAGCGTGTCCGTAACTCTATCCCTTTTCCATCTAGTACGTACGTGTTTTGCTGAATAGGTATGAGTTTAAAGTTAAACGTGAACTTAAATGCTGTGTTGAAATGAGGCCCAGTAGTTGCTTACAGGAGGAAGGCAAGAATAATGTACTGTTGTTTTGTAATGTCAATGAAACTAGACTGCATCGTAGTGAGGCTTTGGGTGCTATTGAAACTATATGCCGCTATGGTGAGAGACCAGTGCCAACCAAGGTTTTACTGCAGCTGAAGAGGAACTCTCATGACCCTCTACGCCCAACTTTGAGGTCAGTGGTATAAACATGATCAGACACAGGCCCAGAAAATCAGATCATTATTTGAGAGTTCGATGAAGGTCGGACATGTCCAAAATTAGGGTTAGTTTTAAACTTTATTACAGAAAATTAATGATAGTTGAATTTCAGCGCCCTTTGCCAGAGATCTGATACTGAGCTGCATTTCCCTCTCCTGATCTAGGTCATCAGACCAGACTCCCTCCTTGTTGGTTTAATATTCCTGTTAGAAACTAGCAATAAACATAAAATGGCAGCTCTCAGTGCAGTGAGGAGCCATGCTCTTCTCTCAGTTACATTGGTGTGTGCTCAGAGTAAACCCACAGAAAGCAATGGGTGTGATGCTGGAGTCACGAATCTCATTGCTTCCAAGGGGTTACTCCAGGTTTAGTTCCACTTACGAAATCACTGCTGGATACAGCAAATCAGCAGCTCTCTTTTTGAAATCAAGTAGCACCATTCGCAGTCTCCCAGTTAGGGGGCAACGGAGCTTTCATGTGTTTCTTTTTAAACTAAACTTAGTTATGTCGAGGATTACCTACTTGTGCAAAATGAGTGAAACCAATTCACTGGCTTACTGTGCAGGGCAGTGACTCGCTGAGTCATTTACGTGCAGCAACAGTCATGATTTGAAAATGCCCTCAGCCGGAGGCAGGGAGAAAGGGCCCATTCTCAGAATCTGACACTCCTTTCTGTCACCGTCAACGGCTGCTTTTTATCTTGGTCGGCCTTTCGCCACCCTAATAACATTAAAATACAATTAAAACTGTTGCTGTCCTTGATTTGCTATTCAGGCCTCTGGTAGCAATAAACCAATCAAGGGGAAGGAGAAGACTTAAAACATACAAGCATACCCCCCACCTTTCAGTGATGGTGGCTTAGTCCTAGAGAGTGTGTGTGCGCCCGCACGTGTGTAGGGAAGAGGGCGGGTGGTCACCAGGGCGCTCTCTTTCTGATAAACAGCATTCCAAGGAAGAAAGGGTGTGCTCAGCCTTTTTCCATCGCTTTACTCAGCCAAAGATAGTCAAACAGACACGTTCCCCAGACCTCTGCTGTTTGTGGGCATGAGCAGTTGTATGCAGATGAGATGGCTGTGAAGAAATACAGCTGATTTGATGTGTCTGGCCCCATTGCTGTTGGCGTGTTGATAGTCCAAAATATAAATAATCTTATGACCCAGGTGGGTCCAGGCCCCAAGTCCTAACTTCTGTCAGGGTTAATAATTTGTGTGTGGATGTGAAAAGGCAATCCTTAAAACATCAGGATTGTGTGCCATGCACCTTTGACTCCTGGGATTTTCTCTGCCTTCTTGAATTACAACCAGGGGTTTTAGACAAACAGAGCTGTTCTTTCTGGCAGGCAGAAGGACACTACATGTGCCCAGAATGGCAAGTAGAGTACACCTATCTCCAAAGGGGGCACTCTACTATCAACCCCGGCCAGTGAGGAATCAGGTGTTTTGTCTCCTGGTTAACTAAATACATGGACCTCTATTAAACTAGTTCTACTGATGCCAGGAGCAGAACTTCTCTCTCCATGGCATCCTTCAGCTTTCGGTGATGTATCTACAAGCGATGATAACACGTCACAGTCCTCCCCAAACAGTCACTAACTTTTGCAACATGCCTGGATGGCAGGGTAGTCAGTATCATCCCTATTTCATAGGGGTAGGGAGAGAAACTGAGGCATGGTGATGTTAAATAACTTGCTCAGGCCACACAGTGAATTGGGACTTATCTATGATGGAGGAGGGGTTTGCACCATTGTAGCTGTAATGATGTGCAGACTGGTACAAATCACTTTTTACACTGGTTCAGCACATCTATAATAGGGGTTTGAACCAACATGGCTACACCAGTGCAAAAATGCAGAAAGTCTTTAGAAGCAGGAGTTATTGACCTTCAGACCAGACTCTGTGTGTGTGTGTGTCTTTCAAATATGCCTTTCCCTCTGGTGAATCTACACATCACTCTGGCCACCTTCCTTTTTCCACACTCCAAGAACTCTGCTTGCAAGACACATTCAGTATTTCACCATCAGCCAGTTGTGACCTTTATTTACACTTGAATGAATTAAAGTAAACAAAATAGGGTGGTATCAGCTGTAAACACATTTTATTCTGTTTTCTATTCTTTTCATTCAAGATTATATTCAGAGCTTTAAAATGACAGAGGTTCTGAAGGTAATGAGTCTGGTCTATATCGCAAAGTAGTAGAAGTCTTACAACATGATGCGAATAGCATACTCATAAAGGCCTGGCAGATCAGACTATTTTCCAGTCTAGAAATCAGTAAACAGAAGTAGATTTCGATAATGGAAATCGGGCAACTAGACTGGAGTATTTGCATTTTTCCTTTTCCTTTCCCCTGCATTCAGAGGTGTGGTATGCACAGTTTTAACAAGCCAGCCTGACTTATCTGTGACCTGGTCCTTTAAGTAAGAATCCTTGAATGATGCACAAGAAAAACAAGATATGTAGCAGCTGGCTGGCAGTTGTCTTGTCAATGAACAAATCTAATATCCTGCTGTGTCTATAACATACCTTTTGTATCTAATGAACCTCATGCAAGCAGATTACACTGAGCATGTAGGTAACTCCATGCTAGTGGTTATTAGGGAGACATAATGCTGAGAAACCACTGTATGGCTCAACAATTTTCTGACTATAGCAAAAAAAACCCCGTCAGGATCTCAACCCAACAAACAGCCTGTTATAATGATAACCCCTCATTCCATAGGCCTGTCCTCTTGGGCTTTTTCCGTTGTGATCTTGAGATAACCAAGTTAGTGACTCTGTATAAACACCCCCTCTAGCCTTCCTGTCAGATAGGTCCTGAGTTGTTTAAAATACCACTAAACTGTGCATACGTCAGACATTCTTTTTTCACAGGTAAGTTGACTTTAAAAATATCCAGGTGATTGACTTGGTTTTGTAACTTATTCGTGCAGATAATTTTTATCTTTTCCCATAGTCTTGCTTCTTTGTCCTTTGCTGTAAATATCCGGGGTTTTATTCTGGCCTAGTAAGAAATGGTTGCTATGAACTATAACTATGGTCTCAGTCCGTTACGTTAATTTCACACTTGTGGCTGCACTGTTTATCTCTAGATTTTTATTGTGTGGATCTCTGAGGCTAGAATGAAGGATTCCTCCTCCCCCGCATTAAAATCTTTATCACAATGAATGGAAAAGAACCGAGCTGATGGAATTTCCCACAGAACAGAAGTTACGAATTTCAAACATTTCCATTCATTCTTAACTGGGGAAAAAAGGCATAATTTCCTGCAAAATGAAACTTTTTAGAAATTTCATTTGGAAATATCAAAATGAACACCTTAAAGTGCTTTATTTTTATAAGGTTGAGGCACTTCGTTTAGACTTTTATATAATATAAATTAGTCAAAATGATCTCATTGAATGAAACATGACTCTTAGGTCAATTTTCAGTGAAATCGATATGTTTATTTGAAACATGTCAATTTTATCAAAACAGAATTCTCTGAAGGAAAACTGTTCTATCGGAAAACTTTTGACCAGCTCTTGAAAAGACCACACACAGCGTTGTTCAAACACTGATTAATCCTCTGTGCACTTTGCACTTAACAGTAAAATAGGTTAGATTCAGTTGTGGGAATTTTTTTTATTAATATTGATGTTGGTTGAAAATTTTCACTCTGAACCTTTTTTTATACAGAAAATTGACTTTTAAATTAAATGAAAACTTTAATGCAAAGTATCTGGTTTTCTCAGAAATTTTGTTGGAAAACTAAACATTTTCAATTTAAATTTTCTCATGTTTTGGTCAAAAATGTTTGTTACCAAAAGCTCAAAAATTTCATTTTGAGATTTTAATTTTTTTTTTTTTTTTACAGCAAAGTTCAATGTTTTAATGAAAATTTTACACAGCAGGGAAAGACCCCATCTCCCATGCAGCAATAGTTATTTATGAAAGATCTCTTGGAAATATCCATTATTCTTCCTTTCTTTCTGCTCTCCCGTGCTAGCAAATGACTTTTTTTCTTCTACTCTCTGTCGTGAGTCTAATATTTTGCCCTCCATCTCATTACTGATTTCTTATCCCCTTGTCTCTGGTTCATCTGTAGAGGCATTTTATTTTTTACTTTGTCACACTTGTGAGTTTACAGTGTGTTGATTCCTACAATTCAATATTCAGATTTCCCTTTTGCTCCTGTTATTACCCGAAACTGCTGCTGTTTTTCTAGCTCCCAGTCCTTGAACATGCTATGTTCTTTCTGTTTCTTGCTCTTATTCTGTCTTATCCCATTCCAAGCATGTGGCCTCCACCACCTTTTCACATATTTGCAGCCTTCCTAAATATTCTTGCAATAATTTCCCTGAGTCCACTGAACACTTTCCCATTGGAGTCACAATTCAAGGTATTTTGGCTTCTTCCAGAAGGAAGATTCCTAATCTGGGTGTGTTGCCTTCTGGTATGTAGCCTTGTGTGTATTTTTAATAATATTTTATATAGTTACAAGAGGTTGGAGTAGACCCAGTATTCCTTTTTTCTCATAAGCTATCACTTCTCACTTCCAAAGATTAAATTCAAATAACTGGAGTTTATTGCCTAGGAAATCAGTTTGCCTTCTTTCTAACAGCTTGTGCCCATCCTTGCTTTTTGCAAGACACCTCAGTCAGTAAGTAACCATCATCCATGCAATCACATTTGTTGCTGCTTTTCCTTTGATGCATCCTTATCAATCTACTTTCTTTAACTGCTTCAAGAAGTATAGGAGAATTGTGTAAACATGCAGTTGTCCTTAACCGCAATCCAAACTGTCTCTGTTGTGTCAGCGAAAACATTGAGTATCTCTCTCTGTCTTTCTGCACAGGCCCTGCCCTCTCCTTAGAACAACCAGCCCTCTCCCTGCAGTGGCTCCCTGTCACATTGGTATGCTAAATCCTCAGTCATTTGATCTGTTATTAAAAGAGAATAGACATTGATGAATGCAACATCTTTTAAATCCTTGTAACTCTGGTTCATTAATGCTATGTAGGCTCCCAGTACAGGGGCGAGAGTTTAATGTTTTTCTCTGTTGTTCCTTTGCCACCTTCTCCTATGTTCTGAGTGGTTGATATTTGCAAACCTCTTGTTTCCACTTCAGTATTCTAAATCGGCAGCCAAGTAGCTTGCCGTGTAAACAGCCAGACTCTTTGCTTCATTGAAAGTGGGATGCAGCCATTCCCCTTTACCATTTTCTTTCTCCCTGTTTTGATATTAGAAGGGAGAGTGCTAGCGTCTGGAAACAAACTAGAAAAATAAATTGATTGTAAAATAAATGCTTTGGGATGTTGGGTTGGTCTTGTGCAGCGCTGTGTAACCTTAACAAAGCTCAATTGAAACTGCAGGTACATGATGGAAGGGGGAGAATTTCCATTTTGTCTTACTTCAGAGAAACTGCCTAGGTACTGGGGGAACATCATGCTACAAATATGTATGGGCTAGACTCTCCGTTGGTGTAAATCAACTGACCAGTCACAGATTAAAGGCCAGAAGGAACCACTGTAATCATCTAGTCAGTGTGAGCACCTGTATAGCACCGACCAGAGAACTTCCCAGAATAATTCCTAGTGTACATCTTCTAGAAAAACATCCAGTCTTGATTTAAAACTATCAGTGATGGCAAATGCACAGGACCCATTGTTCCAGTGATTAATTACGCTCACTGTCAAACATGTACGCTTTATTTCCTTAATGGAGCTCTGCTTGCAGCAGCTGAAGATCTGGCCCTACATCATCAGAACAAACTCTCATTAGCTCATCACTCCTTTGTAATGTGACACTGCTGCTGTGTGTGTTGGTACCATGTATGAAAATTAACCCTATCATGGGTGCTTGAATACATTACTTACCGTAGGTGCTGACTCCGGGGGTGCATGCACAGGGAAAAAAAATTGTGGGTGCTGAGCAGCCCTGTGAATCAGCTCTGACCTGCCCGCTGCAGATCAGCTGTTTAGCAGCATGTAGAAGGCACTGTGGGGGAGAACAGGGGCAGGAAGAGACTGGAAAGAGTCGGAACAGGGCGGGAAGAGGCAGAGCGCGGTTTGGGGATTTGGGGGAAAAGTGGGAGTGGGGGTGGGGTCTGAGGTGGAGTAGGGGTTGAGCATCCCCTGGGAACTGAGGAAATTAGCCACCTATGTTATCAAAACCTTAAACACCCTGGATAGCCGCCGGTCTTTTAATAATAAATAATTCCTCTCTCATCCGAGTTCTGCTCATCATTTCTGTTAGCAATTGGTAAGATATCAGGAAATGTAGTTTTACATTCCATTTCGCTGCAAGTCCCCAGCATCAGTTCTACAGCCTCCTTGATCACTTGTCTGTTCAAACGTCTTGTCTCCAATTTTCTTATCAACTCTCTTGATGATAATATCTTTGACCTTTGCTCATCATCATTATCTCTTTATCTCAGCCATTTCAGATGGAAACAGCTAGCCACTCAGAGGGCCAAATTCTATAGTAGTGTAAATGAGTGCTGGTACATTGGCTTCAGTGGAATTTCACTGATTTACCCTAGCAGAGAATTTGGCAGTAAGTGTCTTAACCAAAACTTTTTTCCACTCTTCTTACTTGTGTGTTTTGTGGACAGCTGAATTAATGTACTTATGTGCTTGGGAATAGGCTTGTCTCAGCCCAAATCTCTGGGTCATAACTCATCTCTTATTGCTTGTCTGAGTCTCTGTGTTTGCTATAGTTTGAGCTACTGTTTAATTACAACTGAAATTTAGTTTTGGGAAATATTGTACCAGTGACATGCTGAAGAGGACGATCGTTAAAATTCTACTGCCAAACTGAAAGGAAGGTTGGGGCAGGTTCCTTGCCTCTGATGGAGTCATTTCTACCTAGGGCAACCAGACTGCAAATGTGAAAATATCGGGACGGGGGTGGGGGATAATAGGAGCCTATATAAGAAAAAGACCCAAAAATCGGGACTGTCCCTATAAAATTGGGACATCTGGTCATCCTATTTCTACCTCACCCTCCATGCCTGGATCCTAATAAATCTCTTCTGCTAGAAAGAGTTTATCCCTGAGGCTCATAAAAATTCTTCTGAAGAGGAAATATTTGCCTTTGGAATAGGCAAGTGCCCTGCTGAATCACACGCACGGCCTGTCTCCTTCAATGTGCTGGTTTCAAAGTGGTCAGCCCATAGATTTGAGGCAAGTGGAACTATAGAGTCCATGTTGAAGCGCTCTCTGAGCACAACCAGACAAGGAATCAGGACCCAATTGATGAACAGACTTCAAAATCCTAAATGACGACAATGGACCATTTTGCATTAAGGAGCTAGTCCAGTGCCCACTGATGTAAAAGGCAGTCTTATTAATTGATGTCAACTACTGTTAGATTAGACCTTAAATGTCATGTAGTTTCATAACAGTTTTCTATGGAAGATATTGTGAGTTCATCTGCCACTGGCCAAACTCCCATTTCAAACCGCACAAGTCAGGTACTCTGAGCTGTAGTATTTTTCAAGAACCACCCATTTCCAGTAGATGTACTTGAACAGAAGTCTGTTCATCAGCTGGGTGCTGGCTACTATATTTCCCCAGATCTTTGCTTCTCTGCGGTCATGTGCAGCTCTCTGGTACGTGCAGACATTACAGACTAACAGAGAGCATTTTTATGAGCCCCACGTTAGCAGCATGTTGCTGCTGACTATAGCTGTGCAGAGGAAGAAGGTCCTTGGATTTGCTTCCTTGCAGAGGGATCATACAAGCTCATTAGAAATAGGTGTGTGACGGGTTCCCCCTGGGGTGCCACCTGGAACTGGGGTACCACTGAACCAGTCATGGCCCCCTTTACACTGTAGTGCTGTGACAGGCCCTTAAGCCCCCTCCAGACACACGCACAGGTGTTGAGATCAGCTCTGCATAGGAAGGCTCAGCTAAGGCACCTCCCAGATCCTAAAGCATGCACCCCATTCTGGAGTGTAAAGCCAAAATTATACCGTCTTGCACTACATAGAGAATTGTACAGCGTAAGATCATGAAATTCACCCCCTACCTCAATGTGGAGGAAAATATGCAACAGTTTTTTGCCCCCAGTTATGATGTCCACACACGTGGTTTTAGACAAAACAAAAACAAGTTTATTAACTAAAAAAGATGAATTTTAAGGAATTATAAGAGGTTACCTAGTAAATAAATAAAAACTGCAAACTCAGCTTAACAAACTAGGTAGGTAGGATATGAATTAGCAAATTCTCACCCTGAATGATAAACAGGCTGGCAGATTCTTAAAGCACAAGCTGTCTTGGCTCTCCTAGATTTTCATACATGGGCTAGCAATCCCTTAGCCTGGGACTAGCACTTATCCCTGTTCAGTCTTTATTCCTCAGGTGTGGTGTTGTAGGGAAAGTGAGGTCCCCATGATATCATTTCCCCCCCTTTTATATCTTCTTCCCACATGCCAGAAAGTTCTTTTGCTGTGACCTGGGTCAAACAGTTCCCATTGTGTAATGCTGTCTCTGAGAGGTTTCTATTGTACACAGTTCCTGGGGTAATCCTTGTGTGTGTGCACTTCCTCAATAAGCCATTAACATCATTTGGCCTTTTTACTATTGTACCTGAAAGGATCCTAGTGGGTGTTTTTTAATCTCATGACATGTTTCAGTAACAAGTACATAGTTAAACTTCACATATGACAATAGCACATACAATCCAATGAGATATTCATGTCTAGCAGATCAAGATTTTTCAAATGATTCCCACAAGGCATACTTCGTACAAAACATATCCTAATTATATGACAGTGGTGAATATTGGGGTGCCAGGGTGTCACAAGGTGGATCTTAAGTTTGCTTCCCCAACTGCTGCTGAGTTTTAGGCTAAAGGTTGATATCCAAAGAAGTTGAAACAGGCTCATTGTTATCCATCTGTCCTGATGTGCTTGTTTGCATGCCAGTAACCAGAATCCATTCACAAAGCTATTTCACAGCAGTACTAGAGTCTGAGCTCTGGAGAGGTTGGAGGTTTGACTTGTATCTGCATGGAGTTCTTGTTCTGTAGGATTGATAAGTCAGAAACTTGAAAGGCATTTACCATTTCTGCTCTTAGTACCTCCATTGTTTGTTGTTCGGCTAATGCAATAATCTATAAACGGTGTGCCCATAAGCCATTCTTAGTATTGATTAGGGCCAGCTCTACATTATAGCCAGGACAGATGTTTGACAGGGCAAGAAGTATTTTAGTGACTGCTTGATTGTTCAAGTGAGTAATTGTGTGGCATGGACACTTTTTCCTCTTGCTTAAGAAGAAAAAGCCTAGGGCAGGGCCCTGTCCATAATTTGTCACAGTAAAACTCCAGACACCGAAACACCTTTGGAGTAGACAGACCATAAACCCTAGTAATTATAGCAAATCCAGGATTTATGGCTCTTCTCACACGCATGCACAGCCACACACCTGTTCTAGGAAAGCCCTAGGCAGCGTTTCCATTGTCCCTTGAGGCAAATAAAGACCAGCTGGGCTTGTTTTTGTGCTGCCTGCATAGTCCACAGAGCTAGAGAAGATGCATCTCTCATACAGTCCACCCACCCAGATGATGCACTGGACATTAAATTGACCTTCCCAGCTTTAAAGTTTGTGGACTGGGCAAAAAGCAAGATTGTCTCCTACAGAGAAACAGTGATCTGAACAGAAGGTTAGTTTCACTGCTGGTTGAAAATTTTCCAGTGGAACAGTTCTCTGTTCGGAAAATGCTGATTCACTGAAATCAAAATGTTTCAAAGGAGTGTGTTGATTTCAATGAAATTTTGCTTGGGGAAAAAAAATTGAAAGGAAGATTTCATTTTTACATTTGAAAATAACTTTTAATGTCAAAATGTTATTTATTATATAAGTATAACAGAAAATGGTCAAGATCTGAATGAAGTGTTTCAGTTTCTTTGCAATGGAACATATGGATTGACCCAAAATGAATGTTCTTAAAAAAAAAAAAAATGTGTGGCAAACTTTGGAATTTTTTGGTTTTGTTGTGATTTGGAACAAAACCAGATTTTGAAATCATGGAAATTTCCTGAGGAATGGAAATTCCAGTTCCTGCATAGCTAAAGCTAAGTAGGCTATGCTCTTTGAGTCATTTCACTCTGCGACTCCTCAGTGGCCTGCTACATAAACACTGGAAAGATTGCTTTATTAGTACCCAGTTGTGCAAAGTGCTACGGCACCTCAGCTGCCAGTGAGGTCTCCAGCAGGATCAGGCACTCATGTCTCAAGCACTAACCATTTCTCTACACTCTATCATTCTCCTTGGAAGACGCTCACAGTATCCTTCACCCCGGCCTGTCAAATCTGCATGCACTACAGGGCCTGATTCTGATTTCGCTTATGCTGATTTAACTTGAAGCCAAGGGGCTACTCTGAGTTACACCAGCCTAAGTGAGGTCAGAATCGGGCCTCCACTGATATAATCTAGATGCATTGTAATAGTACATATGGATTGCACTACAATATGTCCTGTGTAACCTACATGGATTGTAACATATAGTTATCTGTCATTTGCATAAATAGATGGTAAATCAGCTGTGCAGAATGCTGTGGTGTAATTAGTTTTTTCAGCATTGTACTATTGCACCTCCCTTGGTGGGCCATTATCACCCTGAAGAGCCTCCTGGCCTCTGCTGAGAGATTGGAATGTTTTGCTGGCTGAGTGAGTGCTCTAACTGGCCCGCTCAGATAAATAATAATTATCTGACTTTCCCCGTGATCGACGGCTTTGTACAAAATTTCTGGATAATCTCAGCTGGTGTTTGTGAAATGTCGGGATCTTCTGACGAAGGCACTAGAGAAGCACGAAGGGTTGCAAGGGTCACTACTGAAGTATCAATACTTAGGCTCTGTAGAGTGGATGTAGCCATAGCCTATGTCGGCACTGCCCCCTAAATAAGCGCAGCGTGTGCTGACAGAAGGCGTTTTCCTGCTGGTATAGGAATATCACCTCCCCAACAACACTAGCTAGGTCAGCAGAAGCACTGTTGGCATATTTCTGTGTATACTGGGGGCTTCATCAGCAGCTACATCAGCCAGGGGTAGTTTCACGTCCCTGACCAACAGAGCTACACTGGTATCAGTTTTAAGTGAAGACCAGGCTGCACAGTCCTGTGCCATTGCCTAGACTAAGAGCTGGTATACACTTAAAAATTAGATCAACCTAGCTATGTCACTGAGGGCTGGGATAACTTGTACATTCTGGGCCTGGTCTGTGCTAAAAAGTTAGGTCGACTCAGCTACATCACTTCGGTGTGAAAAATCCACATCCCTGAATAATATAGTTAAGCCAATTCTTCCACCAACCTAACCTACCATCTCTGAGGGAGGTGGGTTAACTACATCGCTGGAAACCCCCCTTCCGTTGACAATAGGAAGTGTCGGCACTATGGTATGCCAGTAGCACAGTTACAGTGTACACATACGTAAGTATAGAATATATCTTAATAAATGAAAATCCTGTGGCATAGCTTGTAAACTCTTTTAGGCAGCAACTGTCTCTCTATTCCATGTGTGTGTACAGCACATAGCAAAGTGGGGCTCTGGTCCCCAGTCAGAGCCTCTAGGTACAGCAATAACAAAGAACACAGAGCATTTTTCCTTTTATGGGGTACCCTACAGCGGTATCGTGCAATCAGATATTCTTTATAAGGAGATATCGCTTTGTCCCTCGCTTCTGCCTTGTTCCATGTGGGCACTCAGTTCCCATTGACTGGAGTTGAGGCCATGCAGCCACTGACCTGACTGGACCACTAGCTTGGAAAGGGAGAGCTCCTTCTTTCGCATTAACAGTCTGCACTCTAGTCAGTCAATATGTTCCTGTGTCAACAGGTCTGTGTATATTTGGAGTGTGACTGCAGGGAACATTTGTGTTTTGCGTCTTTAAGATCTGCTGTTTTCTCTGGTTGTGTTTCCACAACACTATCAGTGTCTTTACTGTGCAGTAGGTCTTGGAATCCTGAAATGGTAGGTTAATCTCTGTAAAAACTCTGCAGATCCAGTTTAAGTTACGGAGGCTGTCTCTTCATAGAATTAGTATACATGCTATGAAGGTTTTTTTGTTTTTTAATGCCACTTCTCAGATTGTTCAGTTCCTGATCTTCTGTCATGTTGGCAAAATTAATTTTGGGGATTAAATTCAGGATTAGCTAAATCATCTACTGAGATCACAGCATGAGCACTGTGGGAATTTGGATTGGGGAGGTGGCATCTGGATGAATAAGAAGTGAGACTGAAGTAGGGTAGAGATTTTTCTCTCTCTACACAGAATAGTTGAAAGATGTGTCTGAATATATGTAGAAATACTGGGTCAGATTCTCAGCTGTTATAAATCACCCCAGTAAGTTTCACTGAAGTCAATGAAACTATACCAGCAAAGGATTGGGACAAATATTTTATCCTATACAAGCTTATGTCCTGCTCATTATCATAGTATCTGAACATCTTCCATTAGTACTTTAAGCAACCTAACATATGTCATGTGCTTGCTCTTTCATCCTCTCCCCATGGGGAAGAAGTGTATGCACTGGAGTGTTTTGTATGGGATTTTTAAAATATAAATACATATATTCCTACATGTTAGATAAGGCAGGTCAAAGAAATGAACCTGTCCTTTAGCATGGAAAGAAGTGAGATTTGTGATGGTCTTTAGTTCCTGGGGGAGTTCATTCCATAGTCTGGGACCCACCCCTGAGAAGTATGATATATAAGTCTGCTAATTATTTCAATGGTCTTTCCTGCTAAAGATGCCCTTATAACCTAGATGCAGAGGGAGTGGGGGTTCTCTGAGTATGAACTGTTCCCTAATAGTCTTACTACTATTTTAAATATTAGAAATTATTCTCCTTGTAAGACTTCAGAACCTTACCTCCTTCACAAGTTATTTGAAGTGTTCATTAACCTCTTTAGAAAATATTCCTATTATTAAGTCTTGCTATATCAGCTGTTGTTCTGCATCCCACATGGAGTGAAATCCAAAATCGGGAAACAAGCAAGTCATGATGGGAAGCAATAAAAAGGAAGCTGTTCTTTCCAACTGAGAATGTAGACCTTAACAATATGAATAAGTACTGGTAGTCCATATGGCCCTGTTATCCTCCAAACAACATAGATGTATGGTGTCTGGATGCAACACATGCATGTTTCATGGGTAGTGCATGTAAATATGAGGTCCTGGTTAATTTCTAAAATCTGAACTTAACAAACAACATCCTTGTATCTGGGGCTCGTTCCTTCCTTTCTGAGCTAGAAAGGATCACGTTGCCAGCTCATCTAAATGAGGCTAAAAATACTGTCAGGTGCCTACATCCACCTAGGGAAGCTCTATAACTAGAAAAGCACAGACTAAGTGTTTGTGCCACGTTTTATGTGTTGCATAATCAGGGCTATTGACACAATCCATCTGATGCTCACTAATGGCAGCAGAAGAGGACAGGCTGTGCCTCGGGGGAGGAGGAGGTGATCCATCTAAATACACTGATGATGTTTATTACAGACTGAGATGATCCCAGCCCTTTAAAATACCTCCTGGGCTGCAGCATGAGTTCCATTGCATTACACTGAGTTCTTGACTTAGAGGAAAATAAGACTCTCTTATTGCAGGATGGGAAGAGTCTTAAAGGGCCAGGACTGTAGCTAGACTTTTAGTCATGGCTCTTCTTCCTCTTTCTGTTTTGGGTATGTCTCCTTTATGCTCACCTGTGTTGCTGAACACACCAGGTATAGCACTTCCTACCCCACTGAGTCCAATGAAAAGTTAATGGATGGTCTGTAATATAGAAGGTACGGTGGAAAACCAGCAGCAAAACGGTTAATGTGAAATAAACTTGGGCCAAATGACAAAAAGCCCAGAGAGAAAGCGGCAGTGGCTACTACCCCACCCTGGTATCTTGGAGAGCATGTAGGGGGAGGTACAGAGTCACATGTGAAGAGAGGTTCTGGGTCTTCTGGCTTTCTGATGCTCCCCTGTCAACACTGACTTTCTTTGCAATGCTTGCTGGCACTAAGCCCCATTGAAGCAGAGCTCCCTTCTACATGCAGATCAGCCTACCTTCTTGGTAATGAGGAGAAATCAACACTTTTATAAGTAGAGACATTTCCACTGCATGCACCTGACGAAGTGGATATTCATCCACAAAAACCTATGCTCCAATACGTCTGTTGGTCTATAAGGTGCCACAGGACTCTTTGCTGCTTTTGCAGATCCAGATTAACAAAGCTACCCCTTTGGTACTTTTATAAGTAAAAATCCTAGGGAACATGAATGTATAATATGAAATTACTTGAGTGGATCTAAGATGAGGGTTCAGGTAACCAGATCCTGTGATGAAGTCAATAGAATGGGGCAGAGATCCCTCTCTTTCTGATTGTACAGAACAGCAAGGAGTATGAACTGTACCATGGGAACTATTTTCCACTGGACTGGGAGCAGAGGGAGAGATTTATATGGAAGGTTTAATTCCACAGAATTAAAGTCTTGTTTGTTTATTGCTTGTTTTGTATATTTATTAAAACTATTACAAAAAAAAAAATGGATCAGCTAGAGAAATATGTTTACAAACTTACACACACCAACAGGAAAACACCCGGACCCTGAGGCCCAGCTTTCTAAAGGTATTTAGGGGTTGCTACACTCAGTGTTGCAATGCCTAAGTAAGATTTCCCAAAGGGATTTAAGTACTTAGGAGCCAAAATTGCATTAACAATGGATGGGATTTAAACTTTTAAGTGCCTAAACTCCTTATGAAATGAGTTTAGGCTCCTAAATCAGTTAAGCACTGCAATGCTGAGCACAGCAATGCCAATGTCTTTAAAAAATCTTTTGTCTGAGCTGACACTGGACTTCAGGGCAGTTGTAGATGCATGGTATCTCTCAGGATTTGGCCCATAACTAGGATAATCTATCAGCCATCTTCTCTGTGTTCACAAGATCTCATTCTACCCTCTACAAAGCAGGTCTTTGAAGAAATTCAGCTTGAAAGCCATCACTCTTAGAGTTCATACAAAAGCAGAAATGTTTCTGCAGCAATCACATCTTTGGTCATACAAACTAAAATGATCTCTGAAGTCTCTTGCACCAGCTCCTTACATTCAGTGATAATGAATTACCAGCGTGAACAATCCTCAGTGATTCTTCGTAAGGTTTAGCTTAGATTCTTCACTCAGTGGGAGTTCATGTGCACACAACTCTGGCTATGAAGAGGACTTTGTAAGATTCTTTAATGTCTCCTTTTAAGGTCAGTACAGCTGCCACCATCAAAGGGTGATCCGGCTACAAACAAAGAATATGTAAGTATATAAGCAGTCCTCTTCATCTGGCACCTAGAGCCAAAAGTCTGATCAGACTTTGTAAATTATGCCTTTTAATATTTTGAAGTTATCAGATGTGCCAGTTATGGTTACAGAGAATCTCTCTTAATTGCACTAGCCTAATGAACGCTGGGAATAACAGGGCACTCCCTCCCTAGTTGGGGGCATGGCATCATCAGATTACAGCCATGACAATGAGCTGGGTGTGACTATAGCATACTGTGCTGTACTGTGGGTTTGGGAAGGAAATGGAGATCTCTTATCCATGAGTTGTGTAAGGGTCTGGTCACCAAGAAACCCCGAGTCAATATCAGGGCCTCATACCATGAACTCTATTTCCCTTTGCACAAAATGACAGCAGCCTTCTAATTCTGGAAGATGCTAGTCATGCTGCCACCCCCACAGGGATCCCACCAGAGAGAGGGAAACTGAGAGAAGGAATAAGAAACACGTGAGGATGAAGCATGGAGGAAAATCCTCAGCCTGTAGGGACAGTGTCTTGCTCATATACCAAGGCCCTGTAAAAGGAACCAAGGCAAACCCTGGTACCTATGGTGGGTCACAAAACAAACTCAAATAAGTAGTGAGCTCCACAAGGATTAACAGCCTTTGTTTGCGGTAAGGGAGATTTAGATTGGATATTACAAAAAAAAAAAAATTGCTAACTCTAAGGATAATTAAGCACTAGTACAGGTTTATAGGGAGGTTGTGGAACCCCTGTCATTGAAGGATTTTAAGAATAGTTGGACAAACACGTGTCAGCAATGGCCTAGGTATACTTGGTCCTGCCTCAGCATGGGCAGATGGACAAGATGGCCTCTTGAGTTCCCTTCCAGCCCTGCATTTCTATGATTCCATCACAGAGACAGGAATCCCGGGCTATCACAGCCTGGGTTCTGCAGCATCAGGCATTTAAATTGGTCTGTGCTTTCATATGATCAGGGTAGCAGATTTCTGTGTTGAACTCTAGTGTGCGAGAGAGCTTATCAGATGATCCCCCCCCCGCCCCCGCCCGCAAACAATATGACCAAAGCAGTGACTCTATTAGTATTAAACTTTTGCTGAAAGGTGCTATGTAAGTGCAAAGATCTTAATGCCTCATATAAGGTATGCATGATTATGCCCTTCATTCTCATCTCATAGATGGATCAGCTAAGGCACAGAAGCTATGGAGCAAGCTCTCAAGGTGACACAGCCAGTCTGGCTTCTATCCTCTAACTCAGGGGTGGGCAAACTATGGCCCGTGGCACTGTCCTGTCCAGCCCCTGAGCTCCCGGTCAGGGAGGCTAGCCCCAGCCTCTCGCCTGCTGTCTCCCCTCCCCCGCAGCCATGCCACCGTGTGGGCAGCACTCTGAAGGGTGGGACTGTGCGCTCCTGCAGGGCAGCATGTCAAGCTGCAGCTGGGCTGTGCAGCTGTCAGACATGCTTCTCTGAGCAGCACGGAAAAGGGGGTGGGGGCGAGGGGCTGGGTAAGAGGCAGGGAGTCCCAAGGGGCAGTCAGGGGCAAGAGAGCGATTGGATGGGGTGGAGGTTCTTGGGGGGGCAGACAGGGGATGGGGAACCAGGATGTTGGATAGGTGTGGGAGTTCCGGCGGTCTGTCAGGGGGTAGGGGTATGGATAGGGATCAGGGGACAAGGAGCAAGGGGGCTGGGTAGGGGGTGAGGTCCTTTGGGGCAGTTGGGGGTCTCAGGAGGGGGTGGTCAGGGGACAAGGAGCAAAGGAGGTTGGATGGGTTGGGGATTCTGAGGGGGCAGTCAAGGGACAGGAAGTGGGAGGGGTTGGATGGGGGCGGGGCCAGGCTATTTGAGGAGGCACAGCATTCCCTACCCGGCCTTCCATACAATTTTGCAACCCCGATGTGGCCCTCAGGCCAAAAAGTTTGCCCACCCCTGCTACAAGACCCCATGTCCTGTTTTCATGCAAATCAGACACTAAGTAAAGCAGGTCTATTGTTATAACTTCTGTCCAAAGTGAGCTGCACTGATGATGACTGGAGGACTTGCTTCTGAGCTGATTCTGAAAGCTAGTGAGATGTGCTCTGTTCCCTCCAGTCTACAATCATTTCAACAACCAACATGCTTTGGAAATGTTAACGTACATCAAAGTCAGCAGGTGGCACCCAAGAAACACTGATGCATTTGACTTGACCACGATCAACTGTTCCTTTAACAGGCTCGATGGTAAATCCTTTCTGCTGCAGGAGTGGTAGGCTATCCAAACTGAACTCTACGTTCTGCAGCAAGGGCAAGCACAGTTAGTGAAGTAGAACACACACTGTTAGTTACCACCAGCTCAGCTTCTGGGTACAAAAGACCTTTGCTTACAAGCTACCTCCCCCTGCCTATAGAACTGTGCCTCCCACCTGCCAACCCTCTTGTGCTTTTGCTCCTGAGACATGAAAACAAGCAGTGAATTTAATCTGCTTGGTTGTCATGAAACACACTGTGACTAAAAGGAGAGTGTTTACAGATTTTACATGAAATTAAACTAACTTGTTCTCTTGAAGTCTCATTTGTGGGGACCACAGTCTGCTTCATCATTCAACAAGCACTGACCTACAGTTTTCAGGATAAGTTCAGAAGGTTGTTTTTTATAAACAGTTACCCTTAGCACTTTGTTGTTAGCATAAAACCTGCTAATTTGGTGCATAGTCATACTTTTCTCCCCTAATTCTTAAATACATAATAAATGTATTCAACTAATTGTATTATCTTCGTCTAATATCCTCCTGCTAATTCCTCATCTCCCCTTGAAAAATAAACCTCTATCCTTTCAAACAATATGAATGCTTTTGTAATATGATATAAGGCTTAATGGAGAAACTCGTTTAACATGGGATCTCTGCTGGCTCTGGATTCTCGAGAGCAGTTGGTAGCCATTTGCAAGTGCTGACTCCATTTCTCAGCTGAGTTGCACATAAAAATGAATTTTTCATTTTGTTTACCTTCTTCGATGCAAACTGAGCTGTTCGTATAGCCCCGATTTTCAGCTCCCTCACTGCCGGAGTCCCAGAGGTCTCTGCCTGGATGTACTCCAGGCTCAGGAGGAGGGACTTTGCTGGTTCTTCCAACTCTAAACAGACATGGATCAAGTTAACTTTGGAACAGCCAATGAATGTTGGTCCCAAGTCAGGCATAAATGACTTATTGATCAGTTGGTCTAAGATAGTGTAAATTATGCCAGAAGGCACCAGCAGAGAGGGTGGTAGTAGTAGGAAAGTCCACCGACAAGAGTGTCTGAACAGTTCTTGTCACACTTTAACTTACATACCAATGGGTTGGAAGGAAAAGTGAATTTAAAGAAGGATGAGCTCTGGTTAATTTGCATCATCTTACATGTTCCTTGCTTTTTTTGTTTCATCCTTCTATTCAGGCCCCTTACCGTGTAAGTTACACTCATTTATATTCCTTTGCATTTTTAAATGGGTGTAATTTACATGTTTCTTCTGAATTTAAACCCTTATCTTACATTCAACCCTCCCGTAAGGTCTTTGTCTCTGAACGTGGGAATCATGTGACTAGAGCAATGCTGAGTATGCATATATGTGAGAATTTTATAAACATTTTAAAGTAAACCTTCACTTGCTATTTACAGAAATGCAGCTAAAATACATTTCTGTGCTGTACTGTTTTGTTTATCCTTTTTCACATACCTAACTGGAAAACTATCTAATCCTCAGGAGATAAAGCCCACCATTCATGTGGATGAGAAATTCTACTATATTAGATTTAGAGAAAATTCTTCTCCCCATAGTGACAGAGTCATGTGGCACCTTAAAGACTAACTAAAGTATTAGAGCATAAGCTTTCGTGGGCTAATACCCACTTCGTCGGATGGGTATTAGTCCACAAAAGCTTATGCTCTAATACTTTAATTAGTCTTTAAGGTGCCACAGGACTCTTTGTCACTTCTGCAATTCCAGACTAACACGGCTACCCCTCTGATTCTCTTCTCCCCATAAGTTTTTCTGACATTTTTATATTGAGTCAAACCCCTTCCATAATATTCTACTCTTCTTTGGCATTTGACTCAGCACCTCCAGCATGCGGATACCAATCTCCTGTGAACTTTTTTTAATACAAATGGAGACAGACAAATCTATGTTGCTATCACTCTCCTGCGTTAGAATAAAAATGGAGAAGGCAGGTTACCTCCTTTTGCTGCTTCTTCAGACATGGATGATGTAATAGCCAAAGATTCCATGGGCACATCCAATGGATCCCCTCCTTCCACAAACATCAGATGGTTTCTTGCAGCACCCTTCAGCCAGATCACATGAGCTATTTCCTATATAGGACAAGAATTCTGCAAATATAGGTTACAGCCCCGGTCTTGATGTAATAGTAATCTCAACGCAACAGTACTAGCTGTCTAGAAACAATTGTATAATCTGTCTCAATTGTTAGCAGGCACACTGGCAACTGAACTTAGTCTCTCCGTTATATATGCAATTATAACCCATAATGCAAGAGATCTTTGTCATCTTCATTTGGTAATCAGCTGCTGACTTGGTGGGGGACATGTATTTTACTCAGCCTTTCATTCTGTGGCAGGGTGTGTCTGTGATAACTGGGCAAACCATTCATCCTAGACCCCCAAGATAGGTAAAACTTACCTGGTATAACATATGACCTGTCTGAGATTTGTGAACCTGGACCAGGTTTCAGGCACTCATCACTGAGTTCATGGTTTTGGGTGTGGAAACCATGCACAACTGAACTCGGTCAAAATTAGATTTCTGGCTGTATCCCTACCTGCCGAAACTCTGGGAATGCAAACTTACCTGAAATGTTTGCAGTCACCTCTTTATGTGCAGTACTGGTAGCAGCCACTAAGTTGCACTCCTTGCTAACTGTTGGCTAGACTCTCTCTTTAGTGTGAGAACATCACTCCAATGTTGCCCATTTGTGCACTTTGATTCTGGCTGCTGTCTAAGTCTCTGCTCCACAGATGGATCACTCCTTCTCCAAGCAGAGGAACAGCAGAGCAGTTTCACAGTAGAAAGAGAAGCCTCTGTTTCAGAAAGGCTTTTGGGGCATGGGCTCTGCAGGAAAAGATCCACTATCCCCATCCCTTCATCAGATTCTCTGCACTGGGAACCTATGTGAAGTTGTTCTCAGCAATTCACAAAGGTATGTGTGCTGGCTCCCCACAATTTGCCCAGCTGCAAAGTGAAGTAATGTAGGGAGAAGAGAGAGCTTATTCCTATTGTGAATTGTGAATTAATAATGAAATACAATTATTTTCACTCCTGGTAGAATCCCAGTGCCCATGCTGATAAATTCAGTTTGAGTCGTATGGCAGCCTTCGATTTAACAATCCAGATGCCCAGAGGTTGCCTTACCTTGCCAAAGAGCACAATCTTGAGGCAGTCAGAATAATACAAACTTTCATGGTCAGGACTGAAGGTAACAGTGAAATCCTGACTCTTCCCAGGCTCAATTACACCCTCTACTGGAAAAACACTGAACACACTTAAACCACTGTAGTTCTGTGTACCTGGAAGAGCAAAAAAAAAACAGAAGTGAGGATGACAGAATGAGAGCACTGTTCTACATCTCTTCTTACTTTTCAGTCTCACTAGCTTTTTGTTCCAATGGCAAATGAATTTAAAATTTCTGGTGCATGTTTATGCAGCAAAGTTGGAAAACTGGGTGCTAAAGCCTAGCTGGATCCCCCATAAGATTTTTCAAAATACCCATTTCCTTGGAGGAATTGGAGAAGTGCCACTAAACCATTCTTACTTTCTAGTATTAATTACACATAGATTGATCTTACTTCTTGATGGGTAATATGCTGAGTGGATTTAACCAGATCTCAACAATAGAACCTTCTTATCTGGGAACGTTCTCTTAGGCTTTGTACCAACCAAGAATTAATAATGAACACATTTGCTATTAGTGAAGCGTATACTGTTCTTAGTTACAGAATTGTGACCTCTACCGCTGTAAGGCTTCAGTGGAGTTGAATGGACCAAACACAAGGCAGAATGTGGGTCCTATTATGTACTTGATTAGTGAGATGAAAAACTATTTACCAACAAAATCTGTTTGTCCTGAGGGAGACGTGATGAAGAAGGGAAGTCTCTGCTGCTCTTTGTCCCTTGTTTGTGAGAGTGACTCTAGTTCGATGGAGTATCTCAGGGGCAGAGTGGAAGTGTTCTGTATCTGGAGGGAGTCATTGAGACAACAGCATTTTAATTGGGGAACTGTAGGATGTGAATTGTGCAAATGGGCTGAAATTGTTTATTGCATGCCCAGGTGCCATGCATGGCGCATATGGGTTACCATTATTACTATTACAGTGTATTCTTCCTGCCAGACAGCACAGAGCTTTTTCCACTCTTGGAACCCGTCTGCAGGAAATACATGCTAGTTGCTTCCCATCAAACCTTTGTGATGCCTGCACAGTGAAAGATTTTATAGACTAACAGTTTGCTTCTAGCACTTGGCCTGTTCACTAGATTTGGGATTAACAGTGTGGAAATCTACAGCAGATGAATTCATCATTTTAAACTGTTCTCCAATCTACCCTGGTAGTCCCTAGCAAGATACATCCCCCTCCTACAGAGATAGGAGGCAGGCACAATTAGGGTGGCTGCAAAGGGGAGCACCTGGGAGGGAAGGGCAAGTAACTCTGCTGCTAATGCTTGAGGGGCCATTTCTGGCTTCTCACCCTTGTGTATACTGGACAGCACTAGGGAGAAGAGCACCAGCGCCTCTGTAGGCAGAATTCCCCCAAGCAGGGCAGAGCCAGCTCAGCATCCCTGCCAGGTAGAAGTACCATTAGCCCTTACGACTCTCAGCTTCTAATGAACTCACTGAACTACCAGTTTGTCCCAGGTGTTCATTACAGGCTTAAAAGCTAAAATGTTTAATGAAGCAACTTCCTGTCCATCATAACATCCTGTCGGGAAAACTCCCTTACATGCGTCTGACCAACTAGGAATGGTACTAACCAACCACTAATCAGGTCTTTCAGCTCCACACAAGGGAGTTTCCATAAGGGTCAGGATTTACCTTGAATGTGGAAGTAACCTTCTCTTTGGCGATGACATATCCCATATCGAGCACTTCTCCTTCCACAGAACAAGCAACTGACGGAGCCACCCCATGGCCAATAATACTGACGGTCAGAGTGGCTTTTATGCTCCGGATATCCAGAGTTTCAAAGAACTGCAAAGAAGGATGTTCATACTGGTCAACTGTAACAGACACTTGCTTTAGAATTTAAGGGTACAATACAAAGCCAGGGCTAAATGCCAGCTAGGTGCTGTGCACAGGCACCTGGCAATGGGGATGCCCCCATCCTAGCTCTTCATAATCACATCCCAGGTCCTTTGTGGAAGCATCCACGGAGAGCACAGTTCCAGGGCTTAGGGGCCATTGGGTCACTTATCTGCAGGCCTGCCCATTGACTGTGGCATTCTGCCTTTGCTGGTTCATACTGGAGCTGGATTTGCAGTACTGTATGTGTGTGTCTGGGCTTGAGGGCACTTAAACAGCAAGCAAGAATTCTGCCCTACTTTCTGATTCTGATTCTGAAGGTGCTTATATTTCCTTGACTAACAAATCTCAAGAGACGAGGGGCTGGATGCTCAAAATTAGGAGTGAGGAGTGAAATCAATGGAAATTAGGAGGCTAAATAGAAGTTTGGAGCCTACCTCTTTCTGAGCATCCAGCCCTGGATCTCTAATGTACTCTCCCAGGAAGAATGACCTCAGTGTGATACCAATGTACTAAAAAACACAGTTTATCTGACTGCCCATTACTAGAACAATGTTAAGTTGCTGTCAGTGTTCTCTTAAGGATCAGACTCCTATAGAGCCATGCACGTTCCCGACAGACAATAGAGAGCCCACTATGTATGTCTTTAGACTGCACTGTTGTGCACCGTGCTGTACATCAGTGGCCTACTTTCTCCACCCAGAAGTGGCTGCATTTCAGAGGGGCTGTCTGTGTAATTTGCAAAGAATTCTGAGATCCTTTGCTAGGAAAGACATTCCATAAATGAATATAATTCTCCATGGAAAAAATGAACAGCATGAATATTCTTGATTTTATTATATGTGCATCAGTACTGACATTATTTTAAAAATATATTTTTGGGCAAGTCTTGTATTTTTAAATGCTTGTGATTGCTGCTTATTATCCATGTGTCTCTCCAAGTGTAAAAATCTTCATATATATATACAAAATATTTACTCACCAATTTGCTCTCATTTGGACAAAAAGAAATGAAGAGAGACTGGTTTTCCCCTGGCTCAAGAGTGCCAACTGGACTGATCAAGAGGAAGGGCCCATTGGGGTTCAGGATGGAGAATCCTAGCTGAAATGTTGCAACTCAAGGAAATGCAAGTTTATATGTGACAAACTGAGGGTACAAGAGCCAGATTTAAAGATAATTCAAACCAACCTGTGGTCTATTAGCTAGAACAAAGAAAATAAAAACCAACCCAATTCTTTTCCCAAAACCCAAATGTCTGAAACGGAGGTTTTTCAATTAGAAAAACTTGTAATATCTTCCCCGCAGCTCTGTCCCTCGGTTTTGCCTGGGGTGGGAAGCACACAAATTAAACCAGCATCTGAGAGATGTTCTCTCAGATTTTTCTGTTTAGACTTGGCAATACTGGAAGCCTAGAGAACAGCCTTTTCTAACTGAAGATTTCCAGAAGATGGGAGAAGTGTTGAGCAAAAACTTGGCTTTTGGCTTTCTGTGCTTGTGCATGTCATGTTGGTGCTGGAGTTGGCTGCACTGCTAGTAGCTTTAGAAAGGGCTGAAGCATGAGTATGAAGAGCGTCTCAACTCTGGTTTTTAAATGGAGATTTGCCAGCAGAAAAGTGTATAGTGAGAATTTTACAAAAGCATTTAGGTTGGAAGGGTTCTTCCAAAGTTCATTTCTTCCAGCCCTGTAGAATAGATTTTACAGTCTATCTAGCTGTGAAGGATGGGTACCACCTCTGAACTACACTGTCTCCATTAGAGGTGCTTTTACAATCCTAATCATGGATAATTCTTGCAGAAATAGGGCAAAAGTCAACAGTGACTGAAGAGCGAGTTGTGGGGAGTGAACACTCCAGTCAAGGATACTGCTAGCTGCTCCTGGGAGATGTTCTGCAGTGTAATCCGTTTGATTATTCTGTGGCCTAAAATGTATAAAAACAACACTTTCAGAAACGTTACTGTCCTCATCCAGTAAGACCACTAAATTGGACACTCCAGTTTCTAACTCCAATGCTGCCCAGGGCCATCTTTAGTTATGGTGTCACAATATTCATTGCTCTCCAGTAAGAGACAGAATGGTCAGGAAATAAAACCACCAATGTTAACTCCAAGAATGAGCTAGCAAAAAGGACTGATCCTTTCTTTCAAGATAGAAAGCAACAAATGTGACACTTCTAGTGTCTCCCAGTCTTTCAAGGAAGAAGGTCAGATACCTCTCAGGTGGCTGTTTAAAAGTATTTACAAAGTATGAGATTTTTCACTCATCTACTGTGTTTTTACCTTACTGGGACTTCCTAAATGTGGTATTTATAAATCAACATTTTACAGCCAGCCTGGTTGTGATGAAGGTTCCATGTATTAGAAGGCTGTCATACAGAGGCTAGACCTGTCGATGGAGAATACAGTGTGGACAAACACTACTTGTCTAGGAAATTATATCCAGGAGAGAAAAATGCATCTTCACAATCCATTTTACTAGTGGATTTGTTTTTAACAGAGGTGGTTCCAAAAAACCATAAAACCTCAAAGAAGAATTGTTAGGAGTAGTTTGAGTAATGTTCCACTGCATCGCATCTCCATGCATGACTGTACATATGAGAGCTACATTTCACTCCCGCTTTTCCTTCTGCTAAATGTTCACTGTACAGCAGCCCCAGAAATAGAGTGAAAGTGCACAAACACAGGAGGTCTCCATTAGAATTACTAATTACATCTCTTGGTATCAGTTGGGCTCTTAAGAGCCTTAAATGGTTATCTGGGCTCCTAATTACCCAGTTGTGTGACTACATCTGGCCAAATTTAGATACCTATGTTTGAAAATTGATCCTACCGTGAGTAAGAAAATCATAACAAAACTACATTTAAAAGGAATTAAAGCCAGGCAGAAAAACCTCAGAAGTTTAATTCTAACTTCATACCTACTGCGACCTCTCCAAAGTTGATGATGTTTTTTCCATTATCTGAAGTGACCACAACAGATGGTGCTACAGCAGGACAGTGCAGCTCTAGGTACAAGGTGTTATAAGGACTGGGGAGATGGAAAAAAATGTGTGCTGTTAGATTATAAAATCTGGTATTTGAAATCTGCTCTTACTCTATGCAAGAGGGGAAAAACATTATGTAAGTGTTAGAAAATGTATACTTCTTGGCTTCTTTTCTTGCATATGCATAGGCAGAAGCGGTGGACTGAATCTGGCACATAAACTTTACATAGTAAATATTCTCTAATGTGCTTTGACATTAGCAGGCTCAATTTTGATCTCAGTTATGTTGGTGTACATTCTAAGTTATTCCACTGATTTATGGGACAATTAAGATCAAAATCTGGCCTTTTCCTCAAAAAACAAATGAATACTTTTTCAACATGTGCCCCTACTTTCTTTTGACCTTTCTGATCCACCATAAATTGCATTCATATGGTTTCATGCTGCTCATTTATATAGTACCTGTAGTTTAGATTTTCAGATCCTCTTTTTTCATCAATATCTCCACTTGCAACAAAGCAAGGTATGATGTATCTCTCAAACTTTCCTGTGAAATTCCTAATCAGGGAATATTGAGCTGCAATATATTCTTCAGAGCTAGAGAGCACAAGAATATGGTCTTAATAAGAAGAAAGCAAAAATCATGTCATAACAGAGCACTCTTGTATTAATGCCAGCAAGCAGACCTGACCTACTAAGCATTTGCATTTACTGTTTCTTGATCATTGTTTAAAAGTGGACTTTAGCAGGAAAGCTGTTTGCTCATTTGTTACACAGCAATGGATTTGCTCAACAGAAGGAGGTACTGAATAAGTAGTTTGCTTTTCTGCTCATGTCACGGAGAACAAAATTTATGAACTCAGATACCTAATGTCACACAAGAGAAGACTTAGTGTGATTCTTCCATGCTGGATTTTCTAGTGAAAATCCATTTTGCAAACATTTTCATTGCATCTTTTTATATTCCAGTATTCTTCCTAAATGAAATATTTCTATGATAGAGTATGTCTGGCAATGCCTCAGAATTCTCAAATACACATTTCCTTTGGAATGAATTGTGTAGTTACAGTATACTTAAACAATTCATAATTAAAATGTTTGTTATATGCTGATAGCTATGGATTGCACTAAATGTCTAATTCTTGTCCAAAGCATGTAGGACTCAATTCAGCAAAGCACTTAAGCATGTGCCTAACTTTAACATGTGAGTGGTTCCATTAACTTCAGTGGGACTACCCAGATACGTGGGACTACTTATTTACTTAAAGCTAAGTACAGGCTTAAGTGCTTTGTTGGATCAGAGGCCTCAAGCACTGGACTTTCTTATTAGAAGGTATAAATCTAAATAAACTAACTGCTAGGTACCACATGAAATAAATGTCAATTCTCTGTCAGCTGACCTGCATGCTGCAAAATGACTACCTGGAATCTTTAAATTAAAGCACTGTTATATTTCCCAATGAGTGAATTTCGTCCTGCCCTAGTGGTGGTCCTCTAGACTCTACGTCTACGCCATTTAACTGCCAAATTAAGGTGTCACTGGGTCTTGGGCAATGGGCATGAGCCTGGTGCTGCCCGGGGTGAATTTTACGCAATGCAATTGCAATTAATTTATTTGGAAGAGGCGATGCATTCGCTGTTGGTTTCTGTCGTTAAAATGTTTAATCAGCCAGTTGCCCTTTGAGTTGGTATTGTGGTTGGTTCAGGTGAGTTATAGTACAGCCACGCTTAATGCTACATGGTACGTTCCTTCAAGCCCCGAGCTCTTCTATTTGATCTATAATGAGGGATTCTCTGCCTTGTAGGAGAGGTCATGACAGTGTAGATTAGAAGCATTTTGGAAATAACCTTTGTAATAAAGAAAAAGGCTTGTTCTCCCCTAATGTTAGTTTGCTCGCTCACACACAGGGATTAATAGATTAATGAAATTAATGTGCAAATGGCATTCATTCACTACCCAGTAGAAGCTGCTGCTACTCACTTACTTGGTGTTTATTTCTTCTGGTTTTGGTGGCTCAAAGCCACTGCTAGCAGCTGCATGTTTACTGTTTCTGACCCTCAAAGGCTGTCTGAAAGCGGCACAACTTGATTTCTTTCCATCTTTCCTTCCTGCCATAGTTTCGTCTTTTCTCTTCTATAAATATAGTATTTTATATGTATAGATAAATATAACATGCATGTGATACTTCAAAGCTTCCTAAGTAATTTAGACATCCAATTCCTATTAAAATCCTATGGGTGGCTACAAATTATTATAGATCAGGGGCTCTCTCACTTCATTGCACTGCAACCCCCTTCTGTCAACAAAAATTACTACAAAATCCCAGGAATGGGGACTAAGCTGGAGCCTGTCCAAGGCCCACTGCCCAGGTGGGGTGGGGGATAAAGCCCAAGCCCCATGCCCTGGGCGAGGGGACCAAAGGCCAAGCTCCAGAGCTTCAGCCCCAGGTGGGGGGCCTGTAAGCTCAGTCTCGCCAAGCAGGGCTAAAGCCCTCAGACTTCAGCCCTGAGCAGTGGAACTCAGGCTTGTCTTCAGCACCAGGCCCCAGACACACCTTGGGGTTCTGGCCCACAGTTTGAGAACCGCTGTTATAGATGATTCTGTGGAGATGCTCCAGTCAGGGATCATGGCTCCACTGTGTGAATGCTGGTGCAAACATACTGAAAAAAGACCAATCTAAGTAGATCAAAAGAGGTGACGGATATAACCAAAACCACAAGATAACAGTGATACAATTATGATTAGGGCAATAAGCAATGGATACAGCACACCAGCAGCCAGCTGGTGGCGTTCAAATAAAATAAGAACAAATAAAGTGAAATTAGAGCTGCTTCACTCAACCTCAGAGGGCAAATCCTTTGCTAGAGCAAATAAATGCAGCTCTATTGACTTCAATGGAATTTTATCAGTTTACACTAGCTGGGAAGCTGACCCCATTTTCAAAAGTGCCTAAGTCACTTAGGTGCACATCCCATTTTCAGAAGTCCCTTTTAGGCACTTAGGAGCTTCTAAGATACTGATGAAGCAAAGTCCATTTTCAAAGTCACTCAGGTGCTTTTGAAAATGTTACCCTATATTTATTTATCCAGTCTGCTGATTGTGTTAACTGCCCCTTTTACTAACATATATAACCTCTGATATATGATTCTTGGCTTCATTTATTTTATTTGTAATTGTAAATGATTTTATGCAAACTAAGTAATGCTGTAGAAATTCGCTTCATTTTCCTTTGACAGTTGGCAGAATAACTGAGCCCATTGATTTTTTTTTTTTTTTAACTGTTCTTACTTGCATTTCTGATTCATGAATCTTCTTCAGCATTGTCCTTTGTGCATCTGCCCTGCACAGCATCTGAACTGCCTCTTCTCTGATTAGCTGCTCTGACAACACTGGTCTGAAGTACACTTGTATCAAGCATTTCTGGGGTAGAGAGATTGTACACAATGAATGACATTGGGCTACAAATTAACATCAGTGGCTAAGGGCAGAACTTGGCCCTTGCTTATTTGTAACTCCCACCAAAATCAATAGAAGCTGAGAGCAGGAGTTTGAGAGCAGATTTTGACCCTGGATACCTTGGCTCCTTTTTGTAAGAGAGACAGGTGAATTAAAGAAAAGGGCTAATAGTAGTTGTGTTTTTAAAAGTCCACAATGCTGCAACAGTGTTAGATTACCACCAAATTTTCTACATTTAAGTTCCTTTTGGTGAAATAAATCATGCTATAATTTTGATGCAAATTTGTCCATGAGTAAAGTTACATGAGTACATGTTTTTGCATCATTGAGCTCTAGATTTCCATTAAAAGTATTTTTTTAAGATCGGGGTACAAAAATAAATTAATTCTAGGACTAATAGGTACTATATTTAAGGCTAGAGATGATCGTAGGATTTTCTTTTGTATTCAAATACTTGAAATACTCAGAATGAATTTACCTTCCCTGGCAAAACTGTCCCAACAGAAGGCATAATTGTCACAGGAGAATCTTCTGGCACAAGGAATTCAAAGGAAGTGGGTCCAACAGGGGCAATTTCTCCTTTGCCAATCCTTGGGACAGCGTGAGTAAAGCGGTTGAGGCTCACATGTGCATTTATCACATACAGTGTTGCTGTAGATACATCATTTAAAGCTGTTGCTGCAAACTTGACTAAGGAATGAGACAACTCAAGAGGTGGGTGGACTCCAACTGCTTTGCATGACAGCTTGAATTGTCTAAAAATAAACACACCATAAATTGTCTCAGCACAAACAGAGCATCTTAAACAGCCCAGAAGCCTGGGGACCTGATTCTGCAGCTCTTATTCAAGCAGGATTCCTATCAATTGCAATGGTAGTTTTGCCTAAGGATGGCACAGTGAGGCAAATATGGTATTTGTTTTAAAATGTGCAATGCCGTAGAGAAGCTGCATCTGAATTATCTCTCTAAACTTCTGAATAGAGATGCAATCTGAAAGTTTGTGCCTTATGCCTTCGCTATTATAGCAGCATCACCTGGCACAGATGATGAGCATCTTTAGAAGAAACACACACGACCAATGTAAAGCTTCAGTAATTCCACCAAGAAAAGGGGTTGGGAGGAAGTTGCAGGTAAAGAAAATAAAAGGCAAATTTATAACTGGAGGCATATGATATCAATGGACTTAGGTGAGGTAGGAGGAGAGCTGGCAAAAAGGCAACAAATTAACTCAGTAAAGACGTGAACTGAACCTGGCAGACAGGCACTGAGTACTACTTGTACGATGCAAGGCTCCCACCTCTGCCAATGTACAGACCTAGACTCTGGGACTTAATTATCAGACTCTGATTGTGACTCTAGAACTCCACCATTGATTCAGAGTAACACTTCTACCTTTACTCATTTGTGTTTTAACATACCTATTTGTCTTAACATACCTATTAATCTCTGACTTGCAGGTCAGCTCAAAACTGTATTCCTTTGCCTTGTTGGCTTTGAAGATTATGTCCAGATTCAGGCTTTCCAGGGGGAGAAGAGTTCCAAATCCATCACTTGGTTGAATTTCTACAAACTTCAAAATGGCAAAAAGAAATCTGCTGTGTTACAATGTAACAAAGAGTCAGGGCAGCACCAGAAATCCATGCCTGAGGAACTTCAGCCCAGGACACTCATCTGAGGAATAGTGTTAGTGTCTGTGGGTGACTAGAATTCTGTGCAGACTTCTAGTTCTAGAATAACTTGGAAGGTTGCAATTTAAATCTGCCTTTCCTGCTGCAATTAATATCTCATCCTGGACAACATGTGACCATGCAGTAAAAGTTTATCTCCTCAGATTTCAGTGGAGTTGGCATTTGGGAAAAGACTTCCCTTCAGGCTTTCTGCTGACTTATTGTCTATGGCAAACATCTTACTCTTATGCAGCTATTAGGGCTGTCAATTTTTAATCAGAATTAACTCACATGATTAACTCAAAAAATTAATTGTGATTAATTGCAGTTTTAATCACACTGTTAAACAGCAGAATACCAATTAAAATGTATTACATATTTTGGATGTTTTTCTACATTTTCAAATATATTGATTTAAATTATAACACAGAATACAAAGTGTACAGTGATCATTTATATTTTTTATAAATATTAGCACTGTAAAAATGATAAAAGAAATAGTATTTCTCAATTTACCTCATACAAGTACTGTAGTGCAATCTCTTTATCGTGAAATTGCAACTTACAAATGCAGATTTTTTTGTTGTTACATAACTGCACTCAAAACAAAAAAAATGTAAAACTTTAGCACCTACAAGTCCACTCAGTCCTACATTTTGTTCAGCCAATCACTAAGACAAACAAGTTTGTTCACATTTACAGGAGATAATCTGCCTGCTGCTTATTTACAATGTCACCCAAAAGTGAGAACAATCATTCACATGGAACTTCTGCAAGGTATTTACATGTTAGATATGCTAAATATTCGTATGCCTCTTCATGCTTTGGCCACCATTCTGGAGGACATACTTCCATGTTGATGACGCTTGTTAAAAAAATGCATTCATTAAATTTGTGACTAACCTCCTTGGGGGAGAATTGTATGTCTCCTGCTCTGTTTTACCGGCATTCTGCCATATATTTCATGTTATAGCAGTCTCACATGATGACCCATCATGTAGTTCATTTTAAGAACACTTTCACTGCAGATTTGACAAAACGCAAAGAAGGTACTAATGTGAGATTTCTAAAGATAGCTATAGCACTTGATCCAAGGTTTAAGAATTTAAAGTGCCTTCCAAAATCTGAGTGCAATGAGCTGTGGGGCATGCTTTCAGAAGTCTTAAAAGAGCATCACTCCGATGCAGAATCTACAGAACCTGAACCACCAAAAAGGAAAATCAATCTTCTGCTGGTGATGTCTGACTCAGATGATGAAAACGAATATGTGTTGGTCTGCACTGCTTTGGAGCATTATTAAGCCAGAACCCTTCAGCAGCATGAATGTATACCCTCTGGTATGGTGGCTGAAGCATAAAGGGACATACAAATCTTTAGCGCAACTGGCATGTAAATATCTTGCAACGCTGGCTACAACAGTGCCATGCAAACACCTGTTCTCACTTTCAGGTGACATTGTAAATAAGAAGAGGGCAGCAATGTCTCCTACAAATGTAAACAAACTTGTTTGAATGATTGAACAAGAAATAGGACTGAGAGGACTTGCAGGCTCTAAAGTTTAACGTTTTATTTTTGAATGCATTTATTTTTTTTGTCCACAGTTCTACACTTGTAAGTTCAACTTTCATGATAAAGAGATTGCACTACAATACTTGTATTAGGTGAATTGAAAAATACTATTTTTTATTTTTACAGTGCAAATATTTATAATAAATATAAAGTGAGCACTGTACACTTTGTATTCTGTGTTGAAATTGAAATCAATATATTTGAAAATGTAGAAAATCTCCAAAAATATTTCAATAAATGGTATTCTATTATTGTTTAACAGTGCAATGAACTGTAATTAATTTTTTTAATCACTTGTCAGCACTAATAGTTATCCTCATGCAAGACTAAATGAGATGCAAGAAAGATATCAGCTACCTTCCCTACCTAACTAGGGAGGTATGAGGATAAATCCATTAATGCTTTTGAGATGACAGATGAAGCCCAATATACTACATATAGCTCTCACAACACTTCTTCCTGGAGTGTGCTAGTTTGATCAAGGAAGATTTCATTAGACTGCTATGACAATAACTACGTGTTTAAAAGCTATCTGAGTGGCCTGTACTGTTTGTATGCAGCCATTAAAATAGATCACATGCCAATTTTTCTTGCATGAATCCTTTTAAAAATGAATAAGCAGTGCTATATGAGTCAGGATCCCATGGAGTCTGCTATAAATGACAGCTTAAACTTCAGCCCCAGCTGCATATCTGAGAAATGAAGCTCTGATGTAACTGCAACTGATCCTGAACTTTTATGTCAGCGGCCTCTCTGGTTTACATTCTCTTAGAAGGCTGGAGAGAGAGTTGTCTCCCCAAGTTGCCAGGTTCTCCCTAGCACTTAATGAGGCTTCAGCCCAACCTGCTGTGCCCTGGAGGCTTCATTCAATAGGCACCTTAGTTTGACCTAATGCTTGAGTAGCTTATTTCCACAAAGGCCCTAAAAGTCTTAGCCTTCAGGAGCTTGTGATCTCCAGTATTTGCTTTAGCTTAAATGACCATTTAGAATTAAAATTCTCCCCACGCTTGTTAAGTTAGACACTTTTCTTGCTATTAAGAGGTTGATTTGTTGCATGCCTGCAACGTACATGTTAGCTTGATCAGCAGCACCAGCAGCTGTCTCTGTCAAGTCAGCCTTAACAGTCTTACACAGTTCAATATTTGAAGTAAATTTTCTGCTCTGAAGAGAGACCTCATGGAAGTGGCACTGTAGGGGTCCTGTGTCTTTTGGGGACTCCATCTTGGATTTGTGTGGTTAGAAAGCTTTTAAAAGATGTAGGACTTGCTTTAATTGCCACATCATAAACTCAGCAGGGGTCTGAGTGTCAAGCTGGGTGTGCTCCTGCTCCAACATCACCATTACTTTGGTGTTAAAAATTCTGCAGAGCAAAATATACCCTGACACCTGCACAGCCCTATTAGCATTCAGCCAGGTTGCAGAGGATAACTGGGAGTTGAAGGGTAATTTGAGTTAAGTAGGTATAATTGAGGCCAGAGTTTGTCCTGAAGAATTTTTAATGCTGGTGATAATGCGTGAACGAGAAAGAATGCAGTCAGACTCTCTGAGCCCAGGTTGTTTGCAGAGCTGAAAGTCAGAAAAACTTGTAAACTGAGCAAATTTGATCTGGAATCACTGAGACATGGTAGCCAGGAACACCACCTATCTTAAAAGTCTTACTAAAATCAAGATGTATCGCATCTACTGCTTCTGCTCTATCCACTAGGCCAGTAACCCTGTCCAAGATCCATGACAGTAAGTCACAAGCTTCATTTGCATTCAAAGTTTCAACATTTCACAATAAAATAGATTTAAAACAGAGACGGGGCCGGGGAATCCAGCCATGTACCTCAGGGAGTCCAACAAATCCAAACTCTTGTGGCAGGATGGATTTATTTGTTAGAGTTATGGTTGTCTGAACAGCTTCATAGATAGTGCAGTAACCAAAATTCACTTCAGCTGGACTGATTTCCAAATCAGAGGTAGTAACAATTGCATGAACAATAAATTCAATTGGCTTAGTCTGAAACAAGATTGAAAATACTGAGTAAGAACTGCAGCATTCAGCAAGAACTAGGGTATATGATTTAAGTGAAAAGATTTCCAAAAAGACACTGTGAATTAAGATCTTCTATTCTATTCCTCGACAGCAATTTAATTTAAGTAACATTCTTATTTTTAATTTCAGTTTATCATGGTTCTTAACAACAAGCAATTGAAACTTGCCTATTTTAGAACTAAAACTGCCAAAAGAATCACTAGGTATTTCAGATTCCATATGCTGGAACATAGTCACACCTGCATTTGTATGAAATATGAATCCTAAGATACATGTACATTTGCTGGACAATGTTTTATATTTTCAGAATAAAACTGTGCGCTATGGTACCTAAAAGCTATCTGGAACATAAGAATACCTCTGTGAATAAGTGAGCATCTTCATTAAGAATTAAAAGTCTAAGTTTTGCACTTTGAAGACGCTTGATAGATGATGCATTGTGTAGTCACTTTCTATTATACCATTTTGAGCATTTTTAAATTAATTTAATCATAGACTTCCACTAATACACAAAGGTTCAAATGAGATTTGGTATCACCAAGTGCAACTCCACTGAAGTCAATGGAATTGCACCTGCTGACATCAGGTGTAAATTTAGCCCAAAGAGTATCTAGGATCAGTGCAAGAGCTATGCTCTGGATCACTGAGAAGTAGATTCTGCCACTCATACTCATTTGGAAGAGTAGTTGACTCCTGTTGAGTTGATTTTAAAATTAGATTGATCAGTGAGAGGAAGGATTAGTACTTCATCAGCTGACCTAAGGATTTGATTTCAAAGGGATGGCTCACTGAGTAACTCGCTGTCCGTAAGGTGTCAGAATCTGACCCTGAAGCAGCACAGAATTATTGTGATTTCCACACACTTTGCAATTCTAAGCTGCTTGGAATGTGGAGATCCTGTTAAAATTGAAATCTTCTACTACTTGTAACACACAGTAGCACAAACCTTATCAGCAATCTTTATTGTCATTGGAACTTCCAGAACCCTCGTTTCTGTGTCAAAATATTTTCCTGCATCTTCTGGGAGAGAGTGCCTGAAATAGAAAAATACATTTACTTTACTTAAGGACAATCTAATGATCCTCTAGCTGAGGAGAAATAATCGGGTCTTCAGTACCTATATTTTTAATCAAGTACAAGTCTAAGACAACTGAGTTTAGTTAAGATCCAAAAAGTATATACATCAGCACTCTATTCCAGCAAGTGATTGAATTCAAATAGACCACTTAGGTGCTTACATGCTTCACTGGACTGGGGCCTAAATTAAAGTCTTTGTATGAATTTGAACATGCTTGATGCTGGTGAAAAGCATGGAGGGAGTTTCCAACCAAAAAATACGATCACCTAGTAGAATTTACCTCTGTCCAAGAGACAGAAAATGCAGTTGTGTCAAAGGTAGAACAGACTTGTCATAGGTTTCATATAGGAAGATCATCCCTCACTATGCAGGTATGCACTGTCCAAGCTATAAATCAGCTTTTATGAGGATAATTAGCAATGTGGTGTTTGTATTAATAGATCTGACTAAGGCCCAATTTTCCAAAGACAAGCGCTTTTTAAAAATCCAAGTTTAGGAGCCTATGGGTATTATTATGCAATGGGACTTGTTTTCATAAGGAACATTAGGTGCTTTTGAAAAAGCCATCCCCAACTCCAGTGGGAACTGAGTGCCTAATTCTCTGAGGCCCCTTGGAAACTCCTAGCCTTAAGTTCATATTTAGGTATTTGAGAGGCCTGATTTTCAAAAGTAAGGAACAGCCATCAGCTCCCAATTAATTCAATATTGTTTTAATAAAAATTGTTGCTATTAAATATTTCAAACTGTTGAAAAGGCCATAACAACACAGTTAATATCTGTTTGAAACATGGGACAAAACACAACAGAAAAGGTTTAGTGCTTCAGTGATCTTTCTTTGTGGCTACTACCTTGTTTGCATTTAGCTAGGAAATGTGGATAAATTAGAACAGGCATAACGACAAATCTTTCCATCAGACATAGGCCATAGCCACTAAGGTTGTTTCCAGAACCCAAACTTCTACCATGCCTGGAAGTAGGAGTAAATGCCTAGAAGTAGGAGTAAATGCTCCGCTGGAATGGGAGCAATTTATTCCAACAAATGAACAGGATAAATGTTACTAGTCCAGGCTATTTCCTACTGTTTTATTTCTATTTAAATGTTACACTGGAACTAAAAAGCTAGACATGGAAAAGGGTCTAGTTTGATAGGTGCATGAAATTCCCATTAATACTAATAGGAGACTTAGACCAATAAGGGTGTTTTGCCTGTATTACTAAAGGAGCTGATTATAATGCAGGGCTTTATTTACAGACATTTTAGTAAAATATTACCAAAACTTCCCTTTTATTTTTTTACTAGCAAAACCTTTATGGCTATAAATAGGAATTAAAATTTGCTTTGTAATCAGTATCTAAGCCTCCTGCATTCTGGCCACAATCATGAGTACATGAGTAAACCAACCTAGACAATCTGTTCCTGTTGACATTGATGTTAATTAATTACCAGTCCCCCCATCTCCCCAGTCAGTATCAAAGGTATCACAACACAAGGGAAAGACATAATTAGAGACAGGCTGCAGAAGTGAAACAAGCATGAAGACCAACAGCCATTTGTCTGATTACATACCAGATTTGTCATTAACAGGGAATGTGTGGGCTTCAGTTGCTGAAACTTCTCGCTCTCGTACAGCCCAATTTCAGAGTTTTCAAGCCAAGTCAGTACAAAAGCTCTATTATTATTATTAGATCGATGTGCCTATTTATAATACCTGGACCCTTTGAGCATTGGAATGAATAGTTTCCCCTTCTTAAGTCTCCACAGTGATACTATTTCTACTACCAGCTCTCTAGATAGGGTTTTCTCCACAAACACCACTGACTGCAGAACAGTGAGGCAAAAAGGCGTTTTTCACATAGAAAAGTTTAGGCCCCTGTTAATTGTCATTGCAATTGCATATCTACTCTTTAAAGATAGTGTCGTTCACACGTCTTCCTTCTTTAGTTTGTGCCACTTTCTCTCACTGATCTATCCTTGCCAATTCAGGATTGCTCCCAACAATATATTTGTTTTTCTGTCCAATCTAGTCTTAAAAGTCCCAAGCAATGAGCTTTCACCACTATTCTGGAGAGACTAGTGCACTATCTAACAGAACTTGTAGTCAGGAACCATTTCCTGATATTCAGCCTAAATTTTCTTTCACCACATTATTCCTAGTTAAACATCACTAAAGCACATTAAAAATTCCTCTGCTTGTCCTCTCCCACCAGTAATCACTCCTTATAGAAACAAATAAGCTGCAGCTCTTTTTGCTGTTTACTTAAATGCTTGCCTTTAAGAACACCAAGTATAGTTTTTTAGAAGTAGAGGCAACCAGATTAGCTAGAATGGAGAAATCCCAATAAAAAAATAGTTACTCACGTTCTCGTAACTGTTCTTCGAAATGTGTTGCTCATATCCATTCCAATTAGGTGCACCACATGAACAGTGGTCAGAAAGTTTTCCCTTAGCAGCTCCTGTCAGGTCATCCGTGGAAGCCTCTGAAGTGGTGCCTTCATGCCACTGAATATATGCCCTTGCCGACCCGGCCCCTCCTCAGTTCCTTCTTGCCAGCTACTCCGACAGAGGGGAAGGTGGGTGGGTATTAGAATGGACCTGAGCAACACATCTCAAAGAACAACAGTTACAGGAAGGTGAATAACCGTTTCTCTTCAAGTGATGGCTCATATAGATTCCAATTAGGTGACTCCCAAGTCCTACCTAGGCAGTGGGGTCGGAGTTATGGAATTGCTGATTGGAGCACCGCTCTGCCAAATGTTGTATCATCCTTGGCGTGCTGGATGATGGCAGCGTAATAAGGTGAACGTATGTATTGAGGACCAGGTTGCTGCCCTGAAGAGTTCTTGTATCAGAACCTGGACCAGGAACGCCACCAAAGATGCCTGCACCCTTGTGGAGTGTGCCGTAAGGGCTGGGGCTGAAACCTTGGCTAGCTCGTAGCACGTCCAGATGCACGACATGATCCACAATGAGATCCTCTAAGATGAGACCAGAAGCCCTGTCATCTAGTCTGCAACCACCACGAACAGCTTGTTCGACTTCCTGAACGGCTTCATGTGCTCGATTATAAAAGGCTAGCACCCGCTGAACATCCAGTGAGTAGAGCCTTTGTTCTCGGACATTAGCGTGAGGCTCAAGGAAGAAGACAGGCAAAAAAATGTCCTGGTTGATGTGAAAATGTGACACCACCTTTGGAAGGAAGGCGAGTGAGGTCTGAATTGTACCTTGTCCTTATGGAAAACTGTGTAGAGGGGGTTGGAAGTTAGAGCCTTTAACTCTGATACCCTCCTTGCTGAGGTAATGGTGACAAGAAAGGCAACCTTCCATGACAGCTAGAGAAGGGAGCAAGTCACCAGTGGTTCGAAAAGGGGGGGCCCATTAGCCTGGAGAGAATCAGGGAGCGGTAGTCTAATTTGTGGGTATAACTGCTCCAGGCCCTTGAGGAAACCAGCAACCATAGGGCTTGCAAAGATTGAACATCCAGCCTCTCTTGGGTGGAAGACTGAAATGGCTGCAAGGTGCATCTTGATGGACAATGCTGTGAGCCTGTGCTGTTTCAGGTGCAGCAGGTACTCCAGGATGAGTGGTATGGGCACCTGGAGTGGAAGTTTGCGATGCTGAGCACACCAGAATGTGAACCTTTTCCATTTTGCTAGGTATGTGGCCCTAGTGGAGAGTTTTCTGCTGCTGAGTAGAATCTCTCTTACTGGGTCCGAGCACAGGAGCTCCATGGGGTTTAGCTATGAAGCTTCCAGGCCATGAGACGGAGGGACTGGAGGTTGGTGTGAAGAAGAAAACTGAGTGATCAGGTTGGGGAGGAGTGGCAACGTGATTGGGGCATCCACTGACAGCTCCAGGAGCATGGTGTAAACATCTTGGGGAGGCCACGACAGTGCCACCAGAATTAACTACGCCCTGTGTCTGCAGACCTTGAGTGCAGGACCTTCTGCACGAGGGAGATCGAGGGAAAGGCATACAACAGGTGGCCTCCCCAGGATAGCAGGAACATATCTGTGATCGAGCCTGGGCTGTGTTTCTGGAAGAAGCAGAAGATTGGGCACTTTCTATTGATCCAGGTGGCGAACTGGTCGACCTGGGGACACTCCACTTTTAGAAGATGAAGTGTCTGACACCTGGGCAGATGGATCATTCGTGACTGCGGAAGGATCTGCTGAGATGGTCCACCAGCTTGTTCTGGGAACCTGCGAAACAGAATGCTTCCAGGTGTTCAAGATGGAAATCACGCTCCTCCTTCATCCTGGGGCAGAAAGCTCTGCAGATTTTGTACCTCTCTGTCTCGTGCGCCTCCCCCAGACACTTCAGGCACGAGTCATGGGGTTCACCTGTTGGGTTAGGCTTGCTGCAGGTTCCTCAGGGCTTAAACCCTTGGGACCGAGGCATGCCATGGAACCCAAAGGAAGGGTCGGGGATGGGGGAAAAACTCCACTACCAAACCTTACTTATCAACTATATACAACTATCACTAACTAACTGTGAACTAGAAATTACAACTACAAACTAGAAGATATGCTAAGAAAAGCACTTGCTACACAAGCAACACAGTTCCGATGACCATCACTGGCAGTAAGAAGGAACTGAGAAAGGGCTGGATTGGCAGGGGCGTATATTCAGCACCATGAAGGCGCCACTCTAGGGGCTTCACAGCCAACCCAACGGGAACTGCTAAGGGAAAACTTTCCGACGATTGTGCAAACGGCACATGTGCGCACACCTAATTGGAATCAATATGAGCAATCACACGAAGAACAGAAAGTTAATCCAATGCCAGTGAGATTATTCCACAATCGTCGTGAAACCTTGGGTCATTTATAAATATGTTTATGGAGGCTGTTAAAAATGGCATTTATTGTTTGTATCCTTAAAGACTAGTTAATGAGCAAATGAGATTGCTTGTCATAAACAGAAATGTGATGTAGTGTCGGTATTTTCCTTTACTTCATATTGGCATTTACTTTTCAATCCATAAAGGTTAGGTATATATTCTGGCATTGAGAGTTGAAGATTTTAAACATTTTTGCAAAAACAAATTTTCCATAGATACACATTCCTGGAATATTATTCTTTTGCATTCCCAAATCTTCTAATGGAGAAGTTAGTGTCAGTGTCCCATGATGTTCAGTAAAGGAGATCACTTCGAACTGTTGAAGAGGCAACTTCATGAGATCTGTTTCTAGTGGAATTTGGTATGCTTGATATTATTTACCATACAGATCCGTCTCAAAGGACTGAAGCAGCCTACTTATTCCATGAGTCAGAACCATCTTAATCTCATCAAATTTTTTTTGAATCTTTCCCATTTTTCAAATGCAGAATAATATTTTTAATCCACATTGTGCTTCTATCCATTCAGCAAATGCAGCAGTTGTTTCACTGGATCTGACGTTTAGGAACTGGAAACTGTCATGATAGTGATATCTGTTGTTGTAATGGGATAGAATTGGATATGTTGGAAGAATTCTAACATTTATATTTTCTTTGAAAATTATGCTGTTAAAAGCTTTAGTGTCTGACTTTAGGTTTTCATTTTAGAGCTGAGGGTCTAATTTGTGGAGGGCCTGAGTGCAGACGGGTGAAAATCTGACCCAATTGAAATTAGTGAGACTAGAACTTGTACCTCAACTCCTGATAAAGTCAATGGGAAAGACAGATGCTCAGCACCAATGGAAATCAGACTTAGAAGTTTCAGAGTGGTCGGCATGTTAGTCTGTATTAGCAAAATCAGCAAGGAGTCCTTGTGACATCTTAGAGACTAATAAATTTATTTGGGCATAAGCTTTCTTGGGCAATATAGGAGCAGGTATAAATACATGAAAAGGTGTGAGTTGCTCCTGTATTTTCCACTCCATGCATCTGATGAAGTGGGTTTTAGTCCATGAAAACTTATGCCCAAATAAATTTGTTAGACTTAAGTCTGATTCTACTCTCTCTATTACTGCTGTAAATCTGGAGTAATTTCACTGATGCAACTGGTTTTACAATAGATTCAAAGAGATGTGACAGCAGAATCAGAACCTAACCATTCAATTTACATTTGAACAGGAAATGACTCACTAAATTCTGTTTAAAAAGTGATTATAGCCTTAGTCAGAGCATGGTCAGTAAAAGACCATGTCATCTAAATAGCCAAATGGATGTCTTGGTTTATGTAGCTGTTCTCCTCTGTTTCTATACATAGTCTTCTTGTGAAATGGTGGCAAAGAATCTTGCTAGGATAAGACTTTTGACATGTTTGAGAATAGATTATGGCATTATTTTAAATCTAGAAAAGAATCCCAAAACAGGAGCTGAAAACCTTTATAACCTCTCCGGGGAAAGGTATATGATAGAGTGGATATGCAGCAGCAGATTTGGCTATTCTGCATGTGCTCTGTAGCCACTTGTTCAGGGGTTAACTAATTAGTGATCTTTGACTAGAAGGCACAACCATGAGACATTGAAATACCCTTTCAGCCGTGTGACACTGATGTGTGTCTCACTGTTCTGAAAGAGTAGCTTCCCCCACAGTGACAGAAGTAACCTACTACGATTGCAACTGCTAATATTGTCACACTGTTGCTGTCACCCTAAGGAAAGTATTACCACACAGGAATGTGATCCAACTCAATTTCCTCCCTGGACTTTGACATCTCAGAATAATAGAGAAGGGGGAGAGTTCTTGAAAGGGCCAAGTTCAGTACAGCTATGCAATCACACTGAAATCAATAGTGTGAGCTCCAGCCATTGCAGTCTGTGGGTGTAAGAGAAAATATTGGCCTGCTCTGACTTTCTGCAGACAGGCTCTCTAAATTAGTATCTTAAATACTAAACAGACAGGTGACTAATACCATTCAATCACCTGGGCAGGAACTTCAGCTGCACACTGAAGGATGACTGGGCTTGAATGTAACCTGTTTTCGGAAGAAGTTCCATGTGGTTACTCAGTTCTTTGCATACTTCAAACTTCAAGCGTAGAGCAGCTTTGGCTCTGCAAACAGATCAGACAGACCTGAGTGGGTTTGTGCTGCCAGCTCAACAGCTACATTTTACTCAATGCTTTAGCTCTCTTTTCCCATTGCAACTCAGCTTTCTTTGCAAGTGAAGGACAGTACTCTGGGCACACAGAATTTTTTAAACAAAATCACAGTTATGTTCTCTGTCAGGCTACAGTGCTTCCAAATCTGGGTTTCTGTATTTGAGTTCATCCTGCTTCAAAGCCAAAATGCTGCAGAATAAAAGCAGTTTGTGTACCTATCACACATTTTTCCTCCCTGAATCAACAGCTCCAGAGACACCTGGACTCTGTTCCAGGTGGAACCCATTCAGAGGTGAAGGGACAGCCTTGCAACGCTGTTGGGCATGCACATTGTTAGGCAAAAGTAATCCAGCATGGGCGGGACCAAACAAATGTAAACAAGTATTAACCCCAGTATTAACTCATGAGTCAAAGCCCAGCAATCCCCTGAGCCTGGATGCCTGTGTAACCCTCACACCTTCTGGGTGTGGTGTTCCGTCCCATCTAGTGGCACTGAGCATTAGAAAAACCTGGGAAGAAAGCAAATGACTAATTAGCAAATGGCTAATTTTGATTCTTTCATCTGTATGCACCAACCACTTCCAGATTCATTCCTCTCTTATTCCTCTGTTCACACAGGAGACAATCTCTGCCTTGCAGTGCTCCAGAGGTCCCCGGTTTGATCCTGTCCACCAATGACTGGGATCTGTCCATGTTACACCTGCAGCACTGCAAGGCAGAGAGTGTCTCCTGTGTGAACAGAGGAATAAGAATCTGGAAGCGGTTGGTGCATACGGACGAAAGCATCGAAATTAGCCATTTGCTAATTAGTCATTTGCTTTCTTCCCAGGGCTTTTCTAATGCTGTAATTGATCAAATCAGTTAGAGGGATTATGAGCAACTGTAATCCTTTCTGCATGTTTCTCATATATTCTGCTGGATCAGTGGTGTGAGGTTCACTGTATAGCAATGGATATCAGCAGTAAATCCTTCCTCCAACACCACATGCACAGAATCTTTAATGACCATAGAGGGTGGCAAGGGTCCGGGCTTCACCTGAAAGATCTCCACACAGTAAATGAAATTGACTGAAAGTGTCCGCTTCAGCATGCTGAAAGGCTGAAACAATGCCGAGTATATGGTACTAGGGTTTGAGCCTTGATGCTTAAACAACACAGATAGCCTCCCAGTTCTAGAGAGAATAAGTAAAGCAACTGATCCTCCAAGATGCTGAGGACAGGCTGCACTGTACTGAGGGCCCTGAATTCAATGTGAGTTGGAAGGCTCAGCATCTTGCAGGACTGTTCTCCTTGGTTGGCCAAATCTTGGCCTAAGCTATTGGACAGTTTCCTAAAACAGGAACCTGGGATTTGCACTGGGAAAGTTAATCACTTTTAACTGACAAACGTTATTCTGCTTCTGCATTTATAATCTTGTCCCTGAGAGTGGGTTATCTTAGACCAAGTAAATCTCTTACATAACTTGTGCTTGTCACATTTGTGAGCTGAATTTCTGAGATAACAGCTCTACTGTTTTTTTCCTACTGTGAAGAATCTCTTCAGTGTCTAATTCTGGTAAGAAGTTTAGAATATGCATCTTCTAACAGAAATAGTGTAAAAAACCCCACACCAATCCTATTAGCATGCATTTAAATAGAATCTAAAATATGGGAATTGTTAAAATAGGAACACTCAGCATCTAGCAGTCAATAACTGCATTAGACAGAAAAAAAAACAGCACATGGAAGCCAATTAACAGAGCAGCTCAAACAACCATTCTCTAAAGGTAAGAGTCACTGCACAGATCTCTAGGAAACTAACAATCTACAACACTACCTTTACACTGCAATGTATTCTGACACCTTGGGACAGTGCACAGATATTACAGTGGTGAGGGCTATATAAGTACCTGGCCAAAAATCCAGGATCCTCTGAAATAAGGATTTAGTCCATCTATGTATTTATATGGGACCTAGCACCACAGCATCTGAGCATCTTCCAATCATTAATGAATGTACATTTGTATGAACTGGGGAAAGTTTTATCATCCCCATTTTACAGATGAGGAAATAAAGCAAAAAAAAAGACTTGCCCAACATTGCACTGGAAGTCTGTTGGAGAGCTGTGAACAGAGCTCAGGTCTCCGAAGTCCCAGGCCACTGCCTTAGCTACAAGATGTCATGCTAGGTATATAAAGTATCTAGGAAACAAAGAGTGTATTTACACTACCAAAAAACCCAAAAAAACAATGGCAGTGAGTCGCAGAGCTTGGAACAACTGACTCAGAGTCGGGCTCTGGGCCTAAAAGTAGCAGAGCAGACATTTTGGCCTAGGCTTTGAAATCTAGGGAGGGGATCTTGCTCCAGCCCAAGCAAGAATATCTATACTGCTATTTTTTGTTCTGTAGCCTAAGCCCCATGAGACTGAGACAGTTGACCTGGGCTCTGAGACTCGCTGCTACTGATGTTTTTTGTGCAGTCTAGATATTCTCAAAATATGCCTAGAATGCTCCACAACAGCTCTGAACATTAATGACCCATGAATCATGCCAAGTGTATTGGGAGCTTTGAAGTCCTGTAGTCTGAATGATAATTTTTTTTCTGCTTTTAACTTTCTGCTACATACCCTGAAGCCAGGAAAAAATAGTCACCGAAGTAAAGTTAGTGACAAACTAAACCTAACAAACTAATAAGGAGGAGTCATTAGTAGCCATGTTCTGCTGCAGCAGGATCTTAAGGGGAGGCTGCTGCTGGTCCTACTCCCACCATGATCGTCTTGGGATGATCTCAGTGGAGGTGTTGCATCGAAGAGCCAGAAGTGGAAGGGAAAAACAGTAACAAAGGCAGCTGTGAACCTTTTCACGAAAAGAATGGAGGCCCTTTCTTCCAAAGCCAACAATATCCAAATTGAAATAAGACCTACACATAACAATGCATTATAAACACTTCCACTAATTGAATATCTAGCTGATAATATACAGAGTGAGAACTCCACAGGCTAGGCGCGGGGGTTAAGAGAAATACAAATGGACCTTTTAGAAACAGGAAGGCCATATAAGGTTTGATTCTACTATATAGAGGTACTATAGTATCTGTTTAAAGGTATGCTTGACCTCCATGGTGGCTGCACTATAGATTCTATGAAGCAGAACTGGCCTGAGGCTGACTTCTAGTTCTGACATTGATTTTAACTACAGGGGAAAGGCAGAGGAAGAATAACAATGAAAAATACAATGCACTTTGTAGACTATCCCAGGCTGAATAAATGTATTTGTATATAGTGAAATAATAAGCTTAACATTCTACCCTTCCTAAAATATATTGTGTAACTTTAGTGCTGGCAAAAGATGCTGGGTCTTCCATCCGGGTACAACACGGGCAGCAGCAGTGCTAGTCTCCCCCTCCCCACCCCCAAATGACCAACCAATGTGCTTCAATCCTGAAATGAAGTGGCTAGCTCTTTATAGGATGGGGTAATTGAGTCTTCATGCCTGCTGAGTGCTTGGGAACCGTTTAGTGGTATTTGTGGTTATGGTTATGTGCCTACCTGAATGGAGATGAACGAAAAGCCAACAGATGGTAATGAAAAAAGACTTTCACTCTACTCAAGTTAGAACCAAGAAAATTTTGAAGGCCTAATTACATGTTATGAGGTTTTATTAAACCAAAAATTATTAAAACCCTAATGGTCACTATATTAATGTAGTTCATTGCCTATGAGTATGATACTTCAATTTTTTCCCTCCTCAGACAAGACATTCCTTATGATCTCCCTATTTAGTTATTTTAATTAGCCAATCATGAATGTATTATGGGATAGCTTACCTGCTTTGAATAATGATACAATCCTGATAGAGTCGGTCGTACATACAGATCTTTAGATCGACATTTGGATTGGGCACCCAAACAGGCACACTAACAGAGACTCCAATGACACAAAAGTGTAGCTATATATTTGAATATACAAATCAATAATGGTTACTACTTTCCAGAGGACATTGAAAATTTCTAACAAATCAGGATAAAGTAAAATTAGATTGTATTGATAAATAGTAGAATCATATATCCTATTATTAATATTAAAGACATTTTAAGTAAACACAATGATGAAAATGTCCTTTATCAATCAAAATGTTGCAGCTTTCACTTACCAGTATAGAACACAAACAATAGTAGATTTTGTCCAAACATTATAGAAGGCATACATGAGTGTCATACTGTCTAATATATTAGACTTAAAAATATAGGATTTTTTAAAAAAATGAGCACTACAAGTTTAATAACCCTGGGGACTGCACTCTGTGGGATAAACAGTCATATGATGGTCAGCACAGTGCAAGCTGCTCCCACAGTGACATCCCCCCAAAGGACTCAGCCCAGTCCTGGAGGGAATACTCCTTCCTTCCTAAGAAGTGTATCCACAAAGTCATGAGGATCTGGACTACTCCTCTGCAGCATTTTTTGTGGAGCTGCTTCTTTGTGGATTTGGGGGAGTGCCAGGTTTGGGACAGAAGAACTCCTATTAAGTGTAGGATTTTTCTGCCAGACTTCTAAGATCAACAGCGAGTGGCCTGAAATAAAAGTGTAGCATTAAAATACAGTTGTAGTGGTAATTAGAGTTGTCACCTGTCCCAGTTATCACGCATTCTATGGGTGGCTTCACTCTCCTTTCTCAGAATGACTATAAACTTATTTTTCTCTAACCTCTCCCACAGCTTCAATCCCAACCCCTTGCAGTTCTTGTTACACATAGAAAGACATCAAACTTGCTTTTCTTTAGTGTATTGGACCAAACCCTGGCACTTAGAAACACTCACTGGTTTGCAGTTTGGGTTGTCAAATGTAATCTCAAACTCTGCACGTACATCCCCTGGGACGGAGGGAGTAAAAATAATCTGAAGTTTGACTGAGCTGAAGGGTCCAATTTCACCTTCTGTAACCTAAACATGACACAAAAACCAGTGTTACTAACTTTCATTTAAAATCTGGCCGTATTATTCTATTCTATGTAGGACCTTATACTGTGCTCATCATGGTAGTATCCGAGCCTGTACTTTATTACTGGACCTTTGTACATATTGATATATTATATCAATATCAATGGTATCTTGATCTATATAGTTACATAGCTCTGTCCATTGTCAGACTAAATGCACTATGCTGGACGCACTAGAAAAGTGCATCAGTAATACCTTAAAGAGCATGATCCTTCAAAAAACTGAGCACCTCATCTGAGTCACAGAGTGCCTTCCATTTCCAGAGGGTGCTCAGCCCTAGACTCTAAGTGTGACATCTGAGTTATGTGTTTTGCCATCTCCTCTGATGGAAGGAGGAGAGAATACCTGCTGTCTAGGCTGGCGTATAAGTGATACATGAAGCAATGCTTTTTTATGCTCCCACTCAAGGGCCTGCTCCTCCTCCCACTGAATTCAACAGCAGCAGTCTCGACAGCCTCTCCTACTCCCCTTCACAAGGGGAGTAGCAGAAGTTAACAGAAGCTTGCAGCCTATGGTGGGTTTTGTAAAGCCCAGGACATGTGGAGATCCTGTTCCAAAGCAGCCAACATCAGTTACTGCTGAGACTGAGAGTGCAGGGATAAGTCAGGGCCTTCCAGCCTCTCTCCGAGTGGATTCGGAGGCAACCGCCAAGGGCCCCTGGGCTTGTCTTTCTCTCATCTCATATAGGATGCATCAGCAGTTGAGAGGAGCCTAGGTAGCCTCTTGCCATCATATTCCTCTAATCTGAAACCTTGTCTCTGGCTATCTATATCCCCTCTCTAAGTGAATTTCTTCCCCCTCCCCCCAAAATTTTTCTAGATTGCAAGCTCTTTAAACCAAGCACTGTGTTTTGCTATGCCTCAGCAAGGCCTAGAGCATTTTGAGTGCTGCTGCAATATAATGAAAAAGAGGAAGAACAAAAGCAGCAAACTGTGGCCTGATTTCAGTGAAAGCATGAGACTTCACATCCCATACAGTTGTGGGAATGTGTACCAATTCCATGAAATAATGTTGAATCTATGAAAGAGGATGAAATTCAATGAAAAATCCCCTGACTACAATATGTTTGGTTTAATTTTACAAAAAACATTGTACATTTTAAAAAGGCTTAGAAGATGCACAGTAGCTGATTCCAAGATTGAAATTTGTGCAAAGTATAACATAGGTGTAGTCTCTTTCTTGACAGCTGGCTATGGTACATTTTAGGCAGAAAAAGGCAATGTAAGTCAGGTCAAACTGCAGAGTGCAAATACAGTAAAACCTCACTTATGAGCACCTTAGGAATGGGGTTGTTCATAACTCGGAAATGTTCGTAAGTCTGAACAAAATGGCGTGGTGGTTCTTTCAAAAGTTTGCAACTGAACATTGACTTAATACAGCTCTGAAACTACTATGCAGAAGAAAAATCCTGCTTTTAACCATCTTAATTTAAATGATACAAGCACAGAAAAAGTTTCCTTCCTTTGTCAAATCTTTTTTATAACTTTCCCTTTATTTTTTAGTAGTTTGTTTAACACAGTACTGTACAGTACTTTTTTCCCCCCATCTCTTCTGCCTAGTTGCGTACTTCCAGTTCCAAATGAGGTGTGTGGTTGACTGGTCAGTTCATAACTCTGATGTTCATAAATCTGAGGTTCTACTGTACATATAAAAAGCCGAAAATAAAACCACATTAACTGTGATGTGATGTGATGAAACCTTATGAGTTTGTCAGTGCTCACACTGAAACCAACACAAGTTTTGCTTGAGTAAAGAATGCAGGATTTAGTTCATGGTCAGTTCCTTGCTCAAGAATTGGACTAGTTGAATGCCTTTACATATTTCAGTAAAACCATTACCTTGCCCAGTGTAATTTCAATGGGTTCTTCTTCAGGTGGCGGTTCTGCTGGACTTTGTGCATTTTCTGCCTCTAGATCTGCCTCGGTGATTAATGCTTCTTGACTAAGTTCTAAAAGGCAAACCGAATGTTTGGCCTGAGTAACTTGAGATTTGGGGAATAATGCAAGGCCCATATCTTGTCTCAGGCTTTTGAGGAGGGATTTATGGGTGATCTAGAGAATGATTTTTCTTTGTTCATATGAATGATCAGGAGAGAAGAATGTACAACCTAATTGTTAAAGACATACTGAACATGTTCAGAATGCAGCAAGACTTGTAGTTATTCTTAACTCATCTCCTGTGAGAGTGAGTTCATAGCCTACAGTTTGCTCCAGTCATGTGAAATCTCTGTCTTCCCTGCTTATGAGCTTCCCACTACTGGGTGAGTTTCATTGGTCTAGTGGAATGTAGATAGATGGCCAGGGTCATCCCAGAGGGAGCTGGGTCCAATCCCATGAAGGGCCCCAAATCACAGAGAGCTTGAATTGGACTCTGTATCCAATGGGGATAAAATAGTAAGTGCAGAGGGCAGAATATCTGTGTGATGTTTTCAGGAAGACCTGTGTTGCAAACATGATGTGCTGCTGCATTTTGGACCACTAGCTGATTCATAATCAGCACAGATATAACCATAGAATCATAGAAGATTAGAGTTGGAAGAGACCTCAGTCCAACCCCCTGTTCAAAGCAGGGCCAATCCCAACTAAATCATCCCAGCCAGGGCTTTGTCAAGCGGGGCCTTAAAAATCTCTAAGGATGGAAATTCCACCACCTCCGTAGGTAACCCATTCCAGTGCGTCACCACTCTCCTAGTGAAATAGTAGGTAGCTGAAGACTGCTATCAAATCCCACCTCACCCGTCTCTTCTGCAGACTAAATAAACCTAGTCCCCCAGCCACTCCCTGTAAATCCTGTTCTCCAGTCCCCTAATCATTTCCGTTGCCCTCCACTGAACTCTCTCCAATTTGTCCACATCCTTTCTGTAGTTGGGGGCCCAAAACTGGACACAATACTCCAGATTTGGTCTTACCAGTGCTGAATAGAGGGAAATAATCATTTCCCTCAATCTGCTGACAATGCTCCTACTAATGTAGCCCAATATACCATTAGCCTTCTTGGAAACGAGCACACTGTTGACTTATATCCAGCTTCTCGTCCTCTGTAATCCCCAGGTCCTTTTCTGCAGAACTGCTTCTTAGCCAGTTGGTCCCCAGCCTGTAGCAATGCATGGGATTCTTCCATCTTAAGTGCAGGACTCCACACTTGTCCTTGTTGAACCTCATCAGATTTCTTTTGGCCCAATCCTCCAGTTTGTCTAGGTCACTCTGGACCCTATCCCAACCCTCCAGCATATCTACCTCTCCCCCATCCATGAACTTGAACATCTGTGCACCTCATCGAGATTATTTTTGAAGATGTTGAACAAAACCAGGCCCAGGACTGACCCCTGGGGCACTCTGCTTGATACTGGCTGCCAACTAGACATCGAGCCATTGATCACTACCCGCTGCAGCTAATGATTGAGCTGGTTTTCTATTCACCTTTTAGTCTATTTACTCAATCCATACTTTTATAACTTGATGGCAAGAATACTGTAGGAGACCGTACCAAAAGCTTTGCTAACGTAAAGCTACATCACACCCATCACTTTCCCCATATTGACAGAAACAGTTATCTCATCATAGAAGGCAATCAGGTTGGTCAGGCATGACTTGCCCTTGGTGAAACCATGTTGACTGTTCCTGATCAACTTCCTTTCCTCCAAGTGCTTCAAAATGGATTTCTTGAGAACCTGCTCCATGACTTTTCCAGGGAATGGGGTGAGGCTGACTAGTCTGTAGATCCCCAGATTCTCCTTCTTCCCTTAATAATGAATACTTTAGATTGATTATAGCACCTACCCTCCTAAAGGATTCCAAAGTGCCTCAAACTATATTCATATTGCACCAAAGAAAAGTACCCACTTTTGGAGTCGGGGCAGCAACCAGCTGGTGACTGCATAGGTAATGGTCATTATCATCAGGATTGAACCTGGGACCTCTGGAGTAAATGCATGAGCTAAAAGCCATATGGCTGTTAGTTAAGGCTGTAGAGCAGACTCATTAATCTCTCTCTCTCTAAGTGGTCTCAGTGCCACTAGTTGGGACAGAACACTACACCCAGGAGGTATATGGGTTACACATAATTCTTTATAAATGGGGGAAGAGGGATAATTTTGGCCAACTCAGCAAATCCATGCTCAATATGTCATGAGATCTTTAATGTGTATGGAGAACAGAGAAGATCTTAATGTTTAAGATCTCACCTGAAAGACAGGATACAGATATTGTATGTTTTAGAGAGAGCATCATAATTGTAACAACACAATCTAAAGAACTATTACTGAATCTTTTAGGTTCAAAACACAAAATCCATTTTTTTAATTAAAAAAGAGAAATCTTAATATGATTTTCAGTGTCTTTTGATCGGACTGGTAAAATAATCAGAATGACTGGGAATACTTAGCTTCTTCAATATCTCTATTAATGGATGTAAGTCTCCCCCACCCCAATCTTATAAAGCACAAAATAAAGATTAAAAAATGAAAGAAAAAATGTCTGAGGAGGTTCATCTGTATGTCACTTTGTTCCTAAAATTATAGGTTGTAAAAATAAACTTGTCATGTGGTTCTCTTGTGAAAGGTGGGTGTTCAGTTGATGAGACAAGAACAATGATAACAATTTTGTAGTCTCTGCAGGAAAATCCAGTTGGATTTCGTTTTTATTTGAGGTTAGTAGTTGATAAGGAGTGAGGTGGTTGGAGACATTCTCCACTGTTTTTGGTATATGCAGTGGTGACAGTGCATTATTTTTAGTCATTTTTGTGTGGTGCCCAGATGCCTTTTGGTTGGGACAGCATACAAAACAAAAACATATATTACTACTGGAATGGTAATTGTTTCATTTATTGAGCAGGTTTGCTAAGCATCTTAGCTCCAGTCTCCTATGTGAACCAATGAAACTGTTAGGAGAATGCTTAGCCTCACAAAATTGCAGAAGGTCAATTTTCTAAAACAATAGTCTCACCTACATGGCTGCTGCCCAGGTTGCTTTCAGGCTTCTGTCTCTCAGGCAGATTTGCATGTAGGGTAACTTCTTCAGTATGGACAGAGGAAACTTGTTCCTTGTTTTCATATATAGATGATTCCACAGGACTGCTACTGGCTTTCTCTTCAGAGATGATGCCAACCGAAGCTGGACTAACCTAATTAGAGGATTTATAGAAAGGATTTTAAAACATAAAACATATCAAGATGTAACGGAATTGGAGCTAGGTGCAATTAAATCTGCCACTTTTCGAAAGGAAGTAGCTTTACTATCTAACTACATTATATATTGTGTGTGGAGAAAATGCACTGTGTGTTCCATACAAAGTGCACACTTTCTTATACTACAGTTTTATTGGTGGTAGGATGCAATTATTGCTGCTCAGAAATGGAATTGATATAGTGAGCACAATTCACTAGAACACTGAGTGACTGTGTTCAGAAAAATGACTCAGGAAAATTGACGTGTATTGGTTCTCAAGGACTTCATAACAAATTTCCTAAAACACACAAGAAAACAGGTGTTTTTCTTTAACTGCCAAAGCTGAAAATTCAGCCTCAGATATGAGTCAAGCATAGCTTGACTTCTCTTTCAGTAAGATTTGTTACCAGTGATAAAGACTCTGCATTTGGAACTGGGCAAGTCTGCTGCTGATGCATGGCCAGAATAGAATCCATATTACTTGTTAAGGTGTTCTGGGTTTGCCCTGTTAATTGGAATAAAGTGATAAAACTTTGTTTTAGTTAGCAAAGAAAGTGGATATGAAAGAGAATATAGACAAGGAGTTGTGAATTCAGAAGGTGTAATTTCTAAATGGTCAATTTCCTTATATGAATAACATTTTTATATGATAGAGTTGAAAACCACGGTGAAGAGTCAGTTCAGCAGTTTTATTGTACATTATGTTTGACAGTCTCTCCTCTAACAGATCTATCACTTTCTTAAAATTTAAAAAAGAGATTAGTTTTGAAACACCTTGGAGCCAATTAAATGCTAATATATAAAAAGAAGCAGCTAAAGATTGGGCTGATAAAAAAAAATCAGACGAAATATCCTTAAATTTTACCATTGATTTACTATGGGACTTAAACGAAAAGTTACATTATAACAATGTTGTTAATCAGGATAGCAGTTACAAGGCATGATTTGATTGACGGTATGTTTTTTTTAAACCGCACTGGAGGAAAAAAACAGATTCACTGGAAATGCCACCCTGGAATTTTATTTTTTTTAAAAGTAAGCTTCTAACTTTGTGGTTGCAGAGGAAAGCATGAAAATGTGACCTGTGTATACCTGAAATGCTCAGAAAACCCCAAATATATTATTTTTAATTTTTTTATATAATTTTTAAACTAATTCCATGATATTTTGGGAGGCCCAGACTCTATTTTTGAATGCTTGTGGTTAGCAGTGTTGCATAACTGTTTTTCAAATCTAAGAAGTTCTATTGGTTGGAGTGTCTAAATCAGTCTGATGAAATGCCCTTGGACCCACCATTCTTTCGAGGGAAGATTTCACTGTTGTTGTACATGTGCCATTGTCACCCGCTGATATCTGAAGTTTAAATTTTGTTCCCAAAGCACCACGGTTTGTTAGGATGATCATCCGTGAAATTGTCTCCCCCACCACATGAGTGCCAAAGTCAATGAGCTCTTTATCTAACGCCAGCTGTAAGGAGAAAAACCATAATTACTGCTGTCCTATATAGTCCGTAATGTCAATTAAATGAACATCTACCATTTTGAGCATAAGACTTCACAGTCCTTATTACCTCTTCAAAGACAATGTCAAATAATGACACAAATTATGGGCACTTTTCTGTCTTTTGTGTAGAAGCCAACCCATCTGAACAACAAAGTCATATTAAAGTGAACAACTTTCCTTTCACTCCATTAAATGATGCTGGAAATAGTTGGCCAGATTCTGTGATTAGTTGCATCATTGCATAAATCTGCAGTAACTCCCATGAAATCAAGGGAGTTATTCTGTGTTTATACATTGGTTTGCAGGGCAGAATTTGGCCTTATTGTTCTTTTTATATCACAATTAGGTGGACTTATTTTGCTGGTACCATGCTGGAAAAGAAGAGTGTCCAATGTGTTGTATTGAGTGACAATCAATTTGTGTCACATTCTAGCTTGTTAGGTCTATTACAGCTTTAAACTCACAGTGACTCATTAGTAGAGGTGGAATTTTTATTGATCTTCTAATTAAGTTTATGGAAGAAGCATATGAAATAGTTTCAAGCATCAAATAGCTGAAGAGAATGAGTCTCTCTTTTGTAAAACTTGTTAACTTTCAATCTGCTAGCGGACCACAGTGGGCTGAATTCCCACAAACTTTTAAAAGCATACAGGATGTTTCTTTATATAATATAAACTTCAATTTGTAAAATTTTAAAGTTTCTATAGTTCAGAACTTTCCCCTCTCCCCATCTTTCTTTAAAGCTTCCACTGACCCTTTCCCATAGAAAGTGTTATTTCTTTTGAAAGGGATGGAAAACAAATCCATTTTATAAGAGGCACCTTTGCTTCATTTAAAGACATAAGCAAGTTGCTTTGGTGGACAAGGACTGTAGTTATGTGAAATAGAGAATGTATATAACTGTAATGGCCTGGAAAATCATTGAATTCATGATAGCTGAGAACTGGCCATCTGTTCTTTCAAATCCATATATACAATTCAAAGGCTTTATGGTCATTTAGATATATTCTTATGGGTTTGCTCTGCTGCTAAATTTCACATTTAGTAGCAAATAGATATTAGAGCAGCTGATTTATTACGCAGTGTATTTACTGGCAATTTGCTGCCAAGTCAGGAGTGAATTTCTGAATCAGGCACTATGGTGATATTTGATACCAGTATTTATGGCTATAGACATCAATTCGTGGGTGTTCCAGGGCTGGAGCACCCATGGAAAAAAATAGTGGGTGTTTAGCACCCCACTGGCAACCCCCCCCAATCCACTCCTCCTCCTTCCTCCCAGCACCTACTGCCCACTGGTGGCCCTATCAGCTTCTCCCCCTCCCTCCCAAAGCCTCCCACCCACCACAGATCAGCTGTTCAGTGGCTTACAGGAGGTGCTGGGGGGAGGTGGAGAAGCAAGGGTGGGATGCACTCAGGGAAGGGGTGAAACGGGACAGGGCTGGTGAGGGAAGAGGTGGGGTGGGGGGCTGGGGAAAGGAATGGAGTGGGGGTGGGACCTGGGGTGGAGCAGAGGTGGAGCACCCTGCAGCAACTCATAAAGACGGTATCTATGTTCATGGTTATGGGAAATCAACAAAAAGTTGCTCATTTCAAGGGTTGACTTTTTTACCTTGACTTGTAAGGAACAGAAGGATGATTAGAAGCACCTTTTGTTGAAGAAAAATGATGGACTTAGTTCGTTTGTACAAATCAAGGTTCCCTAAGCAGATGGACTGTTCCACAGCATTATGCATAAATTGCTCAGCATAGTGGATTGGATCCCCCAGGTGATAGGAGTTTTTCCTTCTGATGGTCTGTCAAATCCCTAATTTGCTGACTCTCTTAAAGTGTGGTGCAACACTAATCTTTATTGTAATTTGGCTCTAACCAATAAATCATTTAGTACATGCTCCACTTTAAGCATCATGTAATCCTACTGAAGTCAAAATGACTTTTCATGTGTTTAAATTTAAGCACATGCTTAAGTGATTTAATAGATTGGGGACTTCAAGAATAATACATTTCTTTTCACAGTTTCTACTTTCTTCTTTTTCCTCTTCTGTGTATTTGATTATTTTTGCTTTGTTTCACTATCTATGAGTAAAACTTGCTGTCCACTGAGCTCTCAGTGTGCTATGCAATAAAGAGACTTAAACAATCCAAACTCAAACTTTTCTGAATTTTAACAATGCTAAAAATTCCAAGCTAGAGCAAAACAAATATTTTTGACTGAAACTTTTTTCTGGAAAAAATGCAGATTCAAAAACATGGAAACATTTTGCAAATTCACATTGTTTTTGCCTAATATTTTAAGTCAAGAAAAAAAATCTTAAAAAAAATCTCCCTCAAATCAAAGCATTTCATTTTGATATTTTCAAAATGAAATGTTTGGGTTTTTTGGTTCAAAATAATTTTTCATTTTGAAATTTCCTTGAATTTTATTTTTTAAATTAAACTTTAAAAAAATGTTCAACTAAAATGAAACATTTTGTTCAATCTGAAAGGAATTTTTTTCAACTCTTTGATTCATGGAAATTTTTTGAAAAATTTCATTTTTGTTTGATCTGACACAACTTTAAAATAATTGTATTTTTTAAATTTATTTTAGAATTGCCAATGAACTGAAAACTCTGTATTTGCTCAGTTCTACTCAAGGGTAGCTCTCCTGTAACTAAATCCTTTTTATACCTGTTTGTGCTGCTAAAAGGACTACAAGTAAAACTCCAAATTTTGTATTTACTAGCCTGATTCCTTAGTGACTACTATATTGGAAAAATCATCCTGCACACCCATTTCCAACCAGAGTCTAGATTTGTTTAGTCAGTCTGTAGGCACGCACTGTTCACCCCCATCTCCTTTGATCTGTGATGCAATCTTGTGACTGATATCTTCACTTATCTGATAAGGAAGTTTCAAAAGAGCTGTTGCTCTGCCAAAGTACATTCTTCAAAGTAGCCCATGAGAAATCAAATGCCAACACTTAAGAAAGACTAGTGCCTCCTGTGAAAATACTGTGTGTCGTAGTTTAAAAACAATGTGTATGTTTCTCATTTGAAACCAGGTTTAAAAATTTTCTAAAAGCAGATACTTTGCGTAAGGAGAGATGGTTTATATGTTTTATTATGAATAGATGGAAGTATCTAAAGATATTATATGATCTGAACAAATTCCCTGAGACATAGTCTGGATTTTCAAAGAAACGTAAGGAAGTAAGGTCCACGACTTCTATTTGTGACTTTGAACATCTTTCCCCACACTCCTGTCATATTGTGCCACAATTTTTTAAACAACTTTCAAATGGTTTCCACTGGAAGTTAAGATCACAGCTCATGGTGAGCTATATACATTAAAGTGATTTTGTAAAGGTCTCAGTGAAACCCTCAGCTTTTGAACGTAATGTGTAAGTAACATGTCTTCTCAGACAATGTTATTTTCACCTCCATTAAAATATGAAATACATTCTGTAATGTTGAAAATAAAATGAGAGGGAAAAGTAACAGGTGTTGGCTACATGTACCACACATTTACCTACCCTTTTTGCATGTTAATTAGAGGACCCAAATGATAAAAGCTTAACTATAATTTTAACAGATTTTAACTATAAGCACATGAGAACCTTGTAAGCTCCTTGGGGGCAGAACAACTGTTTGTTCTGTGCTTGTACAGTCCCTAGTGCAAGGGATCCTTGTGCATGACAAGGGGACCTAGGCACTTCTGTATTGCACATAATTAATAAATAGTAGTACTAAGAGTGCCACTGGCTCCAATTAGAGTACTCACATGCTTAAAGATAAGTACATGCATAAATCTCCATAGAGTTTGGGGCCTGAGACCTTAAAAAACAGCATTTCTTGTTTAACTCAAAATATAACAATGCATCTACTAGGCATAAATGTTGGACATTGTTTACTAACATGCTTACAAAGAACCTTACAAACTATAAACAAATCTTTATGAAATATGCTAATTGTAGTGCTGCACTTTCATAGACGAATCTGTTCAGGAATGAATCATTATGGCAAGAGTACTTTAGACAGAGAGAGGAATAAGAAAGTGAAAAGTATACATTTCTAAATATTCTCACTAATATTTATATTCATGTTGCTCTTACACTGGACTCTCTCATCCAAAGTATTTAAAGTTAAAAACATTGACTTACAACACATCTCTTGGTTGTACATTTCAATGGAATGGAAAAGGAACCATTCTGAGCCAAAAATGTGACTTTTCCTTCAAGAACTTCATTTATCTAAACAAAATAATTTAAAAAAATTAATGATGCATCTAAACAGATTAAGCATTAAATCTTTAGCCATCTGAAAAAGTTAATAAATCAACTAATTACAGTAAAGAAGAAATAAATACATTCTTAAGGTTAGATACATAGCAACCTAGACACACTAGATATTATGTTAAGTGCAATATTTTTTGCTAATTATCTAGCTTATTTCAGGAAGGTAAGATCTAATATGTTCTAGTTCAGAGCAATTTTCAGCCTGACAATATATGCTACAGATACACTTAATGTTTGGAGTTACAATAAAATATAGCACTAGAAAATGCCAGTGTGTGGTGTGCAAGATACTTACATTAGAATAGAATCAGAGGGGTAGCCGTGTTAGTCTGGAATTGCAGAAGTGACAAAGAGTCCTGTGCCACAGGACACTGTCACTTTTACATTAGAATGTTATTTTTAAGGTTGTAATTATCTTTATTTCCTTTCTAACAATAAACAAAATTGGACTTATGATGCTATTATCAAATTAGGTGGGTGGATAACACTATTATTCACACCATCTGATAACTAATACATTTGTATAATAATTGCTTCATAAAGTGCACTTACCATTGGTTTAAATGTTACCATAACTTCACATGACATTCCAGCAGACATCTGGCCAGGTGGATCAAAGCTGTGCCAATCATAAAGGTAGGCCACTGAGTTAGATTTACATATCAAAATACAGCTCCCAAAATTCACAGGAAAATTACATATTTTTACTTGGGTGGATTTATTACACAAGCCAGAAAGAGTCAGAAAGAGTGACAGGCCAGTGAAAGGCTGTGCAAATATTGAGAAATAATAAATAATCACACTTTGTACTTGTATAGAGCTTTTCATTAGAAAATCCTGAAGTGCTTTAAAAAGACGAGTGTTATTGTACCCATTTTACAGATGGGGAAACTGATGCACTGAGGGATGAAGTGACTAGCCCAAGATCACACAAAGTGCCAATAGCAGTGTCAAGAATAGAACTCAATATCTACATGAGTCTGTTGAGCATCCTGACCTGTAATACCTCTGCTAATCAAGTTCCAGAGAAAGAAAAAAAGAACCACGCAGTTGCAAGCTGACTACACAAATATTACAGTATGTGGTGTTGCAAATTGTACAGACAGCAACATTTATATCTTAGCCTTTTAACAGAAGTTGCCAGTCGTTTCAAATTGTGCCATATTTGACGGTCTTTGTGATGTGAACAAAAAGTCCACCAGGGACTTCAGTGAAACCATTAAACTTCTTTTCAATTGTGACTGAAACAGGATTTGTGAGACAAGAAATCTAGTTGCTGCATTTTAAGTACTGTTAGTGAGTCACAGCTGAGGTCTGTTCTGGCAACATGCCAGAGATGATGGAAACAAAGCAAATTAAATAGCTGGATATTATTAGCCAAAGGAATTCCCAGGTAAGTTGGGCTATCTTGGAACTGTTGAAACACACAAATCATAAGAAAAACTAATCTTATTAATAGAGCATTTTTAAAAAATCCTCCAATCGCATTTGGGAAAAAGGGAACACCATTTAAGATTCTGGGGTTGAAACATGCTTACAATTTAGTGAAAGTTTGCTGGACTAATCTTCACCCTTAGCAAGGACCCTCAAAGGTAGCCTAAATTCAGCTAGTGTAGCCTGGAAATGGCAAAGATTATGAGCTTTCATTGGAGAGTAATCAACATCAAGGTTCGAACATCTGCAATGTTTACTTATTCACCATATTACATACATTCGTTCACACTGTATCTCCTTGCACTCGTAAACACATCTGCATTATTGCAGTTCCTGTGCGTGTGCATATGTATGTGATTGGGCAGAGTAGTATGGACAGCTATGGAGTCCCTTACAGAAAATTCCTACAGGATAGTATAGAAATTGAGATCCTTTCAAACTGGGGTTTTGAATGGTCCTATAGAACTTAATAGAGAATTCTATTGCTGCTATAGAATTATACAGAATGTCTCTCTTTAAGACTGTTACAGTCTAGGGGATTTTAGAGTATAATCTAAGGAACCACATTGGTTACATCCAAATTGAGTTCTACATCCCTTTTCCATACAAGTGGCTACATGGAGGTTTGAGTCTGCTCCTATTCAAATCAATGAAAAAACTCCCATTAACTTGGATGGTGCAGGATCAAGTCCAGGATGACTCCAGAGCCATCCTTTGTGTGCTGAGCTCCTGGGCAGCCTACTCTGTGGGAACGTGTAGAGGGATGAGGACTCTCCATGGTGGGACAGGGGTCTGTGAACTCCTTGGATCCACTGGCCCTCAGATCTGCACATGAGGGAGCAGAAACTGTCTGAGACAGTTTGACCTGGCAATAGCTAGAAGTAGAAGCGAGGGAGACACTCCATAGGCCATGTGTGCATGCATACAACCCATATAATCGGAACACATATTCTAGTTATAAATGGGTTTGTTTTGAACTTGCTCATTGACTGAAGACTCCTATGTGCAGTGCAGTATGTTCCTTAGCATGAGAGCATAGCTGTCCTTTGATGGAAATACTTTCTATCACTAATATTATTTTTAAAACACAAAGTATATAACTACCTGCCTTACGAAAAAATTCTAACAGTGCAAGAAAATCCACATGTGAGACTCTCTTAAGGGAAGTTAGATAAGTCAGATATTAAGACAGCTTTGATTTACTCAGTAATTTCTGAATGCTTAGAAAAAATTGGTTGGAGTAATAAATTGTTAATGTATGGCTTTCTACTTGAGATGAGGTAACAAAGCATTACACAGCCTTATATGTACAAATCTGATCTATGCTGTACAAGCAATTAGTATATTATCTTACACAGTCTTATTGGAAAAAAGATATATAGATAAAATTTCTAGCTAGCTACTTGGTAAATGTCAGGGGAAGAAGTATAATTTATTTTTTGAAACCTAAATTAATTCATGTTTTTTCATGCAGTTTCACAAAAACTGCATTAATGTACCTTGCTCACATTACCTGAAGCTTAATTTGTAATTGGAAGATACTTTGAAATATAAATTATAACTTGCTAAAAATCCTAAATCTTACCTTGCTATAATAGGTTTGTCAATCACATATCAGAGATGTTGAATTAAATATGCAATTCTATGAACATGCTAAATGAAGAAAAAATTAACCAGTCCTCAAGAGCATCCAAAGATGTGTACAAAAATGGCTTTCTTATCCATAAAAATGTGTATTCATTTAATTTTAATTAAGAAGTCTTAATAGTTAAAATTATTGGTTTAAATTTTAGATCAATGTACAGTTTACTCCAAAACTGGCTCAAAATTAGACTCCTATTCAGGAAAGCATTTAAGCATTATTTAAAATTAAGCAGGTGCTTTCTTGAACTGCGATCAGATTTGCATGTTTCTCCGTGAGTCTATGACTAAACTATTCAGCATCCAATCACTTCCCCCCCTTAACAGTGAATGTGACAAGGTTCAAGATAGTGTAATAGCTTAAACTAGTCAATAGAGTCAAATGTCCTATTTCTAATTCAAAATGTGTTAAATTAAAACTGCAAAGGGCCATGAAAGGCGGCAGTGAGAAGGATATTTGAAAGACAGAGGTAAAATTTAACAAGAGCGTCTACAGAATATTGAATTCAGAACTTGTAGCTCTCAAGCAGGTTGTGCTCAGTCAGTAACTGTATCTTGTTCATACTCCAATACACTGTTGTAGGGACTGAAAGAGTGGTGGTTGGTTTGTTAAGCACCATCTTATCTTATTGAGGTGGCTAGAAATTCAAAGCACATCCTATCACTACAAAGTGGCAGAGGGCAGTGAGCTGTAAAATAGAATCTCTCAAGTATGAAATCAGTTATTATGGTAACATGACTTGTTCATTTCAGTGGGTAATATATTGTGTCACTTCACTGGGGTACAACAGAAACATCAACGTCAGAAACTATTTCCTCAGGTTAGCCTGAAGAGTTGGCAACTTTTAATTTCAATTATATGCAAAGCAAGCAAGTTTGCTTCAAGCTTGTTTTTCATATAAGCTGTATCATCTGTTAATAAAGAGCATTTAAACACAGTGCTGGCTTTTTTCACTTTTAAGCCTGATCATAATTGGTCGTCTTTTGTTTAGTTTAATAAAGTTCCAAATAAATGTGATATTTCCTTGGTATTTTTTTAAATTAAAGTTAGTGAATTCTTGGGGGGAATAATTGATATTTTTGTGGGTTCAGAACATCTCAATCTAAGATTAGCCCATGCTTAAAATGAAACAGACCTGGGATGCTCTCATTTGCTGATTCATAGGTACAGAAAGGAATTTATCAATATAGTCATTTATTGGAATCTGTCCCAACTGGACAAAATATTTAGAGAGTAATCATATCTCCTTTCAGCCTTCTTTTGTTTAGGCTAACCAAGCCAAGCTCTTTGAGCCTCATTTTGTAGAGTAGGATGCATGAGGCCTCTGCAGGATTGGAACAAATGACCAAAGGCATCAATGTGAGTGGGATCCTGGTATTTTGAACATCTTGGGTACAGTGATTTTATTCAACACATTTCTGTAAAAATTATCAACAACTGACAGGTCATCTTGCCAACGAGCACAGGCCAAGATTTAAAAAAATAGAGGCCTGAAGTGAGGCTCCTAATTCTGTGTCAAGGCACCTAAGTGAATCGTACTCAGAACTATTGCAAACCAGGCCTCGTTTAAGTTCTTACATTTGGATTTAGATGCCTAATTTTAGCCACCTATTTTTTTTTTTCAAGTATCAGCAGAAATATTATGTCTGCTGCAGTTTACGTTTTGGAGTGGATGGTAGTAAATAAAATAAAATCATTAGCACATTTTTAAAGCACAAGGGTAGAGGGTTCACATAAGGGATCTAATGATCTTGATCCTATGCTTTCATACTATACATGACATAAACGAGAGATGGGAAAAGGAAGAAGGAATAGTAAAGGGAGATGAGATTTTTTGGAAGGTAATTTTTTACAGCTCTATTTAACATAACTGACTCTGCTAAGAATAAAATATAAATGCAATAAATAAAAGAGCATCTTGATTATAATTTTAGCAGATAGTTCTGATTTTAAGGGTGCAATAAATCATCCTCTCAGATTTTGAGCCTGTTTACTTACTGAATATTGATGAAATCCTTGAGATGCTCACTGACTCCCATCAGCTTGCAGAAGTTAACACTGTAGGATGCATTTATCAAAATTATCTTCTTTTTGTACGTTTTACCAACATCAAAATCCTAGAAATAGCACACACATTAAATCACACTTCCATGGAGCTGGTAGCATTTTCACATGTGATCATGATTTTTTTTCCCCATCATGTACTGCAGTAGCACTGAAGGTCCCTATCAGGATCATGGCCCTTTATGCGAAGTGCTGTACAAAAACATTTAGTACACTTTCCTGCCCCAAACAATCCAATTTAAGACGGGACACAACTGGACAACAAACAGGAAGGAGGAGGTGGGAACTAGTAATAGGATCATGTGGTAACATTAGCCAGCTGTGTGCACAACTTGATGTTTCCAAGTCATTTTATTTGTTGCCTGCAGTGAATGCGTATAAGAATATTATTACATTAAAGTTTGATTCAGGGTCTAGTGCTCTGAGCACAGGACTGAGAACCAGAAACTCCAAGGCAGTTTTGAAATTCGTCATTAAATAATAGTCTAAACTAGCTAGTTTTTTAAAACTGATTAGGATTTAGAGGAAATTTTCCCAGTGCATACCCTTCCCCAGTACACACCAGGTCTAAGAGTCCCGGTCCTAAAGGTGGAAATTGTAGCTGCAGTTCCCACTGACTTCAAAAGGAATTGTGAAAATTATAATTGCTATGCAAGTGCTAGGTATTATTTACTGCCTTTTAGAATTTATTTTATAGGTGTGTTGTTATCAATGAATTACATATTAACAAAGAAAGCTAGGTAATTACCTACCAGTAGATTAACACTAATTTGCAAATTGTTTACAAATATGAATACCATCTATTATAAATCATTCTGCTTATAGGTGCAGATAGTATAGTAGTAATTCAGTGATTCATCTGCGACTGCTAAGCAGGGGGCTCCCAGTCAATCAGTGTGCCTGCAGTCACAGTAAAGGAAACAGGAATTATTCTGAAGGTAAAAAGAGAGGTGAGGTAATGGAATAGGGGAAACTACAAAATTAACCTCTGATCTACTAGTCTTTTTAAACATGGTGATACTTTTAAATCTCACATGTAATCTAGTGGTCAGATTTTTAAAAGTGCTCAGCACCCACAATTAAATAAGATTTTCAAAAAGGTTCAGCTGCATTTAGGCACGTGGGGTGACTGGATTTTCCAGTGGGCTCCATACCCACCAGTGAAAGCTACTGGGTGAAAACTGGGCTGTGTGAACCTTTCTGAAGTAACAGAAACTTCACGCCAACCATATTTTTGGAATAAGCTTATAATTTATTACTGAAATTCTGTATGAAACTCCAACCACACTAGAAAAAGGTAAGATTTCTTCTTCTGGCCCTCATCTGTTTATGAGGCTGTCATCCTTTGTTTACTTCTATATGAAAAGAAATATGAAATGATCACTGGAGTGTTTGCCAAAGGACAGGACACATAAAGGCAGAGCTTTCAGTCTTGTTGATAATGCACTTTAAGATTGAAAAAGACTTCTCGCATCTTGCCAGAACCATGACTTCAGTTTGATACTTTAAGACAGTTGTGTGTCTGCTTGGATGCAGCCACTTCACTTTTCTAGCATGTTCACTGTTCTCCTTGGACATGTTTTTTTAAATGGGGAAATGGTAGTGTCCAGTATGGCCAAGCACTTTCTGAAATTTCAGAAATTCACTGTTGAGAAGCCACCAGTTCGAAGCTTCATAGGGGATATCAGAATCTTTAAAACATATTTAGTTCTCAAAAAACTGAGGGGGGAAGTATTGCAATGAACTGGCAAAATAAAATAACTATTATAGCAAGGGACAATAGGGGGCTTGGCAAATGCTCCACCTGCCCTCAAGCATAAAAAATTTAAGAGCTAGCAAAGTTTGCTAAGGAGTTAACACTCTGAAGCAAGAATCCTGCATATATGGTATCTGTGGAGAAATATTATCTTCCTTTTGCAGATAAAGAAACTGCAGCATTAAGGAAGTGAAGTAATTTGCCAAAGATCACACAAGAAGTATGAAGAAGAGCTAGGACTAGAACCAGCCCTGTCCTACTATATGTTTCCTCCCATGTATATGAAAAGCCACAGCAAAAAGGCTGGATGAGGGAGGATATTTTCACCGCAATTCTGACATCCCTCTACACCCAATGAGAGCCCATTCCTCCAGTACTCCATACTAGGAGGTATTCCAGAGCAGGGCATACAGCTTAGGAAGTATGATCTATATATCAGTTATGTATCCACCGCATAGCTTACCCATTTGCCTTGAAGGAATAAACTTTGGTGCACTGACCATGAATAGGGATATGGGTGGCTGAAAGGTTGAGTTCATATTTGATGCTACAAAATCATCACTAAAGTGTGCCTATTGGGGGAACATTTCACAACGGCTCAGAAACTGGCTCTGTAAGGGGTGACAGCACATGATGGGGGAGAAAAAGGGAGGAGAATGTGACATGGTGTTGAATATTAGAAAGCTTTTGTTCCTGTTTGTAATTAAATTATATTTGACAGTGGGATACAAGACTTTCTTTAAGCAGCTTTTTATTACATTAATATTGCATTTATATCATATACTCTTGAAACAGTTATTACGTTAAGTAATTTACTTTTACTTGATTAGCATGGAACATAGCCTAACAAGAACCACATAATTGTATCTCCTCAGGCAGCTTCAGATTATGTGCTGACCTTTCTGACTGTTTTAATTCCTTAAAGTCTGAAAGCCCATTTAAGTTGATGGGAGTCTTGCCTTTGATTGCAATATGCTTTTGACTGAGACACTGGTTTGTACATAGAGTAAATACACAAAGCCACAATGCAAAATGTGCACCAACCTTGAAGTGAATAAGACTTGGTTTGCTATAAAAAGGACACCCCTTAAATTCATGACCGGACACGATTTGTTTGCGAATAATTCCACATCGAAGTTTCTCCAAGTTTTCAGTGAAAATTTTTCTTTCCATTTTACTTGCACCTAGTGGCTTTGGATCTGTTTCATCTTTTGGCATCTAATAATTGAAGCCAATAAAACTGTAATTTATTGATAAGAAACTATAGTTCACAATTTTTTTGTACACTTTTGTATTGCACCAAATTTTCAGAACAGAACCCTAATTTTGACCTTACAAATTTGTACCTTAAAACTGTTCCAGAAAACACAATTTTCATATTTTAATTAGCAGGCACTGATTGGAGAGCTGGGTATATAACCAGTTGATTTTTTGTGTGCAAATACAGCATGTAGACAGACAAATAATTATGTATTCAAAGTTAAAGGCTAATCTGAGGCCTCTTGAAAATCAGGCTCAACGTATTCTCTAGATTAGACAGTAAGAAGAGAAAATACTATAGATTAACAAAACATATTTGCCAAATCTGCTTTCAGATGCATGCATGGCGTTTCCACGGAGATGGATAAACTTATCAGAAAGTAGAATTTGGCCCTTTTAGGAAAAGCTGAAGAACCTATCATTTAAAAGAAAAAGACTATAGGCCCAATTTTTCAAAAGCATGAAGAAAATGTGTCTGCACAGTTTTGAACATGTGCGTAATTCCAATATACTGCACAAGAAGAAGTGTGGCTTGGTCATTTCTCACTTACTCTAGATAATATAGGTTTTTCTCGTTTTACATTTAAAGAGTCAAGGGGAGGAACAGCTGAATACAAGTACTGAAAACTGTCATCTGTATAAGAGGTCAAGGGCCAGTGAACTGAACAGATAAGAAGTGTTGAATCAGATATTTAGAAATTCATCCCTCTCATTTTAAGATCTCTTTCTGATTACTAGAATTCTTCCAAAAGTTCCATCCACATAATGATAATCATTACAGGACAATCTCCGGAGGAGGAATTTTATGTACTGTTTCTGATCCTCTCTATCCTTATTTCAATTCTGAACTGAGCTAACTGTTGCTGGTTACAGAATTATTGCCTGCAGTTTACGCAAGTGGAAAAGAGTAAAAAATGATGCCATTAATAATCAAAATACTTGGGTATCATGATAAAGAATCAATCACTTGAGTTTTCCTATTGCCTCATTGTAGGGACCAGAAGCTGGAAGTTAAATTCTGTCCATCAGTTTATGCAAATCAAAAAGAAATTGTGCCTTCAGGGTTTCACAGAGCTGAAAAAGAATCAGACATTTTATGTTTCATGTAAACATCAGTAAGGGAAAGAAACGTCCCAGTTGGCCTAGGCGTGTGCTGAACAGAAGTTTCCTTTGGTCAGTTTTAAATCTGTCTGTCTCTCTCTCTCATTGAATGTCCCCAGGCTCTTGTATAACACACAAGAATAAACTCAAGCACCTGACATCTCTTCACATACCATTTATTATTTTATAAACCTTTATCATACCCCTCCTATTTGTCTCCTCTCCAAACTAAAAAGTCTCAATCTTTTCAACAACTCTTCCTCTTTTTTCCATTGCCTCTAAACGTTTTTGTCACTGAATCTCTTCTATTCCTGCTAGATCTTTTTAGAGATGGCTAACCAGAACAAGTTGCAAAAATATGTTTGAGGGAGGTCAGGTTTGCAATTTTGGGTGGGAGAGACCATCTGAGCAGTGAACTTACTGATAACAGTCTGTGTGTACATGTGCTTAATATGTTAGACACTTGTGACAGCCTATACCTCTATGTTCACCCCTTTTACAAGAGATTATGATAAATTTCATACAAAGTATGGCTTTTGAGGTATCACCTGAAAACTCATAATTTACTGTTCATTATTGTCCTAGTAAAATGTGTGGCAACATATTACATAAAGCTATAGGATTCTACTGTATGATACTACTAAAGACATATTCTGAGTCTGAGGAAGAGTCACAAACCAGATCCCCAGAGACAAAAGGTTAGCTAACACCTCAGCCAAGTGTCAACAAAATCAAATGGACTACCACCTGGTTAAGTGGCCATTCTTTCGCAGGAAAGAGGAGGTGGTCAAAAATCTACATCTTGACAAAAGAAACAGCGGGGGTTCCTGTCCACACAGGAACCTGAACTCCTGAACCTCAGTTGGAGGTGATCCTTGAAGAAGAGAAAGGACTATAAGAAGAGACAGAAGGTGCCCCGAAGTATTCCTCCCTTCTCTCTACCCATCTGAAGAACAAAGGAAAAAGCTTTGGACTGAGGGAAGGATTCTGACTGAAAGAATTTAGACAATAAGACTGTTTGAACATATGGTGAGAGAAGCCTTTGCTTTGAATTCACTTAGCTTGTTAAGTTAGTTATAGTTGCATTTTACTCTTTATTTACTTGTAACCATTATGACTTTCATGCTTCCTTTCTTGTAATCACTTAAAATCGGTCTTTCTGTAGTTAATAAACTTGTTTTATTGTTTTATCTAGACCAGTATGCTTGGATTGAAATGTTTGGGAATCTCCATTTGGGATAACATGATTTGTGCATATCCTTTACTATTAATAAAATGATAGACTTTATATGAACTTTTATTGTCCAGAAGAAAGCTGGGCAGTACAAGAGACATTTTGGGAGGAAGTCCGGGTCTGGGAATTTACGGGTGATGCTCTGCAGTGTAATTTGCTCTGAAGTGTAATTCAAGGGTGGCTGGCCATAGCAGTCTTGCATTAAATCTGGGAGTAATTTACATGCTGGAAGGTGTGTGAGAATAGACCAGGATGGGTAGCTTGCACAGCCAAGCAATGTAAAAGGCACCCCAGACTGGAGATCTGTGGGGACACAGCTGTTCATCGGTCCAGATTGTACCCTGGGTAATGTCACAACACAATAAACACATTTTATATAGTGAAAAATAAATAAATAAAATCCAGTCTCTGAGTAGGAGGGAGTCAGAAACCCAGCTGCCTAGCAGCCAAAAACCAACAAAATGTTGACAGCTGCACACCCGCCTCTCACTCTCTGGGTTTAACATAGTGTAAAGAGTAAATGAGTGATTTTGGGTTATCAGCATCTGTAAATCTCTTTACCACTGCAAAAAGGTTAGACACTAAGAAAATACAAGGGCAAATCAAGAAGACCTTACACAGCCCTCAACCAGACAAAACACTCTTACTTGTATCTATGAGACAGAGGGACAGACACTGCAATCCACTACATCAGTATGTATCTGGAGAGGTTCCATTAACTTCAAGAATGGTTCCTATTGTTAAGCATGTCCATTTCATGATATGGGTCTGTACTGCTTTCCAGGGTGACTGCCTGTTATGTTTAATTGGTCACATGACAGTGCCGTGTATACACAGAAATTAGACTCAAGAACGGAATATTTTGCACTTCATGATGCCTATTAGCCAAGGCTCTCAAAGCACCTGGGGAAAAATGATCTCAACAGAGGGAACCTTGGAAGAGGATTTATTTTAACAGTAAATTGTAGTCCGTGGAGTTACTTCAGGTTTACACTGATATAACTAAGAGCAAAACCTGACCCTCAGTATGAATAGTAGGATTGGCTTAATGGAAATATGAAAGAAATACATACTGTTGCCACTGAATGAGAAACTGCTTCAGCACTTTTACACTGGCCTATGTTGTCTCCATGTTGTTTATTTGCAAACTGGCTAGCATTACAGAGAGACCAACATTCATCAATCAGTTAAACAAAACGATGATTGAATTGGAATTGCAAATGCAAAGATTTAGTCATCCACAGAAATTTATGAACACTGAAAAATATTTCTTAATTTCTTTCCAGCAAATCTGTTGTGCTAAAACTAAACTTTGGAGCTGAATTAAGCTTACCAGGCTGAGGCTGTGCGAAGCTCTTATTATACATACCAGTTTATCTGAAACACTGAGCCAAATTTATCTGTGATGTGCAACTCTCTTGACTTCAACAAGCAAGGACTTCCGGGGCTATAAACAACTCATCAGAGGTGTTTATAAAGGATAACTTTCTTCTCTTACAAAATATCTTGGCAACCCTGTTTGGCTTCTTTCTTTGCTACTTCCCTTCAGCTCGAACTCAGCCTCTTAGCTTCTATATGAAGATATTTCAACCTTCCTCTTGTTTTGTACTTTGCACCTGGGCAACACTATGTTCTGACTATTTTGTACAACAGTACTACCTCTTCCCTACTTAAAGTGAGTCTTTTTCTGACTTCTTGAGTGAGTGACTGCTCAACAAAGTCAACTAACTTTATAGCCATCTCAGCTTTGATTCCAATTTATTTTTTCCATGGAAAGAGAATGCATTTTTACTGATGGTGCCATTTGATGCTAAAGTCTACTCTCAAGGTAATGTGTGACTTAAAAAAAGAGATCTAGCGAAGATATGTGCCTTAGTAAATTTTACAAGTGCTTGGCGGCATTATGAAAACATCAGTTTCCACTTTGCATATGTGCATTATTTATTTCTGATCAGAGCCCTAAATGTTGTTACTTTGCTATACTGAAAGATGTGCTTTCTTTGCCAAGCACTAAGTAAAAATAAAAAGTTTTCCACATGAAATGATCTTCATTGCCAGCTCAACAGAATGTCATGTTCAGTTTTAAAAGTTAAACAAACCAGCAAACATGAAGTGATATATGTCTCCACAAATCTTGGAACTAAAACTAAGCCAGTTAATTTTCTCTGTATAAGGGAACAAACACTATGAGAATATAGTGGCAAACTTCATCTGCTTTGACTGATAAGTATTTTAACACATTAATCGTTCTATGAAGATTTGCTTGTGCAGGTACCTTCTTTAAAACAAAACTTTCAAATGAATTCTTCATGCAAGACTTTGAGTGCACATTCACATAGTGATAGCAAGTGCCGGAAAACTTCTAAAGGCAGTCAGAAGGCCAATTACTAGGAAACTAATACTGGGAAAAATGCAGGGGATAAAATGATAAATTATAAGTTTTACCTTGTTTAAGTTACATTCTTGACTCCAAAGTCCTGTAAACTCTGGCACAGCTAGAGTCTGACTTGCCTCTTCATCATCATTTTCATGGATCGTATCTTGCAATGCATTTTCAGAAAAATCCACCACAGAACTAGATTTGTCATCAACTAAGGAACAAACTGATGGAGTGTGCCAAGACTTCTACAATGAGACAGGAGCAAAATTCCAAGTAACTATTGAAAATCTTGTTTTACTCTAGCGGCAATACTTTAAAAACAGACACTTAATAATGTTTTAATATGCTATGAAGTATGGATGTCTGGGACTGTTTTATGTTAATTAATCTCTAAGACGTGCACAGTGAAAACCGTATGTTACAAGAAATCACATCATGGCAATTGCAGGAGTTAGTAGGTTGGAAACTAATGTTCGGGCATAAGGGTGTTCATTAATATGTACTGCCAGAAAGCTGCTTCAACCTCTAATAAATGATGCAGCCCAATTTCATGTGTTGTTTTTTAACAACCGTTGTACTGTGCTTATTTTCACTGGCAGATACATTTTTCCTTTCTTTTCTTTCTTTTAAATAACAGACTTACACCAGACCAGAAGTCACATGGGAGGATCTAAGTTGGGGACAAACTCCACCCTCCTCCTTTCTGAGCCAGCAAAAGCCTGGAATATTATGGAGGTAAAATACTTGTAGGCATTGGTTAAGAGGATCACAGTCTTGAAAGAACTACCCCACTTACCTGCTGTGAAAGCTGCACGGAGAGGCTCCAAACAGAGCTGTGTTTTCACTTGGAACAAGCTAACTGAAATTAAGTCTAAAACTACATTTTACCTCTGAGTTAACTCAGGAAGTGCTCCATCTCAAGAGAGTGTCAGAACTGGACTAACAGACCAAGGTTGATGGCTATTGAGAGATCTGATGGGGAAACTCTCCCATTGCCCGCTCACATTGTACTGTATAGCACCAGGATCTAGCCAATGTAAATGCTTTTTCACAACCACCAACTCAAACTATTAATTTTCAGGGATGAAAAAACATTGATAACACCAGCCCTAAAACACTTGACCAATTCTCTAAAGGTAGTTAGGTATAAGAGCATTGCTTACCTGTAGTACTGCTGCAACTGGATCTTCACAGGCATTTTCAATATATTGCCATGTTTTGATTCTCCACCGTAAAGAATCCTGAAGTTTACCCTGACTTGTAAGTGACTCTGCCCGAGCTTGATGTTTTTTCTGCTTCTCTACATATGCTTCCTCTTGCAAAATCCGAGCTACAATCTCAATTTTTCTAGATTTCTGCTGTTCTGTAAATTCTCTGTATTAAAGAATTAAAAAAACAGATGCGTGCCGTAGGTTGCAGACCCCTGGTGTAGTCAATGCACAAAGTAAACAAACTGAAAAAGCAGGAAGACACTTTTTCTCTAGTCTCTTTCGGTTATAGTAATCTTAAAAGTTACTTGTAGTAATAGAAAACACACCTCTGTCTGAAATTATCTGATTCTGAAGCCATGTCTCTTTAAAAAACAGACTTTAGCAATTAGTCTAGGGTGAATACCCTAAGCTAACAAAATGAGTGTGTGGGTGAGGCCATTCTGCTGAGAAGGGAATTAACAGAATCCACAGGAAAATTTTCTATTTCTTTCCTCTATATTCCTCTAGGTTCTGTATAATTTTCAGAAACAGAAATTATTTATAGTAAAGATTTAATTAGTTTCTGAGGTTTACCTTTTCAACTGATTTATGTGTATATGATTGCTGATTCTAAATATAGGCAGGACATTGTAATCTTTTGCACTTATATATTGACCCTTATATTCCAAATTGCTTTATTAACAGTTAATTTAGCATTGCAGCACTCCTGTGAAGCAGTTATGTGGCATAACCTCCAGTTTACATTTGGGGAAACTGAGGCACAGAAAGTAGCAGTCCTAGAAATGGCAGAGGATTCTTGACTCCCAGGACTGTGTCTTACCCAAAGACCATCTTTCTTCCGTACAATTAGTTCATGAGCTTACTGTGCGGTCTACAGAAAGTTTAATAACAGAATATCATATTAGCCCAAAATCACAGATGATATATAATTTTGCTATCTTTTTGAAATTGAACAGTACAAATTAAATTACAGATTCTAATGGTTAAATAATTAATTAATCTGCAAATAATTCAGGGACATATGCTCAGGTTGAAATTCAGATATGAGATAGAGCACAGATCATCTCTGTTAGGGGAAGAAAGAACTAAGAGAAAAATAAAGGCTCTCAGAGATATAGCAGGCTAGCAGAGTGATAGCTGAAATTAGAAAGGAACAGCTATGAGGAACATACTGTCATGTATAGCCAATAGCAAGTCTAGCAGAACATGTGATCCTCACTGGAACTGATATGTAAATTATAAGGGGAAATAATGAAAAAGATGAAGGATTAAACCTAAAAAAATAAGATAGTCTTTTCAAAGACAGAGTACCCATAACTCCTGCAGAATGTTTATTCTTTAATTTTTTTAATGTGCATTTAGCGCTAGTGAAAGTGGCTGGTTCACAGCTCCAAAGACTGAAGTCTTCTATTTCTATGGATATCAAGTGCATTAGTGATTAGTTCCCACACTGCCTCTTCAATCTGCTTCAATCCTAACCTAGAGGCTCACTTCTAAAGGGTAATTCAGTCTCTCTGACCAATCATCCATAGCCTCACTGGTGCATCAGTCAATAAGAGTTCCACTTTCATCAGCTTGAAGTGGTTTTCATGACATGGACACCTGGCCAGAGAATGCACAAAACTTCAGACCTATTCATGTGGGCCATCTAGTCATCCTTAGACGGCAACGATTTCGGTCTTTATAAAGACCCTGATCCTGCAATTCAGTCCATGTGGATTGACTCCCATGCAGAGCTCCACTGACTTCAATGGGTCTTTTTATGTGTGGTAAGTTATACCTGCACAAATGCAGTGGCAGGTTGGGGTCATGGTTTGGATTTGAACCAGTGACTCCTTCACACTTTTTTAAACTATAAGGAAAAACAGTTGAGCCAAATCCTCACCTGATATAAATTAACCTAGTTTCTTTGGGTCAATGGAGCTTTGCCAATTCATATGATCTGAGGATTTGGATTGATAGTCTCTACCCACACAAGACTCCAAGAATCAGTTCACTTCCCTAGGGTAGCAAGGCTAATAGCAATAAAGATTTCATGTTTTCAGTTTCTGAGTGGAGTGAGGTAGAGATTCACTCCTGTATGAGTATCGACCTGGAGTAAAAAGTGTACAAAGAAGTGATTGCTTACTGCTTCTGCCTTTCTAACTCAACACATTGTTTATGGAGAAAAATCTCCTTGGTGACATTGCCTCCTTCTGCCAGAATAGCCCCTCTCATCTTCATCTCTTGCTTTTTTGCCTCAAGAGCCTTTGCTTTGTCCCTCACCTGGAGGGTTCGAAGGGTTTCCTACAAAGTCATGCAAATAAGTTACATATTTTACTCACACAATATGGAATATAACATACAGAATGTGATTTTAGTCCCTTTATTTGTTTACAAATTGGTGGTGGATTTTTCTATCAAGAGGTTGCTTTATTCTTGTTAATAGTTTAACTTGCCTTTGGGTTTATTTGGTTTTTGAAAATCCTTTAATTGTACCTGATTTTATATGCAATAGTTGAGTCAATTGCATCCCCAGCTCACATGGACTACTTCTGCTTCTGGCAAAGAGTTATGGCTGGGTCTGGACTAAATGTATGAACCATGTCTCTTGACCTCAACCTCCTTCTCCAGGGCCCTCCCCTGAAACAAGTTACTCTATGCAACAATGTGTGGAAGGTATTGGTCATTATAATTCAATAGTTAAGACTACTTTTTCAGACTCAGAAATACATAGATTCAAACAGGTAAAACAAAATTATGATAGCCTTAAATCTGAATTTCTTCATTTTCCTGTAGGTTTAAATTATTTTAACTATTATTTTATATTAACTGTTTTATTTTAATACAAAGTATTTCTATATTAAGAGTAAGACAACCAACCACCCTATAAGCCAGAATTTGACACCCTTACTCATGGAATACTGTATTCTAGGTGTGGTGCCACTGAAGTCAGTGAACTGCTCATGGAATAGAGTACTTACTCAATGAGAGTGAGGGTATTTGAATTTGCTCTGTGAGTCTGACTCTGTAACCTTTAGTGGCTAGACTCCTAGGTCATGTCATACCAGGGGCATGCTAAACAGAAATAGTTTTCATTAAAATCGGTCACTTCAAAAAATCAGTTGCATCACTACTAATCTTAGCAGTCTTAGAGGTACCCTATTGGAAGTTATGTTGTTTTTCAGGGACAGCACAGCTTGCATCCTTTTTTCCATATGCTCCTGAATTTTCAGTTCTTCCTTTGCTTCTTTGTGATGAATTCTGTTGGTAGAATAAAGCCTTTCAGGTTCGTGTCCTGCTGTGAAGCATTCAGCATTAAAATGGCTAATCTGGCAAACAGTAATTGTTAACATTGCCAAACATTCCTCCTGTAGGTTACACTGTGTTTACTATGATATTGACTCCAGTAAAATAGAACAGTTGGAAGGGCCACAAAGATAATTTGTTCAACAACGTATTTTCTTAAACTTTAAGTATCTATCAGTAGTTGTGTTCCATATCTAGATTAATGTCTAGGCACTAAAATATAGTAAAGATTCATGTGTTGGTTATATAACCAAGACATACAACGACATTTACTAAAATGATCAAAGGCTGATGCTTGCATAAACTGCTCTATTGTTTACAGACTATAAATATACCCCTAATTATGGGACTTCTTATACATGGTATCCCCGAAATCAAGCCTGAGAAAATCCCACAACTATTAAAATGAATTTAAATATTAACAATAAAGAAAAATATATTTGGTTCATTTTTTAACCAGTTGGTCTTTTCCATCTCTAACTACTATGATCCTAGATTACATTCTAGTAGATACAATATATTTTGCTTGAGATACAAGATTCAGCAAGAACAGTCAAGTAATGAATTCACTGGACTTAATTGCTGGCATCTTGTCCATTTTGCCAAAGAAAAAACTGAAGAATAATAGGAAAAATATACAATTACTTTTCCAATGTACAAGGTTCTAATATACACTTAAAGGTGATTTACAAATATTTTGTGGAGAGTTTCTGGCATAAAAATAAAAACTAACAATAGTTATTTACAAAAACATAAAGCAACACAGAGTGAGCTCATCTCATTTACCACTGAAGTACAATGCAGAGATGTCACAGAAACAGTGCAAAGAAACATTGTGCAGCAGTTTTAGTACACAGTAAAAACTACCATATCCATTTGAAACTTCAGAGGTAATTTAGATGGGTAATAATCTGATTTGAAATTCAGCTTTTCCTTGTTTAAAAAGTGTCAAGGGAATGTCAAGAACTGCAAGCGCCCAGAATTGTACATCTGACTCAAAACCCAGCTCCTCCAGCAATACAGTGTCCCCTAATACCATAGTGGGACATTGTCACAACAGACTCAGAAGGAAGGATCCCAACTACTGATTCACCCATACAACTTCACAAGCCACCTGGATTTTCCTCAGAGGCTTCTTATTCAAGTCCCTGCTTAGTTTGTGAGACCTGGCAAGATCACAGCACTAGGTGTAGCACTTAGTGAAGACACTACCTTCACCTGTGGGAGAGCTTCTCCCATCAGGATAGGTAGTCCACCTCCTTGACAGGTGATAGCTATGCCCCTTCTGTCGACCTAGCACTGTCTACACCAGGGGTTAGGTCAGTATAACTGTCACTTAGGAAGTGGAAAAACCAACATCCCTAAGTGATATAGTTATAGTGACATAAATTTGTAGTGTAGACAAGGGTTAAGTATCACCATGTAATCTAGCTATAATGTTTACTCTTAAAGGCTGAGGAGCAGATATCACAATTCAGATATTGTGTTATGACACTAGCAAGGGGAAAAGCTAAAGGAACCTTGACACAGATTTTTTCAGAAACTGGACTGCTTTCTCATGATTCCTGTGTGCATCTTCAACTGCTTTTTGATGTCTTCTCTCATACGCCTCCCAGGCTTCCATTTCTTTTCTGCAAAACACAAATAAAAACCTAGTGAGTACAGTCCTACTGTCTTGATGTATGAACAGCTCCCACTAAAGTCAAGGGGTCCTCTGCTTGCCCAAGGGCTGAAGGATTGTGGACTGAAGCCACTGGTTTATATTGGCCCTTTAATTGCATTTCCCTGTGTAAATATTCAGTGACGAATATCTACATGAAGAGCCTTCATAACTAGCATCATTTGACTTAGCAAACCTCTCCAATACCCCAATTGAAATGGGCTAAGATATTCGGGAAAGGAAAGCGGGTATTAAGTTATTGTGCTTACTTTTTTCCAAGCTGTTGTTTTCGTTCTGCCAGCTGGGCTGCAGTCTTTTCTTTCTCAATCCTCTGTTCTGCCCGCTCTTTGCACTCTCTCTCTAGTTCCTCCTCATCCTGCTCAAGTTGCTCCCGGAGGTTTCCAAATTTTCCCTGCTCAATTTCAGTCTGCCACATCTCATACCTTTTAAGCACAGGGTGAGGTGTTTTCATTAAAGGGTCTCGAATGAAATAGGCAAAAGATAGTTGGGGAAAGGAAAGCAGATCAATTAATTACATATATTCAGTGCTACCAGCTCCACAGTGAAAAAGGAAGGTCAGCCATGCTTTACTGTAAGCCCTGCTAGTCTGAAAGAACATTAGAGCTATTGGTAGTTCCATTAGAGCTAATCCTGATAGTGCTAGTAATAATAATACTTCTGATTTTTAGAGATGTCACTTGTATTTCTCTCCAAACTCCTTTTTTTCCACAAGCTAATATTTACCCAATATAAGGAAAGGCAGAATGTTTACTAGACAGTAAAGAAAGCTTTTAATGCTTTCTTTATTCAAAACCACCTGGTTTGTTTGTAAGCTTTTTTAGTGATGGTTCTTAGAGTTGACTATTCTGAGTTTTGACTAAGGTGCCTAGATACCATGGTGAGGGGTGCATTAAGGATGCTTAAGATTGATACAGAACATTAAATCTGAGTTAAAGTGCAAATATCCATGCCCTCACATCAATGAAGGTCAGAGACAAGGTGTTAGGGTAAAATCCTATTGAAGTCTCTTGGAAACCTGTGTGCAGATCACAGACAATATGGAATCCTAGAACTGCATGAGACTGAAAAATGTGTGGGGTCCTGTTATATTTGACCAGGCAATTGTAATATTCGCATCAGGTAAAACTAGCCCTGAAGTCCCATTTTCAAAAGTGATGTAGGCATTTAGGAGCCTAAGTCTCATTAAAACTCAATAAAACTTATGCTCTGAAGGTCCAGATCTATACAATCAATTGGAGTTAAATCCCTATATACTTTTGATCAGTCGTTTTCAAACTTTTTTCATTTTTAGACCCCTAAAAAATTTCAAATGAAGATGTGGACCCCTTTGGAAATCTTAGACATAGTCTGTGGACCCCCAGGAGTCCACAGACACAGGTTGAAAACCACTGCCTTTGTGGATCAGGGCCTAAGTGGGATGGAGGCTCCTAAGTCACTTTGGTGTTCTTGAAACTTTTACCCATCATGTTACAAAGGGATATGACTGTGCACATTGCGCACCCCCTCCTGCATCCCAACCCCCTTCCCTGTGCCTCTTCTCTTCCCAAGTCCCTTCCTGTACACCGCACTCTCTCCTGCACTACAATCCCCTGCCCCAGCCCTACATTCATGGCCCTGCATGCTGTTTCCCCACCCAGATGTGGCCCTTGAGCTAAAAAGTTTGCCCACCTCTGTTATAATGGATTCAATAAGAATACATTAAAGGATAGAAGTTAGAATCTTATTATTAAGGATCACAGGGAGAAATGTCTACTTCACTCCACCTTTCTTCCTACTTCAGAATGAGACAAGGACCTATATGTCCCTCACTGGTGTAAATTTCTAGCTAGTGTAAATCACTATAGTTCTACTGTAATCAACAGAGCTACACTGATTTACAGCAGCTAAGGATCTGATCCACAAATCACTTCCAAAGCAGGGAACAGCGTGGATATGCGTGAGATGAAGCGCTGTTCTCAGAAGCCCTTACTTTATGTGGAAGCTCATGTAAATTACTCCAAAATATTATATAGAAATTTATATAAAATCAACATTAGGAGAAATTGATGCTGCTTGCCAAAACGTTATACTCGTTTAGTGGATAATACATGAGGAATGTTAAGGAAATAGGAGAGAAATAGAAACCCAAGTTAACATATGAATGCTGACTTTGGGAGAGTTTTTGAAAAGTCCATAGTGTTTTTCTCACATCTGAAAAAGAAAGAGAAGGATTGTTGAAGAGCAAGTCAAAAGTGTAAGTATGTGATTGAAATGGTGGAACAGTAGCAGAGGCACCACTTTCTTTTGCAACAAGAATCAATTCTGACCTCTGCAAGAGATTCTCTAGACATCTTGTGAGTCAGAGCAAGTTAGAGAAGTTGCAGTCATGAAATACCTAACTTACAGAGACACACTCTCTGATCCTTCTATATTAAGTATTTGGCTTCTCCAAAAGACCGCAGAGAATATAACTCTCATAAATTAACCTTCAGTGTCCAAGTGTCTTTCAATATTCTTGCTCACTATGCTGAATCTGACAGATATTCACTCAGTTTCCTATGTGGCCCCAACATCAGCACAAAATTGAAGGAAAACTTTTATGTAACAGCCAAGGAATGACTGTACTCAAGTTTAAACTGTGGCATCTGCAGGATGGAGAGCTTGACAAAAATAGAATACACTTCCTTCACATAAATATACAGAGTGCTTGTTCTGCAAAAGTAACGCTGCTAATGTGGTAGCAAGAATATCCAGGGTCCAGTTCCGAAGCCTTTGCTTTTCAGATGTGTTTCTTTGTCCTCAGACTCTAAGGTATGTCTTCACAGCAGCTGGAAGCTTTCCTTTGGTAGACAGACAGCATGCTAAAAATAGCAGTGTGGATGGTGCAGCATGTGCTAGCCAGGTGTGTACAAGCCTATCTGATCCCTTTGGTTTGTATTCAGGTAGCTAACGCATGGTGCCACCCATGCTGCAACATCCACACTGCAATCTTTAGTGTGCTAGCTCAAGCAGAGCTATCATGTGGCTGTCCACCTGGGCAGAGAGAAATAATCCCAACTATAGTGCAAACATGCTCCAGGGGGTCATGTTGTTTCATCTCAAGGTCACCAAGAGAGGGGTAGTCTCTTGTCAAATCTCTGGCCACATGCACCAGTGTTTTAGAAGGCCTCTTTCATTTTGAAAGACACAAAGAACTGATTGTCTTTCAACTGATCCACAATGGTGACAACTGTCACATTGTCCCTTCAAGATTAACCTCACAATGCCTTTTGAAAATTCACTCTACCTTAGATAAGGCCCACTGATACACTAGAAAACAGCAGATCTTTGCAAACCGATGACAAGATGCAGATACCTGCCCTATCCTGGTGCGGATACTTCATGTATCTTTATAATGGAAGTAGAGTTATGACATTTCCCTGAACTTAATTGTATACTTGCTATGAGATGCTATGAAAGTGAAGCACTATTTAAAAATGTTTTCTCAGTAAAAAATTCCTTTATCAATAAGTTGCTATGGGAAACACACACGCTAGAAAGAGACACTAAGTAAAAGATACAAGTTTACTGTGTATTTCAGAGCTAGGATGCAATAGTCTCACTAAACAGCCCTAATATCAGTAGTCAAATCCCAATCTCACAGAAATGAATGGAAGCATTGCTGTTGATTTGATTGACTCTTTGATGTTGTGTTCTCTAGTAGGTTAGTCCAAAATTAAAATCTAATTTGAAACTGTTTTTATCCTGACAAATAAAGGATGCAGAATGTCGATCTGAGATTTTATTAAATCCACTACACCTTTGGCACAGATAAAATTAAAATATGAACTCCAAAACATTAACATTTGAAAAAGCAATAAATGCTATTTTGTGGGACCTAAAAAGAGACAGTATTTTTTTTTCCCACTATCACTGCAATGAACCAATTCTACATCAGATTCTCTGTTTATCTAGATGGGCACAACTCCGGCGACTTGTTATGCAAAAGGAATATTGCTGATGTAGTAGGATAGTATCAAAGGTCAATTTCTGAAGTCTTTGATTTTCAGATGTGTGTCTTTCTGCTCAGGCTGCAAGGGTTAAACTGCTTGAGCTCAAGGTCATCAATAGAGGAGTTACATCTATTTACACCAGCAGAGAATTTGGCCTGCAATTCCTACAGCTGTGCTCACATTTCTGATGATGATGTTTAAGACTGATAAAGGCACCTGTTCTATACACTGAAGGAGTAGTAGTTGCTAAAATAACTGTCTGCATTTCAGCTCCTTTCAGCACGCACACACACACACACACACACACACACAAACAAATGTTCATCACAAAAACTACATAATGAATATAGAGAGATGTTATTTTCAAGCTTCTAAGACAGTATTGCAAATGGTGTAGGATGGGAAGAAAATGACTGTGTCCTTTAAACTTTTTCACAACTTTGCTGCCTCTAAATTTTCAGTCACTTTAAATATCAGCTGTTACATATTTGCACACTTTATGTTCACTCCCTTTCAAATTATGAATTAATCAATAAGTTGTTTTAGGACTTTGGGCTAAATTGCTATAATAAAAACTGTAATGAAGATCAGTCCCTTCAATGTTTTCTCACTTCTTAACTTACACATTTTCTTTCAGCGTCAAAGCAATTTTCGACTCAAGGTCCTTTTCATTCCCCAGTTCAGTACACAGTCGTCTGTGCATTGCCTGTAGGCGGAATACAGCAGCACTGTTACATTTAAAAAGGAAAAAAATGAAATAATGTATGTTAAAACCTTGCAAAGTTAAAAATTCCAGAAACAATTAAGATGGCATAAGGCTGACACATTTGTTTTAGAATTCCACTAATTTATATTAATGTAATGTCTTTCAATTATGGCTCCTAAATTGTCCATTCTCTTCTGAAAGGCACAATCTCATTAAACTACTATCTACTGGTTAATGGAAAATTAAGATGAGAGCATTTACCAACACTCAGCTATATTTTAAAGTGATTTGTAATTTCTAATGCTGATAAATGCCACTTATGTAGTTAATTTTAAGGAAAACAAATAGGACAAAGGTTGATGTCTGCTTTTAAAATGATAATACAACCTCACATGTACTAGCCCAAGATTTTGGCATACAGAGTAGATAAATTCTGTAATGGTCCGTTGTGACAGCTGCTATCCTAACTGCTACATAGCAGCATATCTGCAGATTAGATCTTGGCCTGTCATAAGTATAACAGATATGTTGCTCTTCTTAGCATTTGTTTAATGATGATTTAAATTATAGGGCATCTGATACTGAGCATATTTCTTCTACAATAAATTACACGAGGATACAGTGTCTCAAAACTACTTCATAAAGACTTCCTGAGAGGAAGAACTATGGAAATTAGCTCTAGAAGCCATTTGTGACAAAACAGGACATTGTTATTGGAGACTGTACATTACTGTGCAAAAGCCTGAAAAAGATTTAATTCAGCTATTTCACCCGATTACACTGCAAACTCCACTCCCTGGAGTCTTCAGACAATCAAACTACATTTTAAAAAAATAATTTTCTTTTAAAAAAAATATTATATTTACTTGCCCAAAGAATCTGAAATACAATCACACTCAAACTATATATTAGGGAGTAGTGTCTACTACACAGGAATTCATTTTCCTTAAACATCTAGATACGTGTCACCACTTACTCTATTGTTTTTGATTATTAGACATTCTGTTTTGGCAATTAAGTTACCTTTATTAGTTTGTTATTCATTGAGACATTTTATTAACTTGAAGAATAGTACAGGGCACAGTGGCAGTTGCAAAGCTGGTTCATAATACATTGGATACCAGCACACAAACCACCTACTGCTTTCAGTTTAAACAAATTGGAAAGGTCCAGTAAATTCACTCTCATTTCACAGCAGAGTAACTTGGTAGCTGCTGTTGTGTTATATTGCATTTGTACATTTCACAGACATACGTCACTGAGAAACAGAATATATAAGTACCAGTTCCTTTTCATAAGAGGCATCAGCGTAGCAAAACTAAAAATGACATAGCATACTTCTGATGTCAGTTGATCCATATTAACCAGATGATTAAATCAATGGTGGGTGGAAGGAATGATAAATGTAAACCAAACTAACTATATATGTTCAGATGATGTTATTTGTACTATAATACATACATTTCTTAAATCTACATTTTATTTATCCCAGGCTGAAAATCTCTTTCATACATTCCAGCCTCTATGTAAGGCTAAAAATGAGAGAGTCCTCCCTCATGAAAAATGACTAATGTGATCAAAGTGCTTTCCTAGGAGTTGGAAGAGTCAACCACAGTTAAAGGTATATAAATGTCATTAAATTATCTGCCCTCTATTAGATTAAATTATCTAATCACTGTCCTCAAATTATTATATTTTCATTGTGGACCTTGTGTCAATGGCACTCAGTTTTTGCCCAGCTGAGTGCTACACTGACAAACTTTCATAACATGAACAAATTGCAGACAACTTCTTTTTGGAATTCATCTTTCAACATTAAGGTGCATCCATGTGCACTACAGGTCTCAGCATGCAATGCTCTTTCTTGATGTGAGAAGGTTACTTTGATTAAGACAGTGCATTGTATCCTGGGATTAGTAATTTACAAGGGGTACACATCCAAACAAAAATTTAGTGCATTTGTGGGCTATATTAGGGAGTAATGTCTACTACACAGAAATTCATTTTCCTTAAACATTTAGACATGTATCACCACTTAGTCTTAGATACTACATAGGAGTAGTGTGTACCCCACAGGCTGCATCTATATAAGACAAATATATAAAACTCATTGGTAAAGTATATATGATTTTCTTCAGTGAGACTGTCAGGTATATTGTATATGTCACTGATAAAATGATAACAATAGGTTGTAATGGGTTGATTCTCCTAGTGAGGCATGTTTGTATTCCCAGTAATGCCCGTGATTCTTATAGGAATCACAAGACAAATCCCCCAAAATCCTTGGGAGACTATTATCTCTCACAAAATGACTAATCTGATGGACACCATTTGTTATGTTTTTATCATAATTTGTGCATAGCTGTTAGGTATAGTATTTCTTTTTTAAAGTATTTTAGTTTAGTGCACATATGTATTTTTAATGTGTATCAGTCAAAATAAACGGAAATATGAGGAAACAGGCAGATTCTGGACTAATCACTGCCCTCAGTAATACATATATAAATACAGAGTAACTACCTGGAAACCAATGCAGATCCTCCAGATTTATATCAACATAAATGTGGACAGAATTTAGGCCACTTTGTTGAAGAGGAGACAGAATGAGTCTGAGGATATTTCATGTGACAGGACACTAGCTGTATCTGTTATTCCTCTTTGGTTTGTTGTAATTGTTAATGGCATTGTGAACAATGTAATTATTTCTGAAAGGACACTGTGAACTTTAATTAATCCCATCAGCGAAGATATGGCTGAAGAACAGTGTCAACTAACCCTCTCCTAATTAGCATGACTTAGTTATGGTAAGGAACAGACAAACAATTCCTTATTGCAATGTGTTTTGTGGTGGAACATTGTAATTCAATAATAATTTGAGGACATTTTAGTTGATGGGGTTATTATTTTTTAAAGATGAGCAGAAGATATGTTTGTTTACTAAAATAAAAAATGTTTTGGATAAGGGCCAAGAGAATTACACAGAAATCAAAAGCAAATATTTTTACCATATTTACCACTAGAACAATAAATTCTATATATAATATTTGGATATTATCATAATTCAGTATGGTCCCAACCTACAACTCTGAGTCCAACACCCACAATACCACACACTTAAATTTTTGGAAAATTTTAGATTAAAATCTGGATCTGAATGTGTACTTGGAAAACACAGTGCTGGATTCAAAATTTAACTTCTCTCACACTTCACCTTTTTTTTTTTTACAGTTTCCTAGTGTGTTTAATGTTTGTAAATTACTTTGAGCTCCTCAAATAGGAGGTGTTACAGAGAAAAAAAACTTTCCAGGAGATCGACAGGGAATAGATCACTTGATGATTACCTGTTCTATTCATTCCCTCTGGGGCACCTGGCATTGGCCACTGGATACAGGATACTGGGCTAGATGGACCTTTGGTCTAACCCAGTATGGCTGTTCTTATGAGATAACTAAAGAATTATCACTCCCATTTTACAGATGAGTAAATGGAGGCAGAGTGACCCGCTTGAGGTCACACAAGTCAGTGACAGAACAAAGTAAAGAATTCATGAGTTCTGACACCTAGTTCCCTGCTCTAGCTACTAGGAAATACTGCATTTGGTCATTCCACCTTGCCAGTGTTGTCCAAATGCAAAGGACTAGCCCATAAATACCTGTTGTCATGAGACATTCCTTTAACCCCCAATCATCACTTCTTGCTCCACAGCAATTGCCCTTGCATCTTACCTTTGGACAGGAAATTACACAGATGAGCCTTTCCCAAACTACTGCAGTGCTGCTCTGTATATCAAGGTGAAGGTACTGTTGATGTGAATAATAGGCTGTCTGGAGAGTAATTGCATCACTTAGTCTTCACCAACTTGGGACCTAACCTATCTGATCGGTTCTCCAAGCACAGTATGACAGTTCATCCTGGCCAGATGGCATGGCCCACTGAGATAACACAGCTTGTTTTTTTAATCCTGATAATGGCAATGACTTTTAAACACTGACCTATTAGGTATCATTTGATAGATTCAAGAACAAGTTTAATAATGTTATCAAACATTTTCAGCAATTACAAGAAGAGGAAAAAGATCACAAAGTTTATCTCATTACCTTCCCCATCTCACTTGTAAACATAGAGCATGTCAATAATCTGCGACAACCAGAAATACCCTCTACCTACGTATTTCCAGTCTCTTTCTCTTCTTCTGTTTTGGTCTCTGTGCACTCTCGTTCTTTAGTTAGCATTTCGATCCGCAGCTGGCAGGCACTGAGCTCCTCTCTGAAACAAACAAAATATCCTTATTTATATTTGGTATGTTTTCCACTCCTCCTTTTGAAGCATTTCTGCTCCTTAGAATCATAGCTGGATCCTATCAAGAGTTTCTTTAGAGGCATTTGTTAACTTTAAAGTATTTGTACCAGGAATTCAGAAAAAAATATAACCTTTTAATTAATTCTGGTTTCATTCAAAGCTCTAGTAGCATCTACCAATGATGATAAATAAAGAGTATTTTTAAAATGTAGCCTCCTCCAGCATATTTGTAATTTGTTTTTTATACTTTTTGGCCTTCATGCAATGAAACATTTAAGGTGAGTGACAAAGAGTCTTGTAGCCCCTTACAGACTAACAGATCTTAGGGATCATTAGCTTTCGTGGGCTAAGACCCACTTCATCAGATGAATGTACAGTGACTGCTTAACTTTAAGTACACGAGTAGTCTGACTGACTTCAGTGAAACTACCTATGTAATTAAAGGTAAGTGATGTTATGCTCCATATATGGGGGCTGATCCAGAGTCCACTCAGATTAATGGAATTCTTTCCATTGATTTCTGTGGGCTGTGGAATAGACTCATAAATTGTTATATTGACAGCACAAGAACTGAAATCTTTTCTTTAATCAAGTGTAGCACAAGAAGAAACAATGCAGGTTTTTGTATGACACTGGGGCAATCTTCCTTAAAATCTAGTGCAGTAAGTAGGAAATGTAGTGTGTCTGGCAAGTTTAGACTTTGGCCCCACTGTGCAAAGACTGCCAGGAAAGGGGGTCTAATCTGCTGCAGTTATGATAGTGATTTTAGTTGATGAGTAGACAGAAGCCCACTAGGAACTAGAGACATCAGTTCAGGCTACCAAATAGTCATCAGATGGTTGACTTTTGGTCACTTTTGAATCAGTGACCCAAAGTTAAAAGACTCCATATGCCTTTATAAATCTAAGCTACCCAGTCACCCAGATATTTGTAACTGTTAATATAATTATGTTTGATAATGAAGTACAAGAATTGTTATCCTTGCTCTGCAAAATATTAGCAATTGACAAGGGAAATCTTTCACGGCATGTCACTGTAAAGTAGGTCATATGCAGTTGAGCTTCAAGTATAGTTGTAAATGGCACTTCCAGTTTAAAAATTGCATGGATATTTACCAACAAAAGCCCCTTTTCAAGGAAGATGCAGTGATAATTATTAGTTTTTGTTTATGATGAAAAATGTTGCAAACAGCTGTTGGCCTCTCTACTCCCAGCCATCAACTTCCTGCCACTCCAAGATGATTGCACAATTGGGAAGGACATGAGTTGACATCTTGAATGCACACATTGGGAGGATGATGACTAAATGACAGGAAATGTCTAGAAATATTGAGCTTTGCAGATTTATATTTATTTTCAAAAAAAGTTCCCTGAAATATAACAGAAAATAAAAGCTGAAAACCCTAATACTAAGTTACAACATCTCACTATTCAAAAGCACCATTTGTTTATAAATTCACAGAAACAGTTCTTTTAAATTTTTCTCCTCTCTTACATAGCAGTAGTTCCTCAATGATACTCAGAACTGAAATGTCCTCATTACCTTTTTATTATAATTTATGTTCATTTCATCATAACATTACAGAATCTGAAAATAAAACCTTTTTTTCCCTAATGAAATATGATAATTACTGAGCCAAATCCAAGGTGGGATTGTTCCCCCATTCCTGATCCGTGGGTGTATGGGACACTAAATGCATGGCTCTCCCTATCCAATGGTAAAGGAAATATCAACCGCTACCAAAGTTTCATCTCCATCTCTTCTGATGGGCTCCTAATTGCTACAGTAACACTCATAATAATTAATAATAAATATTACTTGAGCATTTTAAAGTTCTGCTAAAATTGCCAGCATGCTACATTGTTCAACTCCAGGGAAACATATGGCCAATAGTCCAGAAACAAAAGGCCAGATCCACAAAGTGACTTAGATGTCCAAAACGCAGATTTAGGTGCCAAGTCCCAGCTGTATGCAATCTGCAAAACCCTTGCTTGTCTGCCACCTAAACCTTTAGGTGCCTAAACTCTCTCAGCACCTAAATTTTTTCAGTAAACATCCCCTAGGTTCCTAAATTTCTGTCTCTGAGCATGAGCAACACTGCTTCATTCTAGGCATCCAGTCTCCTATCTTATGCCTGAACCCCAGTGTGATCAACAAACCGGGGGAAGAGAGGCGCTCCTCCACTTATCTTGCTTGCAGGACCCAATACATCAGTGTGCTCAGAGGCTGCCTAAATCCACACAAAACACCCTGAAGTAGAGGCAGCCTACCTTATAACCCAGCCCAGTGCTTAGGGTACTGATGTGGGAGAGCGCTGTTCAATTTCCCCCGTCTGCCTGAGGAAGATTTGAACAGGGGTTCACCATCTCTCAGGTAAGTCCCTAACCACAGGACTTTGGGATATTCTGATATGGATTGCTCTCAGTCTCTCTTGTTGAAGCCATTCCCCTTTAAAAAAATATTAACTGGGCCAGAGAAAGAGACTGAGAATCACTTATAGTGACTGAGCATTGCAACACCTAAGTACCTTTGCAGAACCAGGCCAAAGAGTCAAGTTTTCTTTTGCAAGGTCTTTCAACTCTACGGTTACATTGTACTGGCATTACATTCAGGGCCTGTCTTAGGGAAAATGGCATTTTTCTAAGGATAAGGCCTTTTCCTATAGTCAAGTTGTAAGGCCTAAGGCCTTTGTCTGCAGCCATATTAGAAGAGCAGCAGCCATTAACCAAGAAGCAGAAAGTCAGATCCTCACATTTCATCTAAATTACACTAAAACAGTGTAATATCGGTCTGTTAAGAAGGCGATCCTGTCCTAATAGAGCCCTTTACCACCAGATAAAGAAACAAATCTTAAGACAGTGAAAAAAATTAAGAAAATTTTGTTTGATAGCATACTGTTTGACAAGAAATCATTTATCAACAAGTTGTGATTGTGAAATCCCTACTAGTTTATTGTTTTGCCTTTATGGTCTCCACTTCTTTATTGTTTATCTATATGGTCTCTGGTTCTTTGATTGTTTCTGTTTGTTAAATAATTAATTTTGCTAATTGTAAATCAATTAAGATGGTGGTGTGTGATTGGTTAAAGAATTATTTTACAATGTTAGGACTGGTAAGAAAATTGTTTAGTAATAATTTAGTAGAATGATTGATTAAGGTACAGCTAAGCAAGACTCAAGTTTCACTATATAAACTGTTCTATATAAAAGTTCTTTGGAGCCAACTCCAGGACAGCCCCAAGACAAGAGCTATCAGACCTCAACACCCTGCCAACCACACTATACAGAGCAGAAGCTGGAGTTCCCCAGATAGGGTGGCCAGATAGCAAGGATGAAAAATTGGGACAGAGGGTGGGGAGTAATAGGCACCTATATAAGACAAAGCCCCAAATATCGGGACTGTCCCTATAAAATCAGTACATCTGGTTACTCTATCCCTAGATGACCTGATCCTGACTGGCCATCAAGAAAAGTTCATCTGCCTTATTGGGAGGGGTGACCATTGTATGCTTAGCGTGTGCATTCTTTTTTTAGTAATAGTTGTTAAATAGAGGTTAAGGATATTGCTGTGTGAAGCTCTTTCACTGGTAAAAGATCCCTCAAACCCATAGAATGTAACCCTGAGCGCATGGAAAGGTGAGGGTGGGTGCTTAAATTAAGAGGGTTATGCCTTGAGCCCATGAAAGGGTAAAGATGGGTGCTCTAGAGCACAAGGTTATGCCCTGAGCCCTAGGAACTGGGTAAAGGTGGGTGCCCCTAGAGTATATGAGTAATAGAGAATTTTGTGCAGGTAACACCCATGGGGAACTTGTATTTTGGCACCCCTGGTCCCCAATGTCTCCCCTGACTCTCCATCCATTCCCCAATCACTCCAGGCCTCCACTTCTTCCCTTGGCTCCCCACTTATACCCCTGACTCTCGCTGCTTCCCCACGCTCCCCATCCCCCACCATCCTTGGGCCTCGCTGCCCCCCCCCCCCCACCATTGTTCCAAGCTCCTTTCTACAGTCTCACATCCCAGGCCTGTCCCACTTCTTGACCATAGCATCCTCCTGACCACAGAGCCCTGGGTGCTTGCCCACATCACCCACCTGTACGGCTGTCCCTGTATGCACTGCCAAAAAGCATGCCACCTGCTTTATTTTGCAATTTCTTAGTCCTTAAAAGTAACTCAATTTTCATTCACTTAAAATTAACATGATATTTAAATTATGTAGTTCTGAGGGGCAGAATGGAGGAATTAACAACCTTAACAGACAACAGAACAGCTGAAATAATGGTTCCTTCTTTGAGTTTTCATAATCTCTGCTGATCACTTATTGGTCCCTAGGCATAAATTCCCAGTGCCAAACACTCCTAACTCACTATATAACTTGCTGATGAATTTTTTCTTGGCAGCTCCAATATAGCTTTTGTGAGTAACTTGTCTTTCTTTCTCATTCCTTTTGTTGCTTTACACATTGTTCATACACAGTATGAGCTGGCCACATTTGACTGTACATGATTGCTAATACAACATAAAGCAATGGGAAAATATTTTCAATATGAAAAAGCAATTTCTCAAACAATTAAGTTTTGTTCAGTTTCAGAAAAAGGGATTTTTAGTGCTTATTGTAAATTAGGATTAATTCTGTTTAAAAATCCCTAAGTGATTGTAAATTCAGGAAGCTTGTTTAAAAGAATCATGGCAGTTTAGCCACAAAGACAATAACAACACATTAGCGGTTTTGAATATTAAATGAAACCCTGAAAATATGTACTTAGTGAAATACGAGGGCAAAGTGCAGTCCTGATTTTAGAGGTTTCAGTAGACAACCAAACTCTGAATTATCTACTTGATGTTCCCAACAGCCAGTAGGGTCAATGGAGTTGCTTAGAAGTAACTTAGAGAAGCATCTGTCCCTAGTCATTGTATTGAAATCCTGATTTTATTAATACTCATCACAATCTGTTTGTATCCTGTTTAACTCAAATGAGTCTGGCACTCTTTTTTAGCCTTATCCATTTAAAAGGAGGAATTAATGTTATTTAATGTATAGACCTCAGAGCATTGCCAATGTACATGTTCCTGACATTAAACTTACGGGACAAATCTTCAGATGATGTAAACTGACATAACTCCACTCACATCAGTTGTGCTATGACAGCTTACACTAGCTGAGGATCTTAGAGGAGGCTATTTTTATTGCCATTTCCTCAGCAATTCCTTCCAGTTGATTTTAATAGAGGTTTAAATCAAGGCTGGATTTAGCACAGATAGCAGCAATGGCTAATATATGCAACTAATGTCCTGAGTATCACACAATGGATTTATAGTATGGAATTATAGCATGGGAGTTACTGAGTTTATACCCATATTGCTGCCATTTCTTATTCCTGATATGTAAAATCAACAAGCGTCTTTTTTGAATTATCTATATGATTTAGTATGGATCATGAAATTTAGTATGGATCAATGAACATTGAGAATAATAACTGAGTCGGTAACATGCATTTATCTTCACGAAAAGGGACATTGTCCAATTAACAGTCCTTTATAAAAAAAAAAAAGCTTCTTCACCTGTGTTACAAGTTATGAACTGAAAATGATTTTTTAATGTCCAATAAACTTGTCTCTCAGTTTGGAAAATAAAAAGAGACTAATAATGTTCATCCTGGATTATATACAAATTAACTTTCTGGTTCTCACACACAAGCACAAGGATGCAATATTTTGGTTGCAAATTCTGCAGGAGAATGCATAAATCCAAATATAATTAGATTTTTTTCCATGACAACCTTGGGGTATGTGGGTGCAACTGCATTTACATTAATAGAGTTACTGTTTTAAAGGCTTTACAGACCCTAAGAAAAACCGAACCTATATTTGCATCCTACAGTACCCTTACACCCTCGATCTCTGTTTGCAATATAACTGTTTTGGGGTTAAATATAGCTTTCACCAAACAATAATACAAACTATGATAAACAATAGTTACATCAGGAATCATATCCTGGCATTTGACTTTTGTTTGAGAGGACAAAACAAAAACTATGGGACATCTGGGCTGGTGTGCCAGCTGAACCCCATAGCTAAACACCAACCTTGCTTTTGCAATGTTAAGATCCTTTTCTTTGGCTATGTTGTCAAGCTGGTTGAGATTTCTGCGCAGGTTTAATATCTCAACTCTGTCTGCATACTTCATGGTCTTATTGTTGTTACAATTATTCATGTGGCGCTCCTGGCTTTCCCTTTAGATTGAAAAAAGAAAAAGACTGCCACTGTGACAAATAATTAACCACTGTAACAATGTTGAGGCATTTAATAGTTATTTGGAGTATATGAACACACACTTACACTCTTTTTCCTTCAGTTTTTAAAATTAATTTTCCATCAGGAATATGAATGTACAATGAGCATAAAAAAAACAAAACAAACAAAAAATTAACAAAATTAGCACTAAAGTGCTTGTTATGCAGATGTAAACTGGAGCTGAACTTCAAACTTGGGTAGCTAATGTTAGGTGCACAAATCCCTATTTAGGGAACTAAGTAAGTGATCTGATGTTCAAAGATACTGAGCTTACGCAGCTCTAGTTGACTTCAGTGGGAGCTGTGTGTTTTCAGCACTTCTGAAAAATCAAGCCATTTATTTAGACATTTTTAGGCCCCCAAATTTGAAAATTTTGTCCTGAGCCTGTAAAATTCAAGATTCTTGGACAGTAATTCAAAGCCATCAATACACTTTAAGACTTCCTTTTGCAATGTTAAGATCCTTTTCTTTGGCTATGTTGTTAAGCTGGTTGAGATTTCTGCACAGGTTTAATATCTGAACTCTGTCTGCATAGTTCATGGTCTTCCTTAAAGTGTATTAAAAGCAGTAGATTAAGGGGTTCATGTCCCACTGAATTAATAAAGTATCGCATGTTATCATTCAGGTCTCATGAAACGTATAGAGAGAAGGGACTGGTGTTCCTTTTTCTTAATTGTTTCAATTTACTTTGAGTTTCAGAGCTTATGGAACTGAGAACATATAAGTCTGGCTATAGCTAAGCATATGTGATATGCAAATTTCCTCATGCAAACAGGCTAATGAACCTTATTCCTTGATCTTCATCACTCCTGCTATCCTCTTGCCAGGTCACTCCTGGGCAGAGATTAACAGTCTTGTCAAACCAGCCCTAAAAGTGCTTTGATCAAAATGAAGCAGCACCTCCATTGGACTGTGTTTAAACCACCAAACTCATTTTCACATGTGACCTATGTTAAATTTTTTAACTGTGGTCTACTGAGATTTTAGTAGTATAATAATCTGCTGTACCACCTATTTGCAAATCCAAAGTAGCATTAATATAATTATACTGATGCTTATCTGTTTAACAACATGTGACCCAACCTGGTGTTCTTACACAGAGAAAAGTCTCACTTGCAGATCCCAATAAATTCCATGTGATAAATAGGACCTAAAATTTGTCTGCATCTTACCATTACTGTTTATGCCTTGCTGCTTTCCATTACTAGAACAGCTTTGTCGGAAAGGCCTACAATTCTTACTTCCTATAAAGAAATCCAGTGTATTCTTGAAGTCACGATAAATAAATCTTCTCCCACAAAAAGCAAATTAATACCATAGAAGAAATTACCAGCATAGTTGATGACTGAGTATAAAAATTACTCACCTGCTAGAATCAGAGTCCTCTCCAACTCCCAGAGAAGCAACCTTGCTTTTGATTTTATCATCGTCCTCTGACTCTTCTCCAATCTTGTGTCCTAACAAAAATTAAAGTAAAACAACAGTTTAGTAAAGATACTTCAGACATTAAAATGTACATTTCCTGCTAAGTCAAAACATGACGAGCAGCATGGAGATGACATCTTAAAAGCTTTACTGCTGTGTATAATCAAAAACTTCTCGTCACAAAATACACATAAAAGCAATTTTACACCTGGGAAATAAAACAGACAAATGCGCTCCACCTTCATTATAGAGCTGTCATTGGCAATCAAATGTAAGTGCTATAAGAAAAAGTTTGTATTAGCCAAATGGAATTCAGGATTTATGGATCATTGATAGGTTTTGGCAGGCAGTATAATAAAATGCTATTCACCAAACACTAACCTATTCTACACTGCATGCATTTATATATTTTTCATTCTTCTAGCTTGCTGTAACAATAATAGAATAATTTCTCACTAAATATTTGTGTGTCTCCATGTACCAGGGTGATGATAAAAAAAAATTAAATGCCTACTGAAATTTTTCATTTTAAGTTCAGTACAGCACTGCACTCTGAGCAATAATGGATAATAGGGCACGAAAACAGAAAAGAAGGTTGCATCCAGTAAAATATTTGTATGCTGTCCTTGTGTAATACCAAGGCATTACACAGTCAAACCCTTATTAGTGCAGTCAGTATCTCTATGAGCAACTGTTTGATTTGAGAAGTAGAGGTACTGGGGATACACAGTGACAGACAAGATTCTAATTAGGTAAATTTGAAGTAACCTCACTGGAGTCAGTGGAATTACTCTGGATTTATACCACTATAACTAAGATCTCAGTTTGACTCCAAGTAGACTGTATTGTATTGTACTGTTTCAAAGAGCCAAATGAGTAGGTACATTAATATGTCAGCATTTGTAGATTAGCAATATATTCCACCTTTACCTTTCGGCTGGTTTGCCACATTCCAGAACTGATCTTTTACACTGTTGTCATCATCCTTTTCTTGTTCCAAAAATGGTGTAGCAGCTGTCTGTTCCTTTTCACAAATATCAAAGAACTCAATATCTTCCATACTGGCAATTCTTTTAATAGCATTCAGCTATCAGAGGAAATAATTGGTGTATGAATATTCCCACTCCACACACAAATGCTGACTATATTTTAAGATCAATTAATCACATTTGATCAAGCAGATATTTCATATATGTGAAATAATTGGCTACAATTAAATAGTTAATTACTAGCTGCACACTTTGAATCTGGATCTCTTAAAGAGAAAACTAGGCCACTTCCAGAGTATTTTCCTATCATAATAAGGTAAACAATGACGTAGTGCTTCTAAACATATTTTTACCCAGTGATTGAAACTGCTTGTATTGTGAGAAATGTCAGGTGTTCTATATTAATTCATTTTTATTAATATTCAAAAATATAATTTCACTCAGCAAGCTATTTATGACAATTGACAAGAAAACAGATGTTTAGCATAGGTTTGTTTCATTTAACAAAATTATGTACAAAAAATGTTTGAACATAAATCAGTTTAAAAAACATGGAAATTTACCTAAAAAAACCATGAAAATTTACCTAATAAAAACATCATTTAGGTATTATAGGGGCCAAATCCAGTTCCGAAAGAAGTATATGGGTATGAACAGAAATAAAAGCAGGAATATTCATAGTGCATGCATCTATCATATGTCCAACACCTAACATCTATAGGATGCACAATTAAGGTTCAGTGTTACAATCTTTGAGAACCCAAATCATCCTATAAGTCAGTGAGAGGTTTCAGTCCACAAGTATTGCAAGGATGAAATTCTTAATGTTATGATAGAAACTAGGGGCCAGAAACTCAGGTGGTGTAAATTGGTGTAGCTCTATTGTCTTCAATGGAGCTGTGCCAATTTACATCATCTGAGAATCAGAACCTTGAGTTGAAAAAGAACAATTAGGTCATTTTACCCCACTCTTTTGTCTAAAGAATTGCATCCTAAAATGTACAAACCAGTTTTATGCTAGTGCACCATCTAGATACCACACACTGGTTAATTAATCTTCAGTTGTAAATTTCCCTGCTTTTGTGGATCTTAGACTTAGCAAGCCTCATTCTGAATGCACTCACACCAATGTAAGTCAGGGAGCAATTCCATCAGAATTAAAACCTGTGCAAATGGGAGAAGAATCGGGTCCATTAGATTTAAAACAGTTTGTGTTTGAATACTACATAACCAGTAGAGAAAAAAGTCTAATTAGTGGCATCAGTAAAACGTATGTATATTATTATTTTATTATTTGTACTATTGCACTCTGTGTAAATTGTTTTTCAAAAAATCAGATATTTCATTACTGTTTGGATGCAGCATATTAGCATCTAAGAATAATAAACAACAATTAACATTCAACAGCACAATTGTGGATTTTTAAACAGAACAAATCTAGCCCATTGTTTCACAGAGAGGGCAAAGTCTGTTTGCACAGTATAAAGGCTGATATTTGCTGACTGAATTTGTATATGAATTAAATATGAAAGAAAGCAGGAAAGAGGGTCAGAATCCCAGTTATGATCATGCATGTGACTGAACTTTAGGAAGCAAAGTGGAGGTGAAGAGGGAACCAAAGGTAAAAGTTCCCATTTTCAAAAGTGACTTAAACATGTGGGGTCAGATTTATAAAGGTACTTAAACATCTAAAGATGCATAGAGGTGCCTAGTGGGAATTTTTAAAGCGCAGAAAGAGATTAGGTGCCTAACTCCCATTAAAAAATCTTACTTGGTGCCTAGCTGCATTGTTAGATGCCTAAATACCTTTAAAAATCTGGCCCTAAATGCTTGTCACATTTGGAAATGGGACTTAGGAGCTATTGAAAATTTTACCCCTTCAAAACAGTGCCCAAATTCAATAAAAACGTCAGGGTGAACAACTCACAGTGACATATATACATAATAATGTAAACTAATACCAAACTAAACAATGGCTTAATCTATCAAGGTGCTGAACACTCTGGCCCCAATACAGCAAAAAGCACTTGGGCATACATATACATTGAGAAGGATTTGACCCCTCAGTGCAAGTAAATAACTTGAAAAAGCCTCAGTGCTACCTTTATAGTCCTAAAATCAAAAGGTCTGCAGCCTTATTCAGTCCAGCCCTCTTAGGGTATGTCTGTAGAGCCTACTGCAGTGAGCCTCACAATCTCGGTTGACAGACTTGGGCTTCCTCTACAGCAGGGGTCTCAAACATGCAGCCCGCAGAGTTATTTCCTGTGGCCATCAAGTTCCCCTCACCTCTTGGGCCCATGTGCTAGTCCTCATGTGGCCCCTGTGGTGATTTGAGATCCCTGCTCTTCAGTGCTATAAGTAGCTGTGTAGCTGTTGTGTCTCAGGGAGGAGCTTGGGCTCTGAAGCCCACCTCCCTCCCCAGGCTTCAGAGACTGAGCTCCAGCCTGAGGTGCAGCTTCAAAGCTCTGTCTACACAGCTTTTTAGTGCAGTAGCATGAACCCAGTGAACCTGAGACTCTGGGAGACTCGCTGTCATGGGCTCTGTAGACCTATACTTATTCAGCTAAAATATTATGAAATATGCAATGACAAACAAACAACCTGCCAAGTGTGACTTGTTTAGTCGAGGAGCTACAATAGCTGAGACACTGTAAATGCTCAATATGATCTGTTTAGTCACTCAGATACTATGTGTATGACAATTTAATAATGTACATACAGAATTTGCTGTGTGAGACACATTTATTCACAGATATAAAGCAGCTGCAACAGGTTTTGACATGTGGTTAGCACGTTGTCTGAACGCTTTATAATTTCCCAGAATCCATATAAATATTACAGTCCTATCCCACTAGTTCTGGTACAAAGACAAAAATAATCTTTCCACCTTGGTGACACTTTACCAGAATAGAGTAGGCTCAGCTTGAGTCACTTCCTCATAACCTTTATTTCTGATGCAGTTTTCTCATTGTTACCAGAAAATACTTCCCCAGTGTTGATGAAATTTACCCAAATTCAGTAAATACCTTGTGGCATTCACTTGGAATTATTACCAGATGGTACATCATTATGACTCTACTCACACAAAGACTTATGTACTTAATTTTATGCACATAAGTAGCTCAATTGACATCAACTCTATGTGCCTAAGTCTTTGTAGGATTGCGACTCAAATCAATGTGAACTAAATCAATACACTGGACCCTCGCTATAGCCTGGGGGTCGGGATCCATGCACGGTCCCACGTTAATGTGGGGGACGTGTTGCCATGGATCCCAATTTAAATCTTCAAATTTGGGATCCATGGCAACAACCATGCTGTACGTGAACCCACGCTATAGCGATGTGGGCTATAGTGAGGGTCTGATGTATAAGCCAGTGTTAAACCCAAATAAGGGTTTTGTACTGGTTCAATTAAACTGGTTTAAAGCATGTCTTTTGTTAAAGTGGTAGAAGTTTGTGTGTAGACAAAGACTTATTAAACAGGCTTTGAGTTGGGAAACTATGCTGGGGTAGTAGGTGGCGGAATGGCACTCTCCCTGGTTGCTCCTTCAGCTGGGCATGCAGCCTCTGGATCCATATAATATCAGCCAGAGAGTATGGGTGGAATTCACCAAGGTGCCTAAACCCAGATTTAGGTGCCTGCATCTTCCACTGCAATCCACAAAACTTCCACCAAACTCTATAGGCTCCCAAACTTACTTGGCACCTGGGTATGCACACTGCTCTCTCACTCTATGTTCAAGGAGGAAGAAGAGGTGGTCATGGTGCCCACCTTATAACTTCTAGCCCAGTGGTTAGATCACTCACCTGTGATGTGGGAGACCCAGATTCAATTCTCCCCTCCCTGGCAGAGAAGGTGAAAGAACTTGAACAGGGATCTCCCACTTCTCAGGAGAGTGTTCTAACCATGGAGTTATGGGTTAATCTAATATTCTCTCTTGTGGAAACTCTTCCACTTAGATAAATAAATAAAGAGTGACTGGGCCAGACACAGAACGAGAGAGACTGGGAAAGACTTTGTAGTCCAGTGGTTGGGGCACCCAAATGGGGGGCAGCAAACCCTTGGTCAAGTCCCCCTCCTCCAATCACTCTTTATCCACAGTGGAAGAACTTCAACAGGAGAGACAGAGGGATCCCCACATCAGAATATCCTATAGTTCAGTGGTTAGAGCACTCTCCTGAGAGGTGGGAGACCCTTCCTCCCTCTCTGCTGGGGGGGTGGTAATTGAACCTGTGTCTCCACATCCCACAGGAATGCTCTAACTGAGCTAAAAGTGATAAGGTGGGCAGTAGCAACACAATCTCCTCCTCTTCTGGATGTTTTGTGTGGAGCGAGGCACGCACCTCATTCTTTCCCTCAAGAAACTACATAGATGCCAGAGCCAAGAGAGGGGCCCATTCATGTGTCACTAGCAGAGCTAGGTGCCTATCTCTAAGAAAGGGGCAGGGCTTAGCAAATCAGCATCTCCCATTGGCTAAGTTAGGCAGAGAACTGCCTAGTCTGCTGGCTTTTGTGGATTGTGTTTTCCAGCACCTATCTCACCTCATTCATCGTATAAGGAACCTAGGAGCCTAACTCAGCCTTGTGGATCACAGTATGGTTCCAGTGCCTAACAATTAAGCACTATGACACTCGACTTTGCAATGTCTCAGTCCTTTTGTGGATTCCACATCATGTCCCTATCCCTCTACAATGGACTACGAAGAGCCCTCCTCTGTCATGTGGATGGTACTGTACCTGGAGTTACCCCCTAAACTGTGACTCACAACACCCCACCTTCTCACACAATGAAAGTATTGGAGTTTCCATGGCCCAAACCAAACGATGCTGGGAAAATTTCACCCTCTGTGAAAAGAGAAACTTGTGCTTTCCAGATGGGAGACTATACTATATGTGGCAATGAAGGATAACTGTGGGGGTCTGATCCAAAACCTATTAAAACCAATGAAGATTAACTTTCATGGGCATTGGATCAGGTCCTAACTGAGCAACAAGAAATGATTTCAAAGAGAGACCTAAGTACAAAAATAACATGGATAAGGATTAAAAACAGCAGCAGCACTTTACTATAAAAAATTAGCATGATCTATTTTTACACCATTGCGTGGAGGGGGATAATACACAAAAATGATCATGTTTGTACAGAAGGTTTAAAGAGTCACTGACACTTCATGGAAAATTTGAAGAAACATTCTGCGTAGAAACCATTCTGTTGCCATGGGCTATATTTTCTTCTTTCTTGCATTCTCTCTGTTATTAAGATCACTTGCAAGAAAAGGGCTTTTGGTTATTCAACAGCTCAAAAATTTCTGCAGCTTTAACTCAACCTTGAACTCACAGGGCTGTATTCCTCACACCATTGGAGAATTTGTCTCATAAACCTCACTATTTGTGACATCAGTCACTGCCTCATGAACTATGATGCCATAAATACATTTTGATTTTAATCTTTAGAAGAGCAACAGGAGCAAATAAAATAATTAATAATAATGCTTTGTGCTTCATCTGAGTACCCCAGAGCACTTGACAGAGGGGGTGAAGTGTTACAAAGCTTAACAAAGAACTTGTTTTCCTGCAACATTACACCAGGATCTTATTGTCCTCTTGAGTAAAAAAAAAAATACAGAACTTGTATGATACAGAATCAAAATTGGTTCTAAATGGACGATTTTTCAGTTTTCCATGAAGTATTCGCTGAGGCCAAAGATACTGACGCTATCTTGAGTAGCCTTGAGTTTTGAGCATCACATTACATAAGAAGGTCATCAGATAACAACATAATATCAAAACAGTACAGCAAAGCACTACAATATCATACCATACAACATAACATGACAATGTATCAAAATATCATTGTATTGGGAGGCAATATGAATATATTCTGACAAAACATCACATTGTCAAGAATTAAGTCTAATTTATCTTGAAATGTGGCAACATAACTGTGATTGAACTGGGTCCAAATTTATTGTAATATATTTTTGTACTAATATTTTTTGGTCTGTTTTATGCATAATCTATATGGGGGGATTATTATTTAAATAAAATAATAAATGGGCAGTGACAGGCATGTAGCATCAAATGTTTCATCATACTGCAGGATAGCTATTTTGCATCACAACATCGCACTATGTCAAAATGACCTCTTGACATGACATTGGATCAAATATATTTACAGCATATCACAACAGCCTCATGTATAATATGACACAATACAATTATATCCATCATGCTGTGCCAAAATGCCACCATGATGTTGCAAATATCTAATGAGATTGAGGTGAAACATCACCATACAACATGTCGTGTCAAAATATCACTGTGATATGGTGTGACATAACATGCAGTGCAAATACTGTGAGTGTGATCCTGCATCCAAGCATGGCACTGCCATACCACAACCTGACGGACCGTCCTCACATCACAATGCTGTTGTGCTGCAGTGCAGTGCTTTCACTATGTTTCACAGCTGCAGCCTGTGAGCATCATTTTGGAGAAGGGGCTTATTTCTTTTGATGGGGAGGAAGAGCTAATTGCCTCGTTAAAATCATGACAGCCCTGGACCACACGAGCGTAGCACACCATGTGACATAACGCAATCGTGGCAGGTCACAACACGTCATGACATTGCGTATCTTGTGATGGTAATTTGGGGGAGCACGTTTCTTTTGACAAAGCAGTAAGAACTGCTTGCTCCATTAAAATCACGACAGCCCCAGAACATAGGGGCATAGAGCACCCCGTAAAGTGAGTACATCACGACACGACACGTCACAATATGGCATGGCTTGCCAGTCACACAACATGTCATGACATTGCAGGGCTTGTGACTGTGATCTGGGGAAGGGGACTTGGCCTTTTTGGCAAAGCAGGAAAAACTGACACCCCCACTTTAAAATCACAACTACCCCGGAACAGCGGGGTAGAGCGCCCCTCGAGGTAATGCAAGCGCACCAGGGCATGACAGGTCATGACATCGGTTTTGGGGGCAGGGCCCCCCCCATTACAGGACGGGGGGAGGGGCTCAGCCCCTTAAAATCGTGTCTGCCCCAGACATAGTGTGGGCCCCAAAGACCCCTTCAGCTAGCGGGTGAGTCATGAGGGGTCAGGGGTTGCACTACGTTTGGGCAACCCCTGCAGAAAGGGGCAGACCGGCACTTCAGTAATCCCCCAGCCCCTGCGCTAACGGCCCAGCCCCGCCGAGACGGGGGTTCAACTGCCGCCGAACGGCTGCACCAACCGACACCCGCACCTACCTCCCCAGGCCGCGTCCCGCGCCCGTTGTTGTAGGAGCCGCTAGGGCAACGGAACGAACCACTTTGGGCGAGGTTGGTGGGGGAGCAGGAAGAAACGTTAAAGCCGTAACTCCTCAAAGATGAAGTTCATCAGCCGCGGAACCCTCTTCGCTGTGAGCCCTGCTTGCTAACCAGCTGCTTGAATTGGGGAGGAGTTGTGCCTTCTTTGGCCTTCTGTGGTCTCCCCTCTCCCCAAGAAATGGTACGTGCCAACAGTGCCCAAGGCTGGCAGGCAGACCAGGGGATCCCCATCGTCCTCCCAGAGCCTGAGCTGGGCCGGTTCCCTTCAGTCCCGCCCTCCCAGGGAGAGCCACCGGGCAGGCCCCTTTCAGTGCCCCCCTCTCAGGTCAGCCCCCCCACCCTTCAGTAACCTCCTACACCAGACCCTTTTTAGTGCCCCCTCCCAATGATTGCCCCTCCTTCAGTGCCTCCCACAGTGACACCCCAGGTCATTCCCCTTTCAGTGCCCCCCCCACAGGTCAGCCACCCAGCCCCCAGTGCCCCCCACACAGTGACCCCAAGGCAGGCACCTTCCATTGCTCACTCCCTGTTAGCAGCCACCCTGTCTCTTCTGTGGCATGCACTATGCCCCACTGCCACCTCCACACCGTGTGGTGTGATGGCCCCATGACACAGCTAAGTGGCAGCATCGCTCACACACGCCAGCCATGGCAGCCCGCTGATCCCTATGTGGGCATAGACACTATAAAACTGGGATTATCCCAGAGTTACTGGGGCGGGGGGGGGGGGGGGGTGGCACAGCGTAAGGGTGTTAGCTAGAGCCGAGGACAGGAAGTCAGTTGGTCTTGAGTTTGGGAGGAGAGTGCAGCTCAGTGTCTGCAACATAGGGAGACTGAGGGACAAGAGTCCTGGCTCTGGAAAAGGTGCAGGGCCTGGCAGTTTACAGCCGGGGTCTTAAGATCAGGAATAGTGGACTCTCTCCCTGGCTTGGAAATTAAGATCAGGTTAGAGCAGCAGAGAGTGGGTGTGGTGGTTGCCACTGGGGGCCTGGGAGGCAAGAGTAGAGCTACTTCAGATTTTCCATTGAAACATTTTTTTAATGAAAACTGGTTAAGTAAGCATCAGTTTTCATAAAAAAAAATCCAGATTTTTTTTTTTTGGTTGAAAACAAAAATAAATGTCCCCCCTTTTTTTTAGGGACCAAAAAAACCATCATTTCTTTCACATCACTGGTCAGGTTTTTGTTTCTGGGCTAAGAAGGAAAAACAATGTCAATTAATGGTTAGAGCACAGCAGATGGCATTTCCTGGGATTTGTCAACACAAATTTGACCTTAACAATGTATATTTTGAAAAAACAAACAGACTTCTACAAAACATCTTACAGAAATGTTTCCAGACATTTGTTTTTAAAATTTCCACTGGTGACTGTATATTGCAGAGAAAGCCCCTGCAGTGTTTACATTTTAACTTCCTAGTACTAAGCAGCAACATGTGAAACTGATTGTAAAGCAAACGTAAAACTGACTTGATTGCTTTTCCTGGGACAGGTAGAGAGTTTTAATAGTCTACATTCTTTGCAGTATATGATATTTCAGTTGGTCAGGTCCATTAAAGTTTTACAAAATTCCTTCTATTAATATTGTGAGTAATCCTTGGAACTATGCACATTTGCAGGTGAATATGTGTTTGCAAGATTACCTCAGTTATCATGCAAACGCATATCAGGGAGATTGTAGTAGCCCCATTACTGGAGGTTTTTAATACCAGTTAGACAAAAAACTGTTACATATGGTCTGTTTATATTGAATTCTGCCTTGGCACATGGTGGTGGACTAGATGACCTCTTGAGGTCCCTTCCAGCCGTGCATTTCTGTGATTTCTATGAAGATCAGTGCCTTATTGTAAGTTATTCAGGGCAGAGACTGTTTTTTACTATGTTATATGGCCAGAAGGGACCACCAGTTTATCTAGTGCAGTGGTTCTCAAACTTTTGTACTGGTGACCCCTTTCACATAGCAAGCCCTTAATGTCTAATAAAATAAGTGTGACCCCCCCCCAATAAATGAAAAACTTTTTGTTATATATTTAACATCAATATAAATTCTGGAGGCAAAGCGGGTTTTGGGTGAAGGCTTACAGCTTGCAAACCCCTCCCCCAGTGTAATAACCTCACAATCCCCTGAGGGGGGGTCCAGCCCCCAGTTTAAGAATCCTCTCTCAGTGTGGTGTTTGGGCACCTGCTATGATATTTAAAGTGGATTGTCCCACTTATCATGCTAGCGTATTCATATGCCAAATTCAGGTAAGTCTCTGTCCAGTCTAGAGAAAACTAAAGTAGGTGTACTTTATATCTTTGACAGCTCCCAAACATGCATATTTTACCATTTAAAACTCCCTTGACACTCAGACGGCATGGCTTTAGGAAAGCACTTAAATATATGCTTAATTTTAAGCATTTGCTTAAGTCTCAGTGTGCGCTTAAAGTTAAGAATATGGTACATGCTTTCCTGAAAATCAAGGTCTTAAGCCCCAATCCTGCATCTGATCTGTGCAGGCAGGACTCACTTGCCCCTATGTGGAGTCCTAATGAAGTTAATGGGATGCCACATGGGTACGATGGTCTGCCTGCTTGAATCTGATTGCAGGTGTGGGACCTTGGGACCAAATTCAATGGTGAGTCTGAACTCGTATAGTGCATACTTACTTCTGGTCTCCTCAGCGTGTAAATTACACTAAGTTAGACTCAGACCCCATTTACCAATATGTAACTTACACCAGCATCTACACCCCTTTCACATCTAACCTCTGAACTTTGTCCAGTGTATTTATGTCATTTAGGCATGTGAGTTTTTGTTCTGTTTGTATGAAACTAGGTTATGCTGTGATTTGTCTGTTGTGCCTGGTACATATATGTTACTCTGGGTGCTATCATTCATTCTTCCCATAAGTTTGCAGTATTTAAGCCACTTAATGGTGGCTTTATGATGAAAAACCCCTCATTCTGAGGAATCCACATTCCTTTCTGCAATGTGGAAGTCGTACAGATTCATGCTTAGAATATACACATTTTGAAGTACTAAAAGATCCAGAGCTCCACCCAGAACAGACCTCTCTTAGTTGTATTTTATGTAGTTATTTTTATTACATTTTCAGAGATAAACATGTGCAATTCTGACAATAGGAGTTTGCCCGTAATGTCTAATAAAATGCTATTATAACACATCATGAGTGCTAATCATGCTACCCAGTATAACATGTCATTTACATTGCAAATCCTGCCTCTCCTTTCAGTATAAACTGTAGATTTTTGAGATGCTTTCTAGTACCTTAACAATAGCTACAAGAACATAGCAAAGTTATTGTTAGTAAAAAAAGTAATTAGATGACATGTTAGATATTCGAATAACAAAGGAAGTAATAACAATAAACCATTATATTTCATAAAATGCCACTCAGTGTCTGAATACTTTGTCTCTAGAAGGTATTGCTGAATTGGTGAACATCTGTCAGTCACTGTACATTCAGTGGAGAGAATTTAGCTATGCCCACCAAAGAGGTATGTATCCTTTCCAGTTCCAAGTGGTGAGAACCTATGATCAAATTAACTAAGTAAAAGACAATTAAGATCTAAACTCACCCTAAATATCCATTATTTTTGGCTCAAAACCCAAATGGTATATAATTCCCACAGAAACTGCAGATTCATCTGTGTCAGAAACAAATATTTACAAGTATGTAAGGAATTTACATTTACAAATGTTTCATGCCTGTACTCAGACCTATTTGGTAATTGGAACAAGAAACTATGTTGAAACTTTTGTATTTTGTTATGGTCTTTAATAGGTATTCAAAGGCATTGTGTTATAATTGACTTAAGACATAAAAATATTGGGTCATTTTTTAAGCAAAACTCTGTATTTAAATAAAACAGGGAGTTTTGCTTAGAAACTGATGCCCATTGTTTCATAGTGATTGCTGCTGAATTTCTCATATTTACCTAAAATATGAGAATATAGTTACCTCAGTGGATGTAATATTTCCTTGTAGTTCTCTATTCATATTATGGGAAATAACCTCAGTGTTTGCAATATGCAAGCAGTATCTGACTACAAGTATTTATTTAAGGTAATTTGTAAGTGTTTTTATAGCTGCTGGTGATGTTGTATTGTGATGGGGTGCATAAAACCCATTCTGTCAGAGCTGCTAAGGATTAAAGGCTAGAGTAGCTACCTCCCCACCTGTGGCTAACTGGCTGACCAACAGCACCATTATTGACAAAAGGCTGCAACCCAGCCAGAAGGGATTGGTTTCTAAACAGGCTGAGAATTACCTTGTCTCAGCAGCTTAGGGGTAGGAAGTTACTCAAGGAGTAAGACCATAAATTCCTAGAGGAGTGGAGTTAGGCTGTCTGCAAGGGATCTTGCCTACTGAAGTAGGTATACTTTCTCTGGTAATCCACCAACTAGAGGAAGACTGGACTCTCTAGTCTTCTGATATCAGGCCTAGGAGGAAGATGATATAGGGACTTGAGGATAGTGGGAGCTGTACTGAAGGGCTAGGAGAGCAAGGTCTTAAAGGTCAAATGTGCATCTGATGAGCCTGAGGACAGTCAAGAAGGACTGAGTCCCTTCACATGTACACAAAGTATGTTAGGTGCTATATAAACACTAAACCAGGCATGATCCCTGTCTCAAAAATCTTATAGTTTAGGATATAGGCCCCAGTCTTTTGAAGATATGTGCATATGGTTAATTTTACATACTATGAAATCTTGGCAGTGTATAAAGTTGAGTAAATACATAAATCTGCAGAGTATAAGATCAGTGTAGTCTGTGATGAGATCTATTAACTACAGAGGAATCTATACATTTTGTTAATTATGAACTGCTATGACTCTGTGCATGTTGCTTCTTGTATGTATTTTAAGCAGCTCAAGAGTGGAGTATAAAAGCTTAGTAATAATCAACCATGCTAGTAGGTTAGAGGAGTCTTGCTACACAGACTCAGAACTAATCAGAGTGTACAGATGAAAGACAGAACAAGCTGCTTTTGATACAGCAAAGATGTCCAAGCAGATTTCTTCTCCATTAAACATCAGGAAGAATAAGTCTATATGGTAATACACACCGTAATATAGTTCTTCATCTGGATGCAATTGGATGTCAAGGTATTTTTTATAAGTATTTGTTCAGGGCCTGTTTCAAATGTTATCTGACTAATGTTTAATAAAAAAGAAAATAACAGGGTCACTTGTATTTTTAACAGTAAGGAAACATGAGCTAAAGGCCTTAAATTTAACCATGTCCTTGCTCAAAAATAATGGCAGAATCATAACTTTGCCACAAGCTCTACAAAAGGAGCAGTGCTTGATTGCACAATCCCTTGAGCAGTCCTAGAAGAGTAACATTAGAGCTGGTCAGAAAATGGAATTTCCATCCGATGGGAAATGCAGATATTTAGACACTTGTTTTCATTCTGAATTGGAACAAAAAATCATGTAACATTTGTAAAGATTCTTTGGCTCGAGTCTCAAGCAGTGTTAATGGGTACTGAGAACTGTGTTCAGCCCTGCCTATGTTGCTGATAGGTGGTGGGGACCTATGGGTTGGATGTAAAGCAGGGACAAAGTGTGATATCTTTTTTTGCATCCTAGTGAGAAAGTAGAGCTCTCCAGAACTAATAGACTAGTATTAGTGTACTTTAAAAAAACCAGACCATTAGAGCTGGTGGAAAACTATTCTGTCAACAAGTTTTCAGTCAAAAAATGCAGTTTTACTGAAATTAAAATGTTTTGTGGGAATGTGTCAATTTCAATTACTTTTTTAAGGAAACATTTGAAATGACTTGAAATCAAAATGGAGTATTTGTTTTAATTTTCTTGTTTTGTTTAGACTTTTATATCATAAACTATTGATTTTATTATTCAACATTTATATAATAGGCATTATATTTTTCCATTGTATTATGTTTCAATAGTATTGAGATGGAGCAGTTCAATAAGGTCACTTATTGTGACTTGCACTTTGGCAACTTTGGAGGAAGACGTGTATGCATACAAGGAGATCCTGCCATTCTCTTTGCTCTTATGTTAAACCTAGAGAAGCTTCATTAGAGTCACTATGCTTGCTTCTTTAATAGAATGGAGTATAAACTAGATGCTGTTCACATTTGTTATTGGAACTGAAACTGGAATTTTTCCTGTGCCTAAAGTGACAGATCCACCAGAAAAGCTCAGATAAGAAAAGACAACAAAGAAAATTGCTACTCTCCAGACTCAAACTGAAATACTAATTAGAGACAATAGACAACATAGAAGAAAGATGCAGAAGTTGGAGAATGCACATACATGTTGTTATTTAAGGTTAGTAAATTTCCCAAGTGCTTTAGAGCGTGTCTCTATTATTAGAGGAGCTCTTGGATTTTTAAATAATTGAAGGAATAATTGAACCTGGGAAGATGGCTTTCTATCTATTGGGAAGGGTTTTTATTAAATCTGTTAAGAGATCTCTTTCAGTTTTCCAGACACATGTAGTCATAAGGAGGTGGTGGAACAGCAAGATCTCTGCTTAATTACTCAGACCTCCTATTTGGCTTCTTGAGTTCTACATTGCACCCACAAGTCTCTCTGCCACTAAAGTCCCTGTCCTCATCCCTCTATCACAGATATTTATATAGCCATTCTGAGTGACTCACAGTCTTTACTTTATTTATCACCAGAAAAACCCTGCAGGTAAGGAAGTGCTATTATCCCCATTTTACAGAGAGGGACCTGATGCACAGAGAGGCCAAGTGTCTTGTCCAAGGTCACACAGGGAGTGTGTGGGAGAATAAGAAATTGAACCTGGGTCACCTAAGTCCCAAACCATTGCCCTAATTGCTAAATCCCACCATCACTTCAGCCCACCCTCCACGCAGTGCTTGAGACCCTCTGTTGGCTTCCAAAATCATCCCTTGTCATTCAGGCTCATCCTTTCCAGTGCCACACAAAGCTCTTTTCCTGTGTCTCATCTGTACTTGCTGCTCCCTGTGTACTCTATACTATACAAATTCAGCTCATCTTGATGCTCCCTATTTCTCTTCTTCTTAAAGGTACTTTATGCCCTTTTTTCATGCCATCCTCTATGCCAGTAACAGCGTCCCTGACCCTGCACTCTGAGGAGACTGAGGCTGCATGGCACACAGGGTCAGGAGGATGCTGTCTTAGATTCTTGTCCTCCCAACCCCTAACTATTTATTTATTGTCACTGCAGTGTGTCTAATTTAGATAAATTTCCTCAGAGCAGGGACCTATCCATTTTGTCTATCCTTGTCTTATACACATTATCATTATTATTTATACTGTACTCAGTGGTGTGCAAGGCACCTACAGTATGAAGATGTATCTACAAGATACATTCTCAAAAAAAAAAAAGGGGGGTGGGGCGGGCTTAAGATGTAGGGGGACCTGTCTCATTACATTTGAATTTCTGACTCTAGAATTGACAATGCAGTTTGCTGCATGGCTAAATAATGTGCTTTTTTATATGGATAGCATTTTTTTCTGGATGTTTCCAAGGTGACAGCAGCTCATGTGAAGATTTCTACCTTTTAGGCAGGAAGATTTGGCACTAATGAAGGAGTCTAGATTCTTGCACTGTGGTGGGTGTGAGATTAGATAGAACAGCATCTCAGACCACACATGTTCTGTAATATGGATCAACTCTGGAAATTTCTTAAAGCTAGACAGTGGCACAATGTAAAGACTCATCACTATTATCAGAAAACGTATCTGGAATGAGGGAGGAACTGGGTGATTCTAGAGAGAGAGACAGAATTTATAAACAGTCAGATAAGTATAGTATTTGATGGGATCTATATCAGGTAAAATATTAATGCTTGTGATTGCTTGAAGTAAAAATCCACTGTGGACTGAACTATATATAAAGATAGAGAAATGTTTAGTAGATTATGCCTACCTCAACCACACTTATTTACTGTCACTTATAAAACAGTATTGCATGGTTTAGGCATTAAGATCTCAATCTACTTAGATACATAGGTACCTAAATTGTGTGTTTAGACATCTAAGTTCTGGTTTTAGGCTCTGCTGTGATCCACAAAGCTCTCGCCAAACACTGTAGACACCTAAACTCACTCAGTGCCTACGTTTTCAGGGTAAAAGTTCGCTCCATGCCTAAGTTTCTGCTTCTGAGCATGCACACTGCTGCCTCCCTTAAGGGTCCAGATGCCTATCTCATGCATAAGCTCCTGAGGGTATGTCTACGCAGCAAAGAAAAACCTGCTGCTGGCTTATGCTAAACAACTCTGGCTCGCAGGACTTCAGCTGTGGGCTGTTTCATTGCTGTGTAGACTTCCTGGCTGAGGCTGAAGTCCAGGTTCTGTACCTCCCACTCCACAGGGTCCTAGAGTCCTGGCTCTAGCCCAGACATCTACATAGCAGTGAAACAGCCCCATAACCGAAGTGCTGCAAGCCCAAGTTGAGGTGGCAAGAGCCAGCTCTCCCATTGACTCTCCCTACTCTTCTCAATCCAGAGGAGTATAGGAGTGGACGGGAGACCAATCTGCGGTTGATTTAGTGGGTCTTCACTAGACCTGCTAGATTGACCACTGACGCATCAATTGCCGCTCATGGATTCCCTGGTAGGTGTAGGCAAGCCCAGAGTCAGGCAGTTGCTGCCTTTAGCCAGAAGAGAAAGGACTGGGTTCTTGGCTGGCTGGCTGAAAAAGCAGCAGGACCATGGACAGCTCAGTGCAGGCAGGGACTGGGGAAGCTAAGGAAGAGCTCCTGGCTGGTTTCTGGGACTGAGCAAGCCCAAGGAGGGCTGCAGGAACATAGTGTCTCCAGGGAGGAAGCCCTCGGGGTATGAGCCCCACACCAGAACCAGGACAAAGTAAAGACTGTATAGCCCAGAAGGGGTTTGTTTTGTTCTACCTACAGACAGTGGGCATGACTTAGCTGGAGGGTTGAGTCACTAAAGATCTGTTGAAGAAACCATTGACCGGAGAACAGGGGGACACTTGCGAGAGGCAGGAGCTACCCTGTTACCACAAAGTGAGGAACTTCAGGCACATGCACTTGACCACAGGGGTGCTCAGAAGAGGTAGGTGCTGACTCTGTTACAGTCCCCCAAGTTCCTCTGGAAGTGGTGCTATTTGTGCAGGGATTCTCCCTGGGTTTCCACACTGGCTCCTGTGCTCTCTGATTCCTTCTGTTTCCCTGGTAGCACAGTCCCTCTGGAATCCCAGAGGTGAGAGGGATAGAGGACAACCACAGCACAGAGGGGCCCTGCAGGAAAACTAAGATAGTTCCAGTTGTATTAACTTTTCGGCAATTCCCCCTGGAGTTGGTGGAATAGTAATGTGGCAGTACACCCCACCCTACCCCTTTATCCTTGACAGCCTTACCCAACACACTGTTTAGTCCCCAGTGAAAAGTTTTTAATTAATTTAGGCTGGAAGAAAGTGCAGGATTCAGAGCCCTAAAGACTGAAGTCTACTATCCACATGACAAGTTCAGCACGGGCAGTGGCGGTACTAGCTTCCCACATGCTGCCCTTGCTAGTGTGCCCCCGTAGTCATTCACTGTTTGGCATTGGCCTCTTTGAGGCTGCTAGAAAGGGGGCATACAGTGAGGTTCAACACATGGCTCACAAAACAGCTTTCAGTTCATGATGACTTCACCAGCTTGAGTTCAGTTCCAGATGGCGACGTAGAAGTATAAAATTCTGTACCCTATTGCCACTCTTCTGGGACAAACAGTTGTCTTCTGCATTTTTCTTCCTTGGAGTCATCCTCATCACTAGTTTCTTTTGTTACTGCAGGCCATAAGGACATATAGAATTACTCCACAGCAGGAAAATAAATAGTCTTCTCTATACTGAACTTTCTCTTGCTATTTCCTGTATGACCATGAGTTTGGTTTTTGGAACTAGTTTGGAGCTTAAATACAAAGGTCTCTTTTCAGAGATAACTACAGTGTTTTAGGGTGAAGTTTGTTTGATCCTTTACAAAATGAAATTGTATTGTATTCTTCAGGGAAACAAGCCCAATGTATAATGTCAGTAGGAAATGATATCTTTATTATTAATTATTGTATTTCTGTAACCTCTAAGAGCACCAATGAGGATCAGGATCCCATTGTGTTACAAACAAAGAACAAAGAGCCTGCCCAAAAGTTTACAATCTAGGTATCAGACAGGATGCTGCAGGTGGACAAATGGTGGGAGAGGGAGGCAATAACAAAATGAACAGGGTTTGACAACGGAAATTTTAGTCCCCCACTTGCCTAACCAAACCAGGCGTGATTTGCAGGCCTCACAGCAGAGGTAGGTTTTAAGGAGGATAACATGACAGCTACAAATTTTTGTCAAGGAGTTTTCCCAGGATGAGAATGGCATGGGAGAAGTGGACAGGCAGGAAATCAAGGCTGATGGAATGAAGGCAGGGGCCAATAGTTCAGCAACTTAGAGCTGATAGATATCTTTATATCTAATGCTTGATTATTTCGGTATAAGTTTTATAGCTCCATCATGCAGAATAAACCACAATGATTTCATGAGGTGAGGAATCATTCAATATCCTGATGACTTGTTTTTAACCATCTATTATTCAGGCTCTTGCCACGTTGCTTATTTCTTAAGATTTCTCACCCATCTTCTGGGTGGAGGAAACATCCATAGCAGCTGAAGAACTGATAGATAGAATACAGAATTATTGTTGATGGGACCTGACTACTGAACTAGGGATGAGCCCTGTGGAGCATCCAAAATGATCTAAATATTCCTCTTGTGAATATATAAAAAATAAGAGTGTGTGTAATTTTATATATCTAGAGGGATTTGGAGACTTGCCACAGCAGAGTCTTTCACTAGCTGTTCATCTGGAGTTGTGGGAGAATGAAACTAATTACCTATGTGGTGCATTTTTGCCTCTAGAAGTTTTATCAGACAATTAGATGTGCCTGCCTGAGTGATGGTAGTAAATTCACCTATCATTCTTTGAAAATGATCCATTAAGAGTATATGATAATATAGATGCAACTTTAAAAAAATTTAAACAGCTTGACCTCTCCTAGATATACTCTTGAAATATTCAGATTCTGGAGATCTCTTTTATACAATGATTTTTATACAATTACTGGATGCATTTCTCCTATATCATCTCCTTTATTTAAGCACAGATTCTGCACTTTACAGTAGCAGTCACAAAGGCATAGATCACTATAGTCAGGAAAAGACTGCAATTTGCAGATGTTTTGTAGATGAAAACTCATGAACACTGCTGAAATATGGGTTTCCCCAGTCAGCTTTTGGTGAAAAATGACTTTCAAATTGTGAACTCCGTTCACCTCCTTGAGAGAAAGCAGACACTAAATAAACAAGATCATCCAGATGTTTCTTCCAAGAGTGTCCATATGTAATGCATCACTCTTACAAGGGCTGAGCTTCAACCAAAGAGCTCACATCTATTCTGCAGAGTAGCAGCCTTGTTAGTCTGTATCCGTAACAATAGGAGAACTTGTGGCACCTTAGAAACTAACAAATCTATACTGCGGTTTCAATCAGGCAGTAGAATAGTCACCTGATGGGATGAAAGTGTAGCTCTGGATATGAGCAACATACTAGTGATATTTCAGACTAAATTCATCTATCAGTTCTCCAGTGGTTTTACATACATGGTAACAAATAACCATGAAATGGGAGCCCTGTGAGACTCCAAACTGGAAGTCACAGTTTGGGTGGAGTATATCTTAATCTGATACAGTCTCTGAGCCATCTGAATTATGCATGCAAGGTCAAATCCATACAATGGATATTTTCATAACAGTTGGTGCTTGCTGCCACAGAGTTTGAGAAGAGGTAGCAATTTAGTAGAGTGACAAATGGCTTAAAAAGATTGTGTCATGGGCCATCTTTGTAAGAATATGTGACAGCTCCAACCAGGGGCTAAGAGAAAACTTTAATTATTTTCTAGAGGATTAGATGAGAGAGATTTGGGGGCTCACTTTTATTTTATACTGTGGTTTTAATGCTGATTTTATGTGTGTTAACCTTCTATCTTTTAATCTGTCATTAGCAGTAAAGGGCCTAGGATACTGTGGTAGGTGCTGTAGAAATAAAATGTGTTATAAATAATTATTATTCTAGTTTCCACACTTCGCTACTTCTAATAGGCATTATTAATGCAGAGAGGGGCGGGGAAAATATACTCAAAAATCTCATCTGCCTAAGTAAGAGTTTGTGTGGAACTGTGACAAAACAGCAGGCTGTATGAGCTGATATCTGCCCTTCAAAATCAAAGTTATGCAAAGTGAAGGCCCCATTAACTCAATGAAATCTACTTGCATGAGTAAAGTTTTGCATGTTCTTAGAATGGGACTTAGATCAGGACTTCAAGGTATAGATGTACACTGGCTGCTAAATCAGCCTTGCAAAATTTGTCAACAGAATTTTTCATCCCAGGCATAAAATCTAATTGCCCTGTCCTGATGAATAAAAACACTTACTCGCTTGTCAAATATTTTACTTATTCAAGGTGATATTAGTAAGCTGCTTGCGAACACACAGGACACGTTCTACAGGTTAAAGCCCTTGTCCCATAGCCTGATCTCTGCCAGTGGACCATTACCCCTAGCTAGACCCCAAATGATATAGCCAAATACATCCATGGTGCAACTCCAATGAAGGTATTTGGAGATCAGTGGTTTATGCCAGGGATTAATCTGGCCCTTCCTGTTTTGGCTATTGAGTCATAAAGGTGCTGCAACAGTGGTGCATTTTGGGGGGAGGAGAAATGGCAAAAAGAAATGGCCAGAAGAATTAAGACACACAAGTAAACAATTTCCTGTGTGTAAGTGCTGTATTTCCATTAGTGGCCCAATCACAGTCACCAAAGCTTATTTTAACTGGGTCAAGGGTGCCCAAAAGGGGTTAACTGTTCTGCAGTGTAGTTGGTGCACAAAGAAACACAACTTTATTCTTTCAGCAATTATTCATTTAGAGGGCTCCTCTCTATTGTGTATTTTAAGGTTTTATACAGGAAATTGTCTATTAAAAGAACAATTTGTAGTGGCATTTATCCTTTTAGATAACATGATGCTAATAATCTTCTTACGTATGTATGCATTTTTACTTATTTACCTTGGCTGTTCTTTGATATTGTAACTGGTGTGTTCTTAGGAGATATAATTATAATACTGTGCCTGGTTTATTAGAAAAATAATTAGATGGTAGCTGTCTAGCCTCAGAGAGAAGCAGAATCTAAGAGTTCTAACCACAGGTAGGGAGGCAAGCATGCGTAAGACAAGGAAAAATACAGAAAATTTGAATGTCAGAAAGATGTAAATCTGTGTTTATTCTATATCCAGATGTATTACCTGATGGGAAATCTTACCCTGTAGATTACATAAAAGAATGTTTTGATTACCACCCCCCATCATAAACAGCTTTCAAGATCTTTTTAAAAGCACCAAAAGCAACACCGTTAAGCCTTAGAGTGTAAATGGAGTTGTTTTCTTTCCCAGTATGCATTAGCTGCAGAGAATGACAATCCAAATGTGGGGGGGGAGGGGAGAATGGAAAGAAAATCGAAGGGTAGGTTAGTCCTGCATTTGCCTTCCCCGACTCATTTTAATATATACCTATCTATACACACACTTCAGACATACCTATGGGTGCATAGGTGAGTGGATAGATATTCTCCCCAGTCCCTTTATGGCTGTTTTGCGTCCCTCTCTTACTTTCTATATAAAATATTAGTATTAAATGGTACAAACAGGAATATAAAAAATATAACCCAAACCTTCTCCCCAGTACATTATTCCGATATTTTTCCAAGCCGAAGGAAGTACGTGGATATACTGTTCCTTCCTGCCTTCTAGTGCTTAATGATGCATGTTCTTTAAAACGTTTCCTCCATTGCGTTTCTTCTCTTCTTCCGACAGAGCGGACCCAAATCGCCCAGCGGAGGAGAGGTGCGGTGGAGAAAACATGGACTTTCATACCTGACATCCGACTTTGCCCTGCGAAGAGAGACAGTGAGGACCAAACTTCCCAACTGCATTTTGGACAATGTTCCCCCAGCAGACTGCTTTACTAGGTCAATCCCCTTTAATAGCAAAGAGCTTGTAGGGGTAGGTTTGAACTGTGGGCTTTCAGTGACCCCAGAGAGCTCGTGCCATCTGAAAACTCAGCCCTGGGCGATCACGGGCCCGACTCTTGTAAGCGCCGCTTCGTGCCTCTGGATGTAGGAACCCAACATGTTTCATATCAGGGCAGTAGCCCCCTAGCCCTGCCAGAGACGAGAAGGAAGAAGTTTGTCTAACGCTGGCTCTGCCTCTCATGCTCTTGCTAGTGCTTTGTGCGCGTGACTTGTGTAAAGCCCCTGCAACTGCAAAATCCCCTTGTTCCCGGGGCTAGATCCCCCTGCTCGTTTCCCTCCTCCAAGCTCCGTCCTGTAGAGAGGAGGCGCTTGCTGCTGTTGCCCCTGGAGTTGTGCAGGGGAAAGAAGGGGGAGGGAACGTGTGACACGCACACACACACACACACACTCCTACGGTTTATCTTCGCTTTTCCCACATAAACCGTGTATGAATCTCACTCCGAACAGCCTCTGGAGTGGTTGCTGCTCCGGGGACCTGCCCCCCCGGCTCCTGAGATTGGATTGGATCGTTGTATTTAGTTTGGGGGTTTGCACAGGGGCACTTCTAGGATCCGATGAGCGTTCGTAGTTCGCTTCTTCCTGCGCTTACCAGGATCAAATCTGTAATTGCAGACGTTATTTTCGGCAACCAGCTTTGCACGGGGGAAGATCTGCTGGGAGGAAGCCTCTGAAAAGCAGCCGCCAGTGGGGACAGCACAGGGGGGCAGCGGCCAAGCGGACACGCCACTTCCCCAGTCCCCGGTATGAGGCAGGGAACAAGGGGCAGCCCAGGAGACCGGGAGCGCTGACCCCGCTCCCCATCTCGCCCTGCCTGCATGTCTCTCGGGCGCTGTAGAGATTGTGGGGGCTGCGGCTGCTGAGCAACAACGCGGCTTCAAACTGAGCCTCAACTTAATCCAGCAGGGATGGTAACGCTCCAGCAGCCTCCTCGGCGCTTCCAGGACAGCGGGAGAGCCGGGGTTTTGCTTGCCACTGCCTAATGTCCGGGACTACAATGGAATTTCTCACCTGGATTTTGCCGCCCTTGGTTCTGCTGTGCACCCAGCAGCACAAGTGTATCAGGTAAGGGGAAAGGGGAGCGCCACGGTCTTTACCTCCTGGGTCATTATCCCCCCTTGCCAAGGACGCCCTGACTTCATGGGCTGTGGATCTCTTTGTTGGCAGGGAAAGTAGGTCTCGACTGGAGAGTTTGTCACAAGGTGCCCTACTTCTATCACTGTTCCACCAACGGAGCAGCAGCGTCCCGGGCTAATCAAGTGGGAAGCCCGTTAACAGGATGTCTGGGGAAGCCTTCTAGGGCACTTGATCTCAATTGGAGGCAATCGCTAAAGTTAATGGCATTTGACAGGGCCGGGACAGTCCCGTCCCTTTTTAAAAAGCAGCAATCCCCGCAGCCTGGCCATAAAACTCGGCTGCTCACTGGAGATTGCGGGCTGGTGACTAGGAGCGTCCCCACACGTAGCCAAAAACCAGACTGCAGGGATGCATGTAGCTGTGCCTAAAGCTTTAGCTGAGAGGGTTCGCTCCCCGGCCTGGGGCAGAGGGCTGGGGACGGGCTCGGAGAGAAGTTGGAAAAACAAAATAAGCCCATTTACCAGAAACAAAAATATGTGCAGGGCTAAATCTGTGCAATTGTTAGTTACGTTCACTCCGAAGGTGTTAGCTAGGCAACCAGCTCGGATCCCATTTGCGCTGTTCTTTATATACTCTCCACGGATCTGGAGGCTGAAAGTGGAGAAAGCTTGCCATGGTTATGCAATGAACGCAAGGGGTGGGGAGGGGAGGAAATCTTTTAAAAAGAGAGATCTCGTTCGGAGGATCTACAAGCAATGCCCAAGATTTTCCAGGGAAGGGAGCCCTAGGAGGGAGGATGGGGATTCCCCTAGTCCTCAAAAACAGTGGATATACCTATTTGTATTTAGTGCTTCAGGACGGTGGGAATAAAGGCCAAGTGGTGATTGTGCACAGAGGAACATGGTTACTGTGGTGTTTGAGATTATTTGCTGAGGTTTTATTATTTCATTGAGAAGCAGGACGGTCCAGTGGTTAGAACGGGAGTCAGGCAACTGAGCCTTATGCAGGACTTTGCCACTGATTGACCGCATGACCTTGAGCAAGGTATCAAAGGCCAGGTGCTGATACATTTACATGAATGCCTTACTTATCTCTGCTTATCTTAGCTCTGGTGACTTGAGGGTCACTCAAGGAGTAAAATGCTACTCACTAGGTGAATAAGGGTGTCAGAATCTGGCCCATAATTTCAATACCACAGTTTCCCCACCTATACACTTAGGATAACATTGAGATTTTTGGCTGAAAGGTGCTATACAAGTGCAAAGAATGCTTATTTTAAATACGCAATTACTCTTCTCTAGACTGTGACTTCAGGATCTGTTTCAAGGCATAGCAAGAGCCTGGATGTGCACAATGTATAATTTGTTATATAAATTATTTTATTACTGGATTAATTGCCTAGTTACATGGCTTTTTTGCTACAATGACACAATAGTGATGAATTGTTTGTTAGCAATACATATACTTCGGGGCAGAGGAAGGGGACAGCTAGAAAAATACAATTGCTAACTTTTGAGATTTAATATTTTGTGTTCAAATGATGTTAGTGGTTTATCTTATCTAAAATTGCCAATAGCAAAAGACTCTGAGTGCAGAGGAAGCTACCTTGTTTAGTACAGTGCAGGCTTATGAAAGATCACATAGAACAGGGTTCTCATTGCAGATGAAGTGGTGAGCTATATCTGAAAAGAAAAAAAAGATTAATGGACACCTGGTATATCACACTCTAGCCATACAATAATACAAATAATAATAGTAATCCTGGAAACCAACCTGCAAATAATTTTACTTAAATTAAATGGAACTACACAAATGAATAAAATTGCTGGTGTGTAAATGTTGGCAGAATTGGGCCCAAAGTTTTTCTAATGAAAATCTGCATTTCTGAATTTTTGGGTTGGAACCATGAAACCAATGAAAGTTAACATTGCTGGTGAAACATGGGAATCCAGAGTCAGAAATTGCAAACCAGTTTCCACTTGGTTTTTAAGGCTGGACAAGGAGAAGAATTTCACCATTGAATGTTAACCAAAATAAAGTTTAATGTGTGTAGTCTAAAGTTGCCCTTGGGTTCTTGAATCATTATTTACAACTGAGCAGAAACGTAGGACCTGATCCAAAGTCCTCGAAAATCAATGGATAACTTTTCATAAACGTCAAGGAGCTTTGGGTCAGTCTCTACGTGCTGTAGACAATTCTTAGTGCTATAGCATCTGCAAGCAGCAAACTTAGACATACCAGATTCTTTACAGATGATGTGATTCCTTTTCCTTATTTTAACAATGCAATGACATTTTAACTTATTTGCTGGTTTAAAAATTAATTAAAGCATTTTAAAAAATGCATATTTAGCATTAATCCTATCCAAACTCCACTATCCAACTGAGCTTCATGGAGAAATGTGAGACTAAGGCTGTACGCTCCTCAGGCTAAAGTCCTGAGCAAAAATGTGTAAATTCTCTGTGCATTAACCAGTGTTGCTGAATTGTCACCTCAGGGTCCTGTTCTAATCTATTGGACTGATGCACATCCCTTAGCCACTGCAATAACTTATCTTGTAAGGGCCTCAAGAAGACTCTACTTTTCTCCTACTCTCTGTGTCAGAGGTGCACAGGTTGTATGGAGATGGTGCTTTAGCCAGGATATATTTTACTAGTAGTTTCATACGCTGAGATTAAAATGTAAATTTTTTTCAGTGGCTACATTTCCTCTTTATTGATCTAATTTTGATTTTTAAATGTGATGCCTTGATCATATTTACTGCAGGGGTGTCAAAGAATACATCTCTCTGGCCACCGATTCCATGGATTGTAGAGCAAGAGGTTATTAAAAAGAAAGTGCTGTTTGGAAGACCCTAAACATCACAGAATTAGTTAAGGCTTCCTAAGAATCAGCTTTAAAGTTAATTACCAGAACTATCATCACATTTTTTTTTTAAGGGAACACCCATAGTTTGCCTGTGTTTGGCACTTTCTGAATATTACCTATCTCAAATAAGATGCTCAAGACTGGTATAATTTGAGGTCCCCATTATGTGTGCTGTTTGACAGAAATCAATTAGCCAAATTCAGCTTAGAAGTCAGTGGAGTTGCATCAACTTACACCAGGACTGAAGTTAGCCTACTGTGCTTATTAGTAATATTGGTATTTTTCAGCTTTTTATGTGCTTGGATAGAGCTTGGCACATTGCAGATGCTCTCTGAATACAAATAAATAATAATTGAGATGCATTAAAAGAAAATGTAATGAAATGTCTTCTCTTGCAGTGGGAGAGATTCATGTGCAGTACTTCTATTACTATTAACACGAGTCACATGGATGCCATGCTCAAAGGTTTAAAAGGCCCCTGACTCTATAACTCTCCAGTGAAATAACTTTTAATTCTCTAATTAAAAATAGACTCGACTCAATCTTGTATACTTGTTTTAAAAATAATTCTATTTGTATGCTATCCCATTGGCTTATATGTCTCTCAACTTTTTACTCCCAGTGATGAGAAGAGAGGCTTGCAAATGTGAAATATACGCAGAGTTAGTCTTTAAGGTGCCACAGGACTCTTTGTCACTTCTGCAATTCCAGACTAACATGGCTACCCCTCTGATTCTTGACAATACACAGAGTAGGCTACTTTGCACAGTTTAAAATGTATGGAGAAATGGAAATACAGACTTTGATGTTCATAAGGTTGCCATGAATTAAGCCTAATGCTTTTTCAATTACATTTCAAAATATAGAATATATTTACAGTTAGCTTCACTTAGAGTCAAGGGTGGCAGATGGAAAGGATACACATATTATTCTGGATAATCCTGGAACCTGCTACAGGCTAGATCATTCACTGACCTTGTCTGATATTTAAAAGTCCTGTTCCAGGAAAAAATGGCAGAGAAAATTATATTGAAATGAAACAAATTTACCTCCCATATCAGTTCTCTAGACCACACACAGTCAACTATTTAACAGACTGATGCTTCCATCTTTCAGATGAAAATATCCATTTGCAGGTGCTCAGTTGGCCACAGACAGTGTAGAATGTAGGCTGGTTGTGTGACTTAAAGAAGAAATAGGAGTGATACATGGAACAAGAAATTTTCCCCACTGCACTTTTTTTAATGAGAATACATGGTCTGATATCAGTAGTCAAAAGACTTGGTAAATATTTTAGTTAAGCCATGTGGGAATGAATGCACTGTTCAGTGGCTGCTGAATAAGAGTGTAGAGAGATAGGAATCTGTTACTCTTTCCAACACAAAAAGCCTAAGCACCTTTTGCAAGTCAATGACCATCAGCAGTGCTGACTTTAGATCAAACTTGCATCATAAAAATGTAGGGCTAGAAGGGACTGCAAGAGGTCATCTAGTCCAACCTGCTGCACTAATGCAGGACCAAGTACACCTAGATTCCCTGACAAGTGTTTAGCTAACCTGTTCTTAAAACTCTCCGATGACGGGGATTCCACAACTTCCCTTGGGAACCTATTCCAGAGCTTAACTGCCCTTACAGTTAGAAAGTTTTCTCTAATGTCTAATCTAAATCTCCCCTGCTGAGCCCCTTATTTCTTGTCCTACCTTCAATAGACATGGAGAACAATTGATCACCATCCTCTTTTTAACAGCCCTTAACATACTGAAGATTATCAGGTTCCCCCTCCTCCTTTTCTCAAAACTAAAACATGCCCAGTTTTCCTCATAGGTCAGGTTTTCTAAATCTTTTATTATTTTTGTTGCTGTTTTCTGGACTTTTTCCAGTTTGTCTTCCATTTTCTTAGAATCATAGAAGTTTAGGATTGGAAGAGACCTCAGAAGGTCATCTAGTCCAACCCCCTGCTCAAAGCGGGACCAACCCCAACTAAATCATCCCAGCCAGGACTTTGTCAAGCCAGGCTTTAGAAACCAGTAAGAATGGAGAGTCTACCACCTTCCTAGATAACCCATTCCAATGGTTCACCAACTTCCTAGTGAAATATTTTTTTTCTAATAGCCAACCTAGACCTCCCCCACTGCATCTTGAGACTGTTGCTCCTTGTTCTGTTATCTGCCACCAGTGAGAACAGCCTGGCTCCATTCTCTTTGGAGCCCCCATTCAGGTAGTCGAAGGCTGCTATCAAATCCCCCCTCACTCTTCTGCAGACTAAACAACTCCAGTTCCCTCAGCCTTTCCTCGTAAGTCATGTGCCCCAGCCCCCTACTCATTTTTGTTGCCCACCTCTGGACTCTCTCCAGTTTGTCCACATCCTTTCTGTGGTGGGAACCCAAAACTGGATGCAATACTCCAGGTGTGGCCTCACCATTGCCGAATAGAGGGGAATAATCACATTCCTTGATCTGCTGGCAATGCTGCTACTAATGCAGCCCAATATGCCATTAGCCTTCCTGGCAACAAAGGAACACAGTTGACTTATATCCAGCTTCTCGTCCTCTGTAACCCAGGTTCTTTTCTGCAGAACTGCTACTTAACTAATCAGTCCCCAGTCTGTAGAACTGCATGGTATTCTTCCATCTTAAATGCAGGACTCTGCACTTGTCCTTGTTGAACCTCATCAGGTTTCTTTTGGCCCAATCCTCCAATTTGTCTAGGTTACTGTGGACCCTATTCCTACCCTCCAGCATATCTACCTCCCTCCCCCCATTTTAGTGTCATTGCAAACTTGCTGAGGGTGTAATCCATCCCATCATCCAGATCATTAATGAAGATGTTGAACGAAACTGGCCCCAGGACTCACCACATTTCTTAAAGTGTGTCACCCAAAACTGGAAACAGTACTCCAGCTGAGGCCTCACCATTGCTGAGTAGAGTGGAACAATTGCCTCCCATGTCTTACATATGACACTGCTGTTAATACGCCCTAGAATTATATTATCCTTTTTCATAACTTCACCACATTGTTAGTTCAATTTGTGATGAACTATAACATTTAATTTTTTTTCCTAAGCGTAGTACTTTGCACTTAATTTTATAGAATTTCATTTTCATCTTATTGATTTCGGACCAGTTCTCAATTTGTGAAAGTCATGTTGAATTCTAATCCTGTCCCGCAAAGTGATAGCAACCCTCTCCAGTTGTGGTGTCATCCACAAATGTTATAAGTATGCTGTCTCTACATTATTATCAAAGTCATTAATGAAAGTGTTGAATAGTACTGGACCCAGGACTGACCCCCACAAAATGCTCCTAGAGACCTTTTCCTGTTCTGACAGATAATGCCATGGGTACATTTCTTAACCAGTTGTGCACTCATTTGATAGTGATTTCATTTAAATCACATTTCCTTCACTTGGTGTTCAAGCAAGGGTGAAACTCCACATTTGTGCTGATGCAAGTTGCTGCCCTGAAAGAAAGTGCAGACAAGGGTTAAAAAAACTCTCCCCTGAACTGCAGCTTTCAGAAAAGTGTCCAGAGAAATGATCCAGGAGCATGTTGCCTTCCTGTCAGCCTGGCGCCCTCTCTGACTTGGTGCAGGATAAAAGTAAGCTTTTTGCTTTTTTTTCATTGCGTGCTGTTGTAAGCCCCTAGCGTTTTTGGAATTAATAGCTTATTTTTATATGGTTCCTTTCATCCCAAAGCACACTGTACAAAAGCTTAGGTCAAGAAGTTGCTGAATCAGCTGAAGGTGCTTTCCTTTCTTCCCATCTTTATTACTTGGATTATAAAATGCAAATCCCCTCCAGCTTGCATTTCTATGCCAGTCCTCATGTTTCCAGGTAAAATTCATGAATAACATCACAGGCCTCTGATAATCCCCATGGCTCATCACAGGTGAATGGACTTCTCTGTTCTTGCACACAGACTTAGGAGACTGGTCCTGGTGTAAGAAAGGCCACCAGGGTGGGGTTATGGAGGTATCCCACCACCCCACTGCTGGCAGGCCATCTCTCCCTCCCCACTCTTGTGGCGTGGAGGGTTTATGTGGGTTCTCCAAATTTGCATGAATGTCACTCCAGAGGTGAATTTCACCATGTTTTCTATCCAGTCAAATAGTGAAGAGTCCCCAGTATTTTTCATTAGATTATGTTAAAACAAGTTATATGTCCAGTACAGCGGTCTGGATTGGATCATTTACCCTTCCCGTCCTACATTTCTATGATTCTATGTACAATACCTTGGATGTTGGTGGGAATAGCTATTATAGAGACTTCTGAGGACTAGAAGATTTGGGGCCAAATTTAGCCCTGGAGGGAATGAGTATAATTCCTGTTGACAGAAGTGGAAATTGTGCCTACTTACACCATGGCTGAATTTAGCTCTTGGCCTACAGACCTGTTCGCTTCAGCACAAAGTCTCTACTGCATTATTCCTAACTCCTATATTCTTTTCCTTGATCCTTTATCTTCCAAATCAACTAAATGAAAAATCTAGTACCGTTTGGACAGTATGATTAGTTATAGAGGTTACCATCATGTAGATTTGGACCAAAATTAAGGGTTGTTTTTAAAAAAAATCTAATATGAATAGACAGTTGTCAGTAATCTAATTATTAAAGTTTTCAAATTAAATCAGTTTCTGATTGTTTGGATTTACATATTCTCTGCCAGTGTTGATAATCCAAGCAGCCAGCACTGCGCTGTGCTAGTGCTTGAGAAATAGAAAGGCACTAGAAACTAAGAGAAATTGACAAGTCTAATTTCCCTCACCCAGTCAAATGAAATTCAAAAAGGAAACAAGTTATATAAAAGCAAATTGGCTCTTAACAGTTCTCTCAGTTGCAATACTTTGATATCCAGTCTGGTGTAAGTGGACATAGCTCCATTGGCTTCAGGGCTGCACCCATTAGTTACACTAACCTTTACCAAGTGAGGATCTGATCCTCAGACTTTATTAATAAAACCACCATTCCTTTTTAATTTTGTGGTATATTGTGCTATGGATTTTTAAGTAAAATTCCCCATGGATTGCAATCTGCTGAAAATGCATGGTGTATGTGGACCATCATTTTTAACCTGAGATTGTCCTTTTAGCTCCTTTATTCTTGTTAACACCACTACCATAGAACATTGACACAGGATAATGCCCTCCCACTCTGTGGCATGCTGTAAATGCTGAGGCTTTTATGGAAAATAAATGTCAAGGGAAAATGAGATGATTTTATTTGTCAAAAGAGATGATGCTCCTGACAGTTCTTTTACAATGACTTTATTTCTGTTATAGCAAATGACTGATGATGAGTCAGTCATCTGGGGCTAAGTTTTCCAGGCAGCCACGTAACACATTTTGGTGTGAAAGTGGAGCTGCAAAATTTGTTTTTGCAATGTTTCAGTTTCATTATGCAATAGCAGACATAGGATTTTGGATTTTTATAACATCTTGCAGCTAATGATCACAAAGCATTGTACACCCAAAAACTTGAAGGGCAGATTCTGACTTCCTTATGGATCAGGCCCCAAAGACAAACGTGAGATAAGCAAAGGATGTATTCAGGAATCTCTTCATCCTCCACCAGAGTGCAGCCACCTCTGAAGCTAACCCTGTCATTTGTTTAAAAATACAAGACAGGATGACAAATTTATCCCTAAAAAAGTGCATAAAATCTTGAATGACCTGGATGTCTCAGGCCAAGACTCAAAAATTAAAAATTAAAAAAAAAAAAAAAAGAGAGAGAGAGAAACATTTAGAAACAAAATATCTGAGAACTCTTCTCTTCTTTGCTAATCTGCCAAGACCCTACCTCAGGATGTCATATGTCCCCTGTAGTAACCGATAGCCTCAGTGATACTCAAAACAGGTCAGGGAATGCAAAAAAAAAAAAAAGTACTGAGCTGCAATGTTCATTCTCAGCTGCAGCAGGAGAAATGCAGAACCTTGAATTTGCATCTTGGCAGATAAGTTAGAGAGTGAAAGGGTAACTTCACTTAAGTAAATAAAGTATTGGCACTTCAATACCAAGGTAATAGGCATCTAAGAAATATCAAAGATAATAGATAGAGATAAGTGAGCTGGCTACACAGGTGACAAGACTCAGCAAATAGGAAAAAATATAGTTGGAATAAATCATCATAGCCTCTGTTGAAGTCAGGCTGTGCCAATTTACACCAGCTGAGCATCTGGGCCAGCGAGTCCTCTGAGATATTTAGATAGGTGCTGTAGCTAGCCAGCTAGATGAGTCTGTGTGTCAAGAGAATATTATAAATGGATTTAAACAAGCATCTCTAACCTTATGAGATAATGAAATTATGAGCTAATGAAATTTCACTGTTGGGCAATAACTGTCCCCATGTGTCTTCAAGGTCACTTTACACCTTGACAGCTCTATTAACTCAGGACAGCAATGTCTCTGTAGAGCTTACATTCACACACTGTTATGCCAGAGCTTCCTTACATTATTAACTCCATTCACATGTAGCATTATTAACTCCATTCACATGTCATCACTGGGATAATCAAATATTCCCTGTTCAGCCGATGGTGAGAGGAAATATTGTTCTGGTGGCTGATTCTTGCAGTAAGTGTAAATTCTGAGCTGAATACACCCATAAGTGACACATTTTGGAGAAAAAGCCCTTGTGCCTATGTGGGTCAATGTCACACAAATGTTCTAAGAAAGTTATATAAGTTCTAAGACAAGAGATGTTTATGGTATATTAATCTGCAGCCTTTCATCAATATTTTAAAAGGTTTCTCTTGTGCTATCAGCAATATTTTTTTAAGCTCCATGCTTATTGCACAGCTGAGTGGAAGCAGGTGCACCAGTGCTCCGACAGCTCTGATGTGGTGCTTGCATCCAGTTACATGTGTCTCAGAGACTTGAGAGTTACCCACACACCCTGGCAGATAGAATCTCTTTGCTAATTTATAGTCCAACAAACACTTCCCATTTCAACTAGCAGGTTTTCATACTAATTTTCTTATAACAGCAGAAGATCAAGGGATTATGCTGTCAGCTGAGTGTGTGTAGTTTTACAGGCATCTCGAATTAACTTTAAACTGACCTGGGAACTACCAGTGACTGGCATTGAAAATAGAGTTCTGGAGATCAAATGCTGATTCTATTTATCTGGAGAAATCTGAAACTTCCACTCAAAGAGTGTTTTTGGAGTAGCCCTCAGGACTTAGCTTTTGCTGCCTCTGGTTTTCTCAACTTGTTCGCCCTTTTGACCGGAGTTTTGCAAAAGATGGCCATTTCACGTCACATGAGTTTGCATCCCCCTCCAATTTGCTTTTCTTTTTGTATTTGCATGGGCCTATTGTGCTTTTCACAAGAGTAGGGATGATAAAACTAGTCTCCTGTCTCTATTCCAGGAGAATTACATTTGTCTTCCCTAAACTCCCCTGATGTTACAACTGGATATGTTCTTCACCTCCTGACTTAAACTGTTGTGTAGAGTTAGTTGCTATGCTCCATTACTGAGTTAACTTCATTTCAGTGGTAGATGAAGCAATTCCTGTATGCACTAGGTGAAGTACTTTGTAGTTTTCTCTGACTCCTCCACCTCTTCCCTTCCATGAAGCTTAGCAAGCTTACCATATACTCACTTATTTTCTTTCGTTGATGCAGAATGACTGTCCTGTTATTGCTACCTCTCTGGGCAGAGTTAAGGGGAAGAGGGCCTTTGGAATGTTCCATGTCCTTTGCTCTTTTTGAGACTCCTAATTCTCTATCCTGCCTGTTCCATCTCACACTGAGCCACTCAGAAACTCCATTCTCTTCCACATCCAGGGGGACCTGGATCTTTGAGGGAGAGGCCTGGAATCAAGTCACCAGTGTCTGCAGGTGAAGTTTAACTCTTGTCATCTCACCAGTAGGGAATAGATTCCCTTTCCCACCCAGGAGAATAAAAATTGATGAAGGCAAAATTGCCCCCCTGATGGTGTCACATGGTATGACTGATTTGTCTCAGGTTCATTTAACTCACAGGGCGTCTCTATGATCTCTGCAAGGTGTTCTTTGGTGCATAGTATTTTCTCTACAGATGGTAAGGTTTTAAAAGTTTGCTTGGACACTTATAGTTTGGTTTTGTTTTTTTATCCAGAGCAATGAATGACATTGGAGATTACACAGGCTCCAACATAGAAATATCCTGGTTACCTAATCTGGATGATTTAATGAAAGGATATGCACGGAATTTCAGGCCTGGAATTGGAGGTAAGAGTCTGATTTCTAATATGTTCCCTGTATAATCTAATGTCTGACATGGATGTGAATGTCTGCCTTTTGCTGGATATAATAAAGTGTTTGTGACTGTCTTGCTCTTAGATGTAGTGATAACAGTAAGAATTATTATTTTTATGTCAGCCTTTGCAAAAAGTACCAGGACACTTCACAATCTAGCCCAATTAAAAGCTGTATCAAACCGAAGTTATCTTTTCAATTTTGAGTTCAAATTTGAGTTTGCTGTGCCAGAGTTTCTCTGTCATCATGCTCCTTCCCCACACTATGAACAACCCTCTTGTTTGGGGGATTTGGTATAAAAACAAAACTTGGAGCAGGTTCATCAAGAAGTTTCCAAACCTTTCAGGTACACCTGGATCAGTCTACAGGATTGTGTCAAAACCATGCACACTGTGCCATTCCACCCAGTTCCAAAGCAATAGCAAGGGAAGCTTGATGGTTTCCACTGAGTTTTGCTTTGAGATTTTGCATTTGTCTGAACAGGAAGCTAAAAGCAAAACTCAATTGATGTGAATGCATTGTGGGCTAAATGCAAAAATGTTCTCCTGAGTTCTTGCACAGTGATTCTGACAAGTTTCACATATGTTATTAAAAATGAGAGAGGCCTAACCCACAAAGTTTGGAGTCACACTTAGTCTCAGGCCATTGCAAATTTCAGTGGCATTTGGATCTGGGGTGGTGTTCAGGTCCTTTAAAGTTGAAGTCAAAGGGCCTAATTCTTCTCCATTCATCAAGGGGAGTCTTTTCATTGACTTAAGTGAGTGTTGGATCAGGCCCTAAACAGGCTCATTTTTTCTCCCGTGAAAGAGCAAACGAGTCCATGAATTGGGGAAAAAAGATACCAAGATGGCAGGCTCCCTGGTTACAATATAAAATGTAGCAGTGCTCTGAATTTAGGGCAATCCAGTGAGTCTGCTAAATAAAAGGAAAATAACTCTGTGCTTTTTGGGCCCAGTGTACTGAAATGCTTTATAAGGAAATAAAATCAGTTGCCCAGATTTTCAAAAGCAACTAGTGATTTTGGGTGCATAACTTAGGATGTCTTGAAGAGGCCCGATTTTCAGGAGGTGGGGGCTCAGCAGTGTGTGAAAATCAGGCCCCTTTAAAGTGTTTCAGTTTGGGTCCCTCAAAATGGAGACTTCCTAAATCACTAGTCAATTTTGAAAATCTTGGCCGATTTGACAAGGTTGTGGCTGGCCTGCAAAGACTTTAAACTTAGCAACTTGATAACTATTATAGACTGTCCTGTAGCTCAAGGGGCATTTTGTTTTCTCTTTTGAGCATGTGTGCAGTTCAGCTGATGCCTATGTGGCCTGCATATGTATGTGGACCTGAATCTTTATACAGTTGCAGCAACAATGCAACACACATAGGGTGTTTAGATAGCATTGGGCAACCCCCTTTTCCCGTGTTCTCTCCAAATGATCACTCTATCCCAATCCACAGAACAATGAACATAGCAAAGCATGCATGTGAATAGAAGCAAAACTTCCATCTTGCCAGGGCAGAAGAAATTCTACTAAGAATCTGGATACTTCAGCATGTCAGTCAATTTATAATCAGCTTTAATTGGCACTCTCATAAGCCATAATGATATTTTTCACCTGAAGCAGCTACTTTCTAAAGGGGTGAAGTTTTCTTATCTTTGAAAATGTCAAATTACTTCCACTGATCCTTAAAGCTAAAGGCTTTAAGCAAAACAAGCAGTTTCTATTTTCTCCTGAGTTCTTACACCACTCCTATCACGATGGTACCTGAACTGACTTTTGGAAAGTAATTTTGTGGTCCATATCAAGTGGTGATCATTTCTGTACTTGGATACTCAGTGTAGGTGTCATGATTTCAAGGGGTTGCCACCAACTGCCAGAGATCATGACCAACCTCCCTTTCTTTATGGCTAGATGGGAGGGTTTCTATGGAAACTTGGCATCACAATAAGAGGTTGGAAACCCATTGTTCTAAGACAGATTTTATTTCTGGAAACTGTGAGTAGGGGAAAGGATATTTAGAGATTCACTTCTGTGAACTGACTCCATATGAAAAGATTGACAAAGCTAATGAATATGTATTTACACCATATCCTCCCCAATTTAACGTGTCTCTTCCTCAGGCCCTCCTGTTAATGTTGCGCTAGCGATTGAAGTAACTAGCATTGACCACATCTCAGAAGTTAACATGGTAAGTTGCCATTTAAACGTGTTAAGACTTGAAAGCTGGGAATGCTTATAGTGTGGTGATGGGAAATATAGAAAACTGATTGGGCATATATGATTGTTCTGCATAGAACTATCACTAGCTGAAATGATTGGCAGAGAGAGGAAAAAAAGGTCCTACATTTTTTCAGGTGAAAAATTGATACAAGAAAATAAAGAGTAGACTTACAGCTGCATGCCAGCAGCTGTACATTGGCATTGCATATCTTTACTGGAGCTACATTGGTTTGTACCAGCTAGGGATCTGGCTGTGTATGTACCATTTAAACTGGCTTAGTGGGGAGGGCAGGGTTAGAGTCTGAAGTATGTTGCCCTTATTAGGAAAACTATTTTTAAGAATTAAATCAAATTCCACTTCCTCCTGGACACTTCTGGAAAGAGGCCTATGGAGCTCAGCCCCCTTTCCCCACCTCTGCAAAGCCATTGAGTTGTGGGATGCTCCCTTAACCATCTCAGCCATGCCCATACCCCTGAACAAAATGACAGGCTAAATCATGGGTGGCCAACCTGATCCTGAGAAGGAGCCAGAATTTACCAATGTACATTGCCAAAGAGCCACAATAATATGTCAGCAGCCCCCCATCAGCTCCCTCACCCCACTCCCAGCACCTCCTACCCACTCTCAGCCCCACCGATCAGCACCTCCTTCCTTCCCATACCTCCCGATCATCTGTTTCATGGTGTGCAGGAGGCTCTGAGTAGGAGGCGGGAGGGCAGGGCAGGCTCAGGCTTGGGATCGGGAAGGGGTAGAGTAGGGGCAGGGCCTGTTGCAGAGCCAGGCGTTGAGCAGTGAGCACCCCCGGAACACTGGAAAGTTGGCACCTGTAGCTCCAGGCCCAGAGTTGGTGCCTATACAAGGAGCTGCATATTAACTTCTGAAGAGCTGCATGTGGCTCCGGAACCACGGGTTGCCCACCCCAGGCTAGATTCTAGAACATGTCATGATACCACATATCTAAGAGTGGCATTTTTATAGCCTATTAAACCTAAAAGATTTATTTTTAAAGCTATAGCTGTGACTTATCACTGACCCCCTCTCTCTATTGCATTCCCCTGGGGCTTTTATTTTTTTAACCTGATTAGGGAAAAAGAAACTACAAAAGCCCACTGGTCCCACCTAGGAAAGGTGCTCAGGAGGGATATTAACCTGATTCTTCTCATCAGTCTCAGACAGACATGCAGATCTTCCTACACAGTTTTCCTAACAATGCCATTGAATCAGAGCAGTTAAACACATGCTTGGCTATCTTGGGGTTATCCATGGGTAGAAACAGACAAGAGATATTAAAATGTCTAGGCAGTTTTATTGATTGAGCATAAAAATATTCCATCACTCAGGAAACAGCTATTAGAGGTTCCAGACTAATACAATGAAATTTGACCAGGCCCCAAGATATCACTGTGTTTGTTTCACATGGTTTGTTAACTGTTGGTTCTTCTTGTGCTAGGAATACACCATGACAGTATTTTTGCATCAGAGCTGGCGAGATGACCGGCTGTCTTACAACCACACCAACGAAACTCTGGGCTTGGACAGTCGGTTTGTGGACAAGCTCTGGATACCAGATACTTTCATAGTAAATGCCAAGTCTGCCTGGTTCCATGATGTGACTGTGGAAAACAAACTTATCAGGCTACAGCCCGATGGAGTCATTTTATATAGCATCAGGTAAAGAGAAAGGGGGAAATTTCTCCCATGTTAGCTTTTTGAATAGACTCTAAAAAATAATCATCCCCGTTCCCCAGATTATTTTTGAATACAACCATTCATTTTAAAAAAATCTTAAAAAAAAAAAAAAATTAGTCTGATGCATGTCTGTTGAAGACCCCTCATCTCTCTGACAGGTCTAAAAGGGAAAGGCACCTGCGGAAACAGCAACAAGTTTCCCATCATGTAATCATTAATCACAAGTACATCATTAACAGAGCATGATCTTGCTGTAATTGGGGTTGTTCGACAGCCACCAGCCCAAGAGGCAGAACAAGAAGTTCCTAGGTTCCGTCGTTGACCCTGCCACTGATTCCCTGTGTGACCTGGGCCAAGTCATCTAGAATCTCTCAGCTTTAAAATTCCCCATTTGTGCAATGGCAATAGTAACATTTCCCCACCTCATGGGGGAGTCCAAGAAAAAGTTAACGTGTGCACAATGCTTTGGAGCTGTAGGGTCAAATTCATCCCTGGAGTAATTTCATTGACATTACACCAGAATGGATTTGGGTCATGAAACTCTATAATAGTGTTTGTTTATTTATTTAGTAGTATTTGGTCTTGAGCAAGTCATTTAACCATTCAGTACCTGTTTCCTCTACCTTAGAAGGGTGCCATGAGGTCTGCTTAGGATAATAGCCTAAAGCGCTTTGAAAGTATTATTGTTTTTTGATGTGGGCATGGCAGCGAAATGAGGACACAGACATGCATGGAAGTAAGCAGCAGGCCACAACTTTTATTAAATGTTAACACAGGGAAGAGGCACTATCTGCCCATTACCCACACTCTTCTGTACCAGGCATTTAATTGGTTCCAGTGTGAGGGTAACAGGGTTCCTTACCATATAGCTCAAAACGTGGGATAGGCTCTCCTCAGCCTATCCCCTAGGACTCAGCTCTCTCTGAGCCTTAGCACGCTAGATCCTGCCATGAGCAGGACAGAAGGTGCAGCAGTGTAGGGACCTTGGCCTGTGAAAGTCACAAGGTCTAACCCTATCACAGGAGCCCACAGCCCATCACCAAAATCCCAGGTCTTTTGCCTCTGGGAACTGTTCATTTTGATCTCTTAACCACGACAAACAACTTCACCCCAGTACCTCAGTTAGGTGCCCTGTGTGTTCCAACTCAAACCACGGTGGCTTGCACATGCTGCAAAAAACTCCCTCCCTGGTTCTCCACCAACTGACACATGGGAGAAAAAATTCCTCCCTGACCCCTTAGCAGGTGATTGGCTAGACCTGCAGTGTCTGTCATGCTGGGTTCCCATTCCTAACTCAGGTGGGTAGGATGGGCTGCTGGAATGGAGCCAAAAGAGGCTCCACACGGCCCCTGCAGCGAGTTAAATTTTGGGAGCTGGCAAATGCTGGGCAATCAGCTGGCCAATGGGTACCAAGAGACTCCTCGGGGAAGGAGCTACCTATTGTCCCTTGGTGAGTGTCTCCCTCCCTTGCTGCTTGGACTGTCCCCCTATCGCTGCCAGCCCCATCAAGTTCCCCCACCTGTTGATGCAGGTGAGTGGCATTTTAAATAATAGAGGTAGGTTAAGGGTTTCCTACCCATCTTTGGATTATGTGTAATCCATATGGGAAAATTACATGCCAAGCTATGAAAGCCTACAGCCTTCTATGAATATAACCTAACTGGTACTTTGATTTTCCTTGCATGGGGAAGGATTACCTCAACTGTGGCCTGTGACATGGACCTTACCAAATATCCGATGGATGAACAAGAGTGCATGCTGGATTTGGAGAGCTGTGAGTACGAAAGTCTGAGCACAGTGGTGCCTATAACATACGATCTGTTGAAAGCCTGCATAGATAATCCTTAGCTTTGGTTTTGTGGGTCAACTTCAATCAATCAAATACGAGGGCTGTTTTGGATTTAGTAAATATAAGGCCCAACCCCAATTCCTTTGATTCCAAGTTTGGGCATCAGGTTATAGAGTCTTACAGCACTAGTTCAGAACTGCCACAGTCAGGGTTGCCAGGTGTCTGGCTTTTGACCGGAATGCCCGGTTGAAAAGGGACTCTGGCAGCTCCGGTCAGCACTGCTGACCCAGCTGTTAAAAGTCTGATTGGTGGCACAGCAGGGCTAAGGCAGGCTCCCTGCCTGCCTTGGCTCTGTGAGGCTTCTGGAAGCAGTGGCATGTCCCCGCTCTGTATCTTACTTGAAGGGACAGCAAGGGGGGCTCTGCATGCTGCCCCCCCTGCATGCACCAGCTCTGCAGCTCTCATTGGCTGGAATCGTGGCCATGCCTGTGTGCAGGAGCCAGAGGTGGGACATGCTGCTGCTTCCAGGAGCTGCTTGAGGTAAATGTCACCCAGAGCCTGCACCCCTGGCCCCATCCTGTGTCCCAATCCCCTGCCCCACTCCTGATCCCCCTCCTGCCCTCCGAACCCCTCAGTCCCAACCTGGAGGACCCACCTGCATCCTCAGCCTGTATAAATTGTGTCTATATTGTACTTGGGCGCCATTCTCCTCTTTATCAGTGTGTAATTCCCATGAGCATTAATGCTTTGGGGACAAATTCACTACTGAACTAAGCAGGCACCACTCATTGACAGCAGCAAATTTGGCCTTTTGTGGCTATATTCTGGGGAGAGTAGAGTCCTGATGTTTCCAGAAATTTAGGACTAGCAGAGTACCTGAGCAGGGGCCATACATATTGCCATATTGAGGTGAGTGTCAGTCGCTCTCTTTTTTTTATAGTATTGACTTGGTTTTCTAGGCAATTAACCACAATACATTTTCATCCTGTCAAAAATAGCAATCTGCAGTTTTACTTATGTAATCAGCAAATGCAGAGGCAGCAGACAATGAACTAGCAATCAATTCACTCTCTCAGCAAATTTTGCAGGTTTTTTTTTTAATTTAATTTGAGGATTTTTATTTCAGTGCAATAAACATAAGTAGAAATAAAGCCTCTTTAAACAAACATATTAAAGCAAAACCAGAGGAAACTTTTCCCCTGTTGTTTCCACATGCAGGGATTCTGCTAGGCAATTCCTAACCCAAACCAAAGTGACTCCATATTCCAACCTTCTTGCAGCTTTGGTGTGATCCATTTTTAGTGCTGTTACAAGATACCTTGCTCTGGTTCTACCTAGACAGCCATTTTTCACTAGTAAGGGGATGCTGACAGCTTTTGCATTAGGGAATAGATTCTCTGCTGTATCTGACTTCTGCAGGGCACCGCTGGGTGGGTGATGGGATGCCAGATGGCTGAGTATAACTCTCTGATTCCCTGCCTCACCTTGGCCCCAAAGGTACAAGTTAGAGTAGCCTCCATGGATCACCTGACTGCTGGGGATAGCTACCATGAATCACTCTCCAGGCACTCTCCCTTCTTGCCTCTCTTTACCTCTGATATGTCCTCTGTACCAGGGTCTTCAGAAAGGGTGACCCAGGGGCCAGCTTCACTGGCTCTGTGCCTGCCTATGACAAGTGTGATAATCCCCAGTCTTTTCTCCATCTGCTTTGCTTGACTGGCACAAAAGTACTGGAAGCGGCACAGAATCTACCTCTATACGTGTAAACAACTATTGCATTTATGTGTGTTATGAATGAACTCCTTAGATGATTCAAACTGAAGGAATCATTAAAAGTCTAATTTACTTTTCACTAGTCCTGCTGCTTGGTTGCAAGGAAAATATTCTTTTATTAGTTTGTTTTCTAACGGTTTCCACTAGAAAATACACAGAAAACACCAAAACCATTTTCTGTTGCTCTTAGGTTTTATTAAAAGCTTATTTTTAAGTTCTGTTTGCCACTTCAAAGTTCTTCAGAAATTCTGAACAGTGTGAGCTAGCCTGGATTCTCCCCTTTGAGGGGCACTATTCCAGCTGGATCACTGGCACCCTCACTGTTGATTGGACATTGAGTTATCCAGATTGAAACACAACATGTTCGCTGTGGGATTGATGATGAGCAGCATGGCAGAGTCGTCTGAGTTTCACTTTGAGCCCAACAATCGTTATTTCCCCCCAGACTTTTGCATTTATTCAGCTTCTTTTGGCAGATGGCTACGCTTCAGAGGATATCGTGTACCACTGGTCAGAAAACCAGGAGGAGATCCATGGGCTGGATAAACTGCAGCTTGCTCAGTTCACAATCACTAATTACCGCTTCACGAGAGAAATGATGAACTTCAAATCTGGTAACAGACTCTGTCTTCATTGCAGGCATGCCGTCAGCCTCCACTATCAGTAACAGACAATCCCCTCTCTTAAGTAACCAGTTTAATGTGTCCATCGGTTTCCAGTACAATTTTATTTAGCCCATACCTAAAAAGACCTACATGTTTTTGCTGGTCCCTTGGATAATCATTGCTGTCTATTGTGACAAATCCATAGCTGTCCTGGGCTTTGTGTTTGCCATAATGCTGCACATGGCTTCCAGTCAGCACTTCACAGCAACAGCAGAGCTAGAACTCAGATCCTCCGGCTCTAATTTGCAATTTAGGCTACAGGAGACTCTCCATTACTAATAATATTGTGCTTATGATATTCAGTTGAGCAGTTCTGATTCCATCCACTAGAGAATAGTGGTACACATACATACTAGCCTGCTTATTGCAATGTTTGTAAAAGCTTGATGTCCTTTCTTCCCTACTGATTTTTGCCTCATACATGTAGTTAAATGCCCATTTATGCTGCCCCCTTATCCATCAAGCTCTTTCCCTGTTAGTTTTAAATTAACATGATCTTTTTTAAAAAATCAAAATTTAGTGTCTGTAGGACTTTCCACCACAGATTATAGAAACCTTAAGGCAGATCACATTTTGAAACTGTGTTGTTAGAGCAAGGGATTAGGAATCTGGACTCCTGAAATCTACTGACTCACTATACAACCCGAGGCAAGTCTCTTGACCTATTCTTAGGACTAACAATGCTGACACTAACTATGGTTCTTCACAGGGATTTTATGAGGCTTAATTAATCTAAAGCCCTTTGTGACCCTGAATGCAAGATGATGTAAAAGTGCAAATCAGTGTCATTACTCGTGTATTATTTTATTAACTGCGTGATTGTAAAGCCAACCTTCTAACACACAACTTTATATTTGTCCCTTGCCCACTCTTTTCACCAGCGGGTCAGTTTCCCAGGCTCAGTCTTCACTTCCACCTGCGGCGGAATCGAGGTGTTTACATCATTCAGTCTTACGTGCCTTCCATCTTACTGGTGGCCATGTCATGGGTTTCCTTCTGGATCAGCCAGTCAGCTGTGCCTGCTAGGGTGTCATTAGGTAAAAAGACTGTGGTGTTGGGATCTTGAGGACATGCGAAGACCATATGTTCATCTCCAATGTGTCATTATGGGAACAGAAACACATTTATGAATGCTTTGTGTGCATTGGCAAAGCAACAAATTCTTCAGCGGGTTTTCTTCATGCTTCACTGTCTGTCACTAGGGGATGCTTCTGTCAGGGCAGAATGCGCTAATAAAGGATGGAAAATAAAAGTTAAATGCTGTTATATTGTATCCCTAAAAACAACAGACACTACTAATAAAGAGACAGTGCTGCAGCCCTTACTCCTACTGAAGTCATGAGTAAGAGGAGTAGGTGTGGGTGCTAAGAATAGAAAAGACTCTCCAGGGGTTGTTCTAATGGATCTGTCTGTGTCTGGTAGCAGAAGCCACATTGAGATTTTTAGAGCTGCCTTGGGCTTTTGGTGCCCAGTTCAGAAGTGGGTTCCCACATCCCCTAGATAGCTTTGAAAATCTCATCCAGCTCCTCTCCAGGTAGAAGTTATTGGTTATGACCACTGGGATGTGTTACAGAACTCTAAGCCAAGCTTCTCATGCTATTCCCTAGGTATAACTACAGTTCTTACTATGACCACTTTGATGGTCAGTGCCCGATCTTCACTCCCACGAGCCTCTGCTATCAAGGCGCTAGATGTTTACTTCTGGATTTGCTATGTGTTTGTCTTTGCTGCTCTGGTGGAATACGCATTTGCACATTTCAATGCTGACTACATGAAAAAGCAAAAAGACAAGATGAAGGCAAGCAGACAGAGTGGAGAGGTCAGTAAGCTTTGTGCTGGTGGTGCTGTGGAAGGCTTTGAAAAACAACCACACTGTATTATAACCTTGTCTTCAGCCAGAATAAATACTCCCCTCTGATGCTCTTTGGTAATGTCATTCCCTGAGTTGTTAATCCCATCATGTGAGTGTTTAGCCCCTGAATGCCACCATGCTGATTGCTGACGGTTGGCAGTACAAATTAAAATCAGCTCAGAACAATTACCAGGATATAGAGCTGGTAACCAATCATCCTCATGCCACAAGCGGTTGGGACTGATTCTCATTCTGTTCCTGCATTTGGGACAGGGTGGGGGAGTGGTAGGGAAGGAACACAAAGGGGCTTTTAAGCCACATTTGTATTCCTTGTATTCTGGAGATGTACAGGACCTTTGGAGACATGTCCAGCCCTTGGTGTAGATTAGAGCAACCCCAATGTGCTCTGTTCAAATAATCCCCAATATGCCCTCCACCACAGGCCAGGAGCAGGGCCAGTGTAGAGCCCATATGCCAGTTCTACAGCAGTCAGGGAGGCCCCACGCCCCAAGGGTATTCTCAGGTAGCTGTTTACTTATGGGCCCTTTGCCTGGCAAGAGGACCATAAAAGGGCTTCAGCAACCCTGAGAATCAGGCCCATTGTCTTCAGTGTCATCCCATGGAGATTAAATTCTCCATTGTGTGCAATGGCTTTCAGATTGCAAAACAAGAGCTAAGTAGACCTGTGCAACAGGTTGCAAGAACAAAGCAATTGCTTATGTGAAATTCCTTCCTGGACCTCTTAATTCTAGATAGCTCACTTGTTCCCATCATGCCCTTTAAGTGGCTGATGTAGCAGAATGAATTGATTAGGGAAAAATGTTTTTGATAATCCACAGTTTGCAAATTTCCCCCCACAAGTCTGCAGGCTGTGAATCCTTGGACTTGATTTTTATTATGATTCATTATTATTTTGTTATTAATCAATCTTACTAAGCTGCTAGTAGATACAATTGATCTGCACTCTTATTGTCACATCTGGATCCCCTATATGTCAGTTCTGATTAAGTATTCTGACTCTTCCCATGCAGATTGTCATAAGAGGTTCTGCTCTTTCATTTGCAGATCAATGTGAAGAACGCCATTGTTTTGTTTTCCCTTTCCGCTGTGGGTGTGAACCAGGAATTGGCCATTTCCAATCGGCAGCACCGAGCTCCCAAAACCCTACCCAGATCATATGGCTCTGTAGAAGTCGAAACTGGAGAGACAAAGAAGCAGCAAGAAACTAAACTGGAAAAAAAGAGTGGCTTAAAGTCCCTCTTCAAGCCCATTGATGCAGACACCATTGATATATACGCCAGGGCAGTGTTCCCAGCAGCCTTTGCAGCAGTCAATGTTATCTACTGGGTTGCTTATACAATGTAAGAACAAAAATGTGCTCCCAAGAGGTAAAGAGTGGACCAGAATTATGCTCAGACAGTACAGAATAACTGAAGAAACTTTATTGGTCCATTTCTTGTCAATGTGCTTTCAATGCGCTGAAAATATTTCTCAAAGGCAGCAGAGTATCTTTTTTGTTTGACTCCTACAATCAACTCCAGCTAAAACTGGGAGGGGGGAAAATTGGCCATCACCAATTTGATTTATTTGTTGTTACTAAACTCTGCCAAACAGTCTAAGGATCCGTTGTTCCCTATCTCATCTTGAAACAATTTGTCACATGTACAGATCTTCAGTGAAGGTGCCACCACCAAATCCTAAAGCATAGTTGGATATTTTCCCTTTTCAAAGGTCTGCACACTCTTGCCATCTCCTTTCTCACAGCACAGCTAACCTCATGTTTTTATATGGGAGTGATTTTTCTGTGTCATGCCAGTTGTGGGACAGTTCAGGTTTAACAGGGGTAGGAAAATGGCCATGATATCTACATGTGAAGACCGCGGGATTGAAGTATGGGGAGCAGAGCAAGGCAGAAGACTTTTCTTTAATTATTATTTGTCTTGGATAAAGTATTTAGAACACTTTTGATTCTCTTCTTTAGTCACAGCATGAAATAAAATATATTGTATAGTACCTAACTGAACTGTTAATATCCACTGTGTTGTACTTCAGATCTAAGCTAAGAAAAGTCTTTCTTTAACTGCTTAGACTTCCTGTATATTGCTATTTGCCCATTTATGGTGCAATTACATTGGGAAAGGGATTTAAAAACACAGACTGAGCCTAGGATCCTTGTCCCAAAGGACTTAGGGTGAAATTTTCAAAAGCACTGAAGTGATGATAAGCCTCGATCCCAATTTCCAAAAAGACTTAGGCACTTGGGAGACCAAGTCTCATTGGCTTTCAGTGAGAGTTAGGTACCTAGCAACCATTTGTGCTTTTGAAAATTTCCCTGCTAGGCTTCTAAGTGCCAAAGGTACTTATGAAAAGTCATCATTTTCTCCTAAGTCCTTAAATGCTTTTGAACATTTTGTCCTGATAGTCGAAGGGGCCTGATCCTGGGAGATGCTGAGTACCCACAGCTCCTGGTCACTTCATTGGGACTGACAGTAATGGAATCTGTGGGTACTCCCCAGTTCTCCATTACTCTGAGCCAGATTTGGTTACCCTTACTTACAGTGAGGAGCAGTGTTGCCCATAAGTAATTCCATTGATTTCAATGGGGTAAGGTGGTGTTCACCATAAGTACAGATATCAGAATCTGGCCTTCAGATGAGTAGAATGAACAGGGTAAGGGTAGAGGCAGAGGAGATATTGTTAGTATCGGAAACCAGCGTAGGAGGTGTTGCAAATGGAATGGGTTTAGAGGTGGGAGGGACCACTCTTGGTGCCTGGAAAGTGGGAGGGAGTTCCAAGCACAAAGAGAAATATAAAAGAAAATGTGAAGCCAGAGTAGGAGGGGGAGACAAAAGAAGCAGCAGGGAGCAAGGATGGGAGGGTGGGGTGGAGTTTAGATTAAACAAGAGCACAGATGTACTTGGCAAGAGCAGAGCTGTACTGGGCCTGGAAGATGAGCTTGAACTTAGGCGTGATTAATACTTGTAATTGCAGTAAGAATGATGGACACGTTTGATCAAATTGCAAAACTCTGATTCGTCTTGACTGACTTTCCTCTGACGTGGTTTGATTCTACATGACCGGGCCTGAAAGATGGAGTGTCCACTTTTTATTTTTAACCGAGTCACACTTATAACTTAGAATAAAAATCATCCAATATCACCAAGAAATAGAACGTTCCTGAGAAAAATAAATGATCCTGAACTGAGCTATAATAGAAAATATATTCCCTTAATAAATCAAGATTATGTTCACTTAAATCTCCAGTTTGTCTCAGAATGGGAAAACGTTCTGGCATCAATCTTACAACCTGTAAGGTACTGGATCTGCTGGGAAAGTGCAAAGGTCAGGTCAGCCCCCTGTCTCAGGTATGGGGGAGCACACTTGGGGGGAAATGCACCTGGGGAAGTCGGGGTGTGCCATAGGGTGGGGGGGGGTTTCAGAAAGGAGAACAGGGGTTTCAACTACTGCTATGGAAGCACACAGGTCAGCAGCTCAAGGACCAGACATTTCTATGTTGGAGAGTGGTTCTATGGTGAAGATGAGTCTCATCATGTTCTCAGAGAGAGGAACAGGGAGGCCAGCTGCCAGGCAGCAGCTATTGGAACAGAGCATAGATCTTAGTTTTGTGCAAATGAGAATCTTCTGGGGGAGCATATTTTTAAGTGGCTTTTAAAATTGCATTTTATGGTGGACGTAGCTCTGTGAATATGCGCTGCCCTTCGCAAACAGCTCAAAGCCAAAGCTTCTGCTCATAGAAGCTTATATTCCAATCAGCATTCATTTTACTGAACCCTGAATAAAGAACAACATCAACTAAAGACTGTCTAAACTTTGCTCATTGCCAGTACAACACACCCAGCACAAAACAGAACCATGTCACAGACCAGAGAGCAATCACTTCCTGACCATTGGATAAACTGCCCAAAGCCTGGGTGTTCGGATCCTTAGAGAATTATTGTATAGACTGGAAGTAGAGCTGGATGACATTTTTCAGCTAAAAAATGTTTTGGTGGCAAATGCAGATTCAGTAACCTCAAAACATTTTTGTGAATTTGTGTCAGCTTTGCTGAATTGTTCATTTGGAAAAAATTAAATTAAAAAATCAAATGTTTTGTTTCATCATTTTTCTAAATTAAAATTTTCAATTCTTTGGTTTGAAATTAATTTTCCATTCAATATTTCCTTTATTTTTTTAAAATTAACATTTTAAAATGGTCAAAACTGAAACAAAACATTTTGTTTGACCCAAAACAATTGTTTTGACTTTGTGCAAGAACATTTTCCTTTGCAGTCTGACCCAAAAGAGATTTTATTTTCTGAAAATGCCAGTGAACCGAAAAAGCCATTGTATGCCAACTCTAACTGAAACACCTTTGTGAAGTAGAACGTGTGTAGGTGTGATTATTCAATAAATTGAAGTATTAATAAGTTTTATAAATTATACAGGAAGATGTAGCTTCTATGCCCTGACAAAATAAACATTCCAGTGCAAGAGAATTATTTTTAAAAGGAGGAAACAGGAAGATAAAAAGGATAATAAAGAAAATCAGAATAACCTCAGGGATTTCATCCTATCCTGAATTCTTGCCTCTGCATTGCCTAGGGCCCCATAAAACCCTAAGTTGGCCTTGACAACAAGAGGAAAAGTACAGTTCTGTATTCATGCATGCTTTCAGAGAGGGACTTGTGTAGATATTTGTATTCATGTTGGAGAATAGCTATTGCTTTTTTTAAGAGGCTGAAAAGAATTAGAAAGTCATGGGGAGGGGGAGGAGGAATTGCACAGTGTATTTGATAAGCAATGTTTGCAGCACCAGAAACTGTACAATTTGTTAAAAGGTGAGGCTGGGTTTGCCTTGATTGTGTGCAGAAAAGGAAGCATTCATGCAAGTTTAAATAAAGGCTCCCACGACAGTCTTTGCTGCTCCAATAGATAATAGAGTGAAAACCAATTTTAGCTCAATGAGCCTTCCACACACAGCACAACTAAGATTTCTCAGTCTTTCAGTGTACAGTGTCATTAGACTAAACTAAAACTCTTACCAGCAGGAGGAAAACACCATCCTTCTGATTAGTTGTCTGGGCAATAATTGATGCTAGAATAAATAACACAGAAAAACACTGAAAGCTACTAAGAATATTTCCATTTAAAAATCAAAAGCCCAAGATCATTCTCTCCCTTATGTTACAGATATTTGATGCATTAGCAGTGATTTAAGGCTTGTTTGATGTTAGTCAAAGAAGAGTAGTGCAATGCCAACAAAGAAATTACAGAGTTTTCTAACGAAGACTTAATGAATATGCTCAACTACAGGGGTTGGGTGGCTGAGTTGCAAAGTGCTGTCCTCTTCTCTTTTTACAACTGGAGTTCTAAGCGAAACAAGTTTGATAGTCTAAGACTGATCGTTATATGGCATACTGTAGGGCTGATTCGCTCCCTTACACTAATTTTAGACCACTGTCACTCCATTAACGGCAGAGAAGCTATTCTGAAATCTGAACTTGAACCTGTATCTTAATTCCACATCTGGTTCCTGTTTTTATTATGGGACCAAAGCAAAAACCCCAGAGCCAAAAACCCCAGAAATCTGAGATGTTTGAAATCAGGGTCTGAACTATGTGTCTTGGCCCCTCTCTTCTTGAGAAGAAAAATCACACTGATTTATCACAAAGATTCAGTCACATCCTGGTCTAGTGAATGAACAACACGTCCGTGTCAACCTTGCACACTGAACAGCAGAACAGTGCAGAACGGAGGGTGGTCTTGTGGTCTGGCACTAGGAACTCTTGGACCTGATCCCAATTCTGATGCTGCCTTGGTAGGTGATCTGACAGGATGGATGTCCCAATACTTAGAGGGCTAGCCTGGGCAGCAGAACACCCAGGTCCAGTTTCTGCTCTGCCACAAATACCCTGTATGACTATGGGCAAGTCATTTTGTCTCTCTGCACCTCAGTTTCCCATCTATAAAATGGGGATAATGGCACTGCCTTGCCTCAAACAATTGGTACAACTTTTTCGTGTAGACAAAGGCTAAGCTTTAGAACCCCTATCTATCAGAGAGACAGGTTTACGTACCTCATTAAACATATTTTGATGTTAAATTAGTTAATGTTTGTAAAGCACTTTGAGGTACTTAGGAGGAAGGTCCTAAGATGTGCAAAGAGCATTTCAGATTTATAATAAGCCGGTTGTATGATTGGAAACTGCATCACTAGCAATTCTATAATAACCATGCCAGCGCTTAGTATGGCATTTTCCTGCTCCCAGAATCAGTCTGTTAAGGACAAAAAGTTTTGCATTGTCAATTCCTCTTTAAGAGGCATGAGGCATAAACAAACCAAAGGGCTATAATGTGAACAATGACTCTACATTTTTTAAAATTCTGATTGCTTTCAGACAGTTTTTATAATCTTGCAGTGACCACTAAGCACTAACCAATGCAAAACAAATCACCTGTTAGTTATGATGAGAAGCCTTTATTCCTTTACCCATCATGAAATTTAGGCCCCATTGGAGCTTTTATAAATAGAAAATAAAATATCACCATATGCTCCTTCCCTATGTTAAGATGCAAGATTTCAAAGCCAGCACATGGAAAGTTAGTTAACTCTACAGTTATATTTCCATGCTTGAAGACCTTATGTATCTTAATGTAAATGGGATGCATTTCACTTTCTAAAATGACTTGATTAAAAAAAATCAAGCTGCTAAAAAGTAATTTTTCAATATCTGAAATTTATAAACTCGGGCCAACAAGTCCACAGGTTCCACCTTGACTTCAGTGAGATCTCAGCACATGAAGGGCTTGCAGAATCAGGTCCTAAACCACAGATTTATTTATTAGTAGTATTTGTTTTACAGGAGCTCCTAGAAACCCTAATTGAGATTGCAATCTCACTGGGCTAGGCTGCATTTCACCTCAGAATTAGGAGGCTCAACCAAGCTAGATACTGCTGTGAAAGATCTGGGAATTAAATCTCACAGGTTTCCAGTCCCAGCTAAGGGCATCCCTGAGCAGAACACAGTTGAACCTAGTTAGAATCAGAGCCTTTCTAAAGGGACTGGGCTAATCTTTCTGTTCAGAAGCACAATTGTTGGTTTCTAGGAGTCAGGTCAGGGATTGCTAAAGAAAGGTACTCTCTTATTTACATTATTTGGTGTCTATGATGAAAGCCATATGGAAGGAAGGGGGTCAGAGACTATGATGGATATGGGGTAGGTCTTATGCTATTTTTTGTGTACACAGATGCTATAAAAATGAACCTCAAAGAATAGAAATGCTTTCTTTGTTTATCCTGAATCTCCTATAATGTTTCCTTTCAGCCACTGGACCTGTCAGAGTGACTTTAGCCAAGTGAGTTAACTTTTTGTGTGCCTGTTTCCTCATCTATAAAATGGGGATAATGGGAGTTGTGAGATTTAATCAATGTTTATAAGGTGCTTTGAGATCCCCATATAAAAGTTGGCCTGTTTTGAATATAATGAAAACAACATGGTATGATGAGCTCAGCATGTGGTGGTGTGAAAAACAAGAGTGGTAGCACTTGCTACATAGAGATGCCAGTTGAAGGGCATTTTTCTTGTATAATCTTCTAAATGTTGAGTCTCCCAACCAATTTAAAAATATTGCTGGCTCTACTTAGTTTTCTTCCTCTCTCTGTTCCTAAGTTGAGGTCTTCAAAAATAGTTCTACAGAGGTATTTCTTGCCAATATTGGCAAGACTTCTGCAGTTGAGCTACTGCCATAGTTATTTATGTTATAGTTAGAAAGTTTTTTGTAATATGTAACCAATTTCCCCTGTTGCAGATTAAGCCATTTATTTCTTATCCTACCTTGAGTGGACAATATGGAGAACAAATGATCACTATCCTCTTTATAACCGTTCTTAATATATATTTTAAGACTGTTATCAGGTCCCTGCTTAGTCATCTTTCCTCAAGACTAAACATCTAGCCAAGCTACCTATGCTTAGGCAGGACCAGGTATACCTAGCTATCCTGGACAGGGGGTTGTCTCACCTGTTCTTAAGTCCCCAATGACAGGGAGTCTGCAACCTCCCTTGGAAGCTTATTGCAGTGCTTAATTTCTGATTCTATTCCTTCTAAGAAAGTGAATTGTTTATACTCTGCATATGTATAATGCAGATGCATTCTAAAACCAGGTGAAATATACTGAATAAATAATACTTCACAACTTATGGTGTGATGCAAAAGGAGTGTGTGTGTGTGTGTATATAGAAACAGGTAAATTATTTTCACTTTTCAACTAGCAAAGATTCCCCCCTATACACTGTTTTGGTGTAACTCATAGGGAAGAATGTTTATTGAAATGAGTTATTTTGCTCTGTCCTGCACTGCAACAAGACATCTGCGGTGTTCATGCAGGGTATGCATAGGATGGTTTCTGAAACAGACTAGACCTCAGTCCTGCACTCAACCCTCGTGCCACGTGGAGCCCAAGTGATTTCAGTGGGGATCATGCTGGGCACAAGAGCTCACCTGCATGGATTTCAATGTGGCTAATGTGCCCATTTTGTACCTTTGAAAATCTCCCCCTAAGTCATTATTAACCAGAATAGGTTTCTCTAGTATGTAAACAGGTGAACTTTCCTCATTAGTAATCTGTGAAATGAAGCTTGGTCCCCAAAGATATCATTGGTATTCATAGCTCTGGGAACTTACTGATACATTAACTTGTTTTTTGACAGTAACAAAAGAAGTGTCATCTTAATGTAACTGTTAAACATTATTTGGTCTATTTTAATGTGGGTTAAATAACATTAGTATTCAATCCAGCAAACTGATTTGCAAAGAATTACCATGGTGATTTTGTGGTTTTATATACCCTCTTGCTAACTCATAGATGATATATGCTTGGCTCTATTTTATGTTACAATAGCCAAATACCAACGCTTTGCAATATCTATCTTAGCTTATTGGCATTGGGCCCAATTCTGTTTCCACTTAAGTCAATGGAAAATTTGCTATTGACTTCAGTGGGAGCAGGATTTATCCCCCTGCTAGCATATCATGGGTGGAAGGCTCAGACAGTGAGCCGAGGCGTGTACAGATCTCTCCTTAATCACTCAACACTTCCAGGGAGAACCCTTTCTTGTGACAAAACTCTATATCAAGAATCCCAATGAGTGGGGGTACTCACATGAGCAAATGTTTACAGGGTTGAGCCCCAAATTCCTTTCATCTTTCTTCAGACAGGTAGTCTCTGGTTGCTTTTTGGCAATGGAACTACTTGCTTTAGTACAGTGAGTGGGATAGATTTGGCTGTTAGTAAGGAGTGCAGATCAAAATGAGGCTCCTGCTGCTTATCCTAGTGATGGGGCCTTGTTGCTAAAGGAGGAAGATATGTTGGATCAGTTTTCATTCTTAGCAGAAGCTTAATTTCAGACATTTGAAGACCAGGAGGTAGAACTTGGCAGTAGAACAAGAGGCCAACTTGCTCCATTTGTTCCTTATTTAGGTCTCAGTCTGAACCCCCTTTGTTCTAATCCCAACTAAATCTTCAAACCATTGGGGAAATGACTAGTCCTAATCCATCTGAAAATCCTAAATCACTTGCCATGAATATGGCAGGATGTGCACCTCCTGCTCCTGTTAGACAGATTGAGATTGCCATGTAATGACACTGGTCCTTACTACAAGGACCTTTTCCTAACTCGTATGGTAAAGACAGTTGCTTAAAAGTCACAAGGATGCCTTAAATCAAGTAGTCTTAGCGCTTGTCTTCACTAGCGCGGGGAGAGATCTGATCTTATGGCGATCGATTTATTGCGTCTCATCAAGACATGATAAATCGATCACCAGCGGCGCCCCCGTCGACTCCGTAACTCCAGCTCGCCAAAAGGCGCAAGCTGGAGTCGACAGGGGAGCGGGCCATCGACCGCTGCCACCGTGAGGACGGCAGGTAAGTCGGCTGTAGATACGCCGATTTCAGCTACGTTATTAACGTAGCTGAAATTGCATATCTACAGTCAATTCCCCTGCCCTAGTGAGGACCAGCCCTTTTTTTCCCACTCACAAGGAAATCTTATCAGCCTCATTAGACACCCATTAGTGTCACAGTGCATGTTGAAGAGAAACACTAGGGGAACCAAAGGTGAAGTGCACAAGAGATGGGAGGATTAGAAGAGATGAGTTTCTTGGTCATACATTTATTTAGAAACCACCTTCCTGATTCTCCTCTCTCCACCACTACCATGATCACAAAGGAATGATGCTTACATTTCTATGGTGCCTGTCTTCTGACTTTCTCAAAGCACGTCACAAACAGGTAAGTTAGCCGACCCTGGCACAAGTTAGTGAACCAAGGCACAGAGGGCCTGCTCCATCACCACTGAAGCCAATGGAATCTCTTATTGATTTGAATGGAGCTGAATTGGGCCCAGATAGATCCTCAAATGTGTATCAAATCAATGGGAGTTAGGCATCTAAATACCTTTGAGGATCTGGGGCTAAATGCCTAACTCTGTTCTCAAAGCAGTGCAACTCTGACTGCAGTGGGTTACTTACCTCTCTGTCGAGTGATGGAGAGGAGAATGAGGGCCAGATTTGTAAAGGCATTTAGGCACCTAACTCCCATTGACAGGAGATAGGCACCTAAATACCTTTAGAAATCTGCCCCCATGTGATTTGCCAAGGTCACATGGCAAGTCTTCACTCAGCTGGGACTAGAACCCAGGAGGCCTGCCACCAGGTCCCCAGTACTAACCACTTGCATACATTCTTTTGTTTTCCTTTTTCTGAACTTTTCACTTTATATGTAACAGACTCTTATATGGAAAAAGCCAGAAATAAACGAATGTTTAACTGACTCTTAAGGTACTAAGATTACTAGCGTACTGTAGCTGATTTAAGTGAATAAGCAAATGAATCCAAATATTCTGAGTTGCTTGCTAATGAATACATCAAACTGCATAGCTTAATAATAAAAAATTATATAAAATGCCAGTTCATAATTTTCATGTTTATTTTTCTTCTCATACCCATTGCAAAGGGGAGATGAAAACCTTGAATATAGCAACAAAATTTGTACTTCAAAATTACAAGAATGGACACATAGCTTGTATAAGCTGATTCCTCCCCTTCTATATAATGCTGGGCAACGGAGGTCTGTGTTCATACAGTGATGGTTTTTCTTTCCTGTGGCTTCTGGCCCTGCTAGCCAAAAAACAGTCCAACAGGCTCAGCAGAACAGCAAACAGTCTTTATGCATGTTACAGCACAATGGCTCTTTCATTGTCCTGTAACAATCCTCAAGTATTTGTTGTTGTTATCTTGAAACATTGTTTCACCTCCTGCTTATTTTTACACCCCATTTCTGATTCAGCTAAACTAATATAGTCCAACAGTAAATATCCCAGTAAACAAGTCACATACGGTATTTATAAATTATCACAGAGCAGCCCCACTTCCTTCACAGCTTGTTTTCACTGATGGTATGATTCACTACCATAAGTCACCATATGTTTTCATAAATTCAAAGAGAAACCTGGGTTTGTTTTCTACCATGTGAAAAGTACTTCTCAATTTTAAATTGGTCAAAACAGTCCTTACATAGGCAAAATTCCTATTGGCTTCAAATCTCTCAGTCCCACTGTGCTATGTATCATGGATTCACCCAAACCTCTTTTTTGGGACTGTTCTTATCTTTAAAACATTGGTCAGTTTACTGAAGCTGTAGCACATGCTGTCAAGGAATAATTATTAGGATCCTCTCTCTCTCTCTCTCTCAACAGCAAGTCTAGCTGGCACAACTGCAATGGGTAAATGCATGAGCTGCTTGCACTTCACAGAATAAACATTATATACAGATTCCTAGGAACCCATCAGAATAATTTTCTGGGATTCCTGGGAATAATTTCACTGGGTCTATCTATTCCTCTCCCCTTTATTATGCAGGATGTCAGGCCAGATATCGTAATGGTTCTTTCTGGCCTTAAAATATTAATCTTTTCAGTGTTTTCTCCCTAATTTCTTAGCTAAGTGTGCAAAGATACTTGCAGCAAATCTTAAAGGTAAGATGCCAAGCGACCTTCTTCTTTCTTCGCTAATGTAGATTATTTTTTAAACACAGGATCCTTAACAGTAGTAACTAGAACCACTGAATGGCTCATCCTGGAAGGGGGATATTCTCAGAGGTTACAAAGTAGCATTCCTTCCACCTAGGACAGCAGATTCCATCTGCTCCATACAGAGTCTAAAAAACTATTTTTAGTTTCTTCTGGATTTCCCTTAAGTACTTCTCAAAAGCAAATGTTTTAATAAAGAGATTTTGATGACACAGAGCTGTGCCTCCTGTGGTGATGGATATGAACCATTTCTGAGTGGTTTGGGGAGTTGGAATATTAATGAACATTCAGGGATAAATTTATGGCCCTGACTGAGTCACATGCTTAAACATGCACTTAACTTCATGCATGTAAATAGTCCTATTAAAGTCAAGGGGATTGCTCACATGCTTGCAGTTAGACATTCTAAAGTACCTTCATGACTCAGGCAGGGGTGCTGAGAGCCATTGACCCAAACTGAAAACCTTGTATATAATTAAAACCATTCAAACCAGGGGGGTGTGGCAGAACACCCACCACCCCTACTTCCAGCATCTATAGACTCAGGGTGTGAAGAAAGTTACATCCCTGTGGGAATTTTCAGTTTACTTTAGATCAAATGGGACTGATCCCATCCTAGGTACTCATGGAAAAGAAAAAATACATGCAGCTTCTCCCTTTCTCTGTGTAATTGCAGCCTCTTCTTTCACAACTAACACAAGGGGTTAAGGAAGGGCAAGGAGAGCTGGGACCAGGGGGAAGAGGGAAGCACTCTGCATCTACTCTTAAGGAGGTATCACACCAGCTCCCTGCCCAGGAGTTCTGAGATACTGACACCTGGTGCCTCCTGCGGAAATGCAGGTGGAGCAGCCCTGTACCAGAGTAAGCCATGATCATATATGCTTGCACAGCTCCCTACTTCCCACTACAAGACTTGAGTTAATGCTACTATTTATCCCAAAGAAGCTCATTTTCTTCCCCCAATAAACTATTTTTTTAAAAAAACAGTGCTCAGTAACCTGTGAACAACCTTCAAATAAAGGAAGCTAAGGTGTATGAACATCTGGTATTCAGCTGTACTTTTCCCCCAAAGCAATTCCCTGGGACCATCTTGCCACCTACTGGAACTATGTAAATATACATTCCCATGGAAAGTGATCCTTTTTAACTGCTATAGCCACCATGAAATAACTCTGAAGCCACTACATGCTGAAACCAGTACTCTGGATACTGGTACATACAGCCCAAAAATGATTCTTTAACATATTTATTAGGTACCATAGGGCAAATAAATGCCCAATGTTGCATTCTCTACCTACTCAAAGCTCTCTTGTCAGCATGTGTAGGGGGCAGGATTGGACCCTGAGTCTGAATGCACATTTGGATACAAAATGTGTGTAATTGAGGGCCAGATTCTGATTAAACCTGTGTAAGGCCAAAGTACATCCACTGAAGTCAATGGGACTGGTTGAGGTGTATGTAATTTGGGTCGACTTATGTGCCTTTTTTTGCACAGATTTCTCAGTCAAAATGCAGGTCATCTTTTAGGTAACGGGCCCAAACCAGCTCAATGAGACTTTACAATGAATTTCAGTGGAAGCTGGAACAGGTCCCTGATTAGAATAATCTGAGGAATGTCTGAACTCCTTCGCTGTTCATTATTCTAAGTTTTCTGGGACAGTTCCTTTCCACTGGGTGGATGTGGATCATATATAAGGAGTTCATACTCATAGCCACAACTGTGTTTAATCTCCAAACTTTGCCTTAGTGGCTAGCACCGTACCTTAAAAAAGCCTATTACCATCTCATACAAAAGGAGAGCTCCTTTAGTTCACGTGGTAGAGACCACTGGTTTAGGTGCTGATGTTCTTGCTTTTGCATTCAATCACAGTTCACCCCCCAAGGAAGGGAATGCAGAATTGAAAGTCCCCAGTTTTGCTGCTGATGCATGAGGCAGAACAGAACCAAACTTGCTCTCCTCTATTTGTACGGGATCTGCTAGTAGTAACATTTCAAACAACTCAAATATTTTCAAAGAGTCACTTTTTTCCCAAGACAAACTGAACAGTCCAGTTTATAGTTTGCTCTCAAGTATGAAAAAAATATCAGAGGTATTTATTTATTTTAATAATGCCTCAGCTTGAATACTTCCTTTCAATCTGGCACAAATTAAAAGGGCTGAGACAGAACCCTTTCAAAAATGAGGTTTATAATAGGGACATTCTCAGGTCCTTTACTTTAGCTCCAGTGAGCAGTAGTTTAATAACTGTCAGTTTATTAGGTTGAGGGTAAGTTAATAGCTGATAAAAAGGCAATATTCTGCCATCTTAAAAAAAAAAAATGGTCTCAGGAACATATTCAGGATTTCCAGCTCTATGCCAACAGAAGTTGGTTGTGTTTCAAAAACAATATGCCAGAGACAATGATCTTACAATATGTTATACTTATAATGCTGTTACAACCTTGTTAGCTAATCCACAGAGGAAAACTGACATCTCCAAAAAGTGCCATTTGCTGACCTTTCTCCCCGACTGTGAAAGGGAGTAATAGTATATTACTTTACTGAGGCTGTGGCTACACGGCACTGCTGTAAGCTCTCTAATGTAGCTGTTCTAAGCTAAAGGGAGAGAGGTCTCCTGTCAGTTTAATTACTCCAACCCCTAAGAGGAGCAGTAGCTGTGTAGGCAGGAGAAGGTCTCCTGCCAACATAGTGTTGTCCACACTGGCACTTAAATCAGCATAAGTTATGTCACTCAATGGTTAATTTACACTCCTGAGCCACACAACTGAGTTAGAGTCCTTTTAAACCCTGTTATAGTACTAACCATGTTGCCTCATGGCCTAGAAACTGAAGCGTGGAGAGATCAAAAGAATCACACATAATCTACAACGAAAAAATCTGAGTTGAGCCAATGGGCAGGTCAGCTGTCTGTCTCTTTTGGCACACTTTGGAGGCTCTGTAGGACAGAGACTCCCTGCAGCTTGTTTTTTAAGCTGTTCAGGCAATAGTATTTTACGTACTTGTTTGAGGTTTTTATCAGGGTCGGCCCTTTAGAGTTATTCTTAATTTTGTTTAGTTATTTCCTTTGTATCTTCATTTTATTTGTTTTGATTGCCTTTTTCCTCTTGAACAGGTTTATTTAGATAATCTTTGGATTGTGTCTGGTTTTTTAGTGAAATACCTAGCTGAAACAAAAACAATTGTTGGAACACATTATCAGTATCAAAACTATTGGTTTTTCAGCTATGCTCAGCAATGTTCCCTCTAATTTTTGACAGACTGTGTGCGCAAAAAAAATCTTCTATGCAAATTTTTGTGCATGCGGGGTTTTGCCATGTCTGCGGAGTTTAGGATTTGCATGCTCACACACAGCTTAGGAGGAACAGTGATGGTCAGATACATTTGATCCTGTATTTTTATCCTTGAAAAGGTTGCAAACCTCCTCAGATAGAGATGTTCTTTTAGCTGAAACTAGAAAATCGCTCACTTGGGAATCTAGATTCTGATCCCACTTTGAGATTTCTCTTTGTAAATGAGTTTATTAATTGGCTTGCAACAGATGCCTTTGACTTTTACTGAGGGATGTGGAGACCTCTACTGTTCTAAGAAAGCCTTGAAAATGATTACATAACAAGATAGAGTAATATGTTTGCTTTTTAAAAAGCACATTTAAAGTATTTGTTAAAGCCCTACAATTAAGAATGAAAAGCTTATACTAAAGAGTAGAATACATTTGGCATGATCTACCATTGGCCTCACTGATTTACCATCTGTCACTGAGAACGCTACAGAAACAGCATTGTTTTTGTGCTACACTGATTCAGTGGGTTGGAGCCTATGCTGTACGTGATGATGACCATACTACTCCCATAGTGTGTTCCAGGTGAGAACGTAAAAGCCCTTCGGAAACACAACTGGACCAGGCTTTCACTTCCACTTGTGGGGTACTTTAGAGAGGGGTAAATCGAGGCACGGAGGTTAAGGGACATGCCTAAGGCCAATTGGTGGTGAAAAGGGAATAGAACCTAGAAGTCACCCAGGCCTCACTTCCGCTTGCCCCATCTATCCATCCCCAGCACCCAGGAATCCTGACACCAAGGCTGGAGCCCGCGTCCCCTTAGCTACAGCCCACCAGTGGGAACCCTCCACCCCACCTAGGCAGACTAGTGTCCCTCCCTCTCCCCCACGGGCTGCAGGTGTTCTCCTTACCCCCTCCTCCTTTATGATTGGCTGCATCGCCTCAGCTCGCCAGGTAACGGATGCCGATCTCCGATTGGCCAGACCTGGGCGGTATCCCTCTGGGGATTGGTTTCAGGTAGGAGACGCTTGCGATTGGCCGGCAGGTGGGGGGGG